>VHKM01000068.1:2397500-2997500 GCA_007210695.1 Neogobius melanostomus
TAATTTGGGAAAGTTTTGAACAAGCATTTGGCCACATGCTGATTGTGCCCATTTGTATTTAACTTTGTGCCATTGTTTTAGGCTCAGAACTTTATGAGAAATGACTATATTTCAAGATTACTGCTTCTTGGGTGCGCTTTTTTATTTCAACCATTTGTCCGGTTGCCTACATCTAGCTGTTTGCAAGTTATGCGGCGTGCGGGAGATTGTTTCTAAAGTTAAACAAGCACCTCTCCTATGCCCCTGTTGTTTGAATAAGATGTGTGAGCGCCTGCTTCCTTATTAGAACCATACTAAAAGTCGTAAATTCATAAATTCAATCCGTATTCAAATGTAACTTTTTATAAACTAGGAAAACAAAGCCTGCAATCATTTTAACAACAAGGGTTTTGATAGATATCGTGTTCTTGTCTTTGGAGGTAATTAGAAAATAACAACAGTCAAAAACGCTCTCCAGGGCTTGTTTAGTACAATCATCACATTTCAAAAAGCTGTCACTTGGTTGTAAATAACAATGTTAAAGATAAATAATAAATAAATACATTTTCACATTTATATACAGTAGTGCTTTTCGACCCACATAAGGCACTCAAAGCGCGTTACAAGGAACCACTCACCCATTCACACTCTCATTTATACTTAAGTGTACACAGACACTAGAGGCAAGGAGGGTTACGTGTCCTTCAACACTCCAGTTACACGACGGCCAGCTCTTCTCTCTAAAGGAACATAAGAAACTAGAGAAATACCAGGGGCTCAGAGAAGAGCTGGAGAAGGCCCAGAGCGTGAAGGCATCAGTGGTGCCCGTGGTCGTTGGGGCACTCGGGGCAGTGACCCCCAAACTGGAGGAGTGGCTCCAGCAGATCCCAGGAAATGCATCAGACAGCTTGGTCCAGAAAAGTGCAGTTCTAGGAACAGCAAAGATACTGCGCAGAACCCTCAAACTCCCAGGCCTCTGGTAGAGGAGCTTAGAGGAAAAAAAGAGACCGCCCGCGGAGGGTGAGTTTAGTCATATACTATAATTTATATACTATGCTCAGGTTTTCCCATCACTAAAAACAAATAGGAGGGAACTTTCCGAAAATTAGGTTATTAAATCTAAGAGTGGTTTTCTCTCTTAAAAACAAAAAAAATGTATAGTCAATTAAATCTATTTGAGAATCAATTTGACTACAAAACTAATTGACTTCATCAATTCTCTTCAGTTTGAGGGTGATTTTATTCGGTTCTTGGCAAAACAACTCAACTATCTACAGTAGCCACATAATTCAATTTCTCTTTGTGCAACAAAATAATGGTGTCATGAATGCTTTGAACTCGTTATGCAAATATTTCGGGGGAATAGAGTAAAGGTAGGAATGAATTAACAGAAAATAATCTAAATATATTCTTGGCCACTAACTGTCTAGGTTGTACTCCATTGTTACTCAGGTATAAGTAGCTCTCTGAAGCAGAAGTAGCTATCTGAAGTTTTTAATTTGTGAAAGGTTCTATAAGGTGTTCTGAAAAACACAGACAAGCCAAGGGACCTTGAAGTGTCATTTTGTTCAGTCTATCCCTGTAATTATTAAGGTGCTGTGAAGCCTGATAATATGAGTAAAGACACCAATTATATCGGGGTTGATATGAGCCACTGCAGGTAGTACTTTACATTATTACAGCAATGAGTTAACCTGAGCAGACCGACAAGGCAGACAGAGTTTCAGCTGAACAGCAGTAATCTCCAGTCTGAGGGTGAAGCCTCGATTATGTGACTGTGGAAACTGGTTTCACAAGTGAGAGAGAAGACTAGGAATGTAAGACAGGACACCAGGGCTGAATGATTTTGCCAAAAATCAATATTGCGATTTTTTAAAATCAATATTGCGATTGAGATTTTATTTAAATTGCTAACTGAGAAGAAAGCAATAGTTCTTGGCGGTGGCTGAATTATAAACGCTGATATTTTCACTGTACATCCACAAACTACTGCGCACTTTAACTAGACTGAGAAGTAAACAAAAGCATGTGGCAGAGCAGATGTCACCGCCATATCTCGCCGCTCCATTCAGTTCTATGGCCCTGCCATCAGCTGCATGGGTCAAAATCGCATGCCGCTGCGATTTCGAAATCGCGTTGTGTAATATTGTGATAAGATTACGAATGCAATTTATCGTTCAGCCCTACAGGACACACAAAATATGATGAGCAGTCTTCTGGAACAGGAAATGCAATATCCAAACGTAAATGGAGAACTATAGTGTTAGAGGACAAAGATGTAGGTTTTCATTGCACACATTTCAGTTGAGTAGAAATAAGAAAGAACAGACCAGGGTAGAACAAAGCGTCATACAACTGATGAAAAAATCTGCTATACCGTAATATAACTCATTCTTAGAAAACTACAGCACAATCACGGTAAAGATGTTATCATGCATGGACTGGAAATGCTCTCATTTAGTTTCTTGAACTGAACAAGATGATCTGTCTTCAAACCGCAATATGATATGTCAGCGTATTACACAGGGGAAAGAAATACAATAAAACAATCTGCAAAGGCTTGAAGCATGTTAAAGGGTGAAAATGATAGGTTAAAGAAGTGAGTCAATTAGTGCTCTCACATCAAGACAACAGGAAGGTCACCAGAAAGAAGTTAAATTACAAAACCTTTTGAAAGTGGAAAAATTAGAATATTGAAGGGACCAAGCGAGTAGCATCTATTCAAACAGAAAACAATAAAAATAAAAAATTAAGTAAATGCAACACCAGCAGGCAATATGGAATCAATTTGACAAATAACAAATTGTCTCTGGACCAGGCAGATAAAACTACACAGACAGTGGGCCAACAAACTGTGTAAGCCACTATATCCTGTTGTTCTATACTCTCATACTATATATTTTCCAAATACAAGCTGTGATGCTAGGACAAGAAATATAAATTGGCCAGTTATCTCGTAAAGGTTTACTGAATATTTAATTTTTGTATTTAAGAGTCTCAAGTTCTCTTCAATTTGAGAAAAGACGCGTTCAAAGCAACATAACATTATTTTAGCTGTTATGGATAAAGCAAATAAAAAGGTATGCTGTGAAAACCAGGCCAAGGCAATATAATATACAAATTATGTTTATGCACAACCCGTGGTGTCAGTCTTCCATAATGAGAAACAGATGAAAATATAATATTGAAGATTTCCGTCTGAATGAAGATAGGGCCACAGGGTTTTTAATAAAAACTTTCTCCTTCACTTCTCCTCTATCCAGCTTTACAAGTGATAACAGCTGGATATTAGCTTCCTCCAGCAGAGTTCATATATCATACTATTACAGCACTCTGTTATCTGACTATTATCTTCAATGTGGAGAGCTACAAAATATCTCATGGTGAAATCGCTCAACAGTTTCGACCTCATTTCTCCCTATATGCCAATTTGATGGAGAGCATCATTTTCATTTCTTTATTATCAGGAAATCAACGCCTCATCTCTCAGAGTGACTGTTTACAGAAAAGAAGAACAACAAGATGGATGGCAACAATTAAGCAGATGGTCAAGAAAAATGCCTAGGTTTAGTTAAAGAAGGAAATATTTAACTTTTACATAAAGTATATTTCTCCTCTGCAGACAGTTGATTTGAGTGCTGGTAGCACAAATGGGGGGCATTTGTCAAGACAGGTGCTAAATAGCACATGCAAGCAGAAAAATTAAATATGCCGTGATAGGCCATACTTTGCTCTGCCCAATCCCGTCAAACCTTGGAAGCTAAGCAGGGAAGGGCCTGGTCGGTACTTGGATGGGAGACCGTTTGGTAACATCAGGAAGCCTAGCGAATGTAGCGAGTGAGTGAATGGTTGGTGGTGGTCGGAGGGCCGATGGCGCAGACTGGCTGCCTCGCTTCTGTCAGTCTACCCCAGGGCAGCTGTGGGTTCAACAGTAGCTTACCACCACCAAGTATGGAGTGAATGAATAATGCAATGTAAAGCGTCTTTGAGTGTCCTGAAAAGCACTATATAAAATCCATGCAATATTATTATTATTATTATTATTATTATTATTATTATAAGATGAGACTTTTTTTATCTCACAATGGAGAAATTCACCATCAGCTCTCAAGAAACACTCAGAGGGTGCGAAATAGACAGGAAATCTTCAATCAAGTAATAGTAACTAGAGGTATATCTTATATACAATGAATAGAAAGGACATGCTGCACCTAATTTGAAATATCCCCATTATAGAATTAGGGCCCTAAATCTGATTTGTTATTGAGAGCATGCTCCATGTGCAAATAATGCGCAAATGACTCTACTGCTGATCCACGTTTACTACTCGTTCGTTACTCGTCCATTTGTAAATGATGAACTGATTTTAAAAAATGAAAAATGCTTTTATGTATCATTTGTATCCGTTTTTTTTTTTTTTTTTTAGCTTGGATACGGATTTGATACTATAGTATCAAAGTGTGACAGGTGCAAAGAGTGCCAACTTGTGAACCATTGGGATTGAAGCTAACCATAGTATTACTTCTAAATGAAGTAACAATTTTAAAGCCAGACTGCAGATCAATTATGTTGCTATAGGTTACAAGGTGCACTAAACTGAGGCTAAACTCATAACATAAACAAATGCCAGCAATACCAAACATGCTCCTAAGGTCAGCAAGATTATTTGTTTGTCTACATATAGTCAAAGCAAAGCAAGACACATCTCCATAGACACAAGATGATAAAGGCCCCCTAAAGTTAGCCACCAACAAAAACACTGCAATAAAATTAATACTTGCAAATGATTCTATATTTTGGGTGACATGTTACGTAGTGTGAAAACAAATGTGCTACAGACTATGCCATTCGGTTTAAGCACTTGTTCAGCGCGACCATCCAAAGTGGAGTGAGGCTGGAAAGGCTAACATTAACGTTTCAGTTTGTTAATGAGACTCTTGCAGCACATTTAAACTAATCCTGGAAATAAACAGCAGACAGATTAACAGTCCTTCGAGGGCCGCTCTCAATTCAGCAATTTAAACGCCTACATTTGTTGTGTTAATAGACTTGCGGAGAAAATTGTGTAAATCCTAAAATTAATCACATGTTTTTTGGCCGACAGCTTTTTAACACACACTATTCAAACGCTTCTCCCTCCGGGGCGGGTAAACCAAATCCTGGAAAATTAATGAAAAGACAACACATTTTTACTGTAAAGGAATCTCTCGGGGTGCGTTTTGTGTCCAAGAATGATGCTCTGGGCAAAAAGTTTTAAAGCTGTATAGTTTTAGTTTTACCTGACTGCTCGACCAATGTAGTTTTTTCCACTTTATATGTTTTTGAGATAACTGAGCAGGAGATTTTAGACTTTTGTGCTTCGGTGGTGTGGTCTCAAGTCTAACATTCCCTTATCTGTTTACTCGCCCCATCCAGTCGTCACTTTTTACTTTGCTTTCTCAATACACTGGCTTATCTGCCCCACAGAAGCTTTCCATTCTTCAAAATTCATCTATATTTGTGTGTGTGGTATGTGTGTGTGGGGGGAATCTAGCAAAGCTGTGTGTAATAAATATCATGAATATATCTAGGATTACAAAAACAAGATGACAAAAATAATGACACTATTACACTATTGCTTAAGTTTTGCGCAGTTGTTGTCTCAAGCCTGAAAAAAGCATAATTTTTTATTATTATTTTAAAACGCACATCTTAAATTTATGTTTATGTTTTTGATTCCAAAATTGATTCCAAAGTAAACCAGTACACATTCATTTAAGCACAGTAAAGGCAAACTGGAGGTATTCAGGTCATCCGGGTGCTGTGTGCTAATGAACTATTCTGCTCAGGACTTTTTATGACTCTGTTGTAGCGTCTTCTATCCACTACGCTGCCGTGTGCTGGGCCCTGGGCAGACTGAACAAGCTGGTCAGGAGCTGGTCAGGAGGGGCAGCTCTGTCCTGGGCTGCCCCCTGGACTCTGTGAAGGAGGTGAGTGACAGGAGGGTGTTAGCCAAGCTCACCTCCATCATGGACAACACCTACCACCCACTGCACGGGACTGTAGAGGAGCTGAGCAGCTCTTTCAGTGACAGACTGAGAGACACCCTCAGTGCAAGAAGGAGCAGGTCCTTCATACTCACTGCTGTCAGACTGTACAACAAGACTGTAAAGTAACATGTACAATAACCTCTTTGCAAAACTACGTGCAATAATCTCTGTATCTATGTTACTTTATCTGCGTGACTTTATCAACCACTTGCACTATGACTGTAAACCTGCACTGCTAATACTGACATTTTTTACTATAGTCTGTTTATCTTTATTTTTTACTGTTTATACTACTTCTTGCCCACTTAAAGTTTTTGGCAGTCATTGTATATAGGATACCTCTACTTACTATTTACTATTTAATTGTTTGCACATCTCCTGTCTATTCTGCACACCCTGAGTGTTTCTGAGAGCTGAATGTATCAAGTGAATTTCTCCTTTGTGAGATCAATAAAGGCTTATCTTATTTTATATTATCTTATTCACTATTCACTATATTATCTTATTATAATGTCAGATACATTATTCAAATATGCAGTACAAAATGAGAGACACAAAAAAAACAGTGGAGTTTATGACCACCAGAACATGATCAGGGTTTACTGTACACAGGCAGAAGCAAGTCAAATTTAATGCTTTTTAATGCCCAAGTACTATATTTTAATGCCACGAACACAGAAAAAAATCAGAACATATTTCATTTCATCAAACAGAGCAATAATATGTGGTAAATTTCAGCCAAAACTTCAAATGAATATGCTCCATAATTTTGGTATTTTCGATTAACTTATAGTAAAAAATTATTGAGCAATGTCATAATTTTCCAATAAATTTAGATTTAATGCCAGTTTGAATCCAATTTAATACTTTTTAATGACATTTAAGGCCTTGATTTTGGCACAATTCATTTAATGAGTTTTATTGGGGGAATAGGAAACAATAAAAGGGACAAACGAGGAGGTATTTGGGCAAGACTCACAGCTAAGCCACACAAAGCCTTCTATCCCTATTGTTTTGGCACTGGAGAATAAAACAGATTAACTGCTAAGCTCTTCCCAGAAAATGGTGAAAGACTGTTGTGGAGCAGAGGAAGCTGCGCAGGAGGAAGAGGAGCTGACCAGTGCAGGACACCACGCTCTGAAACAGGGACAAACCCAGGAGGCGTTGCACCATTTCAGAGGATCAGAGGAGACTGAAGGCAGCCAGCCAGGTTTCTTCCGGGTGCTCCGGTTTCCTCTACCTCCAAAAACATGCTGGTCAGGTTGACCCACAGTCGCAGCGGCTCAGGACTAACACCTGAACACTACTTTGTTGTATGGTTGTACAATGACAAATAAAGCACCTACTTAGTTACTTATTGCTTTTAAATGCCCAGCGGAAACATTAACGATTCTAGACTTGACTCGTTTGAGATCCACACCATGGTTTATTTACTCTCCATCTCCCCTGTCCTCCTCACCCTTGATCCTTATCTCCCCTCCTCTTCCTCAGAGTCTGCTTCAGCTCATCCCACACAAACTCCAGCTTTAATTCTATCTGCTCTTTACCTGTCCTTGCCCTTTCTTTCCATCTCACACTCCTGTCTCCTATCTCTCTCTGGCCATCAGTGAGCCTGTGCGTCTCATTGCTCCTCGGTTGCCTTCACACTGAACAACGGAGCGTTTGGCAATGGGTGAAGGGGACAAAGAGGAGATAGATGACTCAGACAGAAAGATAATGAGCAGGAGCATTTCTGAGGATGTGCTCCCAGAGAGGCAAAGCTAAAACGCCTTTATTTGGCTTGGTTTGAAAAATGCCAAAGACGGTGCTTCCAGGCTTAACGTGGATTTGGCTGTTTTTGAAAGCATACCATCTCACAACCAGAATTTCGAGGATTACTCCCTTCTAAAAGTAAGTTACTCTAGTAATCTGATTACTGATGGCTAGTTTAAAGAAAGGATCAAGCAAGGCTGTCTGGAAAAATCCTTAAGTTTGAGTTTCTGTGTTGTCCTTCACAAAGGTTTTAATAAGTTCGCTGTGGAGTTTTTCGCAGTCGAGAACATTTTGTTTCATGCACATAACCAACAACGGACCAAGATAAACTCAAAATAATGTCCGTATTTCCAGTTCATATTTCTTTTCTCTTTCTGCTCCATGATATTTTTTTAGCTTCTTAAAAATGTGGTTGTTTTTCCAAATTTCTGACATTTACTGAATATGGCGTTTTCAGCTGTCAAGATATTATAACAAAGTGGAGGGTGGTTACTTGATTAATTATACTACATTAATTATACTACTATACACTGCTCATACTACATTAATTATACTACTATACACTGCTCAAAATCAATATCTCTTTAACCCCCACCTGAACCGAGCACATTTTCTACAATTGGGCTTTACCCAAATCTAAAAGCTTCTTGAAAAAACTAGCGACAAAACTGAGACAAAAACGAGGATGAAAATGCAACAAAAATGTGAAAAAAGTGACGAAAATGTGATGAAAAAGTGTCAGAAACGCCACAAAAGAGCAACAGAAAAGCGACAAAAACACAACAAAGAGTAACACAAATGTGGCAACAAAGTGACAAAAAAGTAATGAAAAAGATCAGTTTAAATTAGTTTTGTTGGTCTTAGCTTTCAAATGAGGCATTACACCGACCTATAGGCTGTAACCTTTTAGATTTGTGTAAAGCTGAACTGGAGAAAAAGCACCTGGCGAGGGTTAAGAAGTTAATCAGGAAAGTCCCACTGAGATTCAGATTAATTTTTACAAAGCACAACACCTCTTTGCTTGGAAAGGCAAACTGGAGCACGCTGAGGAAATGTACATGCGGTTCAGGAATCAAACCTAGGACACTCTAGCTGTGATGCCCATTGCTAAGAAGCTAGAAGAAGCTAAAGTTTAAAGACTGGACAGAGGAAAAGACTATTCAAACATGACTAAAATGAGGAACAGGTCATTATCTGAGGATGACAGCAGTAACGTGTAACTCAAGGATGGTGGTACAGATTAAGTTAAAACAAAGTCGACAAATGAATTCACCAGAATGATTTACAAGTATTACTTGACGGTTATCAGACATCATAATAACTATATTCAAGCACAGAGAATAGATATGAGTAAAATGTAAACATTATGCCAAAAACTACTTCATACACATGTTGAAAGCAGTTACGACTCCACATTTGGCTTGTTCATTAAAACCATTATCTTCAGAGACATGCCACTTGGATTCATAGTCTATTGATCTTTAAAATGACTTTGCTAGGATTAATTTTGCATCTAGCTGGCACTCTGAACGGAGAAAATTGACAGTTTTGATCTTGTTGACAAGTTGATTAGCAGGCAGGGAAAGCTGTTCAAAAGGTCAAAGCTTAATTTAAATCACCCCGAGCCTGTCAGATTTTCTATTGAATGTTTTTCTCCACAGTTTGCTGCCGTCTAACACATCCAACATCAGAAATTTCCAGATATATCCATCACCAGGACTAAAACCTCATATCTAAATATCAAGTCGATGTGACAAAGCTCTGTGTGGATTCACGTGGATCTTTATATTTCAATTGCACAGTGACAGCCAACTCTGCAACACTGCAGCCACTCACAGACTGGTGTATAGAGCTGCCATTTCTTATCAGAAAAATCATGAGGCAGCTCCAAAAACAGAAGACAGATGTTCTACGAGGACAAAATGATGTCATTTCATTTTGAAGGGGATGCTTTTTTTTTTTTTAAAGACCCTCCCATTGATCTTTTAAAAAGTCCACTTGCATCCAATATGCTTTGTCGCTGACAAAGCATATTGGATGTGAAGCGAAATGTCCAACACTTCAACCACAGAAATGACGGCTTAAGAACCTTTGTGGTACAAGTATAGGCCTGTCGTGATAATTACTATATCAACTTATCGCTCAGTACGTACAATGAAGGAGGATAACATCTTTAGTCTTGGTAAATGCGCGATAAATGCACGTTCTGCATGTGCTTAAATACAGAAGAATGAACGCTATCACAGCATTGAGTGAGCGGAGCGTCCATCTGCCTGTCTGTCTGTCTCCCGTGTGCAAAGGCAGCATTGAACACATCAGCCATATCCCCGCATGTATCCAGATCAGGGCTGTTTGGGACGGAGGCAGGAGTTGGCGTGCTACAGAGCTTTGCCGATGCCGACACTTTCTGTGAACTTAATCTTGGAGCAAGAGAGACTCGTGTGAGAACACTTGGGATTTCAGCCAAACGAACGCATCACGGAGAGAATAACAACATTAATGCGCACTGCAGGTATGTCCAACGTGAGGGAGAAGTGTCAGAACAAAGCGGTAGTGTTAGCGAGAAGAGAGCCTGACCGCTTTCGCCAACTATCCAAATGCAAGCGGGATAGTTCTGATAACATTACAGAGTACGTAGGCCTACATGTTTCTGTTCCGCGCTGTTCAAAAGCCAGAGAAATGCTGAGAAATGTTTGACAGCCAAGTCACAAGTTTCCACAAAAAAAGCTGCTTCCCTCCGACAGCCATACATGCAGGTGGTTATTTTGAAAAAACATTTAATAAAGAAAAGCTACTCTATTTTTGTATTAGTGTACAGTATTATCGGCATGCATACATTTAATATACATTTATTTCTAACCAGGTTTAATTTAACACAGAAGTGAATTTTGGCAGGGAAGATCTCACCAGAATGTAGATGAAATATTGTGATATTATCATCTATCGAGATATTTTAGAGATTATATATCGTCCTCTCTAAAAAATAAAAAATAAAATAAAATAAAATATCTCGTCCTAAGCCCCTTATGAGAGACCAACAGGCCCGGTTAGAACCATGAGGCCATCCATCTGTGGACCCACCACCTGCAGGAGGAGCCATAGGGGCTGGTGCAATGTGATTTGGGCAGCTCCAACAGCTGCCCCCACGACCCGGCAACGGACAAGTGGAAGAAGATGGATGGATGGATATATCGTCCTTAAAACAAGTATTGTGACAGACCTACGTACAGGAGTTGTCCATCGAAGACAGAGTTTACACAAACATGTATTGAGATCCATTTACAGCAATCTTAACCCAATTAATATATATATTTTTATAATCCTCTCCCACATGGTGATTGGACTAAAAAGAGTTAAACTCACTTAATTGACTTATTCTTGGTCTCCTAAAGGCAATGACAAACTTTTCTTTCCACTTCTGTGATTTTGCTCCAATTTGCCTTTGAACACATGCAGCCGGACCACGTGTGCGTCCCAATGTCTTTGTGTTTGCCCATTTTCCTCGCGGCCCCAAAAGAGTTCCTAATGACCAATTTACATAATTAACACAGTGAGGCTTTGCAGTCTGCCTTTGCCTCGGAGACACAAATCCACCTCTCGCCTAGACCTTAATTTACTCCCAATTTCTCCTCTCGTTGTGGTCAATAATTTAATCAATTGCCACAAAGTCCAATCTATTTTAATGTGCTAACTTAATCTGTGTTAAATGTTGCAGTGAGTGGTGCAAATTTGGTAAAATTGAAAACAAAGTCAAAAGTTGCACAAAGAATTATGACTTTCTTTGGCCTGCCTTACATATGTTAATGTGAGCAAGGGTAGGCAGACAAATCAAACAGGATTAGATGGACTGCACACACACTCGTCTGGGTGAGACTGGGGAAACGCAGAATAAATCACATGGATTAGGTATGAAAAATGATATTTACCCAGCCCAAACGGTCTAATGCTGTAAGGAGGAGAGTAGACATGACTGCAATAACAGAGTAAATATATTGAGCAATAGATCAGAGCAAGACATGGGTAGAAGCGCACAGCACAGTGTACATGTTCACTGTTTGAGCTTCGATTTTGTGAAGTTTGCCCTCAGTTTCAACAGAGTGAGTAATCACTGACAGCTTATTGTTCACATTAGTATGAATAACTGTTTCACTCATGCAAAATTTCAAATAATTAATACTGCTTCTACAAGCTCAAAGGTTCGGGCTTTTGTAGTAATTTTGAGTACCGTATTTTCCGGACTATAAGTTGCTCTGGAGTATAAGACGCCCCCCCCCCAGCCAAACTACAAAAAAAAGTGCGACTTATAGTCCGAAAAATATGGTAACTTTCTTTTAGGCCTATTATAAACGCATGGTTTTGTTGGGGGAAAACTACCACATGCACTGTCAATCAGGCTCTGGAGCACTGTGGAGGCTTCAACTTTTTAGTGCTGATGTACAAAAACCAGCGTGGTTAAAAATATGACACCCAGCCCAGCGTTGTCACATGGGTCATGGCGATTTTTAGAAAAAATAAAACTCTTTTAAGCAGTGCAAACGAGGTCAAAGTGCTCATAAGAATGCTGTTTACCAAGTGTCTTTGGAGCCGGCCCTGGCCACCAGGGGTGGGCAATGTCAGCTCCCCGCCCGTTCCTCGCCCATTGCTCCAAACACAAGTATTGAACGTATTATGATACTTCATAAAGCATCAATACTTGGCATTGCAGCAAAAAGTATTTTGATACAATACAATAATATGGGACAAAATCTCCTCCCATACGATCTCGGGAGATTGAAATGCCACAAGATTTTGTGTTCCCAAGTAATATTGTGGATTTTATTTTACCAGTGTACTTACTGTAGACTGCTTTAAACAAACTACATGTAGCAGAATTGGCTCGACACTCTATTACACGCATGTTGACAAGAAGGCAAAATGTAATGCAATCTTTTTTTCCCCTTCCAAATCTGATCTATCACTCTCACTGCCATAATTTCTCCATCATCATATCCTCATATACAGGCAGTTCAGGATTCCTGCCATTCAGTCAGCCAATCCAAATAACATTTAGGTGAAGAAAAGGAGGAACGCTAATCCACCTGGGAGCGTTGCATGCGTATCGGCTCTCACAGTAAGGGGTGTGTCGAGAGTCGTATTTCCAATCTGTGGGCTGAAGAGTGGGCTTGAGAACGCTCTTGGCTGCAGTAAACAGACTGTGCACACAATGGGAGGGGCCAAACCAAAGAGAAAATAGGTGAAATCCACAAGAACTCTCCAGGGCTAAAAAGAGGAACAAGGATCCTTACAGTTGATCCTCCGCCTTTTCACTCTGTTGTTTGTGCTTTCTCTTCTGGACAAACACCAGCCTCCCCCTCACACTCTCCTTCACCCACACAGCCCTTCCAACCGCCCTCTCTATCCGTCCTCTTCCTCCCTGCTTCTTTCTGTGCACTGAAACACAAAACCATGTAATCCTCATGATCCCAGGCCTGTGTCCGGGGGGTGCGTCACATCAGAAAAAGAGATTCACAAAGGAAAAGCAAAAGAGAGGAAAGGGAGGAAGATAAATAAATCAGGAGAAAACTATATAAACTAGACTCCAGCTGCTTAAAATATGTGGACTGTATGGTGCTTGATGATAGAAATAGAGCAATCCAACTTTATTATCCATTTCACTCTTGGCATCAGTCACTGTGTTGTTTTCTCATGGGGCCAATACAGAACGAAGTGTTTCAAACTTTTGGTTTTAATTAAGACCTAGTACAATCATCATATTACATGAATAGCAATGGTTAAGTTTGAGTTTTTACCAACTAATAAGCTATAAAGTATTAATGGGTTTCAAGATTTCACCCTTTGGAGAACTGTTGCAAATGGACAAATTACTAAATGTGACCCGCCCTGGATTCCAAAGACACAAGTCGGCAGCCCGGTATTTTTTTGAAAATTGGTGATTTTCACTTTTTTGCAGAATCGTTCAGTTGAAGTCAGAAAGAACCCTCTCCATGTTTAAGCTACCAGTATTGGTATATTTAAAAGCGTAAACCTTTATGTTCAAACCGACTAGTTTCGGAGCTTGCAGTAGGGGCGTGTCTTTGTCATGACTATGCAACGCAATGCTATGTTGCTCTCAGAAGCTGCCGCTACCTACGCAGGAACATGGATTTACCACGCAAAGGTTACTTCAGACGGGTGAGTGAAAGTTTGTTTTTTTATCGCTGGTGGCTGCTGTGCTAATGGTTGTTTGATGAGGCTATCGTTGTGCTGTTGTAAGCTAACATGGTGTTAGCATGGGAGACAGTCATGTAGTCACGAGGAATTAACCTGCTATTTACACAAAATCAAGATCTCTACAAACTTAAACTACTCCATAAATGTAGTCAGCGCATCCCTAGCTTTCAGCCACTTCTTATTTGAGAGAGATCCACTTCAGATTTTCGGTTTTATGGTTGGATAAAGTTACGCTGGGTTTGTGCAGTGAAACGTAAACAATGCGATCATGCGCGGCGATACGTCGCGATGTCGGCCTTTTCCTCTCGTGTATGAGAATGTATGTGCATGACTAAAACAGTACAGGAGTCTTTCTAAAGTTATAATTTCAGTTATGTCCGGAGTCTGTAACTCTCTCTCAGCCTGAGGCTGGAGCTGACACAGGGAGGGACTGGGGAGAAGCTTTGGGGGAAGCGCGCAGGATTTTGACAGTAAATAAACCCTAAACATAAAGATTTTATTTTGAATTTTTTTACTGAAAGTTCACACACAAGTAACAGACAACTGTGAAGTGAAAGCAAAATGATACATGATTCTGTTATTTTTCAAAAAATAGAAAAGTATTCATACAGCATGACTTAATACTTTGAGATGTAAATGAGCCCTATTGTCACTCCCAACAGCAGAGAGAGGTGACAATGGCCCAAATCTTTGGAGAGCTTTTTCAGCCCTTTGGGAATTGTTAACTTCAAATCACCGCTACGCCTCCAAATATTATCAGATTTCCATGTGTTACACATCGTTGGAAAGCTTGGAGACTATACTTTAATAATCTGAAAATCTCAAAATGCCCCAGAACCGACTTGTGTCTTTGATTCTAGTGACTGGTCACAAATGATTGTGCTTTTATTTTAACTAGTGGTGGGACTCGATAATTTTGTTTTTATCAGCTTAATTATGGCCTCTGTTCCCAGCCCTAGTTTTAACATGTTGCTACCAACAATCCTCCAAAGTCATGAAACCCGTACAAAAAATGTATCAAAACGTCACAAAGTAGGCTACAACATTACATATCAAACACATAATTTAGCAAGTTATACTTTTATGGGTCTTCTTTTGTTTTAGTAGCACACCAGACCAAACATGAAAGTAAATTAATACTGAAAACAACTTGCATTGTAACATTTAAAACCATTATTATTGAACTTTTAAGTTGCGTGACAATGCTCGATTTAACATTTCACACAATTAAATGAAAACAACTGAGACAAACCAATACAAGGCCTGTGTCCGAATGTCAACACTGTCCCTACATCGTGCACTATACAGTGGTCAGGCTATTTTGTAGTGGTGTCCGCGTGTCCAGAGAGGATTAAGTAATGCACTTAAAATTTCCCAATGAATAGTAATGAGCATCGATGATCACTAGACGGGTCAATATAGATCACATTATAGATCACGACTGGAGAACAGACAACAGCACGATTGAATGCAAACAGCTGTTTAATCGCATTTTGTGTATTGTTCATGAATAAACCACTCCAAGCATCCAAATGAATCAGGGCACCACAGTCTAGTGTGGACAATAGCATGGAAAGTAACCATAAATGTTCTTTTTTTAAAGGATTTTTGGCCCATAGGCTTCATTAGACAGGACAGCTCTTTGTGAAAGAGGGGTGAGACAGGGGGAGACATTCAGCAAATAGTCAGAGCCGACACTCAAACTCAAGACGGTTGGAACAGTGTTCAATGTAAACAGAACCAGCCCTAAAATACTCGATCACTGCTGCGACACAATACTAAATGTTCTTGTGGCTGAAAGTGCGTGTACTATTGAGCACCCGGTAAAGAGCAAAGGTTTGGGTCCTGTGCGGTGAACTCAATAACAACTTGTCACTGCAAAGCAGATTTTAAAGCAGTTCTCTCCTCTTATGGCAGACTGCTTCACCGTTAATGGGGGTCCTGCCCAGAGAGATGAAACCGCTGATGAGCTCCGATTTTAAACAAGGAGTGCCTGGGCAAGAACAAAGAGCCATCTTCACCACTGCGTGAGTTGGTTTACATCAGCCGGGTCTGTCAGGGTCTCGCTCAAATGAAGTCCATCTACTTTACCTCTGCAATTTATTTCAGGGCGGGAGTGGAGGGGTATTTGGCAGCAGACAGAAAGCCATCAGAGCATAGCTATCAGGTGGCTCCAGGACGCACACACACTGAAGCTGATCATAGTCTATTAGCAAGAACCATTCACAATCCAATCACACCATGATTTAAAGGCAAAATCATTGGAGGTAGCAGAAACTATTTACATCACATTTCCGCCCGCCGTCTGCCTTCAAACCATGTTGCCGTGTTTTCTACATGGATGAACAGTCACCTTCAGCTCTGGGGTGCAAACTGGGATTTCAAAAGCACTAACTAAAGCATACATAAAACATGTGCCCCGTGGCAGGGAAAATAAAAAGCTAAAGTTAGTGGAGGGATTATGTGAGAAACACATAAGTGAGTGCATATACAGTGCATCCGGAAAGTATTCACAGCGTTTCACTTTTTTCATATTTTGTTATGTTTACAACCCTAAACGTAAAGATTTTATTTTGAAGAGTGGCATTTTTGAAAAGAAAACCATAAGAAATACCGTTTTCTGTTTGCTAGAAGCCACATGGAGGCCACGTGGTGGCTTCTAGCAAACAGAAAACGGGACTTCTTATGGTTTTCTTTCAAAAAATCGCTTGTTCTTGCCACTCTGCCATAAGGCCAGATTTGTGCAGTGTATGACTAATAGTTGTCCTGTGTACAGTTTCCCACACCCGAGCTGTAGCTCTCTGCAGTTCATCCAGGGTCATCATAGGCTTCTTGGTAACAGCTCTGGTCAGTGCGGTCCTTGTTCGGTCAATAAGTTTAGGAGAACAGCCGGGTCTTGGTAGGTTTGCAGCGATGCCACACTCTTTCTATTCCTGGATGATGTATTTAACTGTACTATGAGAGATGTTCAAAGCTTTGGAAATGTTTTTATAACCTAACCCAGCTTTATACTTCTCAATAACTTGATCTCGGATCTGGTGTGTTATTGGACTTCATGATGTTGTTTAGTGACCAATACACTCTGACCATAGCTCTGAGGCCCTCACAGAACAGCTTAATTATACTGAGAGTAGATTATGCACAGGTGGCCTCTATTTAATGGTTAGGGCAAGGTGTGAACATTCTGCAGTCATTAGGAATGTTATAAAGGCAATTTAATGCACTCCGAAAATGCGTTATGAATACTTATGCACGCCCCACTTTTCACTTTTCTATTTTTTGAAAAATAACAGAATCATGTATCATTTTGCTTTCACTTCACAGTTGTCTGTTACTTGTGTGTGAACTTTCAGTAAAAAATTCAAAATAAAATCTTTACATTTAGGGTTATAAATATAACAAAATGTGAAAAAAGTGAAGCGCTGTGAATACTTTCCGGATGCACTGTACGATATCAGATTTATAATAATAATAATAATAATAATAATGCCTTACACTTGTATTAAGCTTTACACGCCTGTATTAAGTTTCTCAAAGCACTACACTGTGGTCATTATTCATTCACTCCAGACTCGGTGGTGGTAAGCTACTGTTGTAGCCACAGCTGCCCTGGGGTAGACTGGCAGAAGCGCGGCAACCAGTCTGTGCTATCGGCCCCACTGACCACCACCAACCACTCACTCACCGAGGCTTCCTGGTGTTACCAAACAGTCTCTCATTCAAGTACCGACCAGGTCCTTCCCTGCTTAGCTTCTGAGATCTGACGGGATCAGGCATAGCAAAGGCCCTGCAAAGTATGGCTTGTGACATTTTAATTAGTAGACAATGTTATGGTCATGTTCAGTGTCGAAATTATATTGAGTGTCAATGATGTTAGCAATAAGGTAACCTGACTAGCTGCCTAACTTGAGACAGTCAAGTACTGTTCAGTGGATATTTGTTTTCAAGACGCAACAAACAGGGGCAGAGTGAATGAGAGAAATGTGAAGTTGTACCTTTGACTAAGATAAACTATTGATCCATGAAGGAAAATGTGTTTTTGTCGTAGCTCAATCAATAGTTCACCGTTATTATCTTTAGTACAAGTGGAGACAGCTGTAGATTTATTCCAAATCCAGTGACATGTGAAAATAAAAAAAATAAAAAATAAAAAAAATAAACATTGTTTGAAGACTAGCTCGGCCACCCAGTTGCTCTTCTCTGTCAAAACATACGCACAGTAGCGAATCGATCTATCTATCTGCCATTTTGAATATTTCATTTAAATCAAATCAGTTGTTTGCTTTGGTGCATCTCTACAGCCTCCCACCCCCTCGTGCTGTGATTGGTCCGGCCAGCTTTAGCCAAAGAGAAAACCAATCTCTATGGGCCTGTACCAGACTGTCTTATGTAGAAAGTAAATCAGGCAACTAGCCAGTCGCCAGGCTAGTAGTAATTGTCAGATGCATTACAACAATTTTAATAGGGCCTTAAGATATGTCTGGCACATAATGTGGATTTTATCATTTTATTTGACAAGCTCTGCGTGTCATGAAGTATATATTGGCCATGAAGGAACTGTAATACCATTCATGAATGATTAGATCATTATTATTGATCTGATTTTTCTGCCATCTACAAAATAAAATTAAACAAAGTTATTGCAAGTAAAAACAAGCAAACAAGTACAACTCAAGTACGTTTTCATCCCTTTTGCCCGTTCATACAAAGATGGACAATGAGTAAGTCTAGCGCAACCACTGTTTTGTCATTTCACAAAGCCAGAGGACATTCAAGGGATTTCAAAGGAAACCACCAGAGAGAAGGCATCTGCGCTGCTGTGCTAAAACTGTTCTATTCAAAGCGATGACAGTGAATGATTCAAGAGATCAAAATGATTCTGAAGATTAAAACCACAGCCTGTAGCAAATACTGTATGTGGGCGAGGAGCAGAGGAGACAATCTTTAGAAAGTAGTTCCCTTATCACACACAATCCTTCCTGCAGCTTTGGAAAAATGGAAAACATTTGAATAGCTGAAAGAGGATGGAAGAGCGGTCTTGAACTCTTGCACAAATGCAGAAGCGCACACACAAAATCCAGCTCTAAGGAAGATAATCTGCGCAAGCGTAATTTCATTCTGCCATTAAATCCCCCCAGATGCTTCGAAAGAAATTGGAAAAGAAAATACCACACACTGGCGGCATTTACCTTTCCTCCTGATGAAACACTCATTTGTCACAGGCTCAGACACACACACACACACACACTGAGCGGGAGTCTCACGTCTTTGTTATTATCACTTTCAAGTCATGTCTCTTGATTTGCCGAGCATTCATTACAAGACTATGTGTGGTACTTTGGTAGCCTCGCTGTTGCCTGACATCCAACCTCATTTATCTCGACACGGTGGCTGTAAAAACTTTGTGCCGCTATGCTCCCATGGGGCAAGCTCCAACTCCCTGCTGCACAGAGCTAGTGCAAAGGCAATCCTGCAGTTTGAGGGAGCAACATAAACATCAGACAGGAACTAGGGCTGGGTACCGTTACATTATCTTTTGATACCGGTACTTTAACGATACTTGGTTTACGATACTGATACCTGAATACCTATACTAAAATATTTGTCATTAAAGAAGAACTAAGTAGCTTGTTTACCTTGATAAATAATTTCGTAGTCCTTCTGGGGGAAATACAAGTGTTGATGGGATGATTGGGGGTCTTTCATCTCCCCCTGGTGTCTCTGGCCAGAAAACCACCCTTGAAACTTTCCCTGCACCGGGTCGGAGGCGCAATACACACTAACCCCTGGCTCACATTAACTACGGTACGGGTTCGGTCCGGGTTTGCCCCAAACTACCACTCACAGTGAGTCCGGCTGACACTGTGGCCAGCTCCGCCAGCTCCGGCGCCAGATGCTGCGCCAGGCACAGAAACGGCCCTCGCGAGAACAGAAGTCCACGTGAGTTTCGCTCTTGGTGCGAGTTTACGTGATAAGTAGCCCCATATATAGGTAGTTTTATTAAACAAAAGCCGTATTTGCCAGTACAACGACTCTCCCCAGTGAAGTGGATGCTTTGCAACACACTAGTGCCCCTGTGTCACTGGTAATGGAGAAATGTTTGCATTTCCGACGTTACACGCGTGTACAGGCGGTAAACGAGACCAAATAAGTAGTGAGCGGACAGATTTTATTTTGAAATACACTGGATCTTCTTTTCTCACGAGACCTGACTTCCTGTTTGTTTTTCCGTCAGCTTGATCCGTTGGGGCTCTGGTCTCCGGCAAAAATAGACTTCTTGCGGATTCTTTCCGTAGCCGCCGGAAGGCCTTGGTAGCCGGACCCGGACTTCGCGGAGCAGTGTGAGTGTGCAACATTGGTTTTAATGACTTTCTAAGTTCGCGGACGCCGCACCGGACCTGAACCGGATTTAATGTGAGCCGGGGATAATGGAATCACGAAGAAGCAGCTAACAAGCTAATGCGCAAAGCTAACTGTGGGCTAGCACCACTTTAGCAGTATTTACAGCCATGTTTGAGTGAAAAAAATTATCTCCATTGTGTGATTGGGTTATGACACAATTTACAATATCCCTCTCTCCCTTTGTCTTTTCTGTCAGTGTAGTATTTACTCTCACAGACAATTAAAAACGCAACATGTACGACACCTGCAGTGGTGCTTATGGCCTCTAGGGAATGAGTTACTTAGTTCTTCTGTAAGAACCAGAAAACAGAACAATAATGTTAATTTTTTCCATAAAATACTATTTCTTTCAAATTTGTATCATTTATTTGAGCTGACGCAACCACGTAACTTCCTTTAAAGCTGCCCCTGGACCCAACAGGCGTCAAAACTTGGTCTCTAAAGATATATTTTTTTGGTACCTGCTTTTGATACTAATTTTTTTATACCATTCCGGTATTGTTTAACAGTACCCAGCCCTATCAGGGAGTATTTCATAGGAAGTCTCTTAAGCCTCTGCGAATATGAATACTTACTGGTTACTTATGCATGAGTGGTTAGCACAGTTTTCTCACAGCAAGGAGGTTCTGCTGGTTAAATATGAGGACTTGGTGTGTGAGGCTCCATCCTCCATTTTTTTCTCAACTGAAAGAAGACTTACCTATTGTCAAAGACACTTATAAGCTCTGACTTATACTTGCACAATGCTACAGTGAATATTTCTGGTACACCACTGATCCCATCGAATGAGCTACTTTGGGCTCAAGACGTTAATGACACTACACAGCTGCATTGTTATGTGTGTAACAAAGTTTTATCCATGTTAATGCCACATGACAGCAGGAAGAGGACACAGATCATTGACTATTACTCTAAACTCTCTAAGGCGTATCTTGTCTGTGGAAAACATTAACTGTAACGTTGTTCATATTCTACAATTCTGCTGGAATGAAGAAATGACGCATGATGGAAATAAAAATGTGGAGAAGTCTGTAGAAGTCATCAGACATTGTTGAGGTCCCAATTGTTGTACATCAAAGCCCAAAATGTAACAGAGCACGTTCCCATCATGCACCTCTTCAGTTCCCGTAACTATATTTCTAAGCTAAACAGAGGCGAGCCACAGGTATTTCCCGTTCTGTGGTGATCACAAATCAAATCAGAGTGCCGGCTCACGCAGTCACAAAGCACACTACGCTGCTGCGAACAAATGTATTCAATGATCAACACCTGGGACAGCAGGAATAACAGTGGCTAAGGCCTGATGAAAAACAACAGAGCAATAAAGCTGGAGTCACACCAACCCAACGCACTGTCACGGTTTGGGGGGCAGGGCGACTATTTCACATTATGTCACAATGATAATAAAATGTTATTATTATCTAATGAACAGAGCATGAGGTTTTTTGCAGTGTTGGAGAATGGTCACAACATTGCAACCTGAAATGGCAACTGCATGCATGTTGTTTCCATGTATAGCACTTTGGTCAACTTTGGCTGTTGTAAAGCACTTTAGAAATAACATTTGATTGATTGATTGATAAAACTTGTATAGTGATGATGATTTGTATCAATTATTTAGTCCTTAAAAGGAACAGCTTTTTAACAATAATCCAAATGTAAAGAAGTCTAAAGAAATGGTTGTTATTTTCAAGTTAGAAACGGTGTTGAACAATATAACCTCAGCTAATATACTGTACTGATTTTTTTCTTGATGTGGACACAGGTGAACACAGATGCTTAGGTTGGGTGATATCACAATGCAGCAACAGCAGGGCAGCAGAAGCCAAAGCAAACATCCATCATGGTGATTAACATTAACACTAATTTGTGAGCTTCTATCACAGTCTTAATTCAATTTGTTAATTGGACCATCAATGTACTCCACAATGTTTTACCGAAAGAAAGGCACATCTGTTGTAAAAGAAAAAGATGTGAAAACTCTTTCCTATGGGTGTTGCTCCCCTATGTAGCCAATGTCAGACCAAGAGCTGGCTTCAAATCAATCCCGCTTACAAAAGGTCCATGTCTTGGATGTACACAGTCAGCTGGTTCACACACATCTGAAAATCATAGAGTAACACGAGCTTCCATTCATCCATGTCTTTCAAAAGAACTGGCAGAAATCCCACGGAGTCCTCCACAGCACATAAAACGCACACACACACACCACGGGTTGGCATGTTATAAAAGTTGCACTCTGTTAACATGCTATCTTTGCGTTTCTTTGGTTCTTTTTGGAAAACCTAAACAGAAGAAGCTTGATTTGTCTTAAATGCTAATCATAGGCCTTTATTTTGGTAAACTTAAATTTTATATTTTCCACCACTTTTATATACTGCAGTCAATCCAAAGTGGATATTAGCGCAATGCGTATGCAGTTTGAATGAGGAGACATTTTTAAAAAGATGGACACACGCTGAGATATGGCAGGTCTACAGTCTGTGTTCAAAGTAGGTTGATGTCAAAGCTACACATCCAATTTCACACTGTGATTCAGCGCTGGGATCGAACCCAAATTCAACATGGTAAAAGCCAGTGCAGAAAACACATCTGAGTTTGAGACACTTAGTTACGACTAAAGGACGAATTAAATATCAGCTTTTTGCTACGCATTATTATTAGAGACACTTGTGGTCTTGGCTAAATTGTTCAGCTATCTGCCGTTGCCCTTGTTTTGCTGGAAGAACAACTGAAGCTTAAGTTAATAATTGCCATAAAAAATGTCTGGTTAATGTAAAAGAAAATATTGAGTCTTATTTTCATGGTTACTTAAAACTATTTGTTGGCCCTTGTGAAGTGCAAGCACATTATTAATATGATTACCTTCCCCATTCATTATTCATAAACTTAGCTTGCACTCACTGCAAATGTACGTAGTAAACACTAATCAGAAGTAAACACAGAAACATGCCATACAAATGTAAAGCACTCCTCCCCTCAAACATACACTCGTGCTTCTCTCATCGTGCACGTTCCGTAACTGTACAGAGCTCAAAAAGGTCAAGAGCAAATGTAGCAGTAGGAGATGCAACTTACTGCCAGTCGCCATAGTTTAGCGACTGGAACACATCCGAGTCTACTTTGTGCCCATCAGTGACGCAGAATCCTACAATTAGGTAGGAATGTGCGAGCTGTACAAGTCCGATTTTTATACATTTTTTATCAGTTGTTGAAGTCTCAGGCCTAAATTGGGCACAATAGCGCCCCCTACAGGATTAAGCAAACGTTTATATGGACAGTAAAAAAAAGTTTTACTAAAGTGCAATAAATATAACAGAAAACTCCACTTGGTCGTTCCGATCAAAAAAAGTAGATAACCAGAACTCCGCATTTCTAATGGGAAAACATTGAGATCACATAAATCAGCGCCTTGTGCACTTTCTATCTCCTCTCTGGCCTCTTCATCTGAATGAGCTAAATTTTGGTGAAAACGATTTAGAGAAATGTGGAATAAAAGGTTATACACATTATTTGGATGTTTGGCTATATTTATTGTTGTAATTTCCGTCATAAATGAATTGTTCCTTTCTTAATTTAGAACTACGATACCCCATCTGCCTCTCCCTTCAACAATCCCAGCCCATGTCATCGGGCTCCTCTCCCCTCAGGGGCCATCTGCTGGCCTTGAACTACAAGGAAACCTTCACAGCAGGGTGACAATTATTGTGAAAAATAATGATAAAAGACAAAAAAAAAAAAAAATGGAAAGATGAACAAAATGAAAACAAAGGCTTGCACAGCTAGACTTTCAAACATTTTCCATTTGGTGAAAATAATGAATGAAAAAGGGTCCCGCAACAACTCCACTGGCTTCCCACAAAAAATATAATCAACCTCAAAATATCCCTCATCAACAATAAAGCACAATTTTTCTTCACAATCTGGCCCCGCCACACATATCTGACTTCCTCCACATTACCACTCCTGCCCGCTCACTATACTCCTCCTTCAATCTCCAACTCTCTCGTCGGTTTTGGTTTATTTCTGTAATGTCCTTCTTTGTAATGTGTTCATATCTTGTAATTTGTATTCATGTTTGCAACTGCCTCTCTCCTCAAAGTAAAATTTCTCCCTCGGGTGAATATTAAATGAATGAATTAACTCTGCTCCCCCTGCCCGCCTCGTCACCATGGGGAGTAGGTGACGTGTTCTGAACGGTGCTTTTAAATAAAATGTATTATTTTTGTTTCTAATATTATTATAGATGAAGAATGAAAAATGTGAAGCTGACTGGAACGTGGGGGAAAAGCAAACACCAGAATGGAACGGTCTAATAGAAGTTGTCAGCCAGCGACAGGACAGAAGCACATCATATGGAGAAGCTTGTTCAGATTAGATGGCCATTCAAATTTCCACACAGACCACAAAGGCTCATCTCTGACCACTCCAAGACTCCACATTTTTGGACAGTTTAGAGATTAATACTAAGAAAGCACTTAAAACATTTTACTGTGAGTTTAAAACTGGTGTGGGCTCATGGTGAAAAACATTTAAACTTGAAATCAGGGAGTAAGAAAATTAAAAACATGACTTGAGTGTGCTATGACCCTTGTCAGCACAATTAAAATTTTCTTAAAGCAGAAAAGAAAAAAAAACTTATTCAAGCTCCACAAACGGAATGAAATCTATAGGATTAAATCTAGATTTATGTTGTAATTGCAGCTCTCCTATCACCTTAAAACACTAAAACCATGTACAATAGGTTAATACTCCAGCCAGGTGTTTCTGACCATTAGCCTGGCTCCACATCTGGAGATGGGTCCCCGAGTGCTGGCCTACGCTGGCTGCTCACTGCTCCTACAGGTCGCCCCAGTGGCACTGAGGATGGGTCAAATGCAGAGAACGAATTTCCCTATGAGGATTAATAAAGTATTACTTAACCTTAGATATCTTACTTACTTAGATTTAGCATTAATGGAATACAGTGCCACATGTGTTTCTAATACTGTGGATACCCAAATCAATACAGGAAGTGACATCTCCCCCAAAAATGTAGCCATTTTGTGCATTCCTGCGTCTCCCCTTGGACCCTCTCCCGAAAAACATTATGGAGGTTCAAAGGGGACGCATAACCACTGATTCAGTAATTGGCTGATATTTGAGAAGTGTATTTGAATGAGGGGCCAGTGGAGTCAGTGCAAGAATTCATTTCGTCAGAAACACCCTGAAGCCCTTAATTAACCCCTGAACCACCCCCGCTCCACCATACACACACATATACACGGAGTCGGCCAAAACATACAAGCAGGGGAGTGTATGAAACCAAGTCGCTCCAAATTGAAACCATGAGTGGGAATGAATTTGACAGAGCTACAATACAAAATATATACTGGTGCACTGCCTTTGCACCTGGGTCTGAGATTGCTGCAGTTGGTCTGGCCTAGGTCAGCAACATTATGTGGCCAAAGAATAAGCTCAGCGGACTATCTGAACATCCTGAATGACCACGTTATTACATCAGTGAATTTTTACTTCTCTTATGGCACGGGCATATTCCAATATGATAATGCCAGGATTCATCGGGCTCAAGTTGTGAAAGAATTTTGTGGGATGTGCTGCTAGAGAAGGCTTCGCACAGTGGTCTGACTCTCCCATCATCAATACAAGATCTAGGACTATAGGAGGGAAATAAATCTTGCGACATGGCAGCCTTATCTTATCAAAACAATACCACAGTGAATGCAGGTCCAGTCGACTTAAAAACAGTTTCATACACAAGGCCATCGGGAAGCTGAACTCCCTGCCCTCCCTCCCTCCCACCCCTCTTCCACCACCCCCCGCTCCACAATCAAGGATGAAAAATATAATTTCAAATCTTAAGCTAAAGGCAATGTACATGTGTTGTATTATGTGTGTGCCCTTCTTTTTATGGTGGTAACGTTTTGTTTGGCCAGGCAATGTATGTCAACCTAAGAGACAAGGACAGTTAACAGATCCTGAAATCATTGGGCTATAGACAATACGGTTTAAACATGGTGATAATATGTAAATGATCCCATCTGGAATTCGTTTTTAAGACAAAGAGAACAGTACCTGTACTAGGGGTCCGTGGTTACCCGATCTCTCCCGCTGGCCCAGTTTTCTTCAGACTGGCAGGATAAATGAGTGACCCCAGGGCTTCGGTCCAGCTGCAGGTAAAAACAGGGGAGTTGTGTTATTGATTGGTCCATGGGGAGACAAGTTTGGGCCAGGCACAGGTTTCCAAAGGTTTCCAAAGTCAATAGTTCCCAGTAGCGGACATTGTACTTACTTACTTACTCACTTGCAGTACAGATTCTCCTGAGTCCTGGTCAAATATTACTCTAATTCAAGCATAAGTTGTTCAGTCAAATATTTTACTCGAGTTAAAAGTACTGAAGTATGTGCTGTTGAAATACTGAAGTATTCAAAGTAGAAAGTAAATCATTTGAAATAAGAGCTGTGAACAATAAGGTTGCATGCACTTAAAATGTCCTTATTTTTGAAAGAAAAGCACTGATGTTTTAATGAGGATAACATAAAATTAATCAGAAATACAGTCTAGAGTCTAGACTAGGGATAGGGATTCACAGCTTTAACAATGTCTAGACTCTAGACATACCTACATAGGTGTGCAGAGGCGCATTTCTAGCAACCATCGCTCCAGTGTTCTAATGGTACATTAGCTATTTGTGTTAGAGGGTAATTGATGATGAGAAAACCCTCGTTCAGCAGTGCTAGCATAATAGCTAGCACTGCTGAAAACGGTTGTGCTGATGAGAAAAGCTATAGAAGTGGATTGGGTGAGCCCAAACTTTGGGCGGTAGTGTATACTGGAATACAAGTAAGTTCTCAACAAAAACATTACTCAAGTAAAGAAGAGATCCTGAATGAACGGTCCTTGAAGCTTGTTGTTACTCGGACTATCACCAAGTGTTTAAGTAAAATTATTTTGTTACAAACCACCTCTGATAGTTCCAATAAAAGTCTCATTTGATCATCTCTACACATTTGATTTGGCCACTTTTGATGATGTATTGTGTTGTACATGTTACTTACATCAGCCCTTTTTGTGGTTTGTCTATATTGTATTTTTGGGGGGTTATTTTTATCTTATTGTTATTTTTATGTCATTATTTGATGCACCTTTATCCAGGGGAGCTATTTTTTTACTAGTTTTTTGCCACACTGTAACTTTGCTCCCTGGAGGGCTAGCGGGACAAACTAGCACTCAAGATGAAGAGCGGACACAGTGCTAAAAGAAGTTTCAATCTCACTTATAGTTCTGAAGTTATTGTCGATTGAAATAAACATAGTTTATGTGGTCAAACATGACCTTAGGATCGATTCAAGGGTTTTTTGAATTGATATCGGGCTATTTAAATGAAAATCGATTCAAATTGATTAATCGATTAATTAAACCCAGCCCTAGTCACTAAAGGTCAAATACACACAAATATATATATTTTTTCTAGATTAAAAGTTACACAATGCACCTTAAAATTAAATGAATGCTAATACAAATGACTGAACTTGTAGCTAACGGACATGCGGCATTATACAGTCTATGTACAAATTAAGCAAATACAAATTCCTGCAGAAAAAAGTTCAAAGAAACTGGAAAATTGCCAGTGTACAGTTTAAGCTGAGCATAAAAACATGAATTAATTGAAGTGTGCAATTTGTCAATAGACAGAGTTGCTCACATAACAACACGGCGCTTTCACTTCTTGGCCTGTACCCAGAGCACAATAGAGCTTTATTTGAGGAGCTGTTGCTGTATTAGCATTGTGAAGTCACAATCTACGGTTATAGTTTGTACAGAAACAAGGAGCCTACAGCCACTGAACCGGGTCTGTTTCTGTGAATTCGTCTGTGTGGAGTTTTCTGGCAGCAGTTCTAACAGTGTTGAGGCCCACGGTGCAATCCAACAGAAAAGGGCAGTCTGTCTCCACTCTATCTCAAAGAACCATATGCTTCAGAGCAGCACACTCCACTTCTGTGACAGTGTCAGCCCATATGTCCTGAAACACAGCATCCAAAATCTAAACATCCAGATGGCAGAGCATCACTTGACAGTGTTTCCGTCACACTGTCACAGGATATTACTGGAAAGAAACAAGACAATAAATATTCATCTGAAGGGCCTTGGAGACAACTACACTACACGCCTGACAGGAACTGAACATCATACTCAAAATCTAAACTGCACTTCACGAAGGCTACATTTGGCATTTCATGTTAGTCTAAAGACACAACTTATATTTACAGCTGGAAGCACATAAACAAGTTAAAACCCATTCATTTTAATTATATACAATTTAATTTATGTTAATGCATGTAAGAGTTGGTGTCTTTCTTGTTTTTACATGTTTACAGTTTGAACAGTTTAGTCAGATTTTATTTTAGACTAAATAATTTTTTCTCAACTGGTACGGCGTGGGGACCCAATACGACTTGTAAAATATTGTCTTTTCCTCAAAAATTGCTGGATAAGCATTAAATAAATAAACGTTTAACAGACTCTATATTTATTCTGTAAGGCTCGCAACCCACTGAAAACAGTTCTGCGACCAACTTCTGTGTCCCGACCCACCAGTTGGGAACCACTGATTTAGACCCTTTAAGACGCGATATGATCTTGATCTTGGCCTGGTGGTACTTGGCCGGTATAAGTTCACTTATACACTATTATAGATCTACACTTATAGATCTATCAAAAACACTTCATTCATGGCCATGTTTTTTTAAATCTAGTTGTGGTATCAGGTTGTGGTAAATGACTTATACTATTCAAGTTTTATTTCAACAGCAAACTATTCATCACGCTTCAAAAGTTATGTGTAGCTAACGTGAAAGTCTTCCGTGCCCTTTACAATTCACACTGAAGCTGCTTTTATTTTCAATTCACAGCAGGCGCTTCCTATTCATCTCACTCAGGACCTTATTCACAGACTGCAGAATAGAAAAATTCCATAGGTTTTATTAAATTTTCAATGCAATCCTCTTCGGTTCACCTGACGCTGACCTCTGCTGCACCACTTTCATTTTCACTCATCTCAGCCTCAAAGTAATTCCACAGGGGTCTGGGTGGCAAGGTGCTAAATGACAAGGTGGGCTTTGAGGCCACAACTGCATCATATTTAAATGGGAACTTTTTCACAAACTGAGGTGCAGTTTCATCGAGCATGATGACAAAACACGCAGCATTAAAAAAAAATCAATATTTGAATTCAAGTCTAAATCGTAATAATACAAACATAGTTCAAATATGCACTAAATAAATTACAATCAGATGACTAAAATACAAAAAAGGCATTTTAAATAATTACGTTAAAAGGACAATTATCTGCATAGCCCATTAGCTTGACTATCATCTATTTTTTATCATATCCATATGTTAGTCCTTACAGCAGTGACATTGTTTCCACATGGGTTGACACAGATGGGCACATGCAGACGCACACAGCAGGTCCAGATTGCAGGCAGTGCCGAGCTCTGCTCTCTGTCTGACCTTTGTTATGCTCACAATGGTCATGTGCCAAGATGGAGACAGACAATGGCGCACGACTTGCAGTGACAAAGACTGACAGGTCTTTCACTGTAAGAAAACGCGTGTATTAATCATTAACCTGTGGGTGTGAAACCTGTCAGTGCATACGGGCTGCACGATTAACCTTTATCGCATCAAAGTTGAGGTTTGAGCTACTGCGGTAACGTACCATTGTATCAAGCTGTGTGTAATTGCAACATTGTTACCGCAGGTTTTTGACATAAATATGAATTTTCAAAACAAGAGCGTTTTGCAGCTTTAGTGTAGCTGAATACGGCAGAAGAGTGAGAGCACCAAGTTTACTAGAAAATGATTAAAACTAAGGATCTTATATGAAGGTTCTTGAGTCATCTTCTGTACTCTGTTCCTTCATTGAAGACGGATAACTCCTGTACGACTGAGAGGCTACACAGATATAAAACTAAGGATGTTTTTCTGACTAAATTAAATGCCTCTTTGCGACCACTTGCAGATTGTATCTTGTTGCTGCATGAAGCTGAAATGCAATAAATGAGAACCATGATGTTTGACAGCAGTTTTAAAAGTCTATATGCAGCTCAATTGCGTGAGCTGCATAAATATTAAATTCGAATCACAATCGCTATCGCAATATCTGTCAGAGAAATCGTAAGCATTTATTTGACTGGACTTGTGATTGCTTTTAATTTGAACTTGTTTATAGTATTTTGTCTTGTTTTTCTGCACTTTTGAAGCACTTTGTGATCTTACTGTACCTTGGGGCGTTTATACAATTCTCTTCACAGGATACAGTGCTTGACAGTGTAAATAGAAGTATTTATAATAAAACAACTGATTTTGTAAACCATTTTAAGTAAGATTGGGATATTAGTAAAACGTTTTCTCTGTAGCGTTTTTTTAAATGCTAAATTTACTGCTGTTGGTGATGAAAATGCAGATACACACAACTGCGACTAAACAGGTTGCAGAAAGTGCTGGAGAATCCTCCAGTTCAAATGGTGACAGGAAAACATTATAAAACAATGTAAATCATTTTTCAGAACATGTTTATTTAAAAACCAAAGCACTACCATCTTAGTAATTTCACAAACTCTTTGCTTATGGATTTCCACAAAGACTAGTTTCCAGAGACACAGCAAACAAGAAAATGTATGAATAAACCCCTGTGAGGGGTGAACATCTGCATTTGTTTGTTTTGCGTTTAAACCACGCGCGGGCCGGTCCGCGCCACAGCGGAGGGCTGTAGCTCTTTCTCACTCGACACATGAACATTGTTTAGCTCACGATGGGGTTAATAAAGTTTTTAGTTTGACCTGTGAGAGCCTAATGCTGCGTCCACACCGAACGCCTCCTGGGCGTCAAAGACGCGCCTCAATCCGTAGTTGGACGCTTGTGCTTATGCTGCGCCCAAACACATTCCCAGCGCAGATGCAGCCACTCAAATACGTTTTCTTGTCGCCGCTTTTAATCCTGGGTGTTTAGGTAAAAGAAACACTGATGTGTGTCTTTGTAAAAGTCCCAGAGCTGCTGTAGCCCCGGTTCCCAACAGGATAATCCTCCATGACTTGTTTACATCTGCGGGCCGGCAGAGGATCTGTCCCGGACCGACAGTGGCTCAGCTACAGCGTACGTCACTGTTGGAGAAAGCTTCTGATTGGTCGACGCTCGCGTATTTCTCCAAAAAGTTCAACATTTCCCAACTCTAGCGTCGGCCGCGCTGGATGCCCCGGAGGCGCCTCGGACGCGGCGCGACAATCTTCAAAACGCGCCGCACTGGAGGCGCGTCACGCGCCGCACTGGAGGCGCGTCACGCGCCGCGGGGCCTCTTGAGGCGCGTCCTCAATGTATTTTAAATGTAAACCTGACGCTGTAAAAAAAATTTTTTTCTGCAACTGTGAAGCACTTTGAATTGCCTTGTGTATGAATTGTGCTCTACAAATAAACTTGCCTTGCCTTGCCTTGCTTTGGAGGCGTCGGAGGCGCTTGGTGTGGACGCAGCATTAGGCAGAACACAAGGCAGCGCGATGTAAACGAGGAAATGAATGTCAGCGGTGCTCCCATCAGAGCAGTCACCTCCTCTCGTGATGCCCTCTCGCAAGTGGCGGATGCGAATAGCGCATATCCGCCACTCGGAAGAGCTCAGTTCGCTAGAGGATTGCGCACCTCGTGTGCCAGGCACAAGATCTGGCCCTGAGAGACCCAACCCTCCCTGTGATCCAACCCTCCCCGCTCTCTTTTACAGTATTCTTCACAGAGTTCTGTTGATTCAGGCATTGATGCTGCTGACAATCAACAATCAAAACTGATTACCAACAGTGATTTTAGGCAATTGCCCACAACCCACTAAAAATGTTTCCATGACCCACCAGCTGAGAACCACTGTGCTAAAGTCTGTGCTGTCAGTGCAGCTTATTTGTGTCAGGACAGTTAGGGCAGGAAGCAGAGGCACCATTACTTTGACCTCCCAGTGGAATAAAGTTATGCACTGTCAACACACAGAGTTAATTCCCACACAGCCGAGCCTCAGCTGTAGAATGACACAAGCGCCCCAATACACAGCCTCAACTTCCTTTTGACCCATTTCACAAACACAACACCTCTCCATCTTTTCCTCCACATCATAATCATCTTCACCATACTGACAAGAAAGATATAAGTATTTAAACAACGTTTATTCGGCCAAAAGCACACAATCAATCAGGTATTTGTTGTTTTCAGGTTCTAGAATGTGATGTCACACTACCATGTGGGGGGCCGGAGCCAGTTGTTCCTATTAACTGCATTACACGGTCACATTTAGTATCTAAAAAGAAAACTTATGAATTACAAAAATGAACATTAATATCATTGGCTGGGTCCATGATCTCTTTGTACAACACAATCTCCTCAAAAAAGAAAAAAATCTTATCAGCCCCCACCTGTGTAAATATTATATGCCTTTAGAACGCTGCGATGTCACCTGAATCCCAGCAATAGGACCTTTAATATGATGCTTTTAAAAAAAACTCAAAATGATAAATAAGAGAATGTCACAGTATTGAGTATCAGCCCGTACTATTACGTTTTTTTTAGTCTCCGCATTCTGTTTTTACCACATCACCTTTCCAGTGTTTCCAGTGTAAAATGTTGTGCTTTACATCGCATTCAATAAGTTTAAAAAAAAACGGTCCGTAACATGCAAGTAAATCGTCTTTTTATTAAGAAAGAGTACATTCGAAAAGCTGAACAGTGACACCATTAAGTTGAACATTTTTACAGTGTGAAGTCACTAAAACATCTGACCAAGTAATGGACATTTACAGTACACAAAGTCCCTGGTCGCTGCCTCGTTCCCACACCCATTGGCTGCAGCAGATTCGGAGTCATGGGATTTTGTTTATATGGTAAACACCTCGCTCTTGTGATGTGCACAGCTGCCCAGTGGGACGGTACATTGGTGACTGACACTGGCATTAGACTAGTTCATTACCATTTTGCTCTTGGCCTCTCTGACTCCCGTTCCCCCGAGGAATGTCTGTCATGTTGAGCGATTCCAGATGTGTGTAAACCCCCACCCTGTAGCCTCCATGGCTCCTCCCCAGCCCCGATAAAGATGATCAAGAGGGTTTCTGTGGCCTTTGAAAGAAGACTGCAGTAAAATGACAAGACTTGCTTTGCAAGTAATACAAAGCCGAGACCACAGTGGAGTATTTTCTGCCAGTCCCAAGTGTGAATGAAAATCTAAAATATTTGAATGTAACACCTATAGCAATTGACCAATGAAATCACTCCAAGACCAGGTCAGCCACAGGAGACAAAATCCAATTACTCCTCTGGACCAATCCTGGACCTTTGTGACAGTATATGTTTAGACCATATGTAACACCGAGGGGTAGTACAGGGAAAGGGCTGTATAGTATGTACTAGCATACAACATAGTAGTAGGGTTATCTTCTATGGACCAGATCAGAAACCTAGACTCGGCTACAGGAGGAGTGAAATAAACCTGAAATAAATAAGAGACCACAGACCAGGGAGTAAAGTTAACTGCCGGCTTATTATTTAAACAAATGGACAAAAGACAAAATGACAATACATATAACATTGAATGTGGAAAAATCCTTTTTGTTAAACCTTTTAGTTTACTTTTAAAAGATTTAATTACCTATTAGGTATTATTATTAGGTTCTATCAATATAGGTTTATTGTAGTAGGTTGCATCCTTTAGTTATTTTAAGTTTCAGTTCAAGTTATTTCTTTACTTGAGTTAATTCTTGTTTTGAAGTTTCAAGTTCTTTTATAGGTACCTTTTAAGTTTAACCATACTCATTTGTTTTGTTGTTTACAACCAAACAGTCACAATAATACTGTTGTAATACAGTACTCGTGTATGGTCAATCAAATAAAATATTCAAAACTTTACAAAACTCAAAATATTCACCAAAAGACTGAACAATCTGTTAACCACAGAAAAGTATTTTGATTCCGAGTGTACTAATCCTTTGCTCTTCTGAATTAGCAGTCCAATGGTTTATCCTGAATCCACTAGTTTGGTGGAAAGTGGATAGATCCTACCAGTTCAGATGTAAACCATGCAGCGTCCAGTAGATGGTAAATCCTGGCTCACGCACAGTTCACACAAGGTCCAATGGGTGGCTCGCCGTCATGGATCCAGCAAATCTTCAAATCCAGTGTCTGTCTAATCGACAATTCTTCCTCCCAACCTAAGTTGGCCTAACGTAAACAACATAAAATATGGATACTTAAAATAAAATGCTAGGTAAGTCTAAAACTAAGAAAATGTACATTTCCGGTCCTAAGCCGCGCTTGTGAAAATGGCGCCGACATGGCGGACAAGAATAACAAGACAGAGCATTGACCTACAAAGTCAACGCTTGGATTGACTTAAAATGTACCAAACATTTACCCTTTTCATATAAAACAACTTAAATTCACTCTCTTAACTTTTCGGTTTGCATAAAATAATTCCTTTGTACAAATAGAGACCACGACTTGGTTGGAAAACCATCAATACCTTTGTAAAAGTGTGAAAATAATTCTTAGACAACTTTACACTTGTTGCTTTACAAAAAATAAATGTATTTCTTAGACTCACTGTGTTCTGTTGCTTTGCAAGACCCCAGGACAGTTCGGAAAACAAAAATACCTTCTTGGAAGTACAAAAATGACTTTTAGGTGGTTTAGGTTCGTTTTCGGCGCTTGTTTCTCTGCTATTTTCACTGCAGTACTTTGCGTGTTTTGCTCATAGACATATTATTAATAGCCCGTCATTACTCACTCCTCCCCGTTTACCACAATGACCACGTTCGAGGGGGAAATCATGGCGGATTTACAGACTCCTCCTCCCCAGCTCTGACGAAGCATGTTCCTAAAAAGGACATACGGGCGGGATCTTCACTGTAGACTGTAGACAGGAGGAATATCTAGCTGTAGACAGTTCCAAAAAATCTCCACAAAAGCTCCACACCTCCCCCGCCTCACCCCCAACACACGCCACACCATGTAAACACATACACGTGTAGGCATCGAAGCAGCAGACGCAGCTAAAGTTAGCGGCTATGAGATTAGCGTTAGCAGGTAACGCAGAGTTTAGCATTTTGACAGAAGTTTACCAAAGACCATAAAAACTGACAAACATCTGACCAACCTGCTCTGATTCTGTTGAAATCCTCATCAAATGTCCGTTTGTCAAATAATCCAATACCTACAGAGAGCTGTCATGTCTTTTTCCTCCTTATGTTTACAACGTTCTAAATGGTAGTATTATGTTCAAACTGCAAAAATAAAAATAAAAAAAAGGGTCACTCATGTCAAAATGATTATAATTCATTTTCATGTCTTGTAATTTTTTGTAATGTAAAGTTCTCTTACTGAGACAGTTGCAGTTTGTTACAAGGACAAAAATGCAGATGTTAAAACAAAAGAAACATTGGTGTGAATGAGTCATATTCGTTCCTTAAAAAAAGGTTAAAAAAAATAAAAAAAAATAAACGAAATCGGGAACTTAAAATCGGAAATCGAATCGGGGCTTGAGTGAATCGTTACATCCCTAGTTTTAACCATTTTAAAATGTAAATAATAATTTTGAATGTTTTGAATGTTTTTAACTCAAATAATATACAGTAGAATGAAATATAAATTTTCAGATGTTTTTATACATTTCACCATATGAACTTATTTATTGGCTTTTTACATTCAAAGCATTTATTGCTGTCTTTATTAACATGCTTTTACTCTGGTAGCTCTGTTAACCTCTGGGTTACACATAGATCTACATAATAGAGATCAGCGGGTCCCATTCAGCCCCATTCATAAGTAATGATCCCGAGTGGTCTGTGAAATTAACATGGCTGCTCAATCTCCTACAAAGCTTGTTCCTTAAAAAGGGCAAAAAGGCGGGAAGCCCCGCCAGACCGGCTACGAGCCTCCACAGTGCCCCAGAGCCTGTCAATCATAGACTTAGGCTTCCACTTCTTATTTCTAATATACAAAAACCAGCGTGGTTAAAAATACGATGCCTACACCAGCGCCGTCACATGGGTCATAGCGATTTTTAGAAAATATAAACTCTTTGGAGCCAGGCTTTTAAGCAGTTTAAACGAGGTCCAAAGCTACTGTACATTAGAATCCTGTTTCCAAAGTGTCTTTTGGAGTCACTCATGGCCACCAGGGGGTGGTGGTATAGCAATGTCAGCTCCTCGCCATGAGGACCAAAGAAAAGGGCTTTCCTCGCTTATTGGTTTGGGCAGAAAGTTGAAGAATTTGTTACAAAAAATTAATTAAATTATGATTTATTACAACACAATATTTTCCTGAAATACTTTTAAAAGTACAGCACAGTCATAACTGAGGATTTCCCCCCCATTTATTTCATTTTTATGGTAAATACTCTCAACCACCAAGCAACCATTTCATCTATTGGCAGCGCCTAATCGAGCAGAAATGCAAATAAAAAAAAATAAAAAAATTATAGTTTGGTCAGACACATAGTAGCTTAAGTTGCAGTCAGGAAAAATTCTCAACTTTGCTGTTCTTCTTGCAACAGCAAATGAAATGCCAAGCCTGGCTAAGGACATAATGAAAAAGCTATTATCAGCAAGAGCTTTCATCAGCGCCGCATTCAAGCGTCTTCAATACAAACTGATGCTCTCGCTTTACGTTGCACCCATCTCAATGTAGGACTATAATACGAGAACTATCATAAGAGAGGGAGATTATATTTTCCTGTTGAAATAGTGCCTCAGCAAGTTGTGATAGACAGATTGCAAAACCCACCTAAAAAGAACAATGGTGTCCCACTGATATTCTGCATAATATGTGCAGATCTATTTCTATGCAGTTGTCAGAAGCCAAAGCGCATTCACTCATTTATCTGTTGTGTCCACGTCGTGATGTAAATTTTTTGTCTATAAAGCATGAGTCTTGTGCCTTGATATTAATAAATAGAATAATACATTGTAGATCAAGATCCAATATTGAAATAGATACTCTTACTTGGTCTGTAGAGTATCGCCAAATGATTGATGATGTTAATTAAAACATCCGGTCAACACATTGCATTTAGTATGAAATAAAAACACCAACATTTTGCAGTAACACGAATGTTGCAACAACAAATAACTAACTAGAACAGCATACGTTATACTACAGTGAGGAAAATAAGTATTTGAACACCCTGCTATTTTGCAAGTTCTCCCACTTAGAAATCATGGAGGGGTCTGAAATTGTCATCGTAGGTGCATGTCCACTGTGAGAGACATAATCTAAAAAAAAAAATCCAGAAATCACAATGTATGATTTTTTAACTATTTATTTGTATGATACAGCTGCAAATAAGTATTTCAACACCTGAGAAAATCAATGTTAATATTTGGTACAGTAGCCTTTGTTTGCAATTACAGAGGTCAAACGTTTCCTGTAGTTTTTCACCAGGTTTGCACACACTGCAAGAGGGATTTTGGCCCACTCCTCCACACAGATCTTCTCTAGATCAGTCAGGTTTCTGGGCTGTCGCTGAGAAACACGGAGTTTGAGCTCCCTCCAAAGATTCTCTATTGGGTTTAGGTCTGGAGACTGGCTAGGCCACGCCAGAACCTTGATATGCTTCTTACAGAGCCACTCCTTGGTTATCCTGGCTGTGTGCTTCGGGTCATTGTCATGTTGGAAGACCCAGCCTCGACCCATCTTCAATGCTCTAACTGAGGGAAGGAGGTTGTTCCCCAAAATCTCGCAATACATGGCCCCGGTCATCCTCTCCTTAATACAGTGCAGTCGCCCTGTCCCATGTGCAGAAAAACACCCCCAAAGCATGATGCTACCACCCCCATGCTTCACAGTAGGGATGGTGTTCTTGGGATGGTACTCATCATTCTCCTTCCTCCAAACACGTTTAGTGGAATTATGACCAAAACGTTCCATTTTGGTCTCATCTGACCACATGACTTTCTCCCATGACTCCTCTGGATCATCCAAATGGTCATTGGCAAACTTAAGACGGGCCTTGACATGTGCTGGTTTAAGCAGGGGAACCTTCCGTGCCATGCATGATTTCAAACCATGACGTCTTAGTGTATTACCAACAGTAACCTTGGAAACGGTGGTCCCAGCTCTTTTCAGGTCATTGACCAGCTCCCCCGTGTAGTTCTGGGCTGATTTCTCACCTTTCTTAGGATCATTGAGACCCCACGAGGTGAGATCTTGCATGGAGCCCCAGTCCGAGGGAGATTGACAGTCATGTTTAGCTTCTTCCATTTTCTAATGATTGCTCCAACAGTGGACCTTTTTTCACCAAGCTGCTTGGCAATTTCCCCGTAGCCCTTTCCAACCTTGTGGAGATGTACAATTTTGTCTCTAGTGTCTTTGGACAGCTCTTTGGTCTTGGCCATGTTAGTAGTTGGATTCTTACTGATTGTATGGGGTGGACAGGTGTCTTTATGCAGCTAATGACCTCAAACAGGTGCATCTAAATTTAGGATAATAAATGGAGTTGAGGTGGACATTTTAAAGGCAGACTAACAGGTCTTTGAGGGTCAGAATTCTAGCTGATAGACAGGTGTTCAAATACTTATTTGCAGCTGTATCATACAAATAAATAGTTAAAAAAATCATACATTGCGATTTCTGGATTTTTTTTTTTTAGATTATGTCTCTCACAGTGGACATGCACCTACAATGACAATTTCAGACCCCTCCATGATTTCTAAGTGGGAGAACTTGCAAAATAGCAGGGTGTTCAAATACTTATTTTCCTCACTGTATGTAGGCTACCACAGGAGCTACAGTGCCCTACATTATAAGCATCTTTCAATCTAACAATCAGCTGCAAAGACTCTCCTCCAGCTACGATTAGCCTAAAATAGCAGTTTACAACCAGCAGAACCCAATCATCTAACCCAAGATTCTGATTGTGCCACAATTTCAGACTTAATTAATATCTTATCTGTTGTCATATTAGCCTGGGGGGTCTTTGTCTTTGTGGCATTGCACTGATAGAGGCTGTTAATTTGGGCATGTTTAACATGGACAAGTAATGCATCCCCAAAAAATCATATCGCTACAGAGCTTAAAGTTGTGACACATTACATCAGTGGCTTAAGGCAGACTTCAGAGGAGAAAGAAGGCAACATTTGTTGACAGTAATACTGACATTGCCTGTCATCTCTACTCTAGTTTATAAGAGCGCAAGAGGATTTGTGTGACTGGGAGTTTAGTCTGCGTTCACAGCTTCAGAATTTCAGACACGAACACCACCAAAACCACTGCTCTCCCAGTGTTTCCCACATATAGACTATTCTGTGGCGCACCGCCACAGAATCAACACCGCCCGCCACATATTGCATTTCGTTTTTTTTTTTTTTCGTTCACTTTAGTTGTGCATGCTTATTTGGCGAAACAAAAGTCACTGCTGGAGTGGGGCGGAGAGGAGTGTAGGATTGGCAGAGGGACAGTTTGTGAATGCACGACCGCGGGACGCGAGCGCGGCTCTGGGGAAACGGCGCGCCCGAACGGTCCCAGCGCCAGCACTGTCCTGGGCCATAGGAGAGAAAAAGGCGCGCGGGGTCCGTGAGTGACGAGGCGGTTACAGGAGCCCCGTCACTCACATCTTCCACCTGTTCACTCAGCTCCACTCCGCTCTGCAGCGACATCACCGCACACTGTCTCCTCCTCAGTCCGCCCCGGGTCATCTCCACCCCCCACGAGGAGCTCAAAGTGAGCATAAGGCAACAAGTTTGAGAAATAAAAGTCCTAACGAAATAATAAACACAGTTACAGAGGAGATCGCGGTGAAGCAAAAGACCTCTTTCACTTGCGTTTTTTTCTCCCCTCTTGCACGAGGGAGAGAGAGGGCCAGAGGAAAAGTTATGTGAATGAGAGCAATAGAAGCTTAATCGGGCCATGTGTTTGGTTTTTTTGTGATAAACTCCATAGAGGGAAATATCGATGTTATATTGTGTGAAATAGTGACATTTTCGTTAAAATAAAGTAAATTCAGAGGGTATTTATTTTCTTAAAAAAAAAAAAAAAAGCATCAAAGAGCCATAAGTCCCATCACTAGCGCCAATACGATAGAGAGAATTTTTAAAAATATATAGTCGGCGCGCAAGGGACCGCGCCCCATACCATCTAGGCCATTTCCTCATAGCCCCCCGTCCGACCACCACACATTGCCTTCAGACCTGTGGGAAACACTGACTCCTGTTTGTCTCTTACTCCAAGTGTTTGATAAAATCACAGCTATAAGGAACATACTGTAACTACAGTCATTAGTATTCAACGAAAGGTTTATTTTATTTCAGAACAGTCAAACAAACACAATAACGTTTAGCAATGCGTTGAGAGGTCTTTTTAAACCTTTTAGGTGGCTTTTCTAAGCTAAGAGGGCCAAAGCAAGGCATTAAAGTCTCTAATGTTATACAGGTTTCAGCACAAAATAGGCAGGTACTGTATAAGCTCGGTTTTGACAAAACAATTACTGTAGCCATAATATTTAAAATCATCTTCCTCCTGGATGTAGACCTACAGATTCATGATCTAACCATTCAATTCACAGTCCACAATTTGACCAAAAATAGTTGACTGGATAAATCGGTTACCTATCAAGTAGCAAAAATTATATATAAGAAAAAAACAAACTTTGGTTAATAAATAAAGTAAAAAAATAAAAATAAAGTAATTTTCTTATTCTGAGTTATGCAGTTGGACAGAAAGTGTGATTGAAAAAGATGACTTAGATGTCATACTTCAAATAATCAAAACCGCCATTTCACTTGTCGTTTACTTGTTTACCAAGCAATATTGTAGAGTTGTTATGGATAAATCTTTTACTATCACTTCAAGTAATGCTCAACTTCCTTGCATTACCAATTAGTGTTACTACCATTTGCCATAACCTTCTCCTTCTCATTTGGAAACCCCAAATGTCAAATAAATAAATATATATATTTTTGCACGTGGATGTAGAACTTCCCTATAAAATGACAAGGGTATAATGTAGAAACACATTAATCATCTTAAAAGCTTAGTGTTTGGGGCCAGTTAAATGCCGTCTCACACACTTCAATCCTACTAAACAGAAAGCACATTATTCACTTACTGTCAAAAACATTCAGTCTCCCAGAAGAATCTAGAAACGCAGACATTATCGAATCACTGATATTCGCAAAACCGTACATACACAACATGAGGGATGGAGCAGAACACAGTCCACAAAAATACCAACTAATTGTTTTAGTGAACCTCACTCCTCTCCATGGCAACAGCTTTTAATATTGCTGTGTGTGGTCAGTTGTGAGTTCAAACATGAATAATATTAAACATGAAGCCCTGAGGTTCAAACCAATGTGAGCAACATTAATCATTCAAGAATAGAGACTGCACCAGTGAGCCGTTTTAAAACAGGCGACAGCCCCACACCCGGGGCTACAGCAGGCGTTTTGAAGGGCTTAAAATATAGGACGCAAGCCAATTACCCTCAATGGGGCCAGTTTATGAGTCAGCAAAATCAGACTGTAGTGTTAACTATCATGACCACATTTCAAAAGTGCAATCAGATGGACCGCTACCATAAATTTGTCTAATTATCAGGGATAATAAAGTGTTCTTCTATGATAGGAATTCACAATGTTGTCCCTAATGTAAAAATGGAGCCTTATTTTAATTCATGACAGAATCTATGAAAATCAGACGCGGTTTTGTAAAAATAGCTAGGATTTAGCCCAAATTTACAACGATTTAGTTTCAGTTGGTCTACTCTTAGGCCTGGTTCTTTGTTTTCATAAGACAATGCATCTAAAGTAATGGCAAACACAAAAAGACTAAACGAAATTATTTTTTAGAATGGGGAATATTATTTCTTTCTCTGGTTAGTTTATTGGAATTCAGCACATTTCAAATTTCTTCATTCCACTGTGCAGCCCTGTCCACTATACTCATTATCTCGGCTCCATTGAGGACATTCCCTCTGCTAACAAAACCAAGTGTTTTATGTAAGAAGGTTGTGGGAGAGATTTTTGACTGTGCTTTCTTTAACCTGTTACCTCCCACCGGCACGAGCTCGTGCCACATAGCTATTTCTCTCACTATTTCTCTCGCTGTGAATCGATAGCTGCATTTTGCATTTGGTGTTGGGTATGCTTGGTTTCCTCTTCCTCTTCGCTTCAAAATGACACCTTACGGAGAGTTCTCCGTACACGGAGTCGGCTGGTACAGCCCGGTGAACAAAACAAGCGCTCCCTACGGCTGAGTGCGTAGCTCTTCTTTATCCAATGACTGAAGGCGAAGTCTGCTACGTATCAAAACGTGACGTATATATTCGTGTAGCCAATGAGCACGGCTTTCCATTGATGTCTGGGGTTTGTAGTTTTTCTCCAAAATGATGCTCTCAGAAGCCTGAATACGCGGCGCGTAATGACCGCATCATAGAGAGACCTGAGCTACGCGACGCTTGTTTACATTCGGCTTCGACTTTTAGCAACTTTTTGGACCATAAATCATGCCCAAAGCAAAGCAGAAGACGCTCTACACACAGAGTGAGGCTGTAACTACAGTATTTGAGTGTAGAAAGACGTAGTGGGTCTCAAAATGGAGGACGAAGAAGCCGTGGATGGCATGTTTGTACAGGGAACAGATCCGCTACTCAATTGGTATGTACAACAAGGCTTTTTTATCGCACACATGGACTTTATACGTGTTATTAGTGTCATACTATTTATAATTCAACTATTATGTTATAATTATTGTGTTTTAGTCTATAGTTGTGTACTATTGATGGGACCAATTATGGACACTGAAAAGAGTACAAACGTTGTATTCTTTGGACAGACGTACATTTATTATTGATGATAGTGATAATATATAGGTATATTATTGTATATTATTATAATTATATATCATAATGTATATTATAAAAATAATGTAACTCAGCTTCAAAATACTAAAATATGAAAGTTTGAAAAATTAAAAAAAAAAAGTTCTAGAAGGGTAATTTGCTTCAATCAAAATATGAAAATGTGTTTTTTATGGTCAAAGTAGTCATAAAATGAAAATAATATAGTTTGGCACATTTGTGCCATTTGGCACAGTTTGTGCCGAATAGCCTATTTTACACAAAAAGACCCATAGCACCAAAACCCTTTGGTGCAGAGATAAGCCACTTTACACATATGTTGTCCACATGGTGTAGACTGAGTGTAGTGAATTTCACATGATAATATTGAAGTTTACCACCGTTTTTGGCAGTTAGCAATTGAAGTATGTTTTCCGAGTGAAAATAACCCACATTTTTACATATTTTAACTGCTAAAATGTTAAGTTTGTTGTTCCCCCTGCATATAATAAGTTACCAGAAGGCCTCATCTTTCAAATGCAGTATCATACAAGCATCTAGGCTGTAAGATCTTTGTTTAATCGCTGATGGCATTTGGGTATGTGGGTAACCTTTGTGCACAGGCCAGTAGGCGGCAGTAAACAGGTTAATGAACTGGATATTATGCATTCATCCGGCCATCTGCCAATCGATCCCGCATACACCAAGCTGTAAATAAACTTTGTATCACCGCAGAGGATGTCCTTGAGACTTAATCAACCCAAGCAAAAATATCTTCGTGTTTCCAAGTTTATCTCATTAGGCCGAGATCACTGAAATCAGATTCCGTTGTTCGGGCGACAAGAGAGTCTGTTTTCAAGAGGAAACTCACAAGTGTGTGTGTTTGTGTATATCTAGTCAAACAAAAAAGCATTTCACCTATGAGGTAATTCTGAAAGGTGTTTCCAAACTTGGGTGTGCATTTGGCATAGGAATCAATTTGAAAAACAAATTGATCTGCAGTGGTGATTATCTCTAATCTAAGACAAAAAAGAATAAGGGTTGTAGAGGAAACAAGAGGATGTATCAGCACTGCAGAGCACAGCAGTGGTTTATTTCCATCGTAAAGTCCCTATCCACACTGACTGTGGGGTCAGAAGCTGAACAGAAGAGATGGTTTAATAGATAAGTAATTGAGGCGTTGTTTATTAAAAGAACTGAAAAGCACAGACATTCCTCTTTGTATATGCTTGAATGGGACAAACAAGCTCTTTCTTAAATTATTAACAATATAGTGCTCACAATAACAATTAAACTGGTGTTTAAACTGTTGACTTTCTTTGCAGTCATGACAATTAAATTGTTTTTATCAAGCAAAATATTGTTACCAGTTACTGCTTTATAACACATCTTCTAACAGCTGGCACATTATACTTTACACTGATATCAGATAATGATGAATGTGACATCACTGCAGGGTGTGGTAGTATTGCATTTCCATTTGGTGTTAGATTCTTCCTAAAACATGTGTAATCATTACTACAACTGCCTATACCCCCGAAGGGTGTAAATCTAATAGCTGAAGGAGTTACTGAGCATTCTTGGCATTCGCCTGCACTGTAATATTGATGCTGGTATCAGATGACGACATTAAGCGCAAAAAACCCAAAGAGAAGTATTCAAGTGTGAAGAAATGGGAGTGAACACTGCTCACAATACGCTCACAAAGTCCTGATAGGGACTAAGACAGGAGGAGGGAGATTTAAGTGCAAACAGAAACCTTGGATATTCGGTAAACACACACCTTGTCTTCACAGCCATTGCCAGATGGAAAGCCAGCTCTGAATTCTGTGATGCGATTTTCAGGTTGATGTGTTTCTGCTATGAGAGTATTTTATGATGCTTTATTACACACATACAGTGTGTACAGCGAGGGAGGAGTGGAGGCTTGTAAATCACTTTTTCTGGTTGGGTCTTATCTGAGAAATGCCAGCTAGGAGAGCAGGGAGGCTGAGAGCCACTGCGAGTCTGTATAGTGTGCACTTTTATGCACACATTTGTGACAGTAAGGAGGAAAAGTCAGGTTGAGGTAACACTGCAGTTCATGATGAAATATAATGAAACAACAAAGCTTGCAACAAATGTTTGGGAATTATAAACTTCTAAATGTATGGGATCAAAGGTATCTAAGTAATGAGAACAGGCCACTCAAAATAACAGTGTGAATGTGTGGCCTGCTGCTTTGTGCCAGACAAAAACAATTGAGTGGAGGACGTTTCACTTCTCTCTTCAGAAGCTTTAAGATACCTCTATTTACTATTTAATTGTTTGTACTATCCTGTCTTTGATTGCACATTTCCTGTCTGTTTTGCACACCCCGAGTGTTCTTAAGAGCTGACGTAGCAAGTGAATTTCTTCATTGTGAGATCAATAAAGGCTCATCTTATCTCATCTCATCTTCTTCTCGCACTTGTAGTCAAATATCACACTCATTAAATCAGTAGTGGTGCCAGGAATTAATATGTTGGCGGGCAGAAAGAAAACTTGGACATTGGTTCACAACTGGTGGGTCATCTCAAAAATAGTACACAGAGCTGCAAGCTGATTGCTCAACATCTTGCCAGTATAGCTTTGCACACTAAGTTCACTCTTCTTTTATCAAGAGCATGTGAGAAGCACTGCAAATTTCCAACACGTCTTTGTGTCCTATTCTTTCCATCATGTTTTGCACAGACTACGTACACCAATCATCTGTTAAGCCTGATAATTGGTGTACCTATCAATTGAGAGTACGTTCGCCACTTCGCATCCTCAGTGTGTTACTCTCTGAACACAGAGAGATGAGAGATGGTGTGAATGATGTGGTTCGCACTGCCTGGGGTACAGAAGTGGGTGGGCCCAGGCCAATATTGTCAATAATGTAAATAGGGAGGAGTAAGCAATAGCTATCTATTTTTCATGTCATTGGATGGTGCCAGGTGGCAAACTCAACCAACAACAGCACATGTGTGCAAAGAAAAGCACATTGACTTTGCAAAGAATCGTGTCCACGTGGCCAGGAGACTGCAGAAACATATGGCACTGCATGTGACTTTTTGTATCACTGTATCAGCAATAGTAAGTCAATTGAATAATAAATGAACTCTGGTGCTTGGTTGAAATCTTGCATGATTTATTTTATTGACCAGGATTTCCTTCATACGTAGCCTATAATGCTGTTTGTGCTGACTACTGGTAAATCAGTTGTGTAAAAGATGTTTTCCCATCACTGCTTCGTTTAATTCACATACAAAGATTCACTTTGTACGTTTTATTTTGCTCAGCTGCTTCGACTCTGATTAATCTACTATATTATTAAGGCTTCACACATACCGCTCCTGCAGTGGAAGCGTTGCAGACATGGGATTTCCTTTACATCCAGCTGAGACCAAAGAAACTTGTTGAGGAGTGTGTGAAAAGGTGAACTACTAACACACATAGGAACATCTGTGTAAATATACCAGTAGAGAATACAAAGATCAACAGCACAAACACAATGTAAACCATATGCAACACGCAACTTATGAGCCCCCCAAAGTAAAGTACAACAATGGCTGCCACCCTCCCTCACATCTTCTCTGTAGAATTGGGCAGACAGGAATTTGTTGGAACCTAATTACAATGTGGAGTCTGAAACGCATCCGATAAACATTCACAGGTTTTTATGGTGTGCCTTTGAAGAGGGGCACATTAGTACAACCTGCCTCTGAAACTATACTGCACATCAAGCACAGAATATAAAGAGATGGGCCACATGTTTAACTTTAAAACGCATTTATGTTGCCAAATCCAAGTGGCAAAACAGGAGTGAATGTCACCTCTCTTTGGAAAGATTTCAATAGATTTTAGTAGACTGTTAAAAGTTGTCGTTGGTGTTTTCCTCCCAAGCCAATATTTTTTAGATTGTTTGCATAGAGCCAGTAGTACAATAGCCATATTCAGATCAATATTGAGCCCAATAAAATAGTTGTTTGAAAACATATAAATGATGAACCTATTGTATTACGGCTACAACAAACTTCCCCATGAGCAGCAATGTAACTTTGCACACTCCCATAGTTGTGCAAGGAAACATGAAAAAAGGGTTTGTAAATCATGATGGCTGACCACACTGGTGTATTTCATCATACAGCATATTGAAAGCCTTTCAGATTCCACAGTTTCTGCTGCTACGCATCATCAAGTCCACTGAGACCACAAAAATCCCATAATCCTCGGACAGAAAAGGCAATAACAGACTGAGGGCTTGAGCAGAGAACCAGAATGATTCAGCAAGAAGTCCAACTTGCCCCGTTTTGATTCTTAAGTCGTGCTAAATCCAATACAATGGTGCTATTCCAGGTTAGCCATTGTAGGTTATTGTTCAGCAAGCTCAGTGCAAAGTTGAAGTGAGACAAGAAAGAAATTGGTGTGCTTTATTAATAAAAATATAATAATTAGGTGAGCAATAAGTGAAGGATAAATTACTGTGAATTTAGATTGAACTCTGTCTATTTCCAGTGCACCATGGAAACTGTATCTTCATTAAATGCCTTTGTGTAGTTTATAACATCCAATAAAGGCAAGGCAACAGACGCAGAGTTTGCAAACTTATTTACTTTATGCTTTAGTTATTAATTAGCAGTATTTCTTGTTTACACCCTGTTTAGACCAATTTAGGTCTATGTTTTTAGACCCGGTTTAGTCAGGCAATAAAGTGATATATCACTTTATTTTTATTTGGTTTCCAACCAAATAAAAATGGTTCAAGCTGAGGTCACTTCTACTGTCCAATGGCAAAGCAAACATGTTTTAATTAACAAGATGTAATGCCATAACCACAAATGTATTTTCTCTGGGGCCACAGGGCTTTCCATGTTGACCATCCAGACAGATCAAACCCTGCGTTACAAACTCAGGTTTTGAGACTATAGATCGTTACAGTTATAGAAAACAACAGGCCAAATATAGAAAGACAGATTTGTTTGCGCACGATTTATGTGAGTGGGTCTGAGATTTTGGTATGAAAAAGCTGATTTGACCGTAAAACTGCAAAATCAGCCGAATTTTGCAGCAATAAGCTAAGGAGAATTTCTTGGTAATGTAGAGCAGCGGGAGGAGCATTGTATGAGCCGTCACCGCGGCACTAAGAAGGTGGAAGTAAGTCACTCAGTGCAAGTCTTAAGTCAAGTCCGAGTTGTGAAGTTCCAAGTTCCAAATAAGTCCAAGTCAATTGGTCATCGTGTCAAGTCAAGTAGAGTCGTAGCTTTTGTCAAGTCAAGTCTTGCTTTAGTCGGAAAGTCACCTCAAGTGCTTCACGTCGGAGTTAGGCCTAACTTTTACTGCAGGACAATTCATTTTCTTTTTAAAAAAAAGTTTAAACTACTTGAAAATATGAAAATATGCAACAAGTGCTTTAGCAATTTTGAAAATTTAGGGGTAATATAAACTTAACTTTAAAAATCTAATGGATTTTGATTTTGAGTCTAATCAATATTTGAATAGCCACAAAATTTAAAAAAAACATTGCGGTTTGGGGTAGTACTTATAAAAACACAATAAAACCAATAGTATTGTTGCAAAAAAGAGCTATCCGAGTAATTCATAAAGTTGGTTTTTTGGACCACACAAACTCATTATTTTTAAAATCAAAGATCATTAAGTTTTGTGACATAGTTGAGTTCCAAACAGTACAGATGTTATACAAAGCAAGGTATAAACTGTTACCGGGCCAAATACAAAGAAGGTTCCAAGAACGTACTGGTTGTTATGAATTACGTGATGAATTAAACTTTAGGATTCAGAAACATAGCACAACTTTGAAAAGTTTTATTCCGGCAGTTAATGGTGTACAATTATGGAATAAACTGGAAATGGAGTTGAAACGAAGTCCAAACATCAACCTGTTCAAATATAAATACAAACAAAAGACTTTTGAAATATACAGAGAAGAAGAAATGCGTTGCCACTACGGGGCGCAGTAGGAACAATTATGTGTGTTTTTTTCCTCTATAATCAAGGAAGAGTGTTGCTGCTTTGAACGGTTGTCATTCCATTGCTCAAATGTACAAATTGAGAATTAGGGTAGGCAAGTTATGAATCTGTTGAGAGGGACCCTCCCAACGGGCTCAAAACCTTGTATTTTAATGCACCACACAGCATAAGAACATCTACGAAATCAGCTGTTAGGGCAGCTGGGTGGGGGTTTGTTGAGGGGGAGTTACTGCCCTCTTCAACTGGCCCGCTCTACACCTGGCTTTTTAATGCACCACATTGTGCAGGGCTTACATCATACTTCGCATATAACTCAATTAAATAAATATAATAATAATGATAATTAAACCCAAATTAAATTATATTGAGGATGGTAATGACAACTGGGAAGTAGCAATATCTCGGAGTATAATATGTATTAATGTACCTTTATAACATAAAAGTAACTCTAGGTAATGTTTGGCACGGGTAACAACCTGAAAGAAATATATTAATGATCACATTTTTTAATTGCTTTGTACTAGACATCGTACATGAAAGTACATTGCTGTAGTTGTGCTTCATTTCAATTAATTATATAAACAATTCAAATGTTGTTTTGTAAGTTTGTAAGTTGGTCTGTGCTAATGTAGCTTTCTTAGATACGAGTTGTAGCACATTCTTTTGTTGTTTCTTTATTTTGCTGTTGTTTTTATTTTATTTATTGTTACTTTGCCCTATGTTCCTTTGTTTATGATTTGCTACCTTGTAAATGTTAAATGTAATGTTATTATTTTAACATTAATGTTAACAGGGGTGGGAATTTATAAGTTATACTTCCACCCACTCCTTTTCGAGTTTATGTACAGTACGTTAAAATGTCATGAATGTATGTTAAAATAGTCATGTTTATATGTATTGTACACTGAACTCGGAATAAACAATCAATCAATCAATCAATGTTTCAATTATTTTTATTTTGGGGTGGGCGCTTATAAGCCTTTGGCTTCAGCCCACTCCCTTTGAGCAGGTTAACTGCTCAAACAAATAAATAAACTAAACCTTTTTTTTTTTAAGGCTCCAGTCTGTGTACCAAAGTGGTTAAAATACTGGGACAGTATTTTAACCATTTTACTTCAGAATTTTTTTTTTTTCCCATGCATTCTGAAAGTCAGAAAATCATCTTTAGTTTTGGTTATTCTGACAGTTTCTTTGCTCGGATTCGCGCCCGCTCAAAATAGATTCTGCACAGCCTTTTTATCTTGCTGTCACTATTGGGGTTGGTTGTAATGATCAAGTGATTGGACTCAAAACTCATTGCGTAATTAAAGTTACGGTTAAGGTATACTTTATTGTCCCCATAGGGAAATTTGTCCTCTGCATTTGGCCCATCCTTCGATACCACTGGGGCAACCCGTAAGGAGCAGTGGGCAACCGCAGTGCACGCATACTCCAAACAGAAAGGCCCCGTCCAGGTGGGAATCGAACCCGTTGTCTTCTGACTAACTTTTAAGTCCAAGCACATTGTTCACGTTTACAGTATCTTTTTGATGAGGAAACAACATGGCTCTAAAAAGTTGATTTTACATAATACCATCTCCTTTAAAGGAGACGAATGCATTAACAGTTGAGAAATCTGAAGTCTGGCTCCTCATAATGACGTTCACGAGGTGGGATAAAGTCACATTCAACAGCTCTTATCTCTGTGCACGCCTCTGCTGGTGGTCTTATTATATCCTCATCACCCCATTCAACTCTGCTCCTTTGCCCTGCAATGGAACACAATAGACAGAATACATTTGCTACTTTCCCCATGTTTACAGTTTCCGCTGTTATAACTAGGCCTGTTACGATAACAGAAGTTCGATATATTGACCCACAAAAATACTGCGATAAACTAGGCCTGGGCGATTTTGGAAAAAATATTTTTTCAGTTTTAAAAACTGCAGCTAACTCAGCAGCAAAGACAAGCTGCACACTAGTGATGGGTTAAACGAGCCGAGGCACTGATACACATATCATGTGCTGAAAGCAATGCCTCAGCCGAGCTGCGTCACCGAGCGAATCACTTTGAGAAAAGTCACGTGACCGACACAGTCACTGTGTCATTTTGTATCAGTGTCATACGCAACGAGCAGCAGCGAGCTGCAGGGCGCGCCAGATGAACGAGACCAACACTTGGCTCATTTTGTCTTTTGGGATTTAGGCACCGATCCCGTGGGTGCTCTCAGGCACGAGCGCCCGCCCCGGGGCCGCCCAAAACTTTGGGGACGAGGTGAATCTGATCTGATAACAAAATGGTTCAATAGATATTACGTGTAAAGCACAAGCGCCATCTATTTTCTTCTCTTTCACGTCCATATTGAAGCGCAACGCAAAAGCATAGCTATAGGCTAGTTAGGCCCGAGCGCCATCAGGGCTGGCGAAGGGGCTCTTGTAATCGTATAGAGTGCGCGGAGCGAAGTGGAGCGCACTTCCCCAAAGTGCGCGGAGCGCACAAAATGAGCGCGAAGCGCTCGCCTCCTCTCAAACATGCACTAACGCACTCCTCTCGTCGTGCACGTTCCGTGCACGTGTATCAGAAATCGAACATTGTAATTGGACGGTGCGCGGAGCGAAGCGGAGCGCACTCCCCCAAAGTGCGAACAAAGCGAACAAAACGCACAAAACGAGCGCGAAGCGCTCCCCTCCTCTCAAACACTCACTAACACACTCCTCTTGTCGTGCACGTCCCGTGCACATACATATATAATGCAAAAATCAACATTGTAATTGTACAGAGCCCATAAAAGTCAATGGGCGACTGAGAGCCCTGGGTCACTGACGCGCCCTTTTGTCTCCCTCAATCTAAAATTATGGTATTGCTACTGCCTTTATGTTTGTTTTTAACTTTTTTCCCAAGGGTCTTAGTTTTAGGATTTTTGGAATGCGCTAACGCGCACTCCGCGCTCAATTTTGACATTATACAGAGAAAAATTAGTATGAATTTGTATCACACTATATCTGCAAACTGAAGCATATTTTTACATTTTACTTAGGGCTGCGGCTGCGCCGCAGAACATCCACAAAGGTTATCCAAGTACTTTGGATAACCTTTGGTTCCTCACTTCTCGCTGAATTATGGAGTTTAACATTTTTCCATCAGAATAAAATGGGACGTTCTGGTCATCGCTACGGCAACACCGTGAAAAATATGGCATGGGTGTGATTGACTTTTCTGATCGGAACGACCAAATAGAATTTTGTGCCAAATTATTTTAATTTTCGTAAAACTAAAATTTGTACTCTCCATATAATTCCTACAGGGGGCGCCATCGCGCCCAATTTGAATTTTGCCAAATGAAAGCGTTTAGGACTGTGACTTTAACAACTGATAACAAAATGAGCGAAATCGGGCTTCATATGTGCGAATGGGAGCCATTTTTTGTTTGCGATAAATCTCAAAATACTTCGTAAAGTTTGCGGCTTCGCCGCATAAAAACCGTAAAACTTAGAAAAATAATTTGGATAACTTTTAAAGTTCTACTTCTCAAGATTATTTTCCACCCAAATTAGGTCGTTCCGATAAACGCTCTAGGAGGAGATAGATTTTGTACAAAAGGAAAAATAAAGGCGGATTCCCGCTTCGCGGGCTGTCATCCAAAATGGCCGACACCCAATATGGCGGACGGTGTTGCCGTAATAATATTTTTTGCTCAACTTGTCATGATGCACGTCTGTACCGATTTTTATGATTCTACGACAAACTTCATTTTTGCCCGAGTCCTATCTCGCAATGTTAAAAAAAACTGAGGTGGCGCTTTCGCGCCACTATATTGAAATTCAAAATTTGGAAATAGTCAAAAGTTGCGTCGGATCGGGTTTGAATTTTGGGCCAAAATCTGTGACTTTTCGTCGATGTTCACTGGGTGAAAATTGCGACGGTGCTAAAGAAAGAAAGAAAGAAAGAAAGAATAATATTCCCATACGAAAACAATGTTCCCGCTTACGCGGGCACCATAAACTATATATTTTCAGAAAGCGCTCGCGCATTCCTACCTCATGGTAGAGGTCCTGGGTCACTGACGGGCACTTCGTGCCTGTCAGTGACCCAGGGCTCTCAGTCGCCCATTGACTTTTATGGGCTCTGTACAATTACAATGTTGATTTTTGCATTATATATGTATGTGCACGGGACGTCCAATTACAATGTTCATTTTCTGATACATGTGCACGTGCACGAAACGTGCACGAGGAGAGGAGTGCGTTAGTGCATGTGTGAGAGGAGTTGAGCGGTTCGCGCTCGTTTTGTGCGCTCCGCGCACTTTGGGGGAATGCGCTCCGCTCCGCGCACTCTATACGATTACAAGAGCCCCTTCGCCAGCCCTGATGGCGCTCGGGCCTAATTACGGCCTGTGTCTGATGTACACAGCCTGAATGAGCATGCCTAACAACAACATCATTTCAATTCTTTATAAAAAACTAAAAGAACATAAACACTGTGACATTATACAACTAAGCAGCCCAGAACAGAGACAGGAAAGTCCTAAATCTTTAAAACCTGTCGTGATATTTCAAGTGGGCAATAACAAAGATTTCTGCCAGCCCATAGCAGAGAATGACCACGGTATATCTTCAAAGGCTGATAGGCCGCTTGATCAATACCAGTAACTCAACCATTACTCGGCTCTGATAAGATTTTTGGCTCCCCATTTCATTCTCATTTCAGCTTTGGAACCAAAACTTACTGGACTCTAAAACTCCCAAAAGCAATACATTATTTGGCACTTTTTTATTCCAGATATAAGTTTTGCTTTCTCCAACATCAAGCCCTGACGCAAATGAGAACTTATCAGAGAACAAATTATTAGAATGTAGAATTTGAACCTTTGATATTCACAACTTGAAAGTGGAACTAGACATTTGTCAGTACTGTTTACTCAATAAAAAGCTTTTCTGTCTCACTTCCTTTCACAAATAAAATCATCGCCATGGCTGTGGCGATATGAGATATACAGGTGAAACTCAGAAAATTTGAATATTGTTAAAACAACGTGCCTTCACTTTTGTTATTCAACTTAAACTGTGAAATATGATACACTCATATTGTATGAGTGTAAAGTGAGATATGTTTAGTCTTCATTTGTTATATAATTTTGATTATTATGGCTCAGCTTGTTAAAACCCCAAATTAAAAGTCTCATAAAATTAGAATATTTTGAAAGTGGACGGCAAGCCATAATCATCAAAATTATAACAAATAGAGGCTTGACATACCGTAAAGCCTATAGGCCGGGGCCTTTATTTACTCAAGCACATCGAGGACCAGGCCTTTATTGGAACCAGGCCAAAATTAGAGACAGGCCTTTATTTCTATTTGAACAAAATGGACTACCAGGAAAATGAAGAAAAACGAGATTTGTGTCCATTTTAACCTAAAATATTAGGTTCATTTATTAATTAACATTGCAAACACTCTCCCAGCGGCTGGAACATAGACGCTTTTTATTTTGTAGGAACAACAGGAAGCGTTTTGCTGCTGTTAGCTGAACACACTGGCGTGACATCAATGTCACGCCAGGTTTCTCTTTCTTTTTTTCCTTTTTTACCGTGGACTAGATTATTTGTTGTTATCTCGTGTAAAGGCGAGTTTAGACGGAGCGTTTGTGTTTGTGATCGATCATAAAACAGACCCGAGAGAAGACGAGACGTTCGCGCTGATCGGAGGAGTTACTTTGAGGCGTGGGACTTACCTGCACACGGAGCCGCTGGATATGCATTTAGGACGCGATGGTGACTTTATTAAAACCCTGGAGGGTCACACAACATTTGTTGCTTGCCCTGTTTATAGTCAGAAGGTTTGAAAAGTGGCTAAATCTGTCTCAAAGTTACGCTTGGATCAGCTCCACTCCGCAGCGCACCCTCTCTCTCTCGGCCTGGGTTCCCGTTCGTTTACTTCCTGCACATGAGTTATCGTTTACACTAGTATGAGACAAATTCTGAACATGGGAAATATTTCTACCGCTATAGTTTCTAATAATAGCCCCGGCCTGTTTTAGAGACCGGCTTTTATTTGCCTCCGCCAGCTATGAACCCGGCCACTGTTAGAGACCCGACAGGTAATGGAATACAGGCCAGTATTAGAGGATTTACGGTATGTCACTTTGCATGTAATGAGTCTATATCATAAAGTAGTTTCACATTTTAAGTTGAATTACAGAAATAAATGACCTTTCGAACGATATTCTAATTTTCCGAGTTTCACCTATAAAATGTGATTCTGAAGTTTTCTCTACTAAAAATACTAGGAATGATCCAGTTCAGAGGGAATACAGGGCCAGAGTTCAGTAAAGCTCTTCTCCATAATTGACTGTGTCTTCACTCCTAAGCATTGATGTTTCAGAAACATTGCAAATTAAATAAATAAATAATAAATAATAAATAACATTAATAGCATTAAAAAGATTCCATTCAAATGTAAGGTTTTGACGATAAAGACTTGTTAAGTACCATTTTCTAATAGCACCACATTTTGTAATAACAACTCAATAAATAGTAAATATTCACCTCACTGTGTGATAAACTCATATTTTTTAATAAATCTTCATTACATTTTGTACTACCTACACTAGGCACTCAGAATGCTTTACAGCAAAGAACCACCCATTCACACTCTCACTCAGACAATGTGCACAGGCACCGGAGACAAGGCGGATGAAGTGTCTTGCCCAAGGACACGATAGTGTGCACCTGCAGGAGCCGGGATTCGAACCGCTGACCTTCTGACCATGAGACGACCTGCTTTACCATCTGGGGGGCACGGTGATGGAGCGGTTAGCGCTCGTGCCTCACAGCAAAAAGGTCCTGGGTTCCAGTTTCCCCCACCACTAAAAGTATGTATGACAGGGAGCGAGGACCTGAGAAAGAGATTCCTAATCTTAGTGGGACTCCACCTTTAAATAAAAGTCAAATAAATAAAATACCAGCTGTGCCAATGTATGGCCAATGTTTTATAGGTTATAAACATTCATGGTCTGAACAATAAAAGTAATTACTACTTATAAATGATTAACAAATCCTGGAAAGATTTGTAACTTTTAGAAATTATTAAATAAGCATTTACAATACTTTAATAGTGTGCAGTCATCATAAAGTGTTACGTATTATCACATCAAGTTATTGCAAAATGAGAAAATTAAATGCGGCTCTGACTTTATGGAGAATGTTTTAATGTATTATTATTTCTCAGAAGAAGATCTTTATTTATATAGCGCCTTTCACAGACATGGTCACAAAGCGCAGTTTATACAACATGTATGTCTTTTTTTACTCCAAAAAAGATTTAAACAGACTAATATTTGATGCAACAGGTGTACAATAGAGTTGTTAGCTTAAAGGTTTGTCTAGATTCCTCCTACACTACAAACCACTGTTGTTATGACAGACTTTAGCAGACTCTATATAGTTGGAAAAAATATCTAGCAGGGCATGGCCTAAAATCTATATCACGATATAAAAAATAAATATCATGATAACGATATATTTGACGATATACTTGACAATGGACAAATTACTTGAAGATTTTTGCGTCATACTAATTTCCTCGCAATTATGATCTACTCAAGCAGTTTAAATCCTTCATTTCATTTTACTTTTTAAGCACCGTGTTCTACAGTCAGTGTCTATGCTGCTCTGATGGAGCTGAGTGTAACATAAATTATATCGTGTCCACAACGATAACAAAAATGTATATCGCGATAACGATACCCCTTATATCTAGAGCAAAAACAGACAAGTTGACAAATGGTGCTTCATTAAAGGTCCTATATCATGCAAAATCGACTTTTTGGAGCCTTTAACCATGTTGTTATGCTATTTCCTTATCAAAAACACCCCCAGAGCGGTTTTTGGCTTCATTCATGCAGTTCTAAGTAATCCTCCTGAATCCTGTTCTCTGAGCAGCTGCTCCTCCCTCTCCTGGTAAAGGACCGACTGGTTTTGTTGTGTCGTCAGAGCGGAACGGAAGTGCTCAACGTCTGTAATGTAATGCCTGATTTTAATTTCTAAAGCAAATTTCATTAAAAAATTAAAAAATAAAAGAAGAGGAAGTGCCTCACGCGTCCGCGTTGCCCCTGCAGGGAAAACAAACGCACCCCCTGAGCGTCTGAACAGATGTCATGTCATTTTTGCACCGAAAGTTGTGAAAAAGGAGCTTTTTCTAACCTACTCTGGACACCTGTTCTTTTTTCTTACCTCATGATAATGTCACGGAGAAAAGCGCGCTTGGCTGCGAGGACAGGACTTTATTCAACCTTCCTAAAGAAGAGGCCACTCGCCTGAAGTTGGAATATCCCTCCGGGATTCAGCGACTATCAGCCAAAAAAGTGTCTGTCTGTGACTGTCTCTGATGGATGCCTGGTGAACCTTGGTCAGAATCAAAGTGGATTAACTTTTATAACCAACGCGGGTCCCATAATGGAAACACCAGAGCGGTGAGTCAATCAAAACGCGTGTTAGTGTGTGTGTTAGCCATTTATGAAGCTGTGTTGTGCATGTCAACTCCTTATAACTGCATCATGAAGTAACTTCACTTTTTGCTGCGATCTATATATTTCTACTACTGCTAAAGTTGTATGAGCGGAGAGAGGGGGCGGAGTTAACAAACAAAGCATTTTGTCTTCCAGGTTGGAAAAACCTCCAGAAAATACTTATATTTATCACAAAAATTAGTACTCCATAGTGGTAGAGGTAGCCTGGTTTTACCATACCCTCATACTCATTTCGTTTCGTACAGAGGGTCCGGATTTTCACAATTGAGCTCCGTTATCAGGTGGGAGGGGTGAACTCCTTTGAAACGATTGGATCTGATTTTCGCTAGTGTTTGGTCGTGACGTATGTAATGAGTGAGTGAAGCAGCTATCATAACTCTTGGGAGCATTCCTTGCACATTCCAAGGCTTCAATTTTAATTTCTGGATATTTGGGAGCCGAGCCAGAACGGATTGAAGAGCTTCCATTACTTTCATATCCGCCGCCATTACCAAACTACAACCAGCAAATGCGGCGCAAATGCTTGACGTCACCTAGTGCTGGGCGATATGACGATACATATCGTGGGGACGATAGAAAAGTGCCTATCGTGCCATTTCTCTTATATCGTTTCTAACCTAATTTAATCAATTATTAAAGCAAATATTTCATTAAATAGGCCACAAGAATGTATTAGTGTTGTCTTGTCACTATACATCGTCTAAGTTTATATTAAGTGATTATAAACAAGAATAAAAAAGAACTTTTTCGCAAAGAAACTCTGCCTTGTGGTTTTGCGACACCACCCTGCTTTACGATATCTCTGTCCGCCGCCACACCTGCTGTAGCAACAGCGACATCTAATGGACGTACACGCAGGGCTCTCTCTCCCTGTTAAACACCGCGTGGTTTCACTCTGCTTTACGCACGGCAACTAAACAGCTTTTTAGTGATGGATCTTTTTAGCGCGTGGATCTGGATTAAACACACGAGAGAGAAGAGAGAAGAGGCGTGGTGCAGGAGGTAAGAGACGGATCGGGCAGCGCGTAGAGCAGCTAAAGACGTACAATGCAAACTGCTCGCCCACTGTTTCTTAAACATTACATTAAAGTTGAGAAAATGGCGGTAATAAGCTCCAATTTACATTTGTTTTAGTGTAATATGAGCCTTGATATTGAGGAGCAGATGATGCTCTGAGTAAGTCGTTCTCTACGCACGAGTTTACACATTTCTGTTGTTAAATTCGTGTTGACTCTGGTCAGATCATGTTTAGCCCATTTATCCTGCAGTCTCACATTTTTCCTGACATTGACAATATATGCTATATAAATTATCCATAGCAAAACCACTGCTTCAAAATAAAGTTGAAAAAAAGTAAGCAATGATATTTTTGTCAAACTTTTCAAAGAATAACTGAAAACTGACTTTATTGTGGTATATCGTGATATGTATCGTTATCGTGATATAAAATAATCCATATCGTTTTTTCCATATCGCCCAGCACTAACGTCACCTACAACACCCGCCTCCCCCGCTCGCTGAATGGTAGGTTGAAATTCAACCGATGAAACGCCGCCACTGAGATCAGGCCCAGACGTACGTGTAGGGAAAAGATAATTGACCGGAGTTTCTGGATGGCTAAAGCCAGGCTATGGTAGAGGTACAATATATCATGATAATGCATATACTTTACTTTGGAATTGTTAAACTAGCATGATACAGATCCTTTAAAGCACAAGTCCAGTTAATTGTAGAGGTGGGGCAATATATCGTCTTCAAGATAATGTTAAGAAACCAACAACAAAAATGGCAAAAATATAATAATATACACTTGATGTGTAATCTCTCAAAAAGGGTATCAAGTGTTTTTCTTCAACTGCACTTTTGGAGTCATTTCTCTTTGAGTGAAAAAGCAGTCGATATTTAGATGTTGGCAGCACATTTCTGATGGTTTGCAAAAATACCGCTTCATCATCGTTATTGGGAAAGACCCCAAAAATATTGAGATACTAACTTTTGTCAATATCGCCCACCCTAATAGTGATAGAATAAATCATTAAACTCCAGAATTAACAATGCTCTTTGTTAACACGTATTTATTATTTTTCTGGTTCCCAAAGCCACAGATTAATTACATTTGAATATAGCACAGAAGCAGAGTAGCCCCTAGACAAATGTTTAGTCATAAAAGTGAGACATTTCAGCCACACAGAGGCATGTACAGCAAGGCCCCGGTGGACTTGCAGTCTGGAATAGCAAACACATTCTTTCTGTCAATCACTGTAGCTTACAGACTTTTAACACAACTTTGAGATTGTCGTTTTCTTATAAATCTTTTGCCAGACAGACAGCTCCCAGACTGATTTGACCAAAACAAGCCATTTCCTTCCATCTTCAGGCAGTTATCACCATTTCCGTGGTCACAAGCTTGTCATGTCCCTTTTCAACTTGCATCCGCTCTGGTGTCTTTCAATACATTTACATCCAATTTTACAGCCTTGTGTATACAGAACCTTTTTTGCCTTATCAAATCTGTGCCACAGTTTTTTAACCGTATCTCATTCTCACACATCTGTTTACATGAATAAGTCGCAACATTTCCGTTCGCATGCTCGCTGACCACAACGCGCAACGGTCCTTGCGGTGCGTGTGAGTATACGGATGGGCTGACGGTTGCGCTTTGAAATGTAAGTGGACGGACACACACTGGTGAGCATGAGACATGGCACAGAAAGTATGCACCCACAGCGAACACACTCCCAAAGCAACCTAATCTCTCCTGACGCTCTGAGCCTCCTAGTTTAGAAGCTATGAGCAGCAGGAGGATGGCACTCAAATGGACCAAAGCCAAGAGGGAGAGACGCCGGTTTAAGTTGAAAAATAATAAATCAGATTAACAAAAGTCATGACTTACTCTAGAGTGGGTTGGTGCTCACAATTAAGTGCAAGAATAAGGAAACATTTTCAATAACCTAAAACATTATATAACTTCATCAACAACAAAATAAGGGGGAGATGGGAGATCAAGCCAAAACATGAGAAGTATGATTTCAAAATAATGCATTTTTGAGGCGAGATTAAATGCAATAAAATAAAAACTGCCATTTAAATACACGTAGCTATCACATTGTTACCCGAGTGATGCAATAATTTTGAAAATATGTCCTTTGCATATAAAATAACCTGCCTGAGAAATGGATGTGTTTGAAACATACACTTACACTAAAATGATTATTTTAGATAGAAATCGCAAACCTAATAAAACTTGGAAAACATGTGAGAAGATATTGATTTGAAAATCATGCAGTGGATTTCATTCAGAAATATACAATAGGGGCGAGTGGGGTGGGTTGGGCCACATAAAACATGCCTTAGCTTTACTACCAAGGCTTTCAACATTTTGCCAAGATACTAAATGCACACTCCCCAGAACAATGAGTAGATACCTCTAGGGTTGATATAGCATTTTTAATTGTTTATTTGGCCAAACATGGCCAGTCTGGGGTCTGCCACGACTCCAGGCTGTAGAGGAGAGACAGGCTGCCGTGACTCTGTCTCACCCGCCCGGTTGTGACTCAGCGAGGTAACATAAAAGTCATTACTAACAAGCGTAGACATAATGTACTGTATTTAAGCCACAATGTCCCATGTGTTATCAGCGCAGTGACAATAACAAATCCACCCGCGTCTGAAATATCAAGGCTACGCTTAGAGGAACTAAACTAAATGTTTCCTGTAGCACTTAGAAAGTAAAACGTGCCAGATTGTTTGTGACAATGCCCATCAATGACAGCACATGGAACTCTTGGCAAATGACAAGACGGGTGTGTTAGCAAGGCTCTAGTTAGCACTTGTGCTTCACAGCTATCACTAAAAACATGTACAATAGGCCAATATGAATGAGAGAGTGTTTGGGAGTGCGAGTGTGGGACAACGGATGCAAATTAGCCCAAGGCTACAATCCGGTGTGGCTTGTTTACATGCACGAGTCCCTCGTATGTTCATTAACATGCACTGTCCCGACCAAATAAACAAATAAATAAATAAAAACAATTGCAATCTCAAACGAGTACACCGCCAACAATTCAAAACCTGATTTTGCACAAAGTTTGAAGGAAATTTGAGGTAGTCATAAGCAGCACACAAGGTGAGAGACAGATCTAGAGGAGAATGTACACTCATTCGTAAAACTGCTGAAAGTCATTCAAGATAACAGTATGAACATCAAAACATCAAGTATGTGTTTTATAAATTTTTCTACTAATCTCATTTTCAATACTGTTGAGGGTCCAATTTCCTGAGCAGCGCAGCAGAACGCTCTGTGTGAGGTGTGTGATATCTGCAACCAGGCAAAAGACGGACATCACCGGGAGAGAGAGAAAGTGCGAAAATGAGACACAGAGGGAGGTGGAGAGAGGAGAGAGATTAAAAAATAACGTGGACTTGTATAGGTGAAGGATGCACGAGGGCTTATTAGATGCAACAAACACTCTTCAACTGCAGAACACTGGGGAATACACCAAGTTCTGTTGGAATCGCTTTGCACAATGCCATTTATCTTTTAAACTGAACAACTGTCATCTCCCTTAATGAAGAAAGTTAATAAAACAATGAGATTACACTAGAAACTAAATCGGGACATTTTTACCACAACACTTTTCTGGTCTTACAGGTAACAGAATGTACCACATCAAAATATTCTCATTGTCAAAATGCTTTGTAACTTTTATTAGACTGGGCAGTTCAGTATTAAAGGGGATGAAGAATACGGAGAGACTCTTGGCACATTTTTAGTGCCAGCAGGCAAACCTATAGGCTCTCATGAAGCACAGTCCCAAATTGTGTGGTTCACATTTTCTATTATTATTAGTTTCCCCTGAATAACATGACATGTGGAGCCTAACGCAGACACAGACGGCAGGCACTACACGGACACACAAGTTAATGTCCTTGAGAATGACCCTGAAGTGTTGGGAGTGTGTCTCTACTGATGTTGTGCTGTTTGGCAGCTGTTAATGAGATGTAGCTTCAGTGTGCCATATCTGCCTCCTGTGGAGCTGTGCACATGCCAGAGGCTCTCACGCACACACAGACCCACGAGTGCGCATTGAACCTTGAACCAACCGCCTTTGTGCAACCTCGGAGTCTTCGTCATTAGCCCACAGTTTTGCAAACAGTCATTATGCTCATTTATATTCATGCTTGTCATCCGTTAATGTTGCTGCCACACAAAACCGTTTCTCAACCCAATCCATTTTCGTTTTAAGGCACATTCTAAGAGTGCTGCACATAAAAAGTAAAGTGGTCAAATTAAAAACGCAGTATAAGAATAGACTAAAAGCAAGTAAAATATATAAAACCACACAAAATCCTGTGCAAAAATCACAAAACGCACTATATGCCAAGGAAAAAAAGTGATTCATGTAGTTGAGAGAATTCACAATGTTGCAACAGGAACAATTAATATGTACCATAATAAAATACAGTGAGGTAAAGCATTAAACTAACGTGGGGATTTTGGCACATTCAGCAAGTATACTGTAGCATCATCATGATAATTCAAAATGACCACATCCGTTCACAAGCCAGTGTAGTCCTAGTACTAAGTTACCGAGTCAAAATCCTAATGCAAAAATACATCAAATCACTGTACAAAAAGGCCAAATATGACTTTTAAAATATTTTTGGTTTAATAAGGATGTTTCTCCAGTTTGTCAATTGGTCTGCAAATGCCATGGCACAAACTTCAGTATCTCGGCGAAGTGTGTATGTCTCTGGTTTAATGACCTTTCCTTGTTATCTAGAAATGCCATGACCTCTAGTGACCCAGCATTCCTCCTTAATCAAACCAGCATGCATGAAATAAACACTCCAGTGGTCATATCTACTCTCTCTGCTTGTCCTCTTCCCTAATTAACTACAAAGTGTCAAAAAACTATGCTTACTGAAGTGGACGGTGCTTTAATTCAGCAACGGGGAGGGGCACAGACACTTAGTCATTGGCTAAAACAGGAAGAATATGGTCAGTGGGCGAAGCGACAAGGGAAGAGGCATAGTAATTATAAATGTGAAGTGAAAGCAAAATCAATACAAAAGGGCGGCAAAGGCAATATGAAAGCTATAAAGGCAATGAACAAAGTACTAAAAGTTTGGTAGGAAGGAGGAGATTGAAATCTAAGACGAGGGGAGAGAAGAAAGTTTAGGAGAAAAGTAAGGGGCGTTCCAGGCAACCCGCAGTTTCCATTATCGGGCAAATAAACTGATACCATATGAGTAATCACCTCATAACCGGAGAAGGAATTTACTACTACATCCACCCACGCGCACACACACACACACACACACAGGCCAAAGTGCCAAGTGCCAAGTTCAGGGCAAATATCAGAGGGAAAATAAATAAAACGCTTATTTTAGACAAACTGGAAATGCTAGTGATCTAAGGAATCCCAACAACAAGGGAAGTAACAGGAAGTCACTAACAACTGCTGTAAACACAACACACCCCCAACTGTCTAATACTACATTCCACAGGCTCAAGGCTTGGCTCAGACCATAGTGAGCTGAATGGATAACTCATATGAAGTGAAGATTAACTAGCAATAAAATCGTCTTTATAGCCCAGTGTGCAGTGTTTGTAAAGGGAGAACAACATATAATGCTCAGTGAAAATCATGTATTAAGCAAAAGGAAGAGGATGGCCCAGCAAAACTACAGCAGGAGATAAAGCATTCCATTAAAACATTTGGAATAACTCATTAAAAAACATTTTATCAATGAAAGATTAAAGGTGCATTATGCAACTTTTTATGTGAAAAAAAAAATTGATATTTATCTGTATTTGACCTTGTAGTGACCCAGTGGCTGTATGAGTGGTCAGCATGGCGCCTTTACTTTCCATCACAGTGGCCTTTAGGACGCTCCAGGATCAATTGTTTGGAAGGTTTTTCACTGCTGATGGACCCTCTCATCAGAAAACCTACAAAGCAATTTATCCTGGAGCGTTGTCGGGACCACCATGATGAAAAGTAAAGGCGCCATGCTGACCACTCATACAGCCGCTGGGTCACTACAAGGTCAAATAAGGACAAATATCAACTTTTTTCACCACATAAAAAGTTGCATAATGCACCTTTAACCGTTATCGTGAATGGCAACAGCCCCCACCATAAGCTCCATCGTTTCCGCGACAGATCTCAGCCATTTTTTGAAAGCTGACTCACACTCGACAGCCAAATATTTACAAAAAGTTTAAATCAAAATCAATCAATATTTAATTACAAATTGTTTTACAATACTCAAGGTGACCAAAGTGTTTTACCGTAAAATCAGACAAAATGAGAATAAAACATTTAAGTGAACATGTATCAACAATAAAATAAAATGAGATAAAATGTCACCGCATTGATGCCGAGTATAGAGTTCGGGGAAATCCACAGTTACCATGGAGATCCACCATGCTTGCCGCTGTTAGCATACATTTTCCATAGACCAACATTACATACAAATGTGGCAAATACAAAACCGAGACAGATCTTAATAGCAGATGAATGTCATGACCTTCCCACTCCCCTTTAGTCTGTATCAGCTCATAATTACAGCTGACAGGCCTAAACGGCACAAACACCCGACGCACTCCACAGCACACGCAAACAAACATGACATGAGGGAAGGGAAAAGCGGCATGGACCTCGCTGGATCAAAGCGAAGGAAAATCTCACACAGGGCCAACTGCACACACTCAGCCAAGCAGCCTGTGTTAGACCAAAACCTGACATTTGGTTTCATTTAACAGAAACAATGGGCCTGGGCAGAAGCACAGCTCATTTAATTCCACTGCTGAGACAGAGAGATGGAGACGGGTAAACAGTCAGAGAAATGAAATAAAAGATGGAAAATTAACATCTAAAAAAAATGGCCAACGGTGTTGCTCAATTATCAAATCATTAAATTGAGTATTATTGGTCTGACTGTCATAAGATGTACAGCGATGCTTGGTTACGTGAATGGCTGTTCAACATTAATTACTGCTGTGTGGAACCTACACTAAACTAGTTATTGCAGTGTGTTGTCGATCTCAGGTCCGTAGCTAGTAGCCACTAAAGAAGGATGCACTCACTCAATGAGAAACGTAATGATTACAAAGGCAGAGATAAAGAGGGAGATTAGTGAAGGCAAGGGAAAAAACTGTATGCAATATACTGCATGTAACCCTGCTTAAATGCGGTCTTCATTATTGCTCCAAAATACTAATCCTACTGTAAAGTCTGACTCAGACGTTGAGAACGTGTGCCTGAAAGTAATCAGTGAGGTCATTCATGACACTTATCACACTGAAGCAGGAAGAAACTCCACAAGGATTCAAGAGAAAGAAAAACAACTATGAGTGACCAAACAGAAAAACTCAAAGCATGCTCTGCAAATAGAGTGACTTGAAATAAAAACATTCAGTTGGTAGTTTGGTTTCTGCTGCAACTGTATTAGTCAGGAAGCTGGATTATATCTTCACATTCTGAAGTGAACTGTTATAGTTATTTAGAACCAAATTGGAAGAGTGCTACTGGAAAAGCAACCGGCATAAATAGACAAAAAAAAGACCTAAGCATAAATCAGGTACCAAAACAAATGTTTTACTTTGCTTGTTCTGTTTATGGGTTAATATACAGTATGTTGAAACACACCAAATATTTGGACCCACTGCTCTGGTTACATTTGTAAATGCTGCAGCAGAAATGTTATTTATATATAGTATATAAATGTGGAAAAGCTGTTAATCATCCTGGGGCAACACACTCAATATAGCCACAAGTATTCCAATCATGCTTCAACTTTTTGATACAAACACATACAGAGCAAGCCACACCTTGGCAAAGTGTGTCAGCAGCTGCAGGTCTGTTTAACTGGTTTATTCACAAGTAACAGAAGCAGGCTGTCACTAATAAAACATTGCGGCCTTTGAAAGAGCAGACAAATAGGAAGCACTTGACAAACATTACAGTGTCCAGCAGTGAGACGACCTGGCTGCCACAGCCTACTATACAGAGTCAATTACCCATGTTAACTGGATGTGGACGCGCGGACAATCCAACAGACTGTGTAGCACAACCAAACCAGACATAAACAACGGAGACTCAGGTACAGCCAACTAGGTCAGTAACAACACATGAGCCAGGAACAACAACGGCACAAGGGACAGTTGGACCAGTAAATAAAAAGTAGTGATTAAAAAAAGTGATACACGCACATTTAGCCTGACGTCTTCACAGACAAATTGGGAAAACTAAAGACACATATATGGAAAGGGATTTAAACACGAGTTAGTGCCATGTGTGGGAAAGTTTACACAAAACAGACAGAGGACTCGGGTGTGGGTTTTCTGCTGCAGATCAAGTCCACTTCTTCCACTGGCCACACACTGCTTCAAGTGAAGTTCAGTGTCCTAATCAAGTTTTACAGTGAATGTGTGAGAGCATTTCTGAGGCTAGCACTCACAGACCGTTCCCTCTTAAATCAACACATCCATAGCTCAACAAAACAGTGCCAATGAGATGCTAAAACCTCTTTCAAAAACGCCCGGCTGTGCTCACACCTCAGCACCACATCTACGTACAATGAGAGCATGGAGGGAGACATAGCTTATGGATTTTAGAGATTTCACGCGTTTCAAAAACCTTTCGTTGGGAATATCTTTATAATCAAAATTGTGCATTACCCATCTCATTACATATACCTCTTTTCTATATATACGCATTATTATTTGCTTTTGAATCCAATCTCAGCATTTTGTTTGTTCTAATATGTAAATTGCCTGTGTTTTTGTGTCCGAAGGCAATAAAGTAAAAAAACAAATATGATGCTTTTTCAAGGAACAATTTAAAACCTCAGGCACTTATGGCAGTCATCTTATATTCAGTACAAAAGCTGTACAATAACTTTAACCTCGTCTTTCCAAACTCTCCTGACAGCCACTTCCTCCTGACAAACAGCTTCAGATGACATGACACGGTGAATGTGTTGTTCAGAGGAAAACAAGCAACTTTAATTATAGCTCACACAAAACCCATCAACAGAGCAGTGACACCCGGTGACCTAAAGGCATGGTTTGAATGTCAAATAACTCCTAATGCAGGTTCTCATTTTCATAAAGCTGTTTCATGGGCAATTATCTGATTTATACATAAAATCTTAGACCCAATAATAACCAAAGGACTCAAATGCAACGATCAATTCCCAATTCCCATAATCTAAGTTTGTTTTAAAACTCCAGTCTCCCATTTTAAGTAATCCCCTGAGTTGAAGTGAAACCTGAAAGCCGTTCAATCACACAGTGTTAGTGGAAGTACCTCAGACTTCCAGCATCGCAGACATTTTGGACAACTACCAGTACAAACTGACCAAAACAGCTTTAGTAAAGAAAAGTAAAGTTACCTCTCTATTTATTTTCTGAACGGAGTGCTGCTCACCACAGGACCCCACCACCTTTATCTCTTTGACCCATCTGTATAAACAATGAATGAGGACACACACACACCTGCTACTGTTTCCATTGCAAACACAGCCTTTAAAACGTCCCTGACAAAACAAAAACAGAACACAAATAGATTATCTAAAAAATAATTTAAGTCTGATCTTTATTTTTATTTTTTTTAATGTGTTTTATGGGCCTCCTTCTCATAAGTCCGTGGTGCATTTAGCCACTAATTTTCCATCCTGAATTTCATGCTCAAGTAGTTTTTCCGTCCCACGTCTGTTTCTGTATAAGTTTGCCATTTTCAAAGGTGAAAATAGTCTTTCTCTTTCAATCATCGGTCGTGGTCTCATCAAACTCATAGTACTGTACTCATATTGATAACCCCATCACCCTGAACCAGTGTTAATTTTGACAACATATTTTAATTTAGTTTTAGTCTTAGTCTTTTGACGAAAATGTAATTCAATTTTAGTCGAGATTTAGTCAAAAAAAATATCTTCAATTTTAGTCTAGTTTTAGTCGACTAAATTTAAGACAAATTTAGTCGACTTTGCATTTATAATATTCATTATAATCATATTTATTCAAGATCCTCTGCTTCATGGAGATGCTCCCACATGAACAAAGCTCAGAGCTGTTCCTTTGGCAGAGAATTTACATGATCTGAGGCTCTTTCAGATGGTCAATAGAAGTTTGGATGATTTTAGTCTCTCCTTTTCATTTTTATTTAGTCTTATTTTAGTCGACTAAAATATCTGGTCATTTTAGTCATAGTTTTAGTCTCATGAAAAACGTTTAATTTAGTTTTAGTCCAATTTTAGTCGTTAAAAATATCACTTTGACTAAAATTAAGACTAAATATTTTAGTCGACGAAATTAACACTGCCCTGAACACTATGTTAGGCTTTACCACATTTCCCATTTGATAAGTAGCAAATCCCACACCGATTGCCTTCATATACTCGTCAAAGTTCTCGCTGCTAGTGAGCTTCCAGGTCCCAACAAACTGTTCAACCATGTTGACAGAAATTGAGAGACAACTTGCTGTACAAAATCCAAGGCAGTATCCTCAACGGGCAGTACAACGGGCTGATCTTTATTATTTATTAAGTCTGATCTTTATTTTGGCTTCTCCCAACTGCTGTAACAATCTTGGGGGACTGACACAGAGACTATGGCTGTATTGCACTTTTCAGTTCACAAACTGTAACAGTATTTAATCTCCAAGTTAAATCTCAGTTGTGTATTTAGGAGTGTGTCTTTTATATTATAAACTTACTAAGGAGGGGGGTATTACACTTTTTGCAGGTATTTGGTAATAATGTCAAACACATCTCTGTCACTATCTTACACTTTGTTGGTTAGAAAATAACCTACGCTATTATGATCTATGACAGCTAAAACAAATTATCCAGTAGTTTTTCCGTAGCCCATGTGGCTGAAGTGAAGCTATGGCGAGTGTTTTTACTCCGCGATGTGAGGCTTAAGCTTTGCAACGATCAAGAAGTGAGGGAAGCATTTCCTGGCTATGTAGGACCTCAGGAGGAGATTTTTGTGACTGTCACCAGTGAAACACAACTCCAGATCTGTTTTTGATGAGAGAACAACATGGTAAAAAGCTCTAAAAAGTCGATTTTGCATTATTCTCCCCTTTAAGATTCTACAATCTTTTGCTGCAATTCTTCCAAAAAGTTTTCCCATTGAACTTTCTAAGAAATGTCACACAAAAAAGTGATGATCGATGCTAATATCAATACCAAAGTTAGTATTGGTGTTTTATTCAACCTGAAGTTGTGAGCGCCAGTACATCCTGTCCGTATTCGTTCCTGTGAATCATCATATTTCCTCAAGATTCAGTGGTGGACAGTGAGTTCCTGGTAGACGATCAGTCAAGTTAAAGGTCGCATAGTTTGTTTTCAAGCTAAAGGCTAACATGCAATAAAACTATGGACAAGATGATTGTTTTAATGCAGATTAGCTCACATTTAAGGCACTGTTTCAATTGTCGCAAATAATGATTGTTTTAACAATCATTATGCTCTTAAAAGTATCATAATGATTGTTAAAACAAAAGAGGACCAGAAGCTGATGTTCCCAGACTTTTAATCTTTGTAGAAATGTTCTTCAGGTCATAGATGAGGCTAAATATCTTGGACACAATATCAGAAATGACCTCTCGGACGATAGAGACTTGTTTAGGCAAAGGTGTAAACTTTATGGGCAGCGAATGTATTGGCTCGTAAGTTTCACATGTGCTCCACCAATGTCAAAATTGTATTGTTTCAAAGTTTCTGCTCGCCTTTGTATGCATCACACCTCTGGCGCAGCTACAAAAAGAAGAGCATGCAGGCTCTGACGGTGGCATACAATGACTCTTTGAGAATGCTATTGAAAGTACACACACACACAGCAGTGCGAGTGAGATGTTTGCCAACTGTGGAATAAGAACTTGTGCAGCTGGCATAAGGCATTGTATCTATACATTTATGTGTAGAGTCCTGAATAGGGCTGGGTACCACCTACTTGGTACCAACCGAAAAGCTCCAGTAGAAGATCTTTATTTATATAGAAGAAGAAGATCTTTATTTATATAGCGCCTTTAGTCACAAAGCGCTTTACATGAGACAATTGTACATTCACTCCATACTCGGTGGTAAACTACATTTGTAGCATCAGTTTCCCCTGGGGGAGACTGACAGAAGCGCTGTCGCAACTGCACACATCTGCGCCAACGGTTCCTCTGACCACCACCATACATTCTCTCACACACCCTCATTCATCCTGGCCTATTGTACATGATTTTAGTGGTAGGGGAAACCGGAGTACCCGGAGGAAACCTACGCAGACACGGGGAGAACATGCAAACTCCACACAGAAAGGCCCTGTCCAGGTTGGAATCGAACCCGGGACCTTCTAGCTGTGAAATGAGAGCGCTAACCGCTGCGCTACCGTGCCAATTTTCAGTACTTAAAATTCTAATTGACCTAAAAAAATAGCTGATACCGGTTTCATGTCGTTTACCAAATAAGCAATACACATTCCATAATCAAGTCAGAGATAAATGTTAGTGTGTCAGAACAGTGACCCAACACTCCCCCTTAGACTGATGTGGGTTGGGTCAAATCATCACATATTTCAAATTATTACGTTTCTATTGAATATTCAATCTTTACGATTTAGAGGCATCTACTCATTGTTCTGAGTCTGTCATTGCAAAAATGCCAATAACTAAAGGTCTAAGTGAAAGAAGTTGTCTAAAAGCTATGATATTGTGCTTTTTTGCCGTGACTAACATCAAATACTGGATTTACCATTAGATTCTATGGGAAATGTGTCTCTTAAAACGCCCTCTGATAAAAAATAAACAAAATGGTAAAACATATATATAAAACTTTTCTTTCATGTGTTTATCTTTAGTATTGCAATGGCAGCAGGGTGAAAATAAGGGATTATAAGGGGAGTAAAAAAAAAAATCACTTCTGATACCTTAACATTTAAAAAGGGCACACCGTTGTCAAATAGCAGCACCCTAACACAAAGTTGCACCAAAAAATGTGCCTCTAAAAGCCAAAAATGGTGCAGAGAAGTTTAAGACGCAACACATACACACTATAGACCTGTTTTGAGCACTATTTCAGCTTTTGTAGTCTGCTTATAAAACCCTTGAAAATCTTGTGAATAACATTGTGAGGCTGCTTTGATGCACATCCTTTGTGGATCACCAGCCTCCAACCCCTTGTAATAAGCTCTCACAATGGCCCGAAGAAATTAGAATAGCAAGTAATTAATGGCATTGTATGAAATCAAATTCAAATAGAAATCATTAGCCACTGCAGCTCTCCTCCTCCATTTTGTCTCTTTTTTTGTTGCGATTTAACTATTGCGATTTATTCTTTACAAAGCATATGGCGGCCTTTATTCGTGTAATGATTACTCAGTCTTTTCGTGGGGAGTGATGACTTTCATCTCAGGAAGAGTGACTGGTGTGACCCTGAATTAACCGAGGGAGATGGAGACTACCAGAGACAAGGCTGGTGAGCGCTTCTCATTCAGCTATGGTAAAAATCCATCATCAAAAGATGGCACACCAGACGAACGCTCAAACCCCGTGTGTGCATCAGCAGATGTGATGCCAGAGTCAATAAATGATGGGAGTCCACAGGCATTGTCCTCTGGGAGAGTTTTGTAAAAGCAGCATTAAGACTAGACATACAAAATTGTTCCATCAACAAGAATATGCGACCTGATTTGATGTGTGGTCTCTTCCCCGTCACATCTGCCTCCATGAGATTGAGAAGCGCAAAGACATGGAGCAATTTGTAAATAGTTTGTGCAGCAAGGAAAGTGCATTTAAAAGTTCTGCCATAAGTTTGTTTGTTTTTTTGTATACTGTATTGTCCCCGTAGGGAAATTTGTCCTCTGCATTTGATGGCTGAATTAAGAAGTCACTAAAACTTTTGGTATATTGGGTAAAGCGAGGAAAGGTTAGGAACTTAGAAGTATTCAAAGTAACTTACAGTTACCATTACTTAAAACATATTTCTGTAAAAGTGCTCAACATATTTGATCATGATTTAAAAAGGAATGACATTTTTGACTTAAAGGCTTAAAGGCTGGCCACGGGTGCTGCAATCACATGTGCGGAGCCAAAGTGAATAGAACATATCAGAAGTCGTGTAATCAAACATTATCAAGAGTGAAGTCGCTAATCAACGTTAGGCTTCTTTAATCACAGCTCTTCACTCAGACTCTCCACACAGCAGTATAATGAGGTTTGCACATTAGCAGCTGGACAAACATCACCAAAGTCTGTACACACCAAGCTGCCACATCTCTGCAGTTGATTAGGTTACAGTACTACATACCGTTTAGTATTTAGTATGTAAAAGAAATACGACAGCAATACTAAATACAATTTACAACAACAAAAAATCTAATTTGATTTTGATGCAAAGTAAAGGGGAAAAAAAACAATTCAAGTTGAAGCCAATTTTGAATGGAAAAAAAGCCACCTTTGAAGTTACTTGGTATATTGATGTCCTATACCAGGAGTCCTGAATTAAAATTCACTGAGGTCTAAATTTAAAAAAAGGTCAGGAACATACGGGGGTCACTTTACGGTTATATGGGGATAATACTTGTTTTCTTTTTTGGCTTTTGTTAAATCCAACATTAACGTTATCTTTGAGTGAGCCACAGAGGTGATCACTCCATTCAGAGTCCCGGGCTGCGCTGACCACACGCTCCCACCTGCACTGCTCACAGAAACGCCACAATCGTGTCAAACTACTTACTTTATTCCCGTATTCCCTAAACGCAAATATGAAGATGAAGTATGTGTGGTGCTTTGTAAATAGTCGTTTGCAGAGCTCAATTGGCACAGAGACAGAGAAGCTAAAACAAGTACACAAGGACTTGAGTTTGGGAATGTTTTAGGTTTCATGGCAAGAAAACACAATTAAGAGCAAATTACCAGAAAGTGTTTACAAAATATATTTCAGTAAAAGATTATACTTAATTATATCATTTACCGCGTAGGCTATTGTGGATTATATGGGACTAAAAAGTTGATCAATTGTTGATGGCCTAATTCATTATTTATTTTTTTACAAATGCATATATGTTAGCAGTATATATTTCATGAGCGTTATAACATTGTTTCAGTTTTATATTTTTATTGGTAAATGAATAGAAAATCCCTCACAATACTGATTGAAAACAAATTGCAATATTGATATTTGGCAAAATCATTAATTTGGTATGGTTTCCTGCGATTTTGGCTGCAACTAACATCAAGTTGAAATACTCCTGACTACGAAGTATTTACACCCGCTCAAATGAGTACGTAGTCATCTGGAGTCTTTCTTTTATTTTACTTTAGTTCAGTAACGTTTAAGCTGAATGACTTGTTTCAATGGAATATCACTCTGTGTGTAGGGCTAGGGGCGATATGGCAAAAAAGAAAAGAAAATATTGATATTGATTGATCAATTTTGAATTGGAAATCTATATTTTTACATTAAAACAAATAAATATAGCTTGTAATATGGTTTATGAGCGTGGACATGATAGACCTGATTTGTTAATTTCTTAACCCCCGCCTGAACCGAGCACATTTCTCTAGTTTGGCTTTACCCAAATCTAAAAGCTTAAACTAGCGACGAAAACGAGGATGAAAACACAACAAAAACATGATAAAAAAACCGGACAAAAAAGAGACGAAAACATGACAACAAAGCAATGACAACAAAGCGACGAAAGACCAACAAAAAAGCCACAAAAAATGATTTTAAAAAAATGTGACAAAAACGCGGCGACAATGTGGCAAAAAAGTTATCACCTTTGTAGGTCTTAGCTTTCAAATTAGGCATTACACTGTTGCTCTCCAGTTGAGAAGTTTTTAGATTTGGGTAAAGCCGAACTGGAGAAAATGTGCTCGGTTCAGGCGGGGTGTTAAGAGGCCAAATTCCAAACCATGTGTTGTTGGTTCTCTTTATCTACAGTAATTAAGATTTATGTTACGCCCCTGTCATTTTGGTTGTGCATGGGAAATACATTTAGACAGCACTGCTATTATAAGGATTTCATTACCTTATTGTGTTGCCTTGCTTCTACAATGGAAATAAGTAATGTTATGTCAAGGTAATGCAATTATGGAAACCTCAAATACACTGCATATAAAGTATTGAATTGCACCGCAAAAGCCAGAGTCAGAAGCAGATCTTTTATGGTAATTAGTAAGGCCGTTTTTTCATTCCCAGACAGTGGTTTGTTTTCTTTAGTGTGTGTGAAATCAAACTGCACTTCGACAGGGCAACAGAAAAGAGAATCTGCCCACTCGTAAAATACTTCATGTTTGACACAGCATAGGATAACAACTTTGAAAACCTAACACTTCCAGATATCCGCCGTTGATAAATTCCTGACAATGGAGTATTTAAGAGACCAATGCCCAAAAATGTGTTCAGAATGACTGCCGTTCTATATTTTGAATAGATTCTTTTTGAAATTGCAAGGATATTCATAATTAATCAGTAATTAATTAATTGCCATCATGGGCTTTATTGATTAAAGAAAACTATTAATCATAATGCTGTATCGAGGGATAAAGATATGGTACAATCTGAGAATTAAGGGCAAATCAATCAAATTTGGCAAATATAATGGGTCGTCTAGCGCAGTGGTTCCCAAAGTGGGGTCCGGGGCCCCCTGGGGGGCCTCAGAGGCACTACAGGGGGCCCCCCAAAGCTTGTCTGCAAAACAAGTACAATGAAAAAAGTTCATTTTGAAAGGAAAATACATTTATCTGGACAAATGCACCAGTTTAAACCAGTATTTAGCCTACTGTCATACCTAGATGTTACTTTTAATGTCATTTTAGCTGTAAAATTATAACAAATTCTTTTGAATGGAGTAAATTATTATGATTTGGGGGGCCCCGAGAGATTTTCCGATCAATAAGGGGGCCGCGATGTCCCGGACTTTGGGAATGGCTGGTCTAGCGTATAGCGGTCGTCTATAATGGGTCTGTAGATAATAATAAACTTTTAAAATTATGGTTCTACGTGCCCAGAGCAAATTTCCCCTCGTGGGACAATAGAGTTTATGTTATTATTAAATAAATATGCACACAAACACATCAACAGAAATGCTCAAATGTGGCCAAATGTAAGAAATACTCTAGTGTCTGCATTCATCCTCTTGCCACTGACCCCTTGCTCTTTGTCATTTGACCTTATCCGGTTTTAAATCACTGCAACATGGATGGGAATTACCATATTCCCCCACTCCTCATGTTCTTTGTGCTAAAACATAATTAAATTTGAGTTGTGCAGTGAACTAAGGAATCGGTTTATTCCTCCGCTCAAAACACATGGTTCCAACGAGAGTTAAGGACATGGTGCTCTTATAATTTGATTAAAAACTGTACTCTCTCAAAACATCCATTCAACCATTTGATATTAAGGCACAAGTGAAAAAAACAGGACTTTTGAGTTCACTGTCCGTGTGAGAGCATGATATCCATTTGTTGCACATGCAATGTTCATTTCAGACACTGTGTTTTTCAACTGCCTTCGTATGTGGTTTTATATAGGTATCACTGATAAGATATACAAGTTTGTCTTCACAAACTGTCTCCAATATCAAGGGACTCAGAAAAAAGGCAGTTTACAGTAAAAAGTGAATACCAACCAACACCCTGCCCATCACACAAGCTGACAGGTCATCGTACTGAACTGCACACAGTTTGTCAGCGACAAAATCTGCACGCAAACGTGTACGACAGTGTTCCTGGAGAGTAAACAAGCACTTACTTACCTCTGGATTTGCCGCTGGGTCGCATAGAGCTTTTTCTGGATCCACAATATTCCATGGTTTAAAAATCGTAATCGGCGTCTGCGCCAAGTATTTACATCCTGGTGTTCATCTCTCAAATGATATTGTGATCGGTGTCCCGTTACCATGGATGGGTAAGTATAAAGCATTCAAAAAGGACGATGATTGCTTTACTCAAAATGAGTCAGGCTTCAGCTCTAGCTCAGAGATTCAGGTCTATACTAAACAAACAACCACATGACTAACAGCCGCTTGGCTGCATTCCCTCAAACGGGTTTGTAACAGTCAAACTGTAAACGGCTCTCCGACAGAGGATTCACTCAGTGATGCCCCTTCACCTGGAACATTCAACCAGAAGACTGCTGAGCTCAAACTACTTTAGCTCAAGGATAACCACAGAGCATTGTGTGGTAAATATGTCTTAATAAATGTATCAGAAGTGCTCTTGCAAGCATTATTTTGTAAGGTCTTCCATGAACAAGTTTATTTTACTGACCTCCCCAGAGGACATTACAGAGTGCTTCTAAATCTATTTGACTCTTTGTATGATTATTATGATATGAAGGTTTTCAGGTGGTGATTGAGCAAAACTTTATTTATTTTGATGCATAATTCTGACCAGCAACATGGGCAGATAGGACTGTTCAATATTTTTCAGCAATGAAAAATATAGCTTTACAATTAATACCAAAAAAGTAAATGCATTTCAGTTTGAGGGGAACTTACAAACCTGCCCCCAAACCTTGACATTTTAAGCCTGGAGCATAATGCCTTACAGAAGGCAACCACCAAACAGTCATAGCCCGTCTTTGTCAGTGCTGCTATATTGGTTTTATGATCCTCAGTTCAACATGCAGAGCCTTTCTAATCCATTAACTGACACTATGCACAATGAATCTCCCATCATCAGCCCACTAGAGTGTGTGTGTGTGTGTGTGTGTGTGTGTGTGTGTGTGTGTGTGTGTGTGTGTGTGTGTGTGTGTGTGTGTGTGTGTGTGTACAGTATAGGAATTAATATTAAAGTGCAAGCTTGTTTAGATTCAAAACAATCGGTCAGAGGTAGAGATTTAGAACAACAAAGGTTTGACCATTTGCTTTGATTCTGAAAGACATGCTCATTATCTCCATTCAAATTAGGGCAGATTTTGATCATTTGCATTGTAATAATCATAAGTGTATGATTATTACAAGTGTATGGCCAAACTTTTAGTGGAATTGTATAGCCTTAAAAACAACAACATATGGTTTAGGTGTGAGGCTGCAGCTCCACAACGACGCATAGAAGTAGTTGCATAGAAATACCAAAAGGAAACAATAAACCACCGCTAATAGAAAAGCTTTAGGTTTATTCAAACTTTTATCAACGCGGGATTGATTTCATAAAGACACCTTCAGTGAGAGTTTGGAGCTGCTCAGTGCTGATATCTAGGCTATTTGAAGTGCCGAAAAGTGGAGCAATCGTGCCGCTGATAAGAACCCACGTCTCTATCATTCCGTGAAGTTTCCCATGAACTGCACACAGTTTGTCAGCGACCAAATGTGCGCGCAAACGTGTACGACAGTGTTCCTGGAGAGTAAACAAGCACTTACTTACCTCTGGATTTGCCGCTGGGTCGCGTAGAGTTTTTTTCTGGATCCACAATATTCCACTGTTTAAAAAAAATCGTAATCGGCGTCTGCGCCAGCGAAAAGTTCCCAAGTTTTTACATCCTGGTGTTCATCTCTCAAATGATACTGTGATCGGTGTCCCGTTAGGTCACGTAAATCAGATGGAGCTGTTCTCGCGCTGAAGTTTTACACGAACAATATTTCCCACGCTGCGTTAAGTAGTCAAGCCGCTTACTTCGTTTCTTTGCTTCCCACGCCCAGAGGAACCCGGCTCAGGTGGACCTCATGACTGCATCCAGCACGCTGCTTCGGGAAGTGTGTATTTTTTGTGTCAATCCCGTGCGAACATCGTGCTCAAACCACTCACCCCTGTCTGCAAGCACGAGCTGTGAGCGTGGAGGGAGTACGTACCAAACTGACTGGGCAGCAGGATGTGAGTTTTTCCTCCCCCTCCACCTTCCAGTCACCCCCAATCCGTGCTGCGCTCACACTTCAGCGTCAAGTCAGCGGGAATACAAGCGGAGCGACATGACGGGTTCCCTTTCAGTATAAAAATGAGGGTAAACCACAAAAAAAAATATAGACTTTTTGGAGTGACTTTACACGTTGAATAAATGATCACCCTAATTATTGTTTCCCTTTAACAGTTGCTTTAACCTCTTAACTCCCGAGCACATTTTCTCCAGTTCAGCTTTACCCAAATGTAAAAGCTTCTTGAACAAAGCGTAAAAACAGCGACAAAAAACAATAAGAAAATGAGGGTGAAAAGAGCAACAACAACAACAAAAAATCGACAAAAAAGCGTCAAAAATGTGACAAAAATTCGATGAAAACCAACAAAAGAGCAACAAAAATGTGACTAAAAAGTGACAAAAAAACGCTAAATCTGGTGGCTTTCAAATGAGGCGTTACACTAGCCTATAGGAGAAGTTTTTGATTTGGGTAAAGCCGAACTGGAGAAAATGTGCTCAGGTAAAAGGCGGGTGGGAGGGTAAGAGGTTAATTTAAGGCTATGGCCACCCAACAAGAACAACCTTGAATTTGCGGCTGTGTTTTTAGTTTATTTGTGCTGACTGAGAAGATATTGACCTTCATACCAGTGTTTGTGTTTCATGTGGATTGACCCAGAGGGAACATAGATATTAATCATAAACCAGGTCACAATTGCTGCATTTTTTCAGTTCAAAAGGCAAATCGATTGTAAAATTCTACCACAAAGACCCCTCAGTATGAATCTATAGCCATTTTCATACATGAATAGATTTAGTGACCTCAGATAAAAATTAGAGACACTGTTGATGCCACACCACAACAGAAGACATTCATAGGCCTGTACAGTTAATCTTTAACTGCACAGAAGGTTATAATAATGGGGGTAAAAAAAAATACTTCTACACATTTTTTGTATAATTTTAAGGTATTTTTTATTCAAATACATTTTTCATTTTTGAACCCCTCCAATCCAAGATATTATTTTGTTACATACATTTGTTTCAGATTGAGCTTTTTAAATGGAGTAACCTGAGCATGTACTTTTCGTTTGTAATGTTTTTCCACAAGCTGTAAGTTTATGACACTGTTTATTTCAGCAGCAAAAAAATCAACAACAACAATAAAAACATAGATACTCTCTTCCCATTCATCTCTGCTATAAAGATATAATGATACAAACCCAAGGAAAACATGGAAATGCTATGTAACAGTGAGAATGAGAATTGCAAAGGTTGTTGAATATAGTGTGAAATAGATCACTGTGTAGAGCCGAACATGCACAGCTCTATACACAACTGGTTCCCAAAGCTTTTAAAAGGCCAGGTGTCTTAGATTGAGTTTGGTATAAAAATAAAAATAAACTAGTTTCTGAAGGGATCCATGACGCTGCTGCTGTTGCCTCCATAGAACTAATGCTCATCCAAATACTGTGAAAACTAGTTTAAAATAATATTTTAGTTAATAATAATTAAAGAAATTGACATTTAAAGCCTTTTGGACATAAATAATAAAGAATAGATTGACAATATATAATACACTTTTAGAAAGAACCACTTATCGCACAACGTTGCCTTTCGGAAAACAAAATCAACCTTTTATATTATATGGCATGAAAAAATCTTGCTGAAACTTGACTAAAACCTTCATTAAATGTTTATGAATGCACACATATTTACCATTTGCAGTTTGCAATCTTTTAAATGCGATTAACAAAGCACACACTTTAACCTGATGCTCACACCATGTGCGCCTGCTACTTTTGCCCAGAAAAGGAAGTCCCACCCCCAGATTATCCAACCTGTGGACTCCAGAACTTCATTGGCCTGTTCTTTGACCATTCCTGAGTGGTTAAAAGGATTTAAATATTATTTCATAAGATTTTGTAGCTCCAGAAACATTGTGTTAACTAAAGGCAACGCGGTGCAGTAGAGGGTTAAGAAAGTACCATTGAAAATAGTAGCAGGTGTGTCAACTGTAGGGCAGGTGCAGGCCAAACCCAAACCCTCGTCAAGCAAAAGTAAACAGCAGGACTGGCGTCGTAAAAATCCTGTCTGACTACACACCTGACCGTTCACTCCATCAGCTATACCAAGTACAGCTACTCTTCCTGGGGTCAATGTGTGATTGAGTGAACCATTATTATATTTTATTTTGAAAGACACCAACAACATTTTATAGGCTTTTCTAACTTGACATGTCTACAACAAGTTTTGAAACTGAACAAAAAAGTTTTTCTAAAAGTGCTCTTTTTTTCCCCCCTCAAATTTTCGGGATGGTACCAAAAACAACTAAACCCAAAAGATCAGAGGATCAAGGTTTTGTTCTTCCTTTTTAAGATAAGAACTAGCAGCCAGTCCTATTTTATGCAGTCAATAAAATACTGTATATTAACCTACGTTTTCTTGAACATTATTCCACTTTCATATTTCCATTTCAGTTCTATGTGGCATCTGGTGAAGTGGTGCCTGTCAAGCCTAGTTAAGCATGCACTTGCCCCCGCTGCTAATTCAAGGGTTTGCGGCAGCACAATAGGGGCTTTGTTGAGGGAGAATTTGTCTGAAAAGTAATCCTTGACACTGGGCCACTGAGGGGATAACCTTTTGTTTCATAATGCTTTTGAATCTTACAGTAGGCATCCAGTCTTCAAAACAACTGCAAGGGCTTTGGGTATATGGATAAAAATGTTGTTAAAGTATATGCCTCGAGCAAAAGGTCAAAATACTTATTTTTCTTTTTCCTTTTTCGCTTCTATCTGCGGCATGGCGGTCATGATGACCTTGAAAGCCAGTTAATTTTCCCTTTTCCTGGCTTGGGCAAAGCTTGTATGACTTGTTACCAGTCACAGTGCAACATAGATTTCTGATTTTGGGCAGTGACTTTTCCCCACTTTTTATTTACATAACAACAGTCCCCCACTGAAGTGCTCCTTTAAAACATTTTATATGACTATTGTTGTTGTCTATCTTTCCTCTGTCTTTCTGACAGAGGAAAGATAGATTCTGATCTAACGCTTTTGAGTGAAAGTGTTGGGTCAAATTGTGTTAGTTAGTTCGTAAAATGTTGAGAATAATGTATTATTTTCATTGCTTGTCCAATTAATAAAAAACAACTATTTCTGCTCATAAACACACACACAAGATATTCCTTATTGTATTCAAGAGTCATTCTTTTGTCGTACCTAGTATTAAGGATTGGGTCCTATGCCCCCACTTCAAAGCATGCGTGTGTTTGACTCTTTACCTCTAACCCCATGTGTCTGGCGACTTCTCCACATACCTAAAAGTCTGGCCATCCACCCATAACATATTTCTATAGCCGCCTGTCTCACAGGTTTCCTGATCTTGTTTGGTATGAGGTGTCACGATACTGTCCTTCTTCTTCTTCTTCTTCTTCTTCTTCTTCTTCTTCTTCTTCTTCTTCTTCTTCTTCTTCTTCTTCTTCTTCTTCTCTCCTTGTCCTCACCCTCCTTCTTTTTCTTAATTTGAATGCACCTTCAGCTGTTGCCTAATGTAAACAGACCATTTTCATCATGCGCCTTTGACAGGTGAAAATGCATGTTTATTGAGGTTTTATATTAGAGGTGGAACTGACTTTCAGATTGACACCCTCGACACAGGAATATTGCCTATCTGTGGATTTGGTATGTGCTGCTCTGTCCTTCAGCCATTCAGCAGTCTCATTTACATTCTCATAAATCATTCACATCAGACATCTCTCTCCCTCGTGATTTCACTGCTCACCTGTGGATGCGGCTATAATGAGCTGTTTGAGTACTGAAGCTCATCACTGATAAACAGCATACAGAAGGCTCTGGCAAGTGTGGGCCAAAAAGTACCTTTCACAACTCTCAATGGTGCCCTTACCCCCATGGATCATTTTATCCAATAGTATATTACTTTGGGCCTGTGTGATGTTCTCTTGTAACTAAATCGAAAACCTGTCTAAGCATAGACTTGACCATTTTGAGGTAGGGCTAGCAGTTCTTTAGAACTCATACCATGGCCACACGATCTCACACATCCGGCGAGGTCCTTGGGCCATTCTGGAGGCCTTTGAACTAACTGGTAGCAACAATGAACTGACAAGGAGTGGATGATCACCAGGCTTCAGGGAGCAGGAGCAGGGAGGATGTCCACTTTTGGCCTGTCTCCTCTGTGAGCAGGATAAACAGCTGAGCAAAAATGAGAGGCATAAGGTGTAACATCTCAGTAGGATTCCTGAGATTGGTTTGACTCACTCAAAATTGTGAATTTTATATTCTGAACGCTTGAAAAAAAAAAAAAAAAAAAAAAAAAAAAAAAAATATATATATATATATATATATATATATATACAGTATGGTGTATTTAAAAGGGAATATTCTATTTTGTATTTAAATTGGAAATCAGAGAACCCAAATATCTTACAAAATACCAGCATTCATTAATTTAATAGGAAATCATCAAGCCTCCATAGTCCATCAGAGTACCTGGCGTAAAAACCCTGCATCAATATTAAATTCTCTGGACAGGAGGTATAAAGCTGATATTGATAATTGTTATTTATACCATTTCTTTACAAACCTTTATCTGTTGAGGCCAAACTGTATTATCATCAGAGCATATTCTGTACAACCTCTCTGACCTAAATCACAGGAATATGACAAAGTGTGTTGCAGAAGGCCAAAAGGGACAGAGAAATGTATTTACATAGTTACCTGTCAGTGAAGACAAAGTACAAACCTGGCCTTTATGGCTTGGTGATAAGAATTTATGCGAACTCCCACTTACTGTACGTTGGCTGTCACTTTGCAAGTAAATGAGAGTAAAAACTATACAACAATACTGCTACTTTGCATATAGCATGATGCAATGCAGAAGACATTATGTACGATCTTGTCGGATTCTTTCTTAACACATACTGCAGGTTTTTTTCTATAGGAGCATATTTTCCCTCTCGTCTCTATAATAAAGCTTAAGAAAGGAGTGTAATAACAAAACTGTGCAACAAAAAGAAAAAACAAAGGCAACTCCCTAATAAAACAGAATGCAATTGAAATACAAAAATATTACGTTCCTTTTGTTTTTGGAAAACATGAGACACTTTGACGGCAGTCTGCACCGCAAAAAAAAAAAAAAAAGAGAGTATGAACAGCTGATCATGCTTTAAGTAATAAATAATCTGACAGAATAATTTCCTTGTACCTATTGTTTATGCAGAACTCCTACTGGCAGCATTGATCCGTGGTAATCATAGAGACTTGGCTTCGGCTTTTTGTCAATATGTAAGGAAACACAATGGGCTATTCCTTGGATCTATTAACCAACAAATATAATGGCTTTCTAACATCAGTACTGAACGTGTTAACAGCAAGACGAGAATGTTTGCAAGATGAACCAACTAGTAGTATTGCCTCTAGTCAATAAGCAATTATATTGGAATGGAGGGTTATTTGTATAGCTCTTTTCACATATCACCCAAGAATCAGTCTGTGGCAACAGTCCCCAAGGCCACCTCCAAAGAGACATGCCTGAAACACCTCCCGAGGAAGGCGACCAGGAGACATTCAAAACAGGAACTACTCCGAGTTCTCCCCCAGTGACTGAGCTCCTTAATCTATCTCTAAGGGTGCATCCAGCCACCCTGTGAAGGAAACTCATTTTGGCTGCCTGTATGCATGATCTTGGCCTTTCAGTCATTACACGGCTCTCATGACCATAGGTGAGGGTTGGAACGTAGATCAGACGGTAAATCAAGAGTTTCAGCTCCCTCTCCAACACAACTACACTGCACTGAAGCGTCAGTCGCTCCATCCGTCCCTCACTCGTGAACAAGACCCCAAGATTCTTGAACTCCTCCACTTGAGGCAAGGACTCTCCACCGACCTGGAGAGGGGAAGCCACCTTTTTCAGCTGCAAACCTCCCCAGTGCAGGCTGAAGGTCCTGATTCGATGAAGCCAACAGAACCACATCGTCTGCAAACAGCAGAGATGAGATCCTGAGGTTCCCAAACCGGACACCCTCTGGTCCCTGGCTGGAAATTCTGTCCATATAAATGATGAACAGAACCGGTGACAAAGGGCAGCTCTGGCGAAGACCAACACGCACCGGGAACAGGTCTGATTTACTGCCGGCAATGCGAACCAAGCTCCTGCTGCGGTCATACAGGGCAAAGGGCCCTGGACCCCCTGGCCCTGGAGGATGGACCGGTGGATCCTCCGCTGCCTGGGAGAGCTGAAATTACCCATGATGCACTGCAACACTGTTTTTTTTCCTTCCCTTTTCTCTTTATTAGTTTGAAGTTTTGTTCCACATTTGTGCAAAAAAAGTAATTGTAATAAAAATCATTGGTAGAAGTGTTGTAAGCAAGTAAAGATGTAAAAAGAGGTTTATATAAAGTTAATGAAAGGCCTAATAAATAGGCCTATTTATTGATAAATCAATAAATGGTTGATGGTTGTTAACGTAAGTCTGCAATTGAAGGTGATTAGTAATAAACTGGACCTGCTAATTGATATTTTAATAGAATTCTTACAAAGACATCCAACCAAAACCAGTTTATAAACAGTTTTTGTTCATAAAACAGTAGTTTTTGTAAGCATAGATTGACATTTTATTATATGATTTGACACATGACATGACGCAGCCGCTCGCTCCGGAGGCCGTTCCAATTGAGCTCAAATGCAGCGGTACGAGGACACTCGCCTCCGTTTGGGAGGAGCCCACCACAGAGGACGTCAACGAAGTGGAGAAACGGAGGACGGATCCTCGCAATTGGGAAACAGCCAGCATCAGAGGTCCCTATGCTAAAGTGGCTATGATAGTTAGCATACAGGCCACTAACTCCTTCCTAACCGACAGCCCAATTCGGACGCTTCTTATCATGGCGGACGCTGACGCACATCCGGTTTGGTGTAAGACCTCTTACCAATTTACTGGTTTCGGATGGAGCAAGTGTCTTGCTCTGTGCAGTGACTGTTGCGGTATATGGGCAGGAACAGAGTGCAAGTTCGTTGTGAAAATATGGTGCCAATGAGTGTAGCGAGAGGGAAACAAAGCAAAGGTAGATAGATGATTGATTAGACGGAGCTGTCTGGCTGACTGAGGCTCATTGGCAGCCGTCATTTTGATGAATTACACTGCTGAGAAAAACACACTGCTCTCTGATTACTGCCAGCCAGACTAGTGTGTGTGTGTTTGAGTGAGAGAGATGGCCTTAGCTGTGTTGGTGTGTGTGTAGCCTTGATGCATACTTTGATGCCTATAAATTGCTCTGCAGAGATTGCATTTAATGCATGTGGTGTTGATCTTTTATGTATGACCTGAGGTGACACAGAAAGCAGAAAAGCCACATTTCCCAAACATTCTAAGGCGTGAGCACTCTGCCAATGTGTTGGCCATAAAGCTGACCAGTGCCCGAGCTCGGGATAAACCCAAATTGTTGGCAATTCACCATTTTAGCCTCACACTAATACCAGTGAGATAAGGCTTTGTGGCTCAATGAAAATAGCATTCATTATTACTATATGAGTGTGAGTCCAGTTACACTTTTCACTTCAGAGATTTGTATTACGATTTATTAACATCCTGTTGTTGGACATCCCTTTCTTCATCCAACAATCTAAACTTATAATAAACTTACTAATCCTGTGGTCTAAACAGATGAAGGGGAGTGCTACACTCGGTCAATCCAGATATGAATCTAAAATAGTGTCCAATCAGGTGCTCCTCATGATATAACAAATAGATAAAAGTCATAAAAGCTGTCCTTAAAAATGGTTTTATAAGATCCGAGACACTCTGAAGATGAAAATTAAAAGTCCTTTAATGACGACGTGTTTCGCACAAGCATTGTGACCACATTATAATTTTTATGACTTTTAACTTACTACCGTAATCTGTCTTGCAACCAAAATGTTTATCCCTCTCCATGCTAATGCAGGGCCAGTGCAAATCCTTGTTTAGTATTCTGCTGGAGGATGCAGCGCATCCCCACAACTCTGACCCAAGATCCCATGCAGCTTGTAAACACTGGGCAATTTGTTCATATTTAACTAGATGGATGACAGGTGCAGGAGATTCTATTGGCTCTCCAATATTACCTGTTATGAAAATAGGTGACAAAATGTATGCAGTGAGGCACCACTCAAGGATTGTCCAAATAACACAAATTGATAGGTTCAGTGTTAAAAAGCCTTTTAACATACAAGAAAAGTAAGAACATTTATGGAATGACAGCATACTGGTAGTTCCCTTACCAAACATGAATTTGATAAGGTACGGGAACTGTGAATGTAATACTCATTGCTACACATTGTTTGAGTTTTTATTTCGAGCTACAACGAGTCACAAAGCCAAGAAAAGAAAAACAGAAGAATATATATACATAATAAAAGAAAAAAAGAAAGTAAAATAATTTATATTCTGGCTCGAAAAGGAGTGGGAAGAAGACAAGCTTATTGACTCCCACCCCTGTTCATAAACTTAAATAACAATTAATAAATAACAACACTTCATATTTCTTACCATCTTACAACAAAACAACTATCAACCGAGTTGGTTACATATTAACAAATGCAACACTGCATTATTCCAGGTCAACATTCACAGTATCTCACACGCTACAACCAGTGTATTATTTCTGTCTCCCATAGAGAATTCATTACCATGTTGGCATTACCGTTATTCATCATCACCATTACAACCCATATAGCATTACTCTGTATCAAAGTGTGTGAATGATACATAAAATACTCCACATTTATTCATGAAAGGTACAGTAATCGCAGACTGATTGATGCTCATGATAACAAGAATAGTCTTAATGATATGTGTTAAAAGGGATTCGGGCTTTTTCTTTTTTCTCATTTCTGTGACTGGACCAGCTGCCAGAGGGGAGCAGCCCCCGAGCAACCGGACCATCATTTGTTAAGTGTCCTATACTATGCATTAAAAGAGACACATTTTAGGAGTCTGCTGCCAGAAGAGGGTTTCCTCGAGCTGCCGGCCCCCACATGTCTGCCCTATACTACGGGTTATGTTGAATGCGGAGTACATAGATATGTGCATGTTTTACTTCTAAGAATTTAATTCCTTTATATTACCAACAGCATCAATAGCAATACCTCTGTCTGAATCGATTAAGTTTGATTCTAAGAATAATCCACAGATTGTTAGGTATTAATCCTAGACTGTTACATTTAAAGTTTAAAGTTAAAATAGTGATGATAACAACACAACAGCAACAACAATAACAATGGCAATAACAACTGCAATAGTATAATAGTAACAACCACAATATACTTCATTATTAATTAGATCTGACCTTTAAAGTACACAGCAGTTTGTGACACCCATTAGCAATCAAGTACCCATTTCCTCCTTCTGGTACTTTGACCATACCATTTTTTTATATCTTGATTTGAAATGATGAATATTTGGACATTGTTTAAATTCTGTCCCCAATTTGTTCCAGAGTTTAACTCCACATACAGACACACACATACTTTTCCTAGTGGAAGACACTGCTTGAACCTTAAAGTTATCACACCCCCTCAGGTTATATCATGGAAGATAATTTAATGCGGTGATATAAAAATAAATAAATCTTTTTCAAATATGAAACAATAATTCATGAGAAGATTAGATTTTGTTGTTTTTTATTATTATGATTATTATTCATATTTTAAATTGTATTTAAATCCAAGGATCTTTCTGGTTTATCTGTGTGAGAATTCATTCAACTATTCAGCCAACTTTCTGCCTTGATTGATTCATGTTGCACTTCTTATATAGGTAAAGCTTGATAAAAGCTTCATAGAGAAATGAAATGAGCATGCACAACTGTTTAGTGCTCTGATCTTGAACTGAAGTAAAACTGAAATGCATTAACATTCTTGTCTGTGCTATTGTCCTTGATGCTGGCCATGACCTGAACACTGTGTGCTGCGGGTTCAAAGTGTCCTATCAGGCTGTGCCCAAGGCTGTAGGGACTTTGGGAGAAAAATGAGATGTGTGCGGAGCTGATCACTTCTTCCCTGCAAAACACCCAGGATGTATTACATTACAGAGGTGGACACAGCGTTCATCCTTTCAGTTGTGCCACATAATCATATTGAAGCCATAAATCAAGTCACAGTGTTTTAGTCGGAAAATACCTGGGAAAAAATGCACCACAAAGGAATGAAGCAGCAGAGGAAGAGAGATAAGAGAGAACACATTTATTATGAAATTTATTGAGATTTGGTGTAATTTCATTTAAGACATGTTGCATGGGCTTTAGCTTGGGTAAATTAAGTTTGCTGTCGGTGTCAAACTCATAATACTTTAAAGCTGGAGTTGGAGTTCAGAATGAAAGTGCAGCACTCTTCAGTTCTTTGTTCGAGGATGTAGCTGACACACACGAAATAATATATCTTGGGTTAATGTTTTAGCAAAGATGGTGCTGGGCTGCATATGAACCAATATGAGAAATACTTGACAAAATTAAACATATTCAAAGTTATCTGCACACATGAGCAGCAAACATCAATAGAACAGTTAAAAGGAGAAAGCTGTCTTAAGTGCTTAACCGACCAGTAACTATTTCATTTTGAGATGACAGTGCCCTCTAGTGTTTCAAGGGTGAGTTTGTCAAATGGCCTCGAAGTATGAGCCGGCATCATTGCTCTAGCGCAGAGAAATTGAAGGCCCATAAGTCAAGTCAACCATCACCTCAGAGATTTGTGATTGTCAGTGTTCAGCACCCCGGCACGTGGCTGGTTGTTGCCTTTTTCTTCCGTCTCCCTTTGTCACATTTGGTTTTGATCATGATTAAATATTGAACTAATTTCTTTTATCTGCTGGAATCGCAATCATATCCCTCTATTACAAGCTTCACCAGGCAAAAACAATCCCATAATAATTAAGGTGCCCCACTATTTCTCTATCTCCGCTGTCTGTCTGAAAGTCTCCCTTTGGCAAAGAACACCCGATCAGAGGGATGACACTGGCAGACGATCAAGCTCCGCTCTACGCGATTCATTCACATTTCAGTTTCATGGACAGTTCAGGTTTGATCCTGGACTTGTTGAACGGTAGTCACAAAAAAGGAAAGGGAGAAATATGTAGGCAACGTCCAAAAGGGGGCAGTAAAGAGCTGTTTAAATGTCAGTCATGATTTTCAAAAAAAATGTAGCTGTGAAGGTTTAATTATTTTTTATATGACAGCAATTGGGCTATATGATGATGATGATGCTTCTTCATAATAATAATAATAATAATAATAATAATTAATAAGCTACTGGTGAAAACACTTTATATTCAACCTTTTATAGAGAACATAGTGCTATATCCACGCATAATTCAAGCAGCAAAAAAATATGCTGAATGTTGCAGGCCTATTAATTCAATGCAGTGCTGTTAAGGGAGTGTACATTTGGTGAAGTTTGAAATGTCACAGGAAAAATGTCTTTGAGTAAAAAAAAAGAGGGTTGCACTGAAGTGATGGAGTGGCTCTTGCTCTGCGAGCTGCCTCGCCAGGATCAGGCATCAGCTGAGGGCCTTACCCCCCCTCAAGGAAGAGGACAATGTCTATGGATTTGTTGATTGTACTGTACTCATAAAATTGTTTGTCTGCAGTAGGCTAAATTAAAAAAAAAATGTCAGAAAGTATTTACAACTGATTTACTAGACATAAGAAACAAAAACAGAGGAGGGTTGTAGTAGCTACAAGAACTACTTGAGAAAGCTTTTAAGTAACTGGACATCTTGAGTGGTTTTCTCACATCGTAGCCTTCTTCTAGACTAAAATATTCAGTGACTCTTTCCTATGTGAATGAAACTATAAGTGAAAAGCCTTTAAATTAATTCAAACTTTAATTAATATTCGTATAATGTTTTAAAATAATGGGCAGTTTATTTGATCTAATTGTTGCGTATTCTTGTTTTATGTTTTGTCTGCTCCATTACATTAACACTAAAACATAAATCAAATGATGACTCTTTTTTTTAAAAATTTGACTTGAGTAATTATTTGGCTCAATACTTTTCATATAGGCCAACTTACGTTAAAATAATTGTTTAAAGTAACATTACTCTTATCTTTGACAACTCTACCCTCCTCTGAACATCATTCAGGGTCACGCACACATCCAAAGTGATGCTTGTGAAACACTCTGTGGAGGGGCCCGGTTCCCACTTCCTGTCCTCGGGTCAAACTCATCCCTCTGGATCAGGCTTTCCCACGCTCCCCACCACAACCATGAGAACAAATGATAGGCAACATTACACTAAAAACGTATTGTGGTTTGTCTACTAAACAAAAGGTAGGCTAATAATACAAACAGTGAGCATCTTCACTTTTATTTACAAACACGCACACACATAATATTAGTTAGGCTGTTAGTCCTTCGCATATTCAGAGGTCAACGTTCATACACTGTTTTAGTTTTACTGTAAGCATGCATACAAACACAGCAAATGTGAAAACAACACTGCAGTGGGAGAATCTGTGCAGGGGTCAAAAAGTCAGAAACTTTCCGTATAGTCCAGGGAAGCACTTTTCAGAAGGGGTTCTCCTTCCTTTATGAGCCTCAGACAGCTCAAGTCTTTTGATGTGTTTGATGATAAACATATTTCTCATAGCCTACCTAGAGCATTAACATGCAGCTGATGTTTTAAAAAGGCTCAGCACATGAAACACATGTGGTCTTTGGATAAATTTTTTGTCAATCAACAAAATGACATGGACGATTAATATCAAACCTTGCGCAGGTTTAGGCTAGAAAATGTTGGTTCTTTTGACAGCCCTTTGAAAAGAATCAAAATCCACTTAATTATTATTCAAAGGATTTACATTAAATTATTTTTCCTTGCATGCAAGCCTTCCCCTTGGCCATGTTTAAATGCAGCATATACGTACCTGGTTAACTTTATGTTACAGCAGTAGCCTAAATAGCGCCCTCTACAGAACAATAGGCCCATAATGTTAAGGAATGAACATAGCATTTTATAGCATCTTCGACTGGAGAACATCGTTAATTCAGCATCCTTACTAGGCCTACACACTCTTTATTAGAAAGGCTAATGAAATGAAAAGGATCGGCCTGTGCCCCTGGGCATCTTAACATTAGGCAAAAGACTGTAGCCTAATCTTCGAATTCTTGAAACAACGGCATTTATGAACAAATCAACGCATAGTATGTAGTGACCTACTGTAGCTCTTAAATGTTTATATTTTACACGGGGAAATTTGACAGCGTTTATATTAGGCTACGTGCCTTCTTCTGCTTGGCATCCTTCGAGCGACAGCGGCGGTCACTAGACAGGTTTATTATGAATTGGCAGGACGTCCAACTACTGGTAGCATCTAGCACACTGTTGTGTTGAAGGAGCGACAAGAGATCAAAACAAACCCGGGACCCAAGGGCAGGCAGCCGGTCAAAGTAAGTGCAAACTGTGCTTTCTTATTCGCGAATCGAGACGCGAGGCGCGCACGCAGCATCGCTCCTCCGCTCCTTAAGCGAATGACATGCAGGTCATAGTATCCTATGAGTATCTCTAAAATCCACACTACAACTGCGACCATCAAGAACCCTTTATTCAGAGCGATCATTTATGTCCATCATGTCTGCCCCAAATGCTTCTTTATTTTGTGTTTGACATAGAACTGCCTGCAGCTCATTTTAAGGGACAAATCGTGTATTGGAGTGTATCGTACTTACAGTACAACATCTTTTTGAAGTATGGATTTAATGATTGCAAGAATCCAATTGCAAGGCTTTGGGCAATGCAAAGTATTCATACCCATGGTCGTTTACGTTGTGTGCGTTGTTGCAATGACAATAAAACACTATCAACAGCATTATGGGTCCCATTACAACGTGACTAATAAAACACCAAGTAATCTTTCCTCAGGCCTCATGTATTTTCTCTGTGTCAAAACTAAACCGCTTTAAATTTGGGAATCTGACGTTGGAGAATTTTGTTAAGCAAGATTCATTTATGCAAAGAAAAACCGGAATAGGTGGTTTTAATGCACAGAATAAAAAAGAGAGAGATGATTTGATTTACTGGCACAGCAATAGTGATTAATAAAGCTGTGAAGATTTCCATTCAAAGTATATTGAATGGAATATTAATATAGCCTGCTAGATTATAAAAAAATAAATAAAAAAAAAGATATGCGCATTTTTATTGTGATTTTATTTTGAAATACTTGGCTAGATTTGAGCTGCTCACAGTGTGCGACTTGACTGCAGGGTTTGACAGACAGCACTGACCGGAGCAGCTGAAGAACTTGCAGAGCTAAAAATAATCAACTTCTCCTGCTCGTCGGCTAGAACTATGTGTTTTTATTTTGTATGAACATTTTGTGTCTTTTTTATTTTCAGACGCCGGGAATGCTCCAGCGGAATATTTAAAATTGTTTGAGGTAAGTTCTATAATTGATTTAGTTAAGTTAGAAATAACCTGAACATAAGTAGTCTCTCGCCATGTCACTTGTTTGCAGCAAAAACATTAAACCGACAATGTCTTAATAACAAAGTTACTTTTCTCGCGATGTGCCTTGTAGTCCAAATTTTAATGTAAGCTATATTATTATGCAGGTGTCCAGAAAACACGTTTGCTTCAATTGGATGATTCTTATCCACTTGTTCAGAAACAAAACCTAAATAAATTAAATGCTTGGGTTACTTCAACAAGTGTGGCTGCTTTGACTGTCGAAAATGAAGCATGCCTCATACTCCACTTAATGCTGACAGAGATTATGTTACTTTGGCAGACATCTTCAATGCCGATGCTGTGCGCTGTAACCTTAACATGTTACATATCCAGTATCAATCTTCTTCATCTTGTTAGTACTTTAATTTGAAAGGCTGTCCACTTCTTAGCCAGAGGACACTCTCTGTCTCACTCTGACATGGGAAATGGGTGACATTGGCTATTTGAAATACGTATCATATTGTTATATAACAATAAAAGTACCACAAATGCGTTTTGTTTTTGTTTTTCACAGTGTGTGGAAAGCTGTGCAGAGGAATGGCCCTGGCTTTTTGTGGCAATGAAAAGATTAAAAACGGTACAAGCGCCTACACTGTGGACGGTGGTGTGCTCAACAATGGCTGCTTCGTAGATGCTCTCAACCTGGTTCCTCATGTCTTCCTGCTCTTCATCACTTTCCCCATCCTCTTTATTGGTATGATTCAATATGTTGGAATGCAGTGTATTATGAATGTGTCAGACAAATAAGTCAGCTGACACAAACCTCCCTAACCCTATAAACACATTGCTCTAAATATTAATGAAACATAACAGAAACATAATTCAAACAAATAAGTATCCAGTTTATTGGTAGCAAAATGTGTGTGTGTTGTTTTTTGTTGTTGCTCAAAACAGCTGCTTTTCATGCCTAAGCCTCTTATACTATCACCTTTCGCATCTGTATGAAATACATACAGCTGTCACAACAAAACATCTAAAGCAGGATTACAGAGAGTAATTTTGAAACTGCCTTGTGTCATTATTATCAACCACTGCTGCAATGCTTTAGAGCCACGGCTTGGAGAGAACAGACTTACATACACAATATACAGGCATTACACTCGCACGACTTTAAAGGACCATTGTACATAACACAATTTGTTCTGCAATCTGCCATTATTTTAGTGGTTTGCTGCGATGCAACCCTCCTTGAAATACATGAACAAAGTAATACAAAGCCAACACAACAATTTGAAGCATCTCTCTTTGATTTGATGCATGTGCTCAGTGGGTTTACACTGACAACATTGTGTCTTATTCAGTCATACAGTGTCATCCTTGTATTAAGTGATGATTAAGAGACGTGGTGTTGAAATATGGAATAATCTAGATCAAAACATCAAACTTTGCAATAACCTGGTACATTTTAAACAAGTTTACAAAGAGTTTATATTTCTTAGATATGAGTTGTAGCACATTCTTTTGTTGTTGTTTCTTTATTTTGCTGTTTTATTTTTATTTTATTGTTCTTCATTATTTGTTGTTACTTTGCCCTATGTTCCTTTGTTTAGGATTTGTTTATGATTTGCTATCCTGTAAATGTTAAATGTAAATGCTATTGTTTTTATTTTGGGGTAGGCGCTTATAAGCCTTTGGCTTCGGCCCACTCCCTTTGAGCAGGTTAACTGCTCAAACAAATAAATAAACTAAACTAAACTAAGTGATGGAGTAGGCAAGCTAATATACAGAATAGTTACAAAAAACAGTGTTTGGGGAAGGGACAGAGAATGAAGACATTATTTGACTGTGATAAACTGATTAAATAATCAGTGTGTTTGGTTAGCAATGTACTGTCATTGATGCAGGCACCACAACTCCCCAAAGACTACTAATTTGATTCATATTGACTCTTGTGTAATGGTTCTAGTCTCAAGGGATAAGATTGTGCAATATTTCTGGTTCTTCCGCATAAAAAAACAACTGTGTGACAAGAAATTAGTTCTCTTCATCTCTTCTTCAAATAATTTGTTAAATTCCCATAAACGACACAATAACTGTTTACATAGCTGTCTACACTTGTAACACACTGTGTAAATCTAGAACTATTTAAAAAATGTAATCTGAGGTATCTGCTCTGTACTGTGTAGGTTGGGGCAGCCAGAGCTCGAAGGTCCAGATCCATCATAACACATGGCTTCATTTCCCTGGACACAACATGAGGTGGATCCTCACCTTCTCTTTGCTCTTTGTCCACGTTTGCGAGTTTGCAGAGGGTATAGTCTCCAACAAGTATGTAACAAATGTTCTTCAAGGAAACACAAAAAATATGTTCTGAAGAATATTTTATGACTGCTGGTTTTGTAGGAATATGATGACCAACCACCTTCATCTATTCATGCCAGCCTTTATGGGTTTTATAGCTGCCACAACATCTGTGGTTTATTACCATAACATAGAGACTTCCAACTTTCCTAAGCTCCTGCTTGGTAATATTTAAGAACAGGTATAACCTTTCATAATGAAGAATAGGTTCACCAGAAGTGAATGGTGTTTTTGTCTGTTTGCAGTTTTATTCATCTATTGGGTGTTGGCCTTCATCACAAAGTCCATCAAGTTATGGAAGTTTGCAGTGTTCCTTATTGGGCCACAACATCTGAGGTTCTGTATCACCGCTCTGCTAGTGATCTTGTATGGACTCTTGATGGCAGTGGAGGTCAATGTCATCCGAGTTAGAGTATGTTTCAGTAGCTGCAGCAGCTGCATTTTGTTATCTAGAAACTTAACACTGCTGCAAAACTCAGTTTCTAAAACCCTTCCCCTCTTTTTGTAGAAATATGTATTCTTTGCCAATCCTCAGAAGGTGAAGCCACCCGAAGATCTACAGGATTTGGGTGTTCGCTTCCTGCAGCCATTTGTCAATTTGCTCTCAAAGGTGAACAAAAAAGTACATTTATTTCTGTTATGGCAGGGCATAGTTGGAATCTGTAATTTAGCTTCAATAATGTTTTTCTTTCTTAAATTTACAGTTGATGAAATTTATTTAATTTCTATAGGCAACCTATTGGTGGATGAATCCTCTCATCATGGGAGCACATAAGAGACCCATAGAGCTGAAGAAGATTGGCAAGCTGCCTATTGCAATGAGGGCACTGACCAATTACCTACGCCTTAAAGATGCATATGAGGACCAAAGGGTAATGAAGAAACAGCATGAAGTTTTTGTTTTACTTTCAATTATACTCTTTACTTTCACACAGACTCCTGAAGACCCAGTTTGTGCTCCATCAATCTGGCGGTCCATGTACCGAGCGTTCGGAAGGCCCATCCTCCTCAGCAGCACCTTCCGCTATCTAGCTGACCTGCTTGGATTTGCTGGACCACTCTGTATATCTGGCATTGTAAATTACCTGGGGTGTGAAAGCAAAACAAATGTTTCCAACAATGTGAGTAACATTTATGTGTCGTCCTGTGTGCAGCAGGTTAGTTTATATGTCAATAGAGGAGTCGCATATAAACAGAGATGGAGGGAATAATGTTACAACAAATAATTTGTATGCGGCTTTTTGGCCTGTGATTCTGGGTGGTCCCGTCAAAGACAAATGGCTTTCTCTCTGTATGATGTAACTGAGGTGTGGGTCTTCATCTTCACGAAATGTGCAACAATAAAATCTGATATGATTAATTACATCGTTATATGAAGTTACTGTTGTAGCAACTGGACATAAACACATGTATAAGGCGTTTTCATTGAAGGTAATTTCTCTGCATGATTTACGGTAAACTAAATTTTAATTTTTCCATAAAATACTAGATCTTTTGCTGCTTAATCCAATGTAACATTTAATTTCTCTAGAAACGTTTTTTTTGTAACAATAACTGCGTGAAAATGTACAGGCTCTTATATGGAGCAATACAAATGGGTGTTACTACATATTTGTGTGGCTAAAGGAAACCTGCCTGGCATTTAACAGATGCCCTTTTCATGTTGAGATACAAACAAAGACCTTGACATATCCAGAATAGTAGAATTCGCAGTATGTTTTCAGTATCACTGATTGTAATAGCAGTATGTAATGTGGCTTATTTGGCTAGGTGTTGTTAAGTAGCAATTGACATATCATTACCAGTCTGTTATGTGGGCACGATGGGCTGCTGAGATGGAGAGAAAAGCCAGGCAGCATTTCTGAGTGACATGGAAAATTCCTCACGCATCTAACACTTGTTAACTTCAATTCAGTGCAATCGTACATTCGTATATGAATTAGATGAAGAGATATCTGTAAAAAATGTATATAAATGTATATAATGTCAATAATGAATTCAGCAGCTCTTAGATGATGCATTTTTCATTCTGTTCTAGATGTATTTTGGCGTGCACTTCATGTCCTCCACTGATCTGCTGCAGAACTCTTCAGTCCTTGCTGTTCTTCTGTTCCTGGCTTTAATTTTACAGAGGACCTTTCTTCAGGCATCATACTATGTCACTATAGAAACTGGTATCAATCTTAGAGGAGCTCTTTTGGTAAGTGTTGCCATAGAAAAAAGCTTTTTTCATCTCTGATCTTGTATTTACAGCACAAATTAGTTAAAATAGTTGATCAGTGTAGAGACCTGCACGGGAAGGGATACTCAATCCCGTTCCCGCCCACATGACTCTCTTCCCCTAACTGCCCAAGGGATTCCCGCTGAGGGAGTCCTGAGTTTTTAAAGACACTTTCTGAAGGTCATTGCTATTCATGATTGCTTTTTCCAGAGCTTATTACACGGACTGAGTGAGGTTTTGACAAGTTTTTAACACACACTACTATGAGTAGTAGTACTAGCACCAGGAAATAACTGCAGGGTTGAGTATAGTTCGGCTGTAAGTTTGGTTTATTGCACTCAGCGCTGTTGCATGCAGCGATCCGGGCCAGACAGTAAGAGCCGGTCAGAGTGGTTCTCTCTCGACCTGGAGCGGTGTCCGTGGGCCTTTGCTTCCCTAAGCATCCCGGTGTCCACTGGTGGTGATGTATAAAAGGCTGTGCTCGTGTCCACGTGTGTCTTACATGCAAGGTGTGTGGAAGGTGGGATCCGTTGTGTTTTGGTCTGACCGCCTGCTTCAAATCTCGCCCAATCCCGCCAGATTAGTTGCAGGTCCTACGAGACCCGCGGGAATTCCCGCGTGTAGCAGGCATAGACTTAATATAGACTGTCATTGCTCACTCCTCTCCGAGTTTAATTAATGTAAACTCGAGAATTAATGTAAACCTTTCGAGAAAGAATGGCTGCCTAGTCTCCTCCTACAGAGCACATTCCAAAAAATGACAAGCCTCCTCAGAGTCCTGGAGCCTCCTCAGAAGGCTCCTCTGAGCTTTGATTGAGCTGTCAATCAAAGCTCAAAGCTAAGACTGTAAAAATGTACAACCAGCATACAACATACAACCACGGGAATCAACTATATTTTTAGAAATAATAATAGTCTTTGGAGCCAGGCTTTTATGTTGTGTTTAAACATGTTATTTTCATGTTTAAATTTTGCCTGAATTGTTATCTTCATTTTTTTTGTCAAGGCAATGATTTACAACAAAATCCTCCGTTTATCAACCTCCAACATGTCGATGGGGGAGGTCACACTGGGTCAAATCAACAACTTGGTCGCCTTAGAAACAAACCAGCTGATGTGGTTCCTGTTCCTCTGTCCCAACCTGTGGGCAATGCCTGTGCAGGTAGCAGACGAAACGCCCTTAACTACTATCTTTACATGATACAATTAGGTCAACGTTTCATTATGTCTGTTCTTTGCAGATAGTGATGGGTGTTATCCTCCTGTACTATTTATTGGGTTCAAGTGCCTTGGTTGGCGCATCAGTCATAGTTCTTTTGGCTCCTGTGCAGTACCTTATAGCAACAAAACTGGCAGACACCCAGAAAAGTACTCTAGTAAGACAACATATCAAACATTGTCAGAACGTTACATGTCAATGCATTATACTATAATTTTGTTATATTTCAGACAATAATATACTGTATATATTTTTAACACAGGAACACTCTACAGATCGTTTGAAACAGACCTCAGAGATCTTAAAGGGATAAAACTACTAAAGCTTTATGCCTGGGAGGACACTTTCTGTGACAGTGTGGAAGGCACCAGAGGAAAAGAACTTACTAGCTTAAAGACATTTGCTTTTTACACATCTTTGTCGAGTAAGTTTTAATAAAGTTTGTTGGTTAACTAAAAAAACACCTCTCATGCAAATATTGTTTTCCTTTACAGTTTTTATGAATGCTGCGATTCCCATTGCTGCTGTTCTTGTGGTAAGACAACTACTTACATACAATCTTTTTAATATCATTGAATATCAGGCCATACCGCCTTTGCTCTGCCCGATCCCGTCAGCTCTCGGAAGCTAAGCAGGAAGGGCCTGGTCGGTACTTGGATGGGAGACCGTTTGGGAACACCAGGAAGCCTGGGTGAATGTAGTGAGTGAGTGGGTGGTAGTGGTTGCAGGGGCTCATGGTGCAGACTGGTTGCCTCGCTCCCGTCAGTCTGCACCAGGGCAGCTGTGGCTTCAATAGTAGCTTACTACCGCAGAGTATGGAGTGAATGAATAGTGCAATGTAAAGTGTGTCCAGAAAAGTGCTATATATAACCAATGCATTATTAATTTATTATTAATATTCCTTTGAACCGTAATGTTGCGTATCACTTGTAGACCTTTGTAATGTACCATCTTATCCATGACGCCGGACCAAGCCCCTCTGAGGCCTTTGCAGCTTTGGCATTGTTTCACATCCTGGTCAATCCCTTGTTCCTGCTTTCTACTGTGGTCCGATTTGCTGTGAAGGCTTTGATCAGGTACAGAGTTTTAGAGACAATATATATATATATTGTTGGTTGTAACTGCAATGTGCAAAAGAAAGAGAGGAATGTATTGTACGTGGAACGTATTGGAATGTATTGTGGAATGTCATGAGAGGGACTTCAAAAGTCTTTTGTAATTGATTGTAGTGATGTGTTCTTTCTGACAAATTGTTCCTTTAGTGTGCAGAAGCTGGGTGAGTTTCTCCAGAGTGATGAAATCGGAGATGACAGCTGGAGAAATGGAGACATGCCTTTTCCTTTTGAGGCTAGTAAAAAACACTTGGGGACGGTAATTAAGATTGATTTTACAGTGTTGATTTAGTGCATTACAAACTTCTTACAGTTACATCTTCCTTTGCTTGTCCTAGGGTTGCACAATTTTGTTTAAAAAAATGTAATTGCGATTTTTCTGACAGTATTGATATTAGATTCAGGTCACAGAACATATTTTAATTATCTTCAGAAGAATTATCATTTGAAGGAAGACTGATTCAAATAACAAATAAGATATATTCTGGGCATAGTACAACTTTGTAAGAGTTACTCAGTAAGTCTTTAAAAAGTGTGTATCTTTCTCGTTTTCTCTAAGACCAAGGCTATCAACAGGAAGCAGCCAATGCGTTACCAGATGGACAACTACGAACAGCCGACCAGGCGACCGATGAGACCCACAGAGACAGAGGATGTGGCAGTGAAGGTCAGTGCCCACGTTTAGTCTCTTCAGATATTATCAATACATTTTCCATATTCATTTGTTAAACAATCAACAAAAAGTTGGGTTTACTTTATATAAATATATTTTTATGTTGACGTCTTAATTGGTGCATGCCCAATACGGTTCCACTAAACCTAATTGGAGGTCTTCACATGTCGTTTTTCACATGTAGCGTGTCCATCCACCCACTCTCATCACAGGAAGTTTGTTGGGTTCACATGAGAATTTCCTTTGATGTTCAACATTTTCTCAGCCCTCGCTGCTAGTCCCTTCTTCCTGCCCCATCCCAGAGGAGGGGAGCTTGCCTTACTGCATACGTAGTTGGAGAGAAACAGTTCTTATAATTGTGTTAAAAACGCTTATTCTTTTCCCATAAATCGGATCTTTAAGTTGACATTGAGGATCAGGAAGAAACGGAGAGGAGACTTTATACACACACAAAAAAACATAAAGTAAACAAATAATGGAACAGATGGGAGTCATGTAAACTAAACCCCTGCAGGAAGCAGTGTCACAGGTCACCAAGCATTCGATAGCCTTCCAGAGGAAATATGTGTCGTCGTAAAACATATAACATTTGTTTTTTAAGTGCTTTTTGAACCACATTATTGTTTATTATTCCTTTGTCGTTTCAGGTGATCAGTGGGTGCTTTACTTGGGGAAGTAACCTGTCCACGCTGTCGGACATTAACATCAGCATCCCTACAGGTACAAACATTTCAATGTATATGAAAAGACACAACATCATATATCTAAATCAGTGCAGCTAAGTGTTGCTATTTTAAGAACACTCAGCTGTTGGCCTCTCTCTTGTATGGCTTATTGAAGTTTTCACAATATGTGTAACGTTCCTTCCCTGATTAGAGTGACCAGACTGATTATAGGTTATAAACATTAATCTGAAATAGAGCAGGCAGTGTCGTTTAGTCAAAACCTATTAATCTCTAAAACATAGTGTTTAAATTACACATTTAAACATCTGTATATCAATAGTGACATTTCTAGAGAAAAGTCTGAAAGGACCAAACTAAGCATTAGGAAAAACACTTGAATGTTTGGCCAGAATGAGCGTGAAGCTAAGCTGGACATACTCTGTGTGTAATAGTATCATCTTCCCCTGGGAAGTGACTTGCTTGGTATCTTGAGTCTACTACTTCTTACACAAGTATAATTTGTTTATTCTGACAACTGTTAGTGTGCAATTAAAGAGAGAAGTTTTGGTCTAACAACATAATTTATATTTCATTCTTTCTGTGTAGCCTATCTTGAATTGTGACTTGAGTTAAAAGCAGGATGAGTTGTTTGTGGACATACAGTAGATGAGACGGTGCATGCACACATAGTTTAAACCTTTATCCTCTTCTAGGTCAGCTGACAATGATTGTTGGCCAGGTGGGTTGTGGAAAATCCTCCCTGTTACTGGCAATGCTGGGAGAGATGCAATCCACGGATGGGAAAGTTTACTGGAGCAAGTAAGTGATTACTAATGACAAAAAATAGCTTTGCTTGTGTGGTTTTCTGGAAGCCAGTGACTTTGATAAACAAACTTGTATTGTATTCTCATTAATGTTAATGTAGCTGTGACGTTTCATTGTCTGTCTTGCTTTAGCTTTGTCTTTAATATTTTTTAATTGTAAGTAGTGGAGGTATAATATAACACAACATTGTGTTATTAACTATCAAGCTTACAGGTAAATTCAGCAACTGTTTGTTTGTTTATCTCTAGGGTACGGTTAAATTTGTGCATCTTCCTGCATCAGCTATTATCAACAGTTACAGTATCAGGATTGTGGACTTAAATATTCATCCATTTCCTACCGCTTATCCCTGATCGGACCCCGGAGTCAGCTTTGTTGGCAGACTCCTCTCTCCACAAACTTTCTCTGGTCCCTTTGTGGAAATCCTGAGAGTTTCCCAGGCTAGGTGTCCCAGGTCTTCACTGATGCCTTCTCACGGTGGGACACGCTCTAAGCCAGGGTTGCCCAAAGTATCTCCCGGGGGCCAAATGTGGTCCTTTGGTGGCCCTCAGGCTCCTTGTTGAATTGGCACACATCTCCAAAGATAGTACTTTCTACTGCAAGTTTCCACACGATTAAAACCTAAAAAACTATCATTTTATTGTGAGACAGAGCTGGCATTCAGGTTCCAAGCCGAAATAAAGGTCTTTGGCCCTGAATAGTTTGGACATGCCTGCTCTCAGCACAAACCAGGGAGGTGTCAACGAGGTATCTGGAATAGTTGCCCACGACTTATCAGCTGGCTCCTCTCAATGTAGAAGTGCAGGAAACTAATTTTGATCACTATTGTCCGATATCTTGTCCTTGCAATCATGTCCCTGAGATCATGACCATAGATGAGAGTAGGAGGGCAGATTTATCGGTAAATTGACATATCTGTCTTCGGATACAGTTCACACATGCCTGTCAATATTGAGATTGAGATCTTGTGAGATTGTGTCCCTGTGTAGAGTAATGTTGTGTTGTAGTTTTTTTACCGGGATGCATCCAATATACTTAAAGGAATAGGCAACCGTTATTAAATACTGAGATATGTTCTTACTTTAGCTTAGACGACTTGACGCGTAGCTGTCTGGTCTTTACGCATGCCCTCAGTCACGTAAACAGAGCACTTACGCCGTTATCAGTGCTTACTGTAATTTGATCCCCCGTTTGGGGGAACGCATTCCCCCAATTCTCAGTTTTTCAGGGTAAAGGATCCGGGAAATATTTAGGAGGATCCGGCAAAGATTTGATCTGATATAATGGTGTTTAATGAGAGTGTTCCGGCAAATGTTTTGGCCTGTTCCCCGAATCCATAACATCAGACCAAAAGTGTTCCTGAAAATACTAATTTACAAATTAAGCACTGAGCGTTATATATAGCATATAGCCTCTCCTCCTCTCCTCTATAGGTGTTTTTCCACATGCAGGCGCGTGTCAGCCGAATGGATGTTTCACCCGCTTTGTCAACTTTTCCATAACAAAGGCCAGTGCCAAACTGGTCTGACCAGGTATAGGTTTTGGGACAGACCTCTGGCTGTGGCCAAAGCGTGCTAATCCGTGTCTGATGTGACGTGAACAGACTGCTGGCCTCTGATTGGCAACGAGAGAGTGGACAGCCCTCACTATTGACATGCAGGTCGTACGGATTTAATATTTCACAACATCATACCGCTGTGCTAAAAGGGGATTTTGCCGATAATAGCATTTAGCCACTGTTAGCGCAGCTTTAGCTGGTGTTGGCATAACATTTGCATGTAGCTTACCTTCATAGTTGTATTTAGTGGTTTCTTTTCTGTTTTAATACAGCTTGGCACTCCTGAATGATTCCATAACTCCCACCAGATGACAGCATTTGTCCACATTTGTTCTCATCGCGGTTTACAAAACTTTTAATGACGATCTGTACAGTGTGCTCCTCTGTATGGGCTCTGCACACAACAAATGCATGTGTGTGTGTGGGGGAAACAGAAAGGTCTGTGGAGTAGTGTCGATACATGCACGTAGATCGTGGCGTGCGCGGCCGGGTCGCGCTATGTGGAACGACAGCTAAAGTGGGCAAACGGGGGTGAAGTTAGAAGCGACCAAGCTCTTCCACGTTTTCCCTATGTAAATACGGTTACATGAAGAGTTACAGGATCCAAGTAGAGTTAAACAAAATTAAAACATGTCGATTTTGTGAGCGGTATTATGGTATTATTACGCCTTGCAATATAGTTCCCCTTTTTTATCCGCTTACAAAATCGACATGTTTTAATTTTGTGTGACTAAACTTGGATCATGCAACTCTTCATGTAACTGTATTTAAATAGGGAAAACGTGGAAGAGCTTGGTCGCTTCTAACTTCACCCCAGTTCGGGTCCATGAGGAGAAGAGGAGAGGCTATATGCCGTCAGTGCTCTGTTTACGTGACTGAGGGCACGCACAAAGACCAGACAGCTACGCGTCAAGTCGTCTAAACTAAGATAAGAACATATCTCAGTATTTAAAGGGGGGGTATTAGGTAAAATCGACTTTTTCAAGCTTTATATCATGTTATTATGTCATTCCCTCATTAAACACATGCCTGGAGTGTTGCCTTGGCTCATTCACATATTTTTGAGTAATCAGTAAAAACTTAGACGGCAGCCATTTTAGGTGTAGCTATGCCTCAGTCCTCCTAGGAACGCCCCCACCTCCTGGAGACGCCTCTGGACCTTTTGTCACCAGCCAAGCCACCAACCACTGCTCCTCAGCTCAGCAGAGCCCCCTCCCCGCACAGTGTTGTTGTTTAAATGCCACAGCAGTGTGCTGAAGGGGGCGTGTCGGAAAGCTTCTTAAAGAGACAGAGGCCTATTTCAAGACGTTCAGTACAGCCATTTTGAGAGAGCAATTTTATTCAAGGCAGTTATTTTAATTTACTGCATATACAGACCAACAGAAGGTTACGTCATCATTGTAGTATGCTATAGACTGGTGCTATGTGATTGAAAAAAGCATAATACCCCCCTTTAAAAACAGTGCAGACTGCTTAAAGGTGCTTAGAGGAATATTTAGTCAATATTTGCCCACCAGCGTTTATATAATATGTTGTTTTTCACTTTAAAAAAGAAAGATCATTTGTTTCATTTTGTTAAACTGTTCAGTAAAAGGACGTATTTCATATTTATTGATTATTACAAATTATGTCAAAATCTAAGACTAACCATAAATATACAAATAGTGACAATGGCTTTACATCCAACGTACTGTTATGCTTATGAATTGCATTTGTTTTTGTGTAATGGTCTCTTTGACAAAATGTGCGTGCATGTGTGAGTGTCTCTCCTCTTCACCCTCTGCCTTCTTACTTATATCAGGCTGCCTAATTGTGAAGTCAGTCCCGATGGGAACATCAGGTATTGCCTTTTGGCTCTCCTTTAGTCAGCATTCATTTTGGCTTAAGCATTTTACATTTAACATCATTGCTGAAGAGTACAATGTTGTCAAGCAAATTTAAATGACAAATGTGTATGTGGACACACGTTTTAGAAATGTTGTTATCTACACCCAAATAAGGCATATCAAAATGTAGGTCAACCTGACGGTGGGCAATGGTAGAATTGAGAATGACCTGAGAATGTTTGGGCATGCAGATCTTTTAATTTATGCATTTTTGAATGTGTGTGTGTGTGTGTTTTTTTTAATCTCCTGCGTGACCAAAATCAAAACATGTTGAGCATTTTAACATTCGAGCAACATAGTTTCTTACACATATTTGGCATGAAGCATATTTGTTTTGCTTATTTATGTGTGTGTTTTAGGGTTGCACAATTAAAAAAACAAAAAAAACCTGATATTTCTGAACATTGCAATTGGATTTGTGATCTCTGTTTTAAGGGCAATATTTTAGTCGACGAGATACATTTAATCTTGTCCACGAGCATTAACATATGAGAGAAGAATTACATGCATGTTTATAGAGGTCTAAACTACAGTGGGAGGAAAAAGTACAGTATGTGAACGCTTTGAATTCCTCTCATTTCTGCCAAAAATTGGTCACTTAATGTGGTCTGATCTTCATCACAAAGAATGAATAAACAATGTCTGCCTGAACTAATACCACCCAAACATTTACATGTTATCATATTTTTAATGGCTATAACATGTAAACATTCACAGGACAGGGAGGACAACCCAGAAATCTTTAGAAATCTTCAGCAGTTTTCTAAAGAGGAATGGTCTAAGATTCATCCTGATCGTTGTGAGCGTCTAATCTGCAACTACAGGAAAGCAGTTATTGCTGTAAAAGAAGGGTCAGCCAGATATTTAAGCTGCAAAATATCTTGATAAACTTGTGAATTAATTTTTTTTCTATTGATGATAACAAGTTGTCCAGGCCTGGGGCTACAAAACAGCCCCACACCCTGATTTTCCCTGCACCAGACTTCACAGAGGGGATAGGGTTTTGATTAGGGATGGGAATTGATAAGATTTTATTGATATCAATACCATCAATAATTTTCCCTATCGATTCGATTCTTTATCGATTCTCTTATCGATACCTGACTTGTCTGTGTGTTGGGGAAAAGCAAGGAATGAATGTGCTTTCGATAAACTATCAAAAAGACACATTGTTAGTTTTCCCAAGAAAAAATATTCATTAAATTAAGCAAGTTTCCAAATATACTGTGGCTCCTGCTGGCCCTCAGATCCGCTCATATAGCGCACTCATAGCGGGGACGGGTAGAGGTATTCCCGCTCACAGTGCGCTCAAGGCGGGGACAGACAGCCGCAAACTCCGCTCTGAGCTCCGGGCCTGAGCGGAGGCTGCCGAGGTGCGCTCAGAGCGGGGAGAGGCGGCCTCGGGCCCGGGCTCAGGGCACAGAGGCACGGGGAGACAGCGCGCGGAGCAGCAAGGCACTGAACCCCGTGTGTCATGTCAATTGCGACGTATCAAAAGTTTGGAAAGTAACAGCAATACAGCGGAAATAAACGGAGCGTTCGCAGCAGCAAAGCGAAAACGTAGAACTGACACGTTTATGGACTGTTTTAATTGACGACACCCTTTCGTCTCTCGTAAACGCGCAATACGAAGGGGAAGGGCTAAGCGGAGGGCTAAGGGGTAGAATTGAGATTGGGCTGATGTTTCCCTGCTTACTTCAAAACAGACTCGGAGAACCATGTTATTACGCACGTGCGTTTAGCTCCGCAGCGCAAAAAGTGTTTTCAGAGCGGGAGCATCGATAAGAGGGATCGATAATGAAGAAGACGTACGGTTCCGATGCTTTGCTCAAACAGAACCGGGTCTACTTGTAGAACCGGTTCTCGATTCCCATCCCTAGTTTTGATGTTGATCTGCTTTTTCCTCAATTTTTCCTCCACACATGACATTGTGTGTTCCTCCCAAACTCTTCGGTTTGTGAATGAGCTCTTGGATGCTCCACAGCACTACTGGAAAAATATACGGTGGACTGATTAACCCAAAGTTGAATAGTTTGGGAGGAACACACAACGTCATGTGTGGAGGAAAAATGAATCAGCACACCAACATCAAAACCAGACCACATTTAGTGACCAATCTAGGCATAAATGTGAGGAATTCCAAAGCGTCACATACATTTACCTCCCACTGTAAGTGCAGGTTTTATACAGACAGCGCTGACAAGAGATATTTGCACCCTTGGTAAATATGAGAAAATAATACTGTGGAGAAAATGTACGCCCAAAATATTTACAAAAGTTCCCAAAATAAAATAAAAACAGACATTTTCCTGTGTCACCATTATTGGCGCCCCGTCGTGCTTTGTGTTGGCTCCATAAGAATGATTTAAAATCATTCCTCAACACATTATGACACACGTCCTTTTCCAGTTAATTATAAATAGGGTGTGAAACAAGGGCCATACAGTATCCTCAATGGTTATTTCATTGAGGATATGGCGCTTGTTTCACCTCCTTTTTATAACCCAATTAAATAAGAATTGATTAATGATCAATGGGCCTCATTCACAACACAAATTTGTTCTTAATGCCTTCTTAGTTTTTTGGCATTCACAAAATTCATCTTAGACAAATCCAAACATTTCTTACAGCATTCTCTTTTGCTTTTTACCAGGCTCCTCGAATATTCCAATAAGACCCTGGAGATGGGATATATTGTTATTACTTGTAGCCTTTGAGATTTGATAATTGCATAATTGTGCTGCCCTAGTTTTTTACCTCATCCATCCTGCTGTTTTTGTTTTGTACCAGCCTGAATTTTATTGAATAGTAAAGAAATGTTGATATATGAGTACTTTCTAACCTGCTGGCATGACTTTGACAGTTGGTCAGGGACAGAGGAGCCAGATGAAGACTTCAGGAGGTATAGGTTTCCTAGTATCCTGGTTCCTTTTTGATCAAGTGACCCCTGTGACCTCTCATGTTAACTTCACCATCTACTGTATTCACATTTGTTTTCCATATTCATTTTAATCTCATTTGGAAGAAAGTACATTGTCGACAAATGATTGTACCCTTAAGTTGGCATCAGCATGTGCAATGTTAATTCACACCATCTGTAACTGTACTGTGTCTGTACACATTATGTGACTGTGTTCAAGAAAATTACAATCTTTCGGTACTTTCATCCACGCATCATTCATGAGTCCGTCTCAGTGCCCAAAATGAAATGTGTGGTTTTGAGCTGGAAGTCTCTCCATTATATTTTTGACACGCCGTTTGGATTATTCAGCAAAATGTCCACTAACTGTGTCTGTGTCCTAAAGCTCAGTCCTCTGACAATCATTCAATCAATCAATCAATCAATCAATCAATCAATCAATCAATCAATCAATCAATCAATCAATCAATCAATCAATCAATCAATCAATCAATCAATCAATCAATCAATCAACATTTATTTATAAAGCCCTTTACAACACTCAAGGTGACCAAAGTGCTTTACAGTAAAACCAGACAAAATGAGAAACAACAATCAAATCAAAGCAAATAATAAGATAAAATGTCACCACATTACCGAGTATTAAAAGCCAGTCTGAATAAATAGGTTTTAAGTCGGGCTTTACAATGTCAGTGAAGGTGCATGTCAGAGGACAGCTTGTTCCTGAGTCTGGGCCCAGCGACTGAAAAGGCCCGATCACCCCAGTGTTTGTAGTTGGCTCTTGGGACTTCCAGCAGGAGCAGGTTTGTGGACCTCACTACCCTGTTAGAGTTATGGACGGTCAGAAGGTCTGACAGATAAGGAGGAGCAAGGCTGTTTAGAGCTTTTAAAATGAACTGCTACATTTTTCAATACATCCTAAAGCAGTGGTTCTCAACCTTTTGGAGCCGCGACCCCCATTATAACAGTTAAAGGGGTTCGTGACCCCCTCGCCCGGGTCAAACCGTGAGAAATAGGAACATTAGCCTGCATAATTCTTAAAAAACAAAGAAAAAAACAAAGGGCTAAAATAAAATTTATCAAATTATTACCAAATAATGGCACTCTGGTAAAATAGCACACACATGCTACCATAAAATATATTATATGCTAATAAAAATATGTATATTTTAGCTACATGATCTGGCGACCCCCCAAATTTGTCTCGCGACCCCCTTGGGGGTCCCGACCCCCAGGTTGAGAACCACTGTCCTAAAGGATACTGGGAGCCAGTAATATTTAAAGGAGCTTAGTAAAGTCAAAAAATATATTACACATATGATTGCAGAAGTAGAACAGGCGTAGAAATAAATTCCTTTTAAGTCATTATTTTTCAACGTATTCAGGGACTGAGAATACTGTACATGTACCATATTATCTTACTGTTTACGAAATCAGATCCCAATATTATTAAGCTCAATCAGTGTTTGACTGGTTGGCTGGTGTTAAAGGCAAACCCTGGTCACAGGCAAGATTTCCAGCAAAGTTCTGTGTGCTATAACTCTCCCCTTGATTGTTTCTCTCAAAAATGTATTGATCATTAACAACTCATTTCATGTGGCATTAATATGTTCCATACCTGATGGAATATTCTTGGTGTTGCTGTGCTGTTTGACTCAAAAACATTGCCTCTCCTCATAAACGTTTCGTGAGTACATACTTTGACCTGGAAAACTGATCTTAAAAACAATATACTTTGCTTCGTTTAATCATAGGCAGTATGTTTGATCAGTGGTAATACTGATCAAATTCTCAAAGAGGACTTAACGAAATGGATCAGTGTTCCTGGGGTTTCAAGCTGTAAACTCTACAGTGACTGGTTCTTAATTGTTAATTTTGAACTCTCTGTGTGTCCAGTAAAAACAGATACTCCGTGGCCTACGCTGCTCAGAAGTCCTGGCTGCTCAATGCAACAGTGGAGGAAAACATTACGTTTGGAAGCCCGTTTAACAAACAAAGGTAAAAATATAACTTTAAGTCTACCGTAAACATTTATCTAACAAAGTCTTTCTTTTTGTTATATGAAGGTACAAAGCAGTCATTGACGCCTGTTCTCTTCAGCCGGACATTGATCTGTTACCATTTGGAGATCAAACTGAAATTGGAGAAAGAGTGTGTATTTTTTATCGGAATCTGTTATCTATATTGTTCACGGTCTTTGGTTATCTATGCCATCACTTATTGTGACACTATTTTAAGGGAATCAATCTCAGTGGAGGTCAGAGGCAGAGGATTTGTGTTGCAAGGGCACTGTACCAGAACACCAACATTGTCTTCTTGGTAAGTTGATAGGAAATGTAATACAAAACAATTATTATTTGACTACTTATTGGCAATCACCCTCCAGGCCATGGCCACAGAAGTGAAAGCATGTCCAGCATAATAAAATGTAATCAGTCATGTTTAATAAAAATCACCATGCCTATGTCTTAGGATGACCCATTCTCTGCCCTTGACATCCACCTCAGTGATCACCTGATGCAAGACGGCATCCTCAAGTTTCTCCAGGATGACAAGCGCACTGTGGTGCTGGTGACCCATAAACTACAGTATCTTATACACGCCGACTGGGTACAGCAGTGCAACAACCTTTTATAATTACCTTCAGACGTGAGCCATTGCTTGATTGGTGACCTTTACTTTGTATTTCAAACCAGATTATCGCAATGAAGGATGGCTCTGTCTTGAGAGAGGGAACACTAAAAGACATTCAGACTCATGATGTGGAGCTTTACGATCACTGGAAAGCCCTCATGAACCGACAAGACCAAGGGCTGGAAAAGGCATGTGAAGACTTAAAAGCCCTGTAGCCATATTTTTCCTACCCAAACAATATCAGTGGGAGCAAATACGTAAAGCACAAACTGTTAGTTGTGGTCCAAACTCTTTTTAACTTTCCCTTTGCAAACTTTTCACAGCTTTCAGAGAGCAAAGAGGAGTCTCAGACACGCGGCCCGGGGGCCAAATGCGGCCCGCGAGATAGTTTTTTGCGGCCCGCGCGATGATTTCTTATTTATATTAAATACTGGCCCGACAGTAAATTGCATTAAACACGTTCGAACTACATTTCCCATGAGGCACCGCGCGGTAGCGCCAATGCCTCTGCGGACGCGAGAACCACAACATCAGACAGGGGAAGAGAGATGCGGCGCTTTTGCAGACGACTTATCAACTGTTTTCAACAAAGAAACAGACTAACAGCAGTGGACTGTGAGAGAAGCTTCTGAAACAGGTGGAGACTGTCAGAACGCGAGGGAGAAACTTTAGTTGTTCAGCTAAACATGTGCTGGAAAAGTTACAGCACTGCAGCATGACAATAAACACCTTTACCATCTTTACCTTTATGACTTTGCAAAGTGAACACATCGTAATTAGTGTTTAAAAGCGTCACAACAGTAAAGTGAGGAGCCTTTTCTCTCCATCTCTCTCTCAGAGCAGCATTATCATGTCAATTCATTTAATCTTTATTTGGGACACATGTGTGAACACATGATCCATAGTTAAATTAAAAATAGAGAATATGGAAATGTATAAAAATACTGCAAATAATTACAGCAACATTGATGGTAAAAAATATAAGACCCATCCATTATCTAACTGTAGGTCACAAAAAGGCCTGAGGCCAATGACTCCACATTATTCACATGAGGTGAAGCTTATTAGTGCTCATTATCAGCTCCAGTTCCTGGTTGGGCCTTTCTACACTAAATTAAAACGACATTTGAATTACATTTTGCATTTCTGTCTAAATAGGCCAACAGACAGAACTGGACCTGACTCCTGAAAGATCATTCACTGATGCCCTGAACCAATTTACCTGAACCAAAATGAGATTAATTACAAAAACATTAATTGTCTAAGTCTGTAATTTCTAATTTAGAAGCTCAGCAAGTGTTTGGCCCATTGGAAACCTCTGGAAGCTTAAAAATGTGCAGATAGTTAATGTACAGTCTATTTTAAGGTATATTACAGCAAACAATAAAAAGTTGCTATATCATAATTGACTTAATAAAAAAGGCTTTGTCTGTTGCGGCCCCCGACCAACACTGGGTTTGCATTTGTGGCCCCCAGTCCAAATGAGTTCGAGACCCCTGTTCTAAAGTGATCAAAATGCTTTACATAATAATGCACACCACACAGTGAACCTTTTTTCCTTGTTACCATCTACTGCGGGAGGACCAAACTAATTTCATTAAATAATTGGAAAAAACATTGGGTACAGGGCCTTTAAATCCCAGTAAGTACATTGCTCGCCCGTCCCTGTTGTGTGTCGATATTATTAGATGTGCCACATTCGAAACCTTGTCCTGCAGAAACAGAGATGAGCTTGGCACCTACCTCACCTCTCAATACACCTTCACCACACCCCTCACTTGCTCCTGCACCATGTAAACACTTACCACAAACGTGTGCAGGAAATGTTTGAAGCAACGCACAAACAAATAGTATGAAGGAGATTTAGCAGTATTGCATTTGAAACGCTCATGTTCCTCTCTTTAATAGTCCAGTAGGTCCAGGGATTGTCTGGTCATTTTTACCTCTGTAACAGATAAAGCAGAGCGACATTTAATGGGTGTAGGATACAGCACTATAACTATAGTTCTATATCATGGAACTAAAATGATCTAAATCCCAATAAAAACACAGACTTGCATAGCAATTATAGTTCAGCAAATACCAATGTTTACTTTGCTGGATATAATTTTTTGTTGGGAAATGTCCTGTACGCATGGCGAATACATTTTCCTATTCCCTTTAAAAGCATCTTCAGGGGATCCCTTTGGCAGTGTCTGGAAAGGTGAGGGGCAAACCCCACACCAGGTGAAGGGGGGAGGTGTGGGAAAGTAGGTCTTACAGGTGCCATCTACTGACGTAAAAATGTGATAAAGAATAGTTTTACTCTAAAGTCATAATTTTAATGTTTATTTCCTAACATATTGTACTGCGCATCTTTGTAGGACATTCAACAAGACAGCCAAACAACCATGGAGAGGAAGACGCTCAGGAGAGCATTTTACTCAAGAGAGGCCAAGATGGATGATGAAGATGAAGGTATATTTTTTTACCGATTACATGTTGGAGCATCGTTTGCACGGCCATTGAGTAATATCATTGTCTTTTTCCCCCAACTCATCAGAGGAAGAGGAGGAGGAGGAAGATGATGACAACTTTTCCACAGCCACAACCAGAAGATCAAAGATCCCCTGGAAGGTACCACAGTGCAATTATTTCACACATTTAATATATTAATTACATTTTTGTAAACAATGGTTGTGATTTTTTATTTTTCCGCCCAGGTGTGCTGGTGTTACCTCTCCTCTGGTGGTTTCGTCATGGTTTTCCTCATGGTGTCCTCTAAGTTGCTCAAACATTCTGTTATTGTTGCTATTGACTACTGGTTAGCCCTCTGGACTTCTTCCAGAACAAATCAGAACAAAACAGCCTCTTTTAATAGCACAAGTCATAATGTCACCGAATCGACTCTGACACCATTAAACACAGAGGTACAGTCAACATAGTTGTATTATTGATATTATGTGTTGCTTGTGTGAAACGTTGAGGCCTTACTTTTCTGCTTGCGTGCTCGACAGGAGCACTATTACTTGACAGTCTTCATCATTTTGTGTGCTGCTGGTATAGCCCTCTGCCTCATCACTTCCCTTACGGTGGAGTTTCTGGGTCTTTCTGCAGCCACAAATCTCCATCACAATCTGCTCAACAAGATCATCCACGCCCCCATCCGGCACGTACATTAATCAGAAGTCAATCAAATGGATGTGAAAATTATGTCTTGGGTGTATCACGGTTTGTTTCTTCTTTTGTTAGATTTTTTGATGTCACTCCACTCGGGCAAATCCTTAACAGATTTTCAGCTGATACTAATATCATTGATCAGGTAGCGATGCGAGCGAATACAAAACTGGTCACGTGTGCTTTAAATTGCTCCGTCACTCTGTTCAAGCAAGATAGAAATGCTTTTTGTTATGCCCTTTCAGCATATTCCCCCAACACTGGAATCTTTGACGAGATCCACATTGCTTTGCTTGTCTGCCATCGGGGTCATATCCTACATCACTCCCATATTTTTGATTGCCTTGGTTCCCCTGGGAGTGGCTTTTTACTTCATCCAGAAGTATTTCCGGGTTGCCTCAAAGTAGGTTCACAGAGGCGCTTGTGGATGCAGTACTTTGAATGTTTGAAAATGTTTGAATTAAAGATGGTCTCTCGCTCAGGGACCTACAGGATCTTGATGACTCCACACAGCTGCCCTTGCTCTGTCACTTTTCTGAAACAGCTGAAGGCCTGACAACTATTAGAGCGTTCAGGTACAGTACACCAATATCCATGAGCCATCATCCATTTGTTTTGTTCATAATTGAGTTAGTTCATTATGATTAACTCGTGAGACATCCCTATTGTAAAATGTCAACAATATTCCTTTAGACATGAAGCCCGGTTTAAACAGCGGATGCTCGAGCTGACGGACACCAACAACACGGCTTACCTCTTCCTGTCTGCCGCTAATCGTTGGCTCGAAGTCCGCACGGTAAGATGCTACTCTGTTTATAGCTAAACGCTGGGTAGAGCAGCCAAGATACTGTGAGTCACAGTTTCAAGTTTAAAAGAATTTTACTCGTCGAACTAAAACGTAATGACCAAGAAACACTGGAGCAAGAGTACAATAGTGACCTATGTTTTAGTAATAGGACAGACAAAACATGAACTGATGTGAAACTTGTGTAATATTTCTCAGAATATGCAATTGAATTACACAAAATTAAATAAAAATGAAAATAAAAAGTAGTTCGGAAGTTTACATTAATTTTCATTATATAAACATGAAGTTTTAGTCACAGTTTTTCTCACAGAGGAAAGAGAAATCACACATTTTACTCAAGTAAGAGTAGTTACTTCACAATAATAATACTCAGAAGGGCCAAGACACTTCACCCACCTTCCCTCCATTGTCTGTGTACATTGGCGTACGAATGAGAGAGTGAATGGGTGGAGTGGTTCCTTTGCGTAAAGCTTTGAATGCCTCATGTAGGCAATGGAAGTTTGTACCATTTACCATTTCTATAGTTACTTCAAAAAGTTACTCAAGTACATACATGTGCCAGCCTCTGTTTATACCTTAGATGTACGCCCTGCATTGTCATTGATCTACTTTATAGGACTACCTTGGAGCCGTCATTGTGTTGACTGCAGCCGGCGCCTTTATTGTGAGCGTACACTATAAACTGCTGCCTGTTGGGGCTCTGGTTGGGCTTGGACTGACCTATGCTCTGACTGTAAGTTTTATATTGACAACTATTGATTGCAAGGCTAATAGGTATTTCAGGTAAAGATGTTTCTCTACAACTACTTATTAAGGTGACCAACTACCTCAATTGGGTTGTGAGAAATCTGGCAGACTTAGAGGTCCAGATGGCTGCTGTGAAAAAGGTCAACAGCTTCCTCAGCACGGAGTCAGAGAATTATGAAGGATGCATTGGTAAGAATCAAAGACACTGAACTCTAAAACCCGCCCACCATATTGTTTATTTATTGTTTTGTGTACATATTTTATCTATTAATGTAAATTTACTTGTCTGTATGTCCTCTGCATGTGGTAACATTGATAATTAAACTGACTTTGAATCTTATGGAACTTTTTATGCAGAAAAAAACAACAACCTTAATGTTTGTGACCTGATATTTTGACTGTTTTGTGATCCAGCGGCTGTACGAGTGGTTAGCATGAGGCCTTTACGATCTATCACGGTGGCCATACAACACAATTGTTTTGGTTTTCTGGTCAGCAGTGAAAACCGATTAGAAACTCTAAAAACAATTGATCCTGGCGCATCATAGAGGCCACTGTGATGGAAAGTAAAAAGCGCCATGCTAACCACTCATACAGCCGCTGGGTCAAAATAAAAACAGGTCAAATACGCACTAATTAAAGTTGTTTTTTTTCCACAGAAAAATTCCAGAAAAATTAATCTCAACCATGTTATATAAAAATTTAATTTTTCATGCCTTTCTCCCTCTTCACTGTTTCCAGAATCCACCCAGGTCCCTGAGAACTGGCCTGACAATGGAGAAATAAAGATACAGGACCTGTGTGTGCGCTACGATCCCATGCTTAAACCTGTGCTTAAACATGTCAATGCATTTATCCAGCCAGGACAGAAGGTTTGTGCCCTATATACAAATGTGTGTAGCAGGTCATTCTCACATACATGTTAAAATGACTGACGTCACATAGCGGCAGACTGACGGGGAGACGTCCTTTTTGTGTATCCACCGCCAACTTTCCTCCCAAATTATCAAAAGGATTTTATCAAACACGGGGTAAAATGGAGAACTGTTAATTGTGTCAAATGTCTCCATTTCCTTTTGAAGTCATTTTAGGTCACTGAAGTCATGACCACAGCATGAGCACACACAGCATGCCGCTGCCACACTTTGTCACACAGGTGTCTCATTCAGCTCAGCTGTGTCACTTTGCAGCTCATCGAGGCTCTGTGCTTTGCTTCAGGTGGGAATCTGTGGTCGCACTGGCAGCGGGAAGTCCTCTCTGTCGCTGGCTTTTTCAACATGGTGGATATATTTGAAGGTTGGTTTGGTCTCACACGCAACACTGGGAAATTGTATTTTGGTATTTCTTTGGTAAAAATTAAGGCAAATTGAACATATATTCCTAATATTAATTGCCAAAAAATGCAATAGAAGAAATGAACCACAATAACTAAGAAAACATATTAAGACTTATTGAGATATTGAGCTGTGACTTCAAGGCGATTTAATGTTGCTACATGACAAAAAGCCTCAATATAAATATATAACTAAATCCACTGGCAAAGAGTCATGTAAATAATTAAAACTGTATGCTATTGAAACATTTGGCATATTTATTAACTATACCGCGCATTTCCTACACAAGGTAACTAATGCACCTCACAAAAGAAGAGATTTACTCTTGGTCTGATGTTTACAGTAGATTGTGTATACAATTTCTTTATTTTATGAACTCTCTGGGACTCGTGACTTCATATGCTTCAACTCGAGAATTCCTGGTTTAAGAGGTTTTGAAGAAGGACCCCTTATAATCCAAATATAGACTTGGCAGAAGAAATCCATCCATTTTGTTTCCAGGACCTGCTGTAAATTTGACAGATATAAAGTCTTCAAACTGCTTTTGTTATGAATTGGATGTTAAAAGGAAGCCGTAATCGTGTGGGTCTGTTTTCACTTTGGACGATGACGGCTTAAGACAGACTGTGGAGAAGGAGACATTACATAGTCATTTTTTCCATACACACAGACAGCACAGTTACATGCAGCTGGTCTGGCTTTTCTTTAACAGTAAAGTTAGGCGTTTGTGTCAGCATCTCCTTATAAAGCAGTGGAGTAGAACCATATCAGTGCTTTGGTGGCACTAGCTTGGCTCCACTCAAGTGTATATGGCTTTCAATGAAAAGTAGTTGGCCCATAAGAACGGATGAAAGAAAAATGTGCTGTTTTTTAACATACGGTAAGTTTATTTTATTGTTTACCCGAGAAAAACATCCAAATAAATGTATATGGGTTTAGAAGCGACAGTGGACTTTTCATACGAAACATTACAGCTCTTACTTAAAAACTAGTACTTCAAAAATACATTTTGATTTGCGGTTGCTTGTTTTCAGGAAAGATCATCATTGATGGGATTGACATTTGCAAGTTGCCTCTGCACACTCTCAGGTCACGGCTCTCTATCATTCTCCAGGATCCTGTTTTATTTAGTGGCTCTATCAGGTAAATATTCACAGCATGAAGTGATACTATCAGTGGAAGTAGTTGATTGTTTGCTAAACATAGTAATCTGAATGCACAGGTTTCTTTCTTTCTATTTGTGTGTGTGTGTGTGTGTGTACTGTATGTGTGTGTGTTTCCATAGTGTGATACTTTGCCACTAGATTTGACTAAATCTTCACCTAAATCGATGTTTAAAACAAGACACTGCAGGTCAATAGGAAAGGAAAAAAGCATAATCAATTTAAAACTTTTCTTGTAGATTTCTGACATAAATATAAGCAATGATATTACTGCAAGTTTTCATTCATTTTAATTTTTATATGAAGATGACGATGTGAGTAGTAATCCAAAAATGTTTATTTGGTGTGCTTGTGTTAAACTTGCACAAGGTTTGTAAATCAGCTGACAAGAAACATCACGGCAACCAACTCAATATGAAAGTATGAAAAAACACACTGGTCTGACAATCTGAAATCGAATTAATATAATATAATATAATATAATATAGATTTAAAATTCTTGATTTATGTTTCATTCAATGCATACATACATACATACATAAAATCCCCCCTAAAACAATATTTGTGTACAATATTTTATATATATATATATATATATATATATATATATATATATATAACGATCTTTTGACCATTTTTCAAAGAATATGAAAGATCACACGAAAAGGGTTTTTTCACTCATAGTTAGTGGTTGTATGAAGCGAGTTTGCTCTTTTTAAATCATAATAAAAAAATAAAGATCCAAAGTTTACATACCCCCGTTCTGTGTATTGCCCCTACACCTCTTTTGTGGTAGTTGTGGAGAAGGTTCTGTATGTAATCTAATGGTAAAGCGGCCCATTCTTCTAACCACATTTCACAGTAGGTATGGTGCGTTTTTCATCATAGGCCTTTCACCATCGGGCATCATAGTCCTTGTTGACAACAAAAAAGTGCACCATACCTACTGTGAAATATGGAGGTGGTTCGCTGATGCCAGTGGCTCCAGCAGAATAAAGTGAAGGTCCCGTTAATGGCCATATCAGTCTCCTGACCTCAATATCATTGAATCACTGTGGGGAGAGCTCAAATGTGGGCTGTTCATGTAAGAGCCCAGGAATTTACAGGAACTGGAGGCTTTTTCCCATCAGAAAAAATAAAGAACCTCATCCACAAATACCACAAAAGACTCCAAGCTGTCATTGATGTTAAAGGGGGCAATACACAGTAATAAAAACTGGGGTATGTAAACTTTTGATCAGGGTAATTTTGGTACTTTCTTTTTCATTATGATTTAAAAATAGCAAACTCAGTTGTTTCACCATAAATGGCGTCACACAACCACTAACTATGAGTGAAAAAAACAAAATTTGATCGTGTGAAATAATAAAACACATTATTGCTCAGATTAGAAAGTTTCTTAGTTGCTGCAGTGTTCTCCTGTAATAACGACGAAAAAATGAGGTAAACGTCTTAAAAATCCAAGCTTCATGGGAAAGAATGGAATGAGATCGATCATGCTGAGTTCATAGACGGACTCTTGCCTCGGGATGACACTCAGTCCCAGCTGTGGGGTTAGTGGTTCAAATCGCAGTGGGAGATTGAGCTGGGATGACCTAATGTGCCATTGGTCACGAACGTCATGTACTGTAGAGGTCAGTGAAGAGACGAAGGATACGCTCTCACAGTCTGAGCCTCTGCAAGTTTGTGTTAGCGTCGGATAAGGTGATGGCGTGTTTGTTGTAAAAGACAGAGAGCATGTGCTGTTTGTTTGGACTAAAATGACGCAGCAGATAATTGTGTGCGTGTGAGAGAGACTGACAGTGTGAGACGCAACATTTTCCGTGGCTCTTGCTGATGTGAACGTAAGCTCAGGGTGAATAGCCGAGAGTAACAAGCAGTCTATTTGTTGCAGGTTTAATCTGGATCCAGAGAAGACTTGTACTGATGATCGACTTTGGGAGGCTTTAGAAATTGCTCAGCTCAAAAATATGGTGAAAGCGCTTCCTGGAGGACTAGGTTAGATTGACACACAATGTTATAGTTTATTCCAAAATAATTATTACTTTTGTTTTACATATTTTACGTGTCATTCGTTACAAACAGCTTATAACACCCAGCTGGCATTGTTTTGAAAGATTTTATATATCCAGAAAATCACATTGTCTGATTTTTAATGAATTTATTTGTAAATTATGGTAAAAAAAAAAAAAGTATTTGGTCAATAACAAAAATTCATCTCAATACTTTGTTATATACCCTTTGTTGGCAATGACAGAGGTCAAACGTTTTCTGTAAGTCTTCACAAGGTTTTCACACACTGTTGCTGGTATTTTGGCCCATTCCTCCATGCAGATCTCCTCTAGAGCAGTGATGTTTTGGGGCAGGCGCTGGGCAACACAGACTTTCAACTCCCTCCAAAGATTTTCTATGGGGTTGAGATCTGGAGACTGGCTAAGCCACTCCAGGACCTTGAAATGCTTCTTACAAAGTCACTCCTTCGTTGCCCGGGCGATGTGTTTGGGATCATTGTCATGCTGAAAGACCCAGCCACGTTTAATTTTCAATGCCCTTGCTGATGGAAGGTTTTCACTCCAAATCTCACGATACATGGCCCCATTCATTCTTTCCTTTACACGGATCAGTGGTCCTGGTCCCTTTGCAGAAAAACAGCCCCAAAGCATGATGTTTCCACCCCCATGCTTCACAGTAGGTATGGTGTTCTTTCTTTCTCCTCCAAACACAACTAGTTCAGTTTTTACCAAGAAGTTCCATTTTGGTTTGATCTGACCATATGACATTCTCCCAGTCCTCCTCTGGATCATCCAGATGCTCTCTAGCAAACTTCAGACAGGCCCGGACATGTACTGGCTTAAGCAGGGGGACACGTCTGGCACTGCAGGAATTGAGTCCCTGGCGGCGTAGTGTGTTACTGACGGTAGCCTTTGTTACTTTGGTCCCAGCTCTCTGCAGGTCATTCACTAGGTCCCCCGTGTGGTTCTGGGATTTTTGCTCACCGTTCTTGTGATCATTTTGACCCCACGGGGTGAGATCTTGTGTGGAGCCCCAGATCGAGGGAGATGATCATTGGTCTTGTATGTTTTCCATTTTCTAATAATTGCTTCCACAGTCGATTTCTTCACACCAAGCTGCTTACCAATTGCAGATTCAGTCCTCCCAGCCTGCTGCAGGTCTACAATCTTGTTTCTGGTGTCTTTCGACAGCTCTTTGGTCTTGACCATAGTGGAGTTTGGAGTGTGACTGTTTGAGGTTGTGGACAGGTGTCTTTTATACTGATAACAAGTTCAAACAGGGGCCATTAATACAGGTAACGAGTGGAGGACAGAGGAGCCTCTTAAAGAAGAAGTTACAGGTCTGTGAGAGACAGATATCTTGCTTGTTTGTTATTGACCAAATACTTATTTTCCACCATGATTTGCAAATGAATTCATTAAAAATCAGACAATGTGATTTTCTGGAATTTTTTTTTCTCATTTTGTCTCTCATAGTTGAGGTTTACCTATGATGAAAATTACAGGCCTCTCTCATCTTTTTAAGTGGGAGAACTTGCACAATTGTTGGCTGACTAAATACTTTTTTCCCCACTGTATAATTATAACACTGTAATATAATTAAATCTTCTTATGTGTTCCTGCACAGCTTGTAACATCTGTGTGTTTGCTTGTATATGCAGATGCTGCTGTTACTGAAGGTGGAGAGAACTTCAGTGTTGGACAAAGGCAGCTTTTCTGCCTGGCCCGGGCGTTTGTCAGAAAGAGCAGCATCTTCATCATGGATGAAGCCACTGCATCTATAGACATGGCCACGGTTAGTGCTACTGTTTGACGTATTCAGACTGGAATACATTTATTCACTGGTAACTTTCTCTGTCGTGCTTCTTTACAGGAGAACATCTTGCAAAAAGTTGTTATGACTGCATTTGCAGATAGGACAGTTGTCACAATAGCAGTAAGTTTAACAAAATAACTTCTGTTCTTTAGTAAACTAAAGTTTGATCAAAATATGAACACATTAACACACACGCACATATTTTCGGCCACAGCATACAACCTTTTTTGTTTTGTTTCTGCTTTATCTATTTGCATGTTTCTTGTGTAGTTAGTAAGTTTTCCTGTACAGATTGTCATGCTGTCAATCTGGCTTTCACATTTCCCTTCTGTGCAACAATTTCTCTTTAGCTCATTAATTGCTCTGTGCTTCTTTCTCCACTCCTGTGGTTTCGCTGTTTCCTTGTTTAACCACCAGCATCGAGTGTCGTCTATCTTGGACGCAGAGCAGGTGTTGGTCTTCTCCTCAGGGATTTTGGTGGAGTGTGACTCTGCTTCAAACCTTCTAGCACAGGAGGAGAGCCTCTTCAGCGTTCTAGTGCGGACTCACAAGTAGTTCCAGTCCAGTCTGGCCCAGCTCAGCTCACCACACCACTCTGCTGCTTCACTCTGTCCATCCTGTCCATTTACCACTGCTTTCTGTTTACACTACATTCATTTATGATGAAGTCAGAGTTGCAGCTTGGGTCAGCTGAAGTCTTTCTGCCAATGCCTGGTTGGTACTGCATTTCTAACATTTCTTGGTTTTTTTTCTCTCTTTTGTTTAGTCTTCACCCAACAACTAATAACAACAACTTTGTGTTGTGCTTCTGCAGCATCGTGTCCACACAATCCTGACTGCAGACCTAGTAATTGTGATGAAGAGAGGGAACATCATGGAATACGACAAACCTGAAACTCTGTTGGAACAAGAAGATGGCATGTTTGCTTCTTTTGTAAGAGCTGATATGTAAAAAACAAAACAAAAAACTGGACCTTCCAGTACTGGACATATGCAGCCTTTGTGATCCATGGAAGCAATCTATGTATCTCTGCAATAACAAGTAGACTCTGAAAGCAAATATTCTCTTTCTAATAGCACTGTTTGCCAGTGCGGTATTTTTAAGTCAGTGGAAACATTATGTACATTATGTAACTAATTCATGCTCAGTCACAAAAAAGATAACTTCCGTATGTGCTTATTTTGTTGTACATTTTTTTGAGATTTTCAGGTTTCAAAACAAACAAACTCACTAACAAAGTCGCAAATACAAAACTCAACACATCAGCACATGCCACCAAGAACAACTGAATCACTTGGTACACCTTTTAACCATTAAAACTTCTGATGCTTTTTGATACATTTGTGCTGTATGCGGCCTAAAGTTGCATGCATGCATAGTTCAGACTAACCCGCATCAATATAAATTTATCTCGACATCTTTATTAAGACTAATGTGAATTGATAATGATCGTGTTATGTTTCTCGTTTGCTGCAGTCATATATACAGTATAACATTGAAGTATATAGCCACAACAGCTGCCATGGGCAATACTACAAAACAACATTTCTCTTGGTATCTGATTCAAGTGCAAACACTGTCGGGCTCTGGGCTAAAAGCAGATGTAGCTCAGACCCACTGCCTGTCTGCCATCATGCTTTGCTGAACAACTTGGCAAAGATTTTACGAGAGCTCGAGAGTAATTTGATATACACATAAATTGCATAAGATTTTTTTTTTTCTGGAATTTGACAAATTAAGCTGCTCAAATTCTCAATATTTTCCGGTAAATCAATTCAAAGATATAAAAATACAACTCTCTGAAAGTGATTAATCTTATTCTGTCTGTTCAAAATGTTGTTTTATGTTGTGTATTTTAAACAATGTATTGCATAGACTGAATGCCAAATATATACATATTGGGGACACTATTGTCTATGTTAGAGGAAGGTGGATTTTTGGTTTGTTAGTGTTGATATTTTCAACTCAAACACATCTTTGTACTTTATACTTTGCTGACTTTTATTCAGAGTTTTACAGTCCTCTATGTCCATGTGACTTTCTTGATCGGCGATTTGAGGCCTTGTATTTTTACTACCTTGTGGACTATTTATAATACAAGTTGTACTATAGATCTGCCTGTTTTTGGTCCAGCCATATTGCTCAGCTTTTCTAAACAAAAACATTGTTAAACCACGTCATGTCTTTAGTAAAATAGTGAAATATATGGGATAGACTAAAGACATCGTCTGGACTTGAATTAGGCTTTGTGCGATATTTTTTACATTTTAAAATAAAATAAAAACATTTACTGAAGTGTGAATGTGTTTTTTATTGAATCCACTTAATAATAATAATCATAATACATTGTATTTGTTTGCCGCCTTTCTAAACAGTCAAGGTCGTCTTACGCCAAGGAAACACACTAAAAGTACAACATTAAAGCAATGAAACAAGACAAAGACAATGTACAGTTCAGGCAAATGAAGAATCCAGGCAAACATAATGTCCAAAAAATAAACGTCAGCAGCTGGTGGTAGTGGCACTTGCTGCACAATGCTTCCATGGTGCAAGATAAGACATTTTTAGTCTAACAAAGGGATGCCCAAAGTGCAGCCCAGGGGCCAAATGGGCCCTCAGACCAAATTTGTAATAATTTTACACAGTTGTACCCTCAATTTAGTTTAGTTTATTAGTTTATTTGAGCAGTTAAAAATTCTGCTCAAAAGGAGTGGGCTGAAGCAAAAGCTTATAAGCGCCCACCCCCGACATCATTGAAATAAAAACAATTGATCAAATCACACTAGCACAGGGAGCATGACACAAGGCACAAGACACAAGAGCAGGAACACAGCATGCACACACACACAACGTACCCCTCCGTGACCCAACTTTGCCTGTTATATTTACAATATCAATCCTACATTAAGCAACATCATACTGCCCCACCGGCAAAAGAGAACCTACAACCCACCAGAGCGGTCGTTTCAACACGGACCACACCCACAAAGCACCTCTAGAAATGTCCGTATAAATATAAGTTAACAGAATTTAACGGAACGGAAAGGAAACACAACTGAAAGGAAACACAACTACAACTGTCTCATTTCATGTACGCGATGACTAATACAAAGCAAGTGAAAAAGGCGATCATTAAGTTATTTATACACATACTGTATGCATACACACATCCTTTTTTGTTTTTTTCCCTCTTTCTTTACAGATGGTTACAGAAGGTTACAGATGGTTACCACTGCCAAACACAGTAAACAATTTCAAAAGGCACTAGTTCTGTGTTCAAAAGGCACCTTAATATACGTATTATCCGTGATCTTGCAACTTCCCAGTTGTCATTTTCTTCATTCAGTTTGTTTTGTTATTGTTGTTGTTGTTGTTGTTGTTGTTGTTGTGTGTGTTCAATGGATTATGTAATATGTAAGCCCTATATACTGTAGTGCGTTAAAAAGCCAGGGTGTAGAGCGGGTCCATTGAAGAGGGCAGTAACTCCCCATCAACAAACCCCCACCCAGCTGCCCTAACTGGCTGTATTTGTAGATGATGTTCCTATGCTTAGTGGTGCGTTAAAAGACAAGGTTTATGAGCCCGTTGGGAGGGTCCCTCTCAGCAGATCCATAACTTGCTTATCCTAATTCTCAATTTGTAATTTAGAGCAATAGAATGACAACCGTTCAGAGCAACAACACTGTCTTAGTTAATAGAATGCAATTGCAAATTGATCCTACAACTCTCCCTTGTGGCAACGCGTTTCTTCTTCTCTGTACTTTTCAATAACTAGCATTTCACAGTGCAATAGAGCTGGCATTATGGTTCTAAGTCTAGATGAATGAGTGGTGAGTGGTTTAAGATTGTTTGGCCAGTGTGTCAAACGTGCCACGATACCTTTTCATTTTTATGTCTGAGTCTGAGCTTTATGTTCGAGATATTACTTGAGCGGTGTAGCCTATGCGTTCGGTCGTTTTACAAATGGGGCCTATACAGCAGTTAGCAGCTGTAGCCCCTGGAAGATGCACTACGTCAGTGGGAGAGAGTGGAGCGTCCCAGCCCTAAACCTCAGACAACACAGCACAAGCGCAACAAGTTCACAGCCGCTCGGAGACTCAATGAGACAATTCCACCGCCGTGCCAAAATCGACTCACTTTCGATTTTATTCGGTCTTCCTTCTACACTTTTTAGAGATGCTTGCAAGAAAAAGCATTATCCCGGAGGAATTCGGGCTACCAGGACTTGCCTCTCGAATGCCGCGAAAACCTGTGTTCAGAGACCGGGTCAATAAGGCGCGCTTTATTGCCAAGAATGGCTCTTGTAACTTGGCGCACAAGAATATCCGCGAACAGGGCAGATTTTTGCAAGACGTGTTCACCACGCTGGTGGACCTCAAGTGGCGGTTCACGCTGGTCATTTTCACCACCACCTTTGTGAGCAGCTGGCTTCTGTTTGCCATGAGTTGGTGGCTTGTGGCGTTCGCGCACGGTGACTTGGACCCGACGAAGCAAAATGGCACTTTCTGCGTGACAGACGTCAAGTAAGTTCAAGTAAGTTAGTAACTCCTGACTGCAAAGTTAAACATTGCTTTAGCATACTTAGGTGTTGGCCTATCTGATCTTGCTGTAGGCAGATACACTGGAATTATTTATAGCCAAATTCCAGAGTCATATTCAACAAATCACCAAACTGTGTGTCAGTGGCCGTGTTGTAGGCTGTCCTTTTCCTACGACTTGAAACGTCATACCATACGAGGAGAATACAACACAAGGCTACAGAATGTTACAATAATTTTTCTAGAGCGACCAATCTCATTAGACAATTTCTACTGAAAAAAAATGTAGAAAATGATTCGGTAATGATGAGTCCCAAACAGTCGAGTCTTATTTTGAAAATAAGTTGTTTTTTTGTTGTTTTTTTAAATTCGCTTATGGTGCATTTGAGTGAGTTCTTAAACAGCGTGTTTAAACAAGATGTTTTTTCCCTCCACCTGTGCAGGTCCTTTATATCAGCCTTCCTATTCTCCATAGAGGTGCAGGTGACAATCGGGTTTGGAGGCCGCATGATCACCGAACAATGCCCCGCTGCAATTACTGTGCTCATAATGCAGAATATAGTGGGTCTGATCATCAACGCAGTCATGTTGGGTAAGATGTAATTTCTGAAGCAATTCGCTAGAGGGAGTCCGCACAGTTTGAAAGACTTACGGCGTTATGCACAGGTCTATTTAATAAACATATTAATGCCAGCAACAGGAAGCGACTTAGCCTATAGACCTGCATGTTTTCATTGTTACTATTGTCATTTTTAATTTTTTTAAGTAAAACATCTGAAGCTTAACTACCACATTTTACTCAATATTTTGAAATGCAAGCATTCATTTAACTGTAGTTCATTGAAGAAAACATAGCATACCTCAGCAATATGCGTCTCTATGCGACTGTGAGCGGGTTCACCTCTCCTCAGACTTAACTTGTGACTTTCCTGGGAGTGGGACGTCACCAACTTGTCCCCACCCCACAGGGATGCTGCTGCTTGGCTTTGCGGAAGTCAAAAAGGTGGTTTAAATAAATGCTTGGGTTAATCATGACAATAAAAGCCTAAAGCTGATCATTGGGAGTATGTTCGCTAATTTTTTCAGCTTTTGAATTTGTGACATAATAACCTGAAATGTTCCGCTGATGTGTTGTTGTTGTTGTTTTTATTAGGGGAGTAATTCAATGACTATTTTTGGTCAGGTTGTATTTTTATGAAGACAGCCCAGTCAAACCGAAGAGCGGAGACTCTGATTTTTAGTCGTCATGCTGTCATAGCTGTTCGAAACAACAACCTCTGCTTCATGATCCGCATTGGAGACCTCAGGAAGAGTATGATTATTGGAGCCACAATCAGACTACAGGTGATTCTATTGTGCTCTTCTTATTCTGTTTTGTGGTATTCTCATCCATATAGTGAAAATGTTTTGTACTACAGATACATGTGTACATTTGAGCAGGTATACATGTGTACATTTGAGCAGGTGGCAGTGGTGAAAGAAATACTCAGTTTTCTTACTTAAGACCCTATACCTGATTTTTTTTTTTTTAGTAGTGGAACTGAATATTTTTTGTCCTCGTTTAGTATGTGGTAAACTCTGACATTTTGAGGTAATAATGCTGTGAATCTAACTATAAAGCATTTGTATCAATCTTATGAGCTTGCAAGCAAGTTACAGTATCTAAGGTTTCTGTGATGGCGACCCTGCAAGTTGTGAAATTTGTTCATATTAACTCATCCCTGTGAAGAAATGCAATATTAGGAAAGTTAATAGCCTAATGAATTTGGACCATGACTAACAATTTTATTGACTGGCTCCCTCTTTCCTTGTTTGCAAAAAAACAGGTATTTTAGGTAAAAGCACAGATGCAGGAGCAAAACGTTTTACTTAAGTAAAAGTACCAGATTAAAATTTTGACTTTTTACTTTCCACCATTGCCAGGTGGTGAGGAAGACTATAACACCAGAAGGTGAGGTGATCCCCATTCACCAGATTGATGTCCAGACAGAGAGTGCAGTGGCCAGCAATAACCTTTTCTGCTTGCTCCGCTCATTATTTGCCATGTTATTGACAAAAATAGGTAGACTCTTTTTCAATAAGACCAGTCAAGCTTTGTTTTTATTGCTTGGTCATTTATACAACACTGTGGTTCCTGCCTATATTGTATGTGCTTAGTCCACTGTACGACCTGTCAGCCATGGAGCTGCAGTGCAGTGATCTAGAGGTCATTGCCATCCTGGAGGGAGTGGTGGAGACTACAGGCATCACCACACAAGCTCGCACATCCTATGTGTCTGAGGAGATCCAGTGGGGCCACCGCTTTGTTCCCATAGTAACAGAAGAGGAAGGCGTCTACTCTGTTGACTACTCCAAATTTGGAAACACAATCAAGGTACAACAAAGAATACCCAGGCTGTAAAATTTTGTTTCAGTAACACAATCTTTTGACAAATTTTGTTCTAGGTGGCAACTCCTTGCTGTAGTGCTAGAGAACTGGATGAGAAACCTGCCATCCTGATCCAAACTCTTCAAAAAAGTGAGCTGTCTCACCAGAACTCATTGCGCAAACGCAACTCAATGAGACGTAACAACTCCATGCGTAAAAGCGCCAGCGGTGGAAATCTGCGCAGAAATAACTCTGCACAGAACTCCCCTAAAGTCCAGTTCTTCACCCCAATGGAGGAGGGACAGAGCCTAAACGCAGTCACCTGACAAAAGGAGGGTGTCTGCCATGCTGTGACACTGCCATGACTTTTGTTACTGAGCTTCTCTTTTTCTCAATGTTTCATGTTTACATAGGCCTAAAGGTTCACACACAATGTCTATCAATAATAAAAACATGATAGCACAGGTTTGTATTTTTGTTTTGTATCTTTGTTATGACAATTGTGAATGACATAATACTCAATGAACTTGCTTTACGAGTGTCTGTAGAACTGTCCGACAGCTATAAACTCTTTTTGCTATTTTGCCGTCTCCTTATGATGAAGCGTAAAAAGACGTCCAGTCACCACGGGTTCACAGCTCAACATGTTGTTTTTTGTTCATTTTTTTCACTTAAAATTTGTTTGAGAGATAAGATTAGTTATTAGAGAAACTTGATTTAAAACTGTCACGTCATTATATAGCCTATTGCTAAATAAAAATAACCCTCACCTTTTCCTAACCAAATTAAAGCCATTTTCCTAACCTCAACCTTCATTGTTTCCTTTTTCAAAACTTTTTACAAAAAAACGAAATCAAATCAAATCAAATCAAACTTTATTTATAAAGCGCTTTTCATACAAAATGTAACACAAAGTGCTTTACAGTGCTTAAAAAATCATTAAAATAGTCCCCACCAGCAAATATACATAAATAACAACAACCCCCTACATCCCCCCACCCCACCAGCACACACAGACACACAGACACATATACAGACAGACAGCCCAGCTGTTAAAAGTCTTAAGTAAAAATGGACACAAAGTTGGGTACATAAGGCTGAGTGCAGATGAACCGAAAGAGGAAACACCATCCAAGGAGCCGTCTGCACCAGGAGCAGCCCATCGGCCACAGCCACAGAGCGCCAACAAAGGGCGCCCGGAGGAGGTGTAGGATAGACGTCCAACCTCCATCCAGGCACCCACAGGAGAGCGCCCGCACGGCCACAGCCAACCAGCACTCCCGGGGCAGAGGGCTCCCTCAGAGGAAACACGAAACACTGGGAGAACATAAAAAATAAAAGATAAATTAAAACAGCTAAAACTCGGCTAAAAGTGTGGAATAGCACAAGATAAAATAAATAAATAAAATAAAATAAATAAATAAAAAGAGTGGAACTAAAGAAATAATTGTATAGAACTAAAACAGATAAATAAAGTTAATATAAATAAATATTAGTTAAAAGCTAAACTAAAAAGGTGGGTCTTGAGCCTGCTCTTAAATACATGAACGTTCTCTGCGGTCCTGAGCTCCTCTGGCAGGTCGTTCCAGAGACGAGGGCCGTAATATTGGAAAGACGCCTCGCTGTGAGTCTTTCTGTTGACTTTAGGAATAACTAGGAGACCCCTGCCGGAGGAGCGCAGGGACCGCGAAGGCTCATAAGGTAAAAGCAGTTCTGAAAGATAAGAAGGACCAAGACCATTAAGAGATTTAAAAACCATTAAGAGAATTTTAAAATCGATCCCGAAACACACGGGGAGCCAATGCAGCGACTCTAAAACCGGTGTAATGTGGTCCCGCCTCCTGGTCTTCGTCAGGACACGAGCTGCTGAATTTTGTAAAAGTTGTAAACCTGAGATACTCTTTTTGGGAAGACCAGAAAGCAGGGCATTACAGTAGTTGATACGACTGGTGATAAAAGCATGCATCAGCGTCTCCGTGTTGGCCCGAGAGAGAATGGGGCGGACTCTGGCTATGTTCTTTAGATGGTAAAAACCTATGTTTGTGATATTCTTAATGTGTGGAATAAAAGTCAGCTCTGAGTCAAAAATCACACCCAGGTTCTTCACCTGTGAGGAACGATTAAAAGATAATGACTGTAGTTTGGGTAAAAGTTTCTCTCTCTGGGCCTCAGGACCGATGACTAAAACTTCAGTTTTGTCCTGGTTAAGCTGGAGAAAGTTTTCTGCCATCCAGGATTTGATATCTAAAATGCAGTTAAAAGTGCATCCATTGGCCTGGTGTCATCAGGAGACATGGAGATGTACAACTGTGTATCAGTGTAACTATGAAAGTTGACTCCATGTCTCCTGATGACATCACCAAGAGGGAGCATATACAGGTTAAAAAGCACTGGGCCTAAAATCGAACCCTGGGGCACACCACATGTAATTTTATGGACCTTAGAGGAGCAGGTATCCACACTCACCATGAATGTCCTGTCTGTGAGGTAGGATGTAAACCATTTGTGGACAGCACCAGAGAGGCCGATGTGTTTTAAACGAGTTAAAAGAATAGTGTGGTCGACTGTATCAAAGGCAGCGCTCAGATCCAGTAGAACCAACACTGTCAACTTTTTAGAGTCATAATTTAATCTAAAATCGTTAAACATCTTTAAAAGGGCCGTCTCTGTGCTGTGGTTTACCCTAAAGCCAGACTGAAATTTCTCAAGGACGTTATGTGCATTTATAAAATCACTAAGTTGGGTAAAAACAAGTTTTTCTAAAATTTTGCTTAAAAATGGTAAGTTGGATACCGGTCTAAAATTGTTAAAATCATTACAGTCCAAATTGCTCTTCTTCAACAGGGGCTTCACCACCGCCCCCTTAAAGGCAGCAGGGAAGACCCCTGTCTGAAGAGAGCAATTCATGATGGATAAAAGTTTATCTCTAAAAGATCCAAAAAACGGGGTTGAGACCGGGTCTAAAAGACATGTGGTGGGCCTCACTGAGGAGAAAACTTTATCAAGCATCTCAGCATTAACCAGGACAAAACTGTGCAGTGTTTCCTCTGGAACAAGTAGACAACCAGATGCATTTAAAACCGTATTATTTTGAGTAGATACAATATTACATCTGATAGTGTCTATCTTCCCCTGAAGTGGTCTGGTCTTGTTAAAATCAGGATTGATCAGATGTTCTATTGTAGAGAAGAGTACCTTGGGATTGTTTTTATTATTGTTAATAATTTTTGAGAAATAATTGTTTCTGTAAGCGCCCGTAGAGTTTGTTTGACATGTCAAAGAACCTCTGCGGCCAGTCTGCGGCTCCAAAATAAGCACGTCACACGCGCGCTCTCCGTGCGTTTTGCGTTTTGTCCACGTAGACCGGCCGTAGAAGCCCGTACGGCCGGTTGCTTTAACCATAAAGGCTGATTTATAGTCGAGCGTCTGGTCCCGCCCACCGCAGCCCCGTCTGCTTGACGCAAGCCAGAATCGTTCGAACCTCCGCGTAGCTCCTCTGCCTTCACGTTGTGATGCATATTTTAAACATTTTTTTAATAACATAAAAGTGAAAACACAAAAGCACTAAATCATAGGAACAATATATTAATGAAAAATAACTTCAAAGAGGGAGACTGAAGGAGTTTGTTGTGTGTTTCCTTGTTTTGCGAAAGGATCAACCAATCACCTCACTTGCGTTCTGCAGCACTGGCCGCGGAGTCACCTTGTGCGGCAGGTGCACGTCAGCGGCAGATGCAGCTGTCGCGAACTCCCTGATTGGCTCCCACGTGCGTTCAGCACGTAAACGCGGAGCTGACGCTGAAGTATAAATTGGCCTTAACCAGTTAGATATTGTCCATATCATGAGACTGCAAAATAGCTGGGAACCAAAATATACCGTCAATGGAACCGTCCGACGTGAACGTTGGCACTCAGTAAAAAAATAAACTAAAAAAAAATAAAAATAATAATAATAAAGGCTCGCAGTTTGTGACGTATTAGTGACGTTTACGGAAGTGAGCGTGACCGCCTACTGTTTGCGTTGGATGGATGGAGGACTTCTAAACGATCTAGTAATATGGCTCAAAACCTTATGCAGAGTGTTATTGGCCTGCATAAACTTCACAGGAGGTTTATTCTGTTGAGCAGATCTCGCTTTTATTGCCAGACTGGAGTCGAGCCACTTACTCTGACTCAACAACACAACGGAATCAGGTGGGTTTTTAAGAGCTTCTCTAAATGCAAACTTTACTTCACTGGTTAAAAAACACAAAATAAGATGCAAAGCCTGTGAAATGTCAGTGATTGCACCAGTGTTGGACGAAAACAACATCGTCAGCAGTCGCTAAAGATCAATGTTTAACTAAAGCACACCTATGTTATGAAATCAGCCAGTGCGACAGTCAGGACTTCACCTTTTTGCACACTGGTCATTGTGGTTGCTTCAAGTTAAACAGATTTTTAGGTTTCAGACTAGTCACTGTTTGTACCTTTTTGACTCATCCTTTAATCCATGATTTACCTTTATGCTACATTTAGTGGAAACTCGAGCAGAACAGCAGAAATCCAGGCCTACCTCCAAGTGTTGCATATCCGTGTAGTTATGCATACAATTCAACTGGCCAATATGTTTGTGAAGGCCCTCGCTTTGTTTTCTGTTATAGAAGAATAATATTGAACAATCCTAAGAAGAGGAATGCTCTTTCTCTGTCCATGTTGGAATCCCTCCATAAAAGCATCCTCTGTGAGACTAACAGAAAAGATCTCAGAGTTATTATAATTTCAGGTAATCATACTTTTTATAGTACATCATGTTCTTGACAAATATTGACAAATATTCGACTATAGCCAAAGGTACAGTGTTTTCATCTGGTCATGACCTAAAGGAGCTGACATCTGCTCAAGGCAGAGAGTATCACACGCAAGTGTTCAGCACCTGTTCAAAGGTAGGCGTTGTTCTCATACAGCTCAGAATAATAAATGCATTGAAACGCCTAAAATGTTTTTAATGCTTTTTCAGGTAATGACACTTATTCAAGATATACCAGTCCCTGTTATTGCAATGGTAAATGGAGTGGCTACAGCGGCTGGATGTCAGCTTGTTGCCAGCTGTGACATTGCTGTAGCCTCAGAAAAATCCACTTTTGCAACTCCGGGTGTTAATGTGGGTTTATTCTGCTCAACACCAGCAGTAGCTATTGGAAGGGCTGTGCCAAGAAAGGCAAGATCTCAGTTGTTTGAATGAAGCAGACAAATGTTATTAAACCTCTAAAAAAATCATACAATTTTAATTTCAGGTTGCAATGGAGATGTTGTTCACAGGAACCCCCATCTCTGCCCATGATGCTTTGCTGCATGGTCTGGTGAGTAAAGTTGTGCCAGAAAATCGATTGGAGGAAGAGACATTGGCCATTGCTCAGCACATCTGTCAAGCTAGTCAACCGGTTGTAGCCCTTGGCAAAGCTACCTTTTATAGGTGAGTTTTTGAGCATTGATCCTGAAAATAATAACCCCTATATGGAGCAAACTTGGAAAACACTTTATTTTACACTACCTTGATACTTTGTACCTGCATAATTTAGTACAAAGTAATGTGCAATGTAACAATGTGTAATAACTTGTACCTATGGGTTACATACACAATGGAATAATATATATTTGTAGTTTGGAGGTACATAATGCAATAAGTCATAAGACCCTAACTCTAAGGGTCTTCTGTAGGGCTGAAACAACTAATCGGTTAATCGACGACTAATCGACTATTGAACTAGTCGACAACTATTTTAGTAATCGATTAATCGTTTTCTGGTTCAGACTCAAATAGAGCAAAAATGACATGAAAATGTAGTATTTTTGAACCTACTTTGTTTTTATAGTTAGGGTCTGTAGTGTTTTTTACATTGTAAAGTTCATGAATATCTGTCTGTGTCTCATCCAATCAGAAAGCAGAATTAGCACCAAGAGCCTCCAACAAACATTTACTTTAAGTTTACGCCATCAATACATCCTCAAGTGGTGCCACTTTAGCTTTTTGTGATAAAAAAAATTAAGAAATACAATTTTTCCACACAATTCACAACTAAGCGATTACTCGATTAATCGTAAAAATAATCGATAGATTAATCGATTACAAAATAATCGTTAGTTGCAGCCCTAGTCTTCTGTCTTATTATATTAAAGGAATAGGCCACTGTTTTTGCATACTGAGATATGTTCTTACCTTAGCTTAGATGAGTTGATGTGTACCTGTCTGGTCTTTACGCGTGCGCTCAGTCACGCAAAAACACCGAACATGTTGTTAGCATTTAGCCTCTCCTCCTCTCCTCATGGACCCAAACGGGGGTGAAGTTAGAAGCGACCAAGCTCTTCCATGTTTTCTCTATTTAAATACGGTTATGTGAGCGTTTACACAATCCAAGTATAGTCACACAAAATTAAACATGTCGATTTTCTAAGCGGATTAAAAAGGGATACTATATTGTAAGGCGTAATAACACGTTAGGAGCACTTTGACGTCTGCACCGTAAAGTTGAAGAGGAGTCCATGAGGAGAGGAGTAGAGGCTAGACCAACTCGTCTAAGTTAAAGGGAGAACATATCTCAGTATGCAAAAACTGTGGCCTGTTGCTTTAAGTACCTCCTAAGCACTAATACACATTATTCCATTGTGTATGTACTACACAGGTACAAGTTATTATATATTGTCACAAAGAAGAGTACACTGTTCTAAATTCAGTTTGGTACAATGTGTCAAGGTAGTGTAAAATAAAGTGTGACCCAAACTTGTGCTTCCATATCATACAGTTCAGAACCATATGCACCAATACAGTATCTGTATGTTATCTACAGTATATATTGACATTGATGATATGCATTTACCTGTTTTTCCGGAAGACAAATGGCTCAAGGTCGAGATGCAGCATATGCCACTACCTCCAAAGTGATGGTTGATAACTTGGCACTGACAGATGGACAAGAAGGAATTAGGGCATTTATAGAAAAGCGCAAACCTGAGTGGAGTCACAAAGCAGAACAAGCTCATGACTGATGGACTACAACCCTATACAAACTTTAATTTGATTGTGGGTTTGGTTGTGCTTCAGGCAGTTTGTAAAGTAAGACAATAAAGACATTTTTATGCAAAACTACGTAGGGTGACATGGATGCAATACTTACTTATGCAATGTACTATGGTCAGGTTGGCCCACAGTAGCGGCGTGCTCAGTCGCAGCGGCTCAGGACTAACCCAATACCTGAATGCAATTTTATTGTACAATTATACAATGAATATCAAATAACAGAAACAAAATCCCAACAAACAAGACTTTGTGTAGCTGTAACAATGTGCATGTTCGGAGGACACAGTTTCAGCCTCACTGGCTACGTTTACATGGAGACCAAAAATCTGATCAAAATCTGATTTCTGGTGTTCTCCGATAATTGAAGAGGCGTGTAACAGCATAATCTGATATACAATATCTGATGTTCATATAAGCTGATTTCTTCCTGATCTTTCACACGTGTGGATACACGAACCAGAAAAATGTGTGTGTGTGTGTGTGTAGAGGAAAGGGTGTAGGTGTGTGTATTGTGATTACTGTATATATTGGGAAGGGAGAGAGGGTTGGACTGGCGAGAATGTTTTTAATGTCTTTTTAAATGTAAAGCACTTTGTGATGCACTTGTGTATAAAAAGCGCTTTATAAATAAAGATTGATTGAGTGGTTTAGGCTGCTGCACACAGAACATTACTACCTCTTTGGTGTTGTGAGTCCATTCTCCTCACCCTTACATTTTTAATAGAAGTTAAAGCGCAGTTTGTACTATGTGTGTTCTCATTTCTTAAATTACTTCAGAAAACGATAAACAGTGAACCAAATTCGAACCCTAGACCTTTGAGTTACTGTGTTGTATCCACTGCACTACCAAGCACACGAAGCTGCAGCCACATGGAGCAGTTTGACTCCAATTCCTAATATGGAGGCGCAATCATTCTCCACCTGGTTCTGCAGGTGGTAGTGATGGGTAGATGATACCTCAAAGTGTGTCACACACTTTTACAAATTGTATCACACTGTATCACGCAGTGTTGGTAGGATTATGGGCGCCATCTGGTGGCGAAAAAGCATTGCAGCAGTGAGCCTGAAAAAAGCGAACTCAACACTGACTGAGCTCATTGATTCTCGTTCAGAAATGTGAACCAAATCGTCAGGATTGAGCTGTTGAACCAGCTGAGAGTGATCATTTAGAAAGAGGAAAACTGCTCAGGATTATGAGAATCGAAACAAAATGAGAATTAATGAGAAGTAGCTATCAGTGATACAACCATCTAAAAATGAAGTCACTGACCAAGATATAATAAAGGATAGTGCCTGTGACAATAATATGGCAGCAGAAATATTTCTGCTCTTGTTTACCAGTGGATATCAAGTCAAAGGACTAAACCATCACCTGTCTCGAACTCGCAACCCTCTGATTGTAAACCGGACGCTCTCCCTACTGAGCTAAACGAACAGTATAACACTTGCCATATGAACTAGCCTATAGCTATGCTTTTGCGTTGCGCTTCAATATGGACGTGAAAGAAGAAAATAGATGGCGCTTGTGCTTTACACGCAATATCTAATTAACCATTTTGTTATTAGATCAGATTCACCTCGTCCCCAAAGTTTTGTGCGGCCCCCGGGGCGGGCGCTCGTGCCTGAGAGCACCCACGGGATCGGCGCCTGGTGCCTAAATACCAAAAGACAAAATGAGCCAAGTGTTGGTCTCGTTCATCTGGCGCACCCTGCTGCTCGTTGGGAATGACACTGATACAAAATGACACAGTGACTGTGTCTGTCACATGACTTTTCTCAAAGTGATTCGCTCGGTGACACAGCTCGGCTGAGGCTTCAGCGCATGATATGTGTATCGGTGCCTCGGCTCGTTTAACCCATCACTAGCAGGTGGGCCTGACTGAAGAGAGAGGTAGAGACAATTCAGTTGCTTTAAAAATCAAAATCTGCTCTGGAGGATGTAGAACCTGGAGTTTTGGATAATCCAATTTACTTGCATGCTTGTATAGAGAAGAATAAGCCTGCGTGTACATTACACGCATCGGATGATCTGATTATTGGGTTATCTGATTTCTCCAGTTATGATTTTTCGGGCCATTTAAACGTAGCCAGTGTCATGGGTTCAAATTCCAGCTTCTACAGTTTTCTCTAGGGACATCCTGATCGTTTGGTTATTTTTTAAGCTCCCGATCTGATATTTTGATAATTAATAGTCTTTTTGTAATATTATATATTTTTATATACTGTAGCATGCAAGTACATTTTAAATTGGAAGGTAATGTTAGGGCTAAACGTACATTACATTTTACATAGAAATTATGGCACATTACTTGGTAATAACTAATTACCTTTTCCAACTTTATTATGCAAAGAAGAATGGCCTGAGTAATGTGTTAAACAAATTTGATTTAGAAAAAAAGGCATGAAAACAAATTCACATTAAATGTGGTTGGTACAAAATTGCTACTTTGACATTGATCTTGTGGCATCAGCAGTTTAGATGAAACATTTATCAGGTAAAGCAAACATTTGATAAGTTAATATTTGTTAACCTTTTTACTTGCCTTCAATAAAATATGAAATCAAGTGTCTGGTCACTAGTTTTTAATATTAAGACATTGCAATATGTTGTTTTAAATTCCAACTTGCATACATAAAATAATAACCTATGAACGTGTAGCAAAATTAGATGGCCTTAAGAAGCCATCAAAACAAAGAATATTCAGCAGTCACTAAATAAATTTAGAAATTTGTTTCTCTGATGCAAAATATACACTGGCCTTGGGCATAAATATGAAATATAAATATACATTCTCTTTTGCCACACACAGTATGTGAATGTATTTTTTCCCATTGGGTTAACAATCAAATGACAAACTTTAGAAAACAATTAAGGTTAATTGACTTTACAGGAAAATAAACTTTGCATACTATTGTTAGACACAAAATAATTTCTTTTTGAAAAATAAAACTCAGAAAGAGGTACAGTGAACCAATCTCTAATGTAAATACTTGAAATAACATAAAAAAATAAACAGGTAAACCAGGGATTGGTTCTTTCCTGTGTATAGTTAAACATCAAGATCAAAATCCACTGTACATACACTAAAAAGATATACACAGCCATCTGTAATCCTTTTGCATCCAAAAATAAAATGAATTCTTCAGCCAGTTTATTCTCTTAAACTGTTCAGTACAAACATTGGAGGCTGGTGGGTCCTGCATGTGACAGTCACACATGCATGTTAGAAAACAAAGCAGAAACAAAACCAGCCTCATAAGCAAGACTATACACTTGCCTTACCACAGTGTCATTGACTAACCCATAGGTTACAGTGTTGCACTATAGTGTCCGTCACAGCAACATAGAGTCCTGCATGGCAAATGCCTCATGTGCCTTTCTGTAATGCGGTCCAACAAACAGCTGAGGGTGCTGCTGCCTTAACACAGGCTGCTGCTCATGGAACTGTGCCCTGTAGTGGTGGATGTTGTTGGCAGGAAAGGTAAACTCCTGCACAGGACACATTTGAGCTTTGTGGAAGCTGGGTGAGCGGGGCACACCACCCGGAGAAGGGGGGAGCTCCTCTTCACCCCATGATGGATCTTCCCTGTCTCGCCTCTGTCTGTCATCAGGTGGGTAGTGTAAGCTGGGTTCCACTCGGCGGTGACCCACAGGTGCATAGACCTGTGCGGTGGAGGTGAGCTGCTGAAGGTAAATGGGGGTGGAGTTCCCTGAGGTCTCCAGCTGTAGAGGATACTCGTGCGAGGGGCGTGGGGCATGAGGGTGTTGGCTGGAGCTTGGTGGAGGCTGTCTGCGGTAAGTGGCAAATGAGTTCATAAATACGTTTTCTGGAGAAACACTGTTAGCATGCCTCTGTGTGGTGGCATATGCTCGTTCCCCATGCATCTTAGTGGGGGAGGGGGTATATCGAGAGGGCACTGCATAGCGTGGGTCCTCTCGGTGATCCAGGCCCACACTGTGGGCTGGATGAAAGATGGGGACTTCAGTTGTATTTCTACCCGGTGATTGCTGGTGTGAAGAAATGCGATAGTGACTGCTGGGGTAAGTGCTCTTGATCCCTGCCGGAGAGCTGTGAGAAAACTGATGGGGAAAAGGTTGCTTACCCACCCTGGGCCCTGATGCTGCAGATACAACGCTTCCAGTCAAACTAGGTCCACCTAGCGGACTGCCATGGTGACCTGATGAAACACTAAGAGGCGTTTCAGCACGGACATTTCTCACTCTCGATGGAGGTCTGTCGAGCTCTAAAATTTCAAAGTCCTGGTCGGGCAGGCCCGGCACATTATCATACTGTGAGGCATTTGAACCTCTATTCGAGCCAGGGATGAAACCTTTGGAGTGTGGTCTTCTATAGGCCAGCCCAGCATCATCTGGGCTCGATGGAGCCGTCTCCCGGGCTGCTGCAGCCTTAGCAGCCTCCAGCTTCGTCTCTGAAGGTTTGAACCAGCGAGGAGCAATGTCTCGACGAGCACTGGGTCCTGCATTTGAGTAATGATTAGCTGTAGCATTACTCTTCCCTTCATCTGCGACAGAGGCTTGTGGCACTGGTTTCTGGGCAGCTGGAGTGTGAAAAGGGGGTGGCGTTTGCTCCCTCTCAGGTGGGGCAGATTTCTGTTGCTCATTGGGAGTCTCTCCTGATGCCCTCGAGCTGACCTCCTTTTTGTCAGCCTTGTTGTGGCGGACGGGTTTATCAAGCGAGTCTCTGCGGCTTGGAGGTCGACTTTCGACCTGTAGCTCTGGCACAGGACTTGGCTCTCTTTCTGGCTCTGCATGTTCAGCGGGACTTTTGCCATTCACAAAATGGTTCACCACTGATTCTGACATCACAGGAGGAAGCTGACCAAGAAGTTTCTTAGGGAACTCTTCGTCTTTACCTAGAAAACAAAACAAAAACAATTTGTTGATAATCAGAGTAACCATTTTTAGATTTATAGGCTGCATACACTGCTGCCTGTGCTGACTGACATCAGATGAAAGACATGAGCCATGCAACACCACGGCCATAGAGAATTAAATCTACAGTAACATAAGAACATCACTGAATTGCAAAGGGTAGAAAAACAGTAGGAGTTGGGATTGATTTTGTTAAGTCCACAAAAAAATGATCTAGTCTGAAAACCTAACAGTTCAGTTGCAATCATGAATTCATTTTAACGAATCAATAAATCAATGGCCCATGATTGTATCTAAAGGAGTGAAAATGTCCTTACATTTCTAAAGTGGCTTTTAAAATTATTATTTTTTACCTTGAATTCTATTTTATAACTTGGTGTGAAAATGTTGTTTTAAAAGACAAGTCCAAAAATACAAATAAATAATAAGCAATGTATAAAATGTTTTGAAAGAAAAAGCAAAAGTCCACTGTGACAGAAAAACCCATGTGTTTGTGACAGACGAGTGACAGACAAACGGCAAGGCCGAGTGTGGGACAGATGTACAGACACAGAGGGAAGATCAGTCAGGATAGCCCACCAGTTACTGTTGTAGGAGGTAATGTGGCCCCCACTCACAGCCACACTTTTGATGTTGTTGGCTAACAATGTTTGAAAGAAGAGAGAGAAAAAGGCAGATTATTGGGAAGAGCAAGAGTAATCAAAAGTGCCTGGTCAGCCTAGTTCGGTCTGGTCTGTCTTTGGATAGAGTAAAGAATAGAAAACAACAATTACAGATATTTTGGACAGTAACAAAGTCACGATGCGGTTAAGGGACTCATTTTCTCTTCCAAGGTATCATCATCAAGTCATTATGTAAGATTTGGCACTTCCACAGGTACATCTCAGAAAATGAGGATATTATGTTAAAGCACATTTTCTCAAAACGTTTAAATTAAAAAAGTGAAACACAGGTATTTGTACATACCGAGTAAAACACCCTACGCAGTGTTTTCTCATAATTCTGAAAGGTATAAATCATACTGAAGAAAAAAACCCAAATCAGTATTCACAAATTTAGAATAATACACAGAACAATGTTGGCACAAAAACAGTGTGTGGGACTCAGGTCATGCAGACGCAGTGCTGGGTTCTGCTGATGATCAAATCTGAATCTACACAAAGCTGACGAGCTGAAGAAAGCTTAGTGTCCACTGAAACCTCACATTAAGAGACTATAGTACCTTTATCCTTCAGCAGGCACAGTGGCCAATTAAAGTCCATGTTACTGACTGTGGCTCTGTTCGGGAAAGCTCTCACACCACGGTGGACACATGTTTTGATCGGCTTGAGTTATTTTATACTGTATACTATTCGTATGTCTCCAACACAGAGTGTCTTTGTGCTCGCAGCGTTTTAATGCACAGCCGTCTTCTTTCCCCATTGACTTTAACGAGTAATGACCGACAGCGGCCTGTACATCACTGTAGGCCACTGAACTGGTCATGAAGATAAACAGAGACATTAAAAACTTCAGAAATCCTTTACAAAGGTTTTTAACTTCGCTTGAGAGTTTGCCAAGACATTATTCTAATTTGTGAGACACTGATTTGGGGCTTTTTCTTCAGTATAATTCATCATTGTCAGAATCAAGAGAAAACACTGCTTGGTCCATGTTTACTGTGAGTACAAATACCTGTGTTTCACTTCTTGAATTTCTTTTAGATGTACCTACATGTATAATGTGGGCTGTACATGACTTGGCACAATGTTCTGAATGCTCCTTTTGCTTTGCCATTATTATGTCAGTGGGTTTGGTTCAGAGCATTACCTGGTGCTGGAAGCTCCAGCTTTGCCCTTCTCAGTTCTGTCATGGATAGCTGCAGCTGGTCAATCACAAAGTCGTCCTCGTAGAAGAAATTTTTGGACAAGGACACCTGGAGAAACTCTACCAGATCCTCCATGGACAGCTTCATTAAGTGCTCTAAAGGCACACACAAGAGAAAAAGCTGCTGATGTTTGTTTTTATTATGTAAAACATATCTCTGGACGTAACCTCTTACTTTTGTGCAGTTTGAGAACAGTGTAGGACATGGCTGGCAGCACTCGTTCACCTTCTAAAATATAGATGTCCCAGATCCTAAGTGTAAGGGTGAATGGAGTCTAGACACAGTGAGGACATAGATAAATCCTGCATTTTCACATACATCAAACTTTAATATTGTAGGTAGTGGTTTTTTCTCAGGACACGCGGTTATTGATTGTGTGTTACACAAGTGGTTAACTCACTCTATCCAAGAAACACTGGAAAAACCACTTCATGGTGTAGAGACTTGTGTAAACTTCTTGAGCGTCCTGCCAAAGCATGTCACAAAGTGTAAATAAATGGCTTTTGTTGATTTGTATCATGGCTGTGGTAACATTAACTTACCAAATGCTGCTTGAGCTTTGACATCGTTTTCTTCAGGATACGGTCATGGTGTTCTTGAAAACGCATCAACTTTGGAAAACCAGGCACAAAAAACCCTGAAGGTGATAGCAGCATAGTTAGTATTATCATGCTTCTTTAGTGACTACAAACATAAACAGGATACATAACATACCATGCATGGCGTGCTTCTGGCCTGATAAGAGTTTGACCAGTGCCCAAAAAGCATCCTCCTCATTCATGTACATGAGCAGCAAAGCAGTGATTTGACTCATGCCCTGACAGTAGCCAACTTCCTGCATGAGGTACAGATACATATGGCTTATCAGGGAATACTGTGACACATACTCGACAGCATCCTAACCCACATAGTGAAGACTTCACACAGACAGACTGTGCAGAGTATGTTAAAAAATTAGGCCTTCAGTGCTCACGATAAACTAAAAACCTAATTTGTGTTTTGGTCAGCATTACTAGTAAAGTATATGTATGGACGTTTTCAGTCTCACTGGCATTTTTCAGTGTATTTACAGTGCATGCAGTATTAATCATATTTGCTAATCAAAACACTTAGGTTTGAAGAGGCCGTTGTTAGGGCCGGGTATACAGTGCTAAAAATGATTATGGCAAATGTATCCATTCTCTACTACTTACTGTAGCCAGAGCTAATCTCCCCACATTCTTCTTCACAACGTATAATGGAATTACTGTAACTAAGCATTCTCAAGGACACATTTCCTCAAGCTTTGTTTTTTTCAACCAAGTCAAGAACCTTTCTGACACAACGCTACGCACAGGTGAAGAACTGAATACAGTGTGTAGTTAACGTATGAATAACTTACCGTGTTATAAAGTGAGTAGGCAGTGAGGACATGGAAGAGAGCCTGCTGCCTGAAAAGACAAACCGTAATAAAACAAAATCAAACACCACTACTTTAAATCAAATTATATTTAGCAGTAAAAAAAAATCAAAATATATAAAAAAGTTTGACATATATTATAAACCATTCCCTTATTTTGCACATTAGACATTTGTGTATGTTTGTGCATTATTGTTGTCCTTGCACTCACTTGACATTGTAGCGGTGCATGAACATGATGTGATCTCTGTAAGTGCGGTTGACGTCCAGATCGATCTGGCGGATGTCGGGTGACAGTACTCTGGCTCTGGCCTTCAGCTTCTGCAGACAACCAGCCATCAGACAACTGAAGTACCTCTCGACCAAAGTGTTGTGGCTTTCAACAGAACTACTCTAGTCTTGTTTGATATAATCAGAAAGAAATGCCCACATGAGTCCAGATGGTTTTTTTTGTAACCAATGCACTTTTAAACCCATTCACTGCTGCAGAAAATATATGTATATTCGAAATCTGATGGCGACAATTTGTTTCTTACTTCATAGAAGTCCTTCTTCTCTTCCTTTATTTTGGGAACATCAAGCAGCAGACACCAGACCTCCCCCCTGAGCTGTAAAGGGATCCCTTTGTAAATCCTCCTGGCCAGCTGAGAGAACAAACACAAGCGTACCACAGTGCACATTAGCACAAAGGGCCCTGGAACGCGAGCCACGACTCTATATGAACAGAGATTGACAGGCAGACTGCTTTACTCTGGTGAATCTCTCTTTAGAACAATACATTGAACAACTACAACTACAACTACTACCAATAATTAAAAGAATCAAGAGGTACAATTTGGAGGTTCGCCCAATATGGCCAACTTCCTGTAGCGTTTAGGGCAGGGCCATAATATTTTATAATTTTTTTCCCGGCGGACCCCACCCAAAATTAGAGCTCACTGAGTACTAATTTTTTATCCCTGTTAATTGCATATCGGTGAAGGTTTGCAACTTGAACTTTGAGCTCCAGATGTGAAATTCTGGCCTAAGTTGCTGTGAAAAATGTCAACAGGATTATTATTATTATTTTTAGATCTGGTGAAGAATTTTATTACAAAACTTAATTGGGTTGAATGCTTAGAAACTGAACTGTGAGAAAAGTGATCTACTGAAGACTTGATGTTGTGTGGGTGGTCACCTTGTCACTGTTTTTGTATTTATCCCAGCTCTTCAGCATTTTCAGCCATTTGGTCGTCCTTTCCACCTCGTTGTGTTTTTGCTGCGAACAAATAAAAGGAGTTAAAATAAAATGAGTTAAAACAACAAATTAACACACTTTTGTTTGAATGTAAACATACTTTCAAAAGCTACTTTTGATTTAAGAAAATGATCTTTCTTAGTCCCACAAAGTGGAAATTGCATAAAAGTGAACGATGAAAAAGCATTTTCATTTTTGAGACAACGTTTCGATACAAATGGATCTTCCTCCATTTGGATCGAAACGTATCAATAAACACAGTCTTTTTGGAGTAAGTGTGCAGGCTTTTTCATTCATTCACTGTTCACCGTAGTAGCCTTGCACCTTGTGATGTTTGTATAATTTTTGTGATGTTTGAAAAATTGCATAAAAGGAAATAAATCATCAATCATGATACAATTAAATAGTTATCACTCACTTTCTCCTCCACAGAGTCGTAGGATGGAAGTTCATTTTCACTGAAAAGATAAGATTAGAGAAGGTTGATCAAGCTTAAAAATACAAATAAATCAAAATTTGCTAATATTTAGATGATCTTAAAAAGTGAAAATTACTGAGGCATGTCAACGGCACTTCATATAATGGGCTACAAAAATAAAATGGAACTGACTTGTTTTTATAGCAGGCAGTTCACATTTCAAATAACTTTACATGCTCTGCTAACACATCTCACATCTGATGTCTTGCCATTTCATTCTCATACAATTACAATGTTTCCTATGTCTCAAGTAAAAGAGCTTTTTAAGGGAGTTTTATCATTGTTTTATCTGTTAGCTGCGTGTATGCCCACTCACTTGACTCACACACCTCAGGTCATGTGTGTCCTTAAATGTCCAAGCTCATGTTTGCACATTTTCTTCCAATGCCTAAGGCCGGATGGCAGCGCTGTGTCCATGACTGCTACCCTGTCATTGCGGCTGACCACCCAGTTTCCTGCCAGTGTGTGCCAGCCATAAATCGAACACACATCAGAGAGCGGTTAAGCGCCTCACAGCTCCTCAATCACAGCCAACAGTCCTCAGCGACACTTATATTTACAACCTCTCATTTTCTCCCTTTAATGTGGTTCTTCTGTCCAAACAGGCTTTAAAAGAACCAATAATAACAAGGTATTTGAGCTGTAGGAGCTTACTGGACGAAGCCGAAGCGATCAATGACTTTGTACAGGTGGAAGTTGGTGTCCTCCCAGGGCTCCACAGTCGCCTCTTTTCCCTAAAAATAAATTCAAGTCCGTTATAGATAAACATTTAACATAAATTGTCAAGAATGCAAAGTCATGAACAAATGCATAGGCAGGGACAGTACATTGCTATTGTATTGAAAAACCCCATCGCAATGCTTTAATTAATATCAAACAATTTAATGATGCTGCAGAGATCCTCTAAATTCTGAGAGGACAGGGGAGGGCAGCACTGTTCATTCAAGAAAATAGCCAAACACTATGAATTGAAATGTTTCTAAAATGGTCTTTCATATTATTTTATGTCACATTTATATTGTGTTTGGCGCATCACCAAAACCCAAGAAAATTATTTATGTAAATAGGAACGGTACATAAGAAAACAGGAGTTTATAAGTTAAGGCCTGGTGCTGTTATCAGTATTGTTATTCATGAAATACTGAAATGATTATTTAATTTATACATTAACATTAAAGACTCCATACCAGATTTTGTTTACAATTCACAACTTTCAGTGGACAATACTGTCCCAATAATATAAACAACAACTAGCGTGTTATTTCATGATAAATAGAAATGCTTTGTACTGTAATTAGATGAATAGCTGCAGTGCACGGGTCTTTTTTTAAACAATGTCTTTCTATACAACATGTGTACTGAAAATTTTACTAAACAAAACAGTCAGAGCAATATCAGCGGCTTCAATCGTGTCAAGTATCAACAATGCTGTAGTGTGGGGAATTCAATTGTCCACATTGTAACTACTGAAAGTGATGGCACAGTCTGAAAAAGGCAGCATAAACATTATTATTTTTCAAAGGCAGAGAAAAGTGTTTGATTGGCTGCTCAATTTACATGACAAGCACAAATCCTGTTGCCTTTGGTTCAATGTGTAGATGTGTGTGTGTTTGCAACACCAGCTGTGTGATAGTGCGCAGTGAGCAGCTGTTAAAAGGTGTGAAATGAAGAGCCAGACGCCCACCTGCGTCACGGACTCACTGCAGGCTCCTAAACTGAAAATGCTCTGTTTACTGACTCTCATGGGCAGATGAAATGAGAAGCTTCAGGCCGGTGGATTCGTGTGGTTGTGCTGGAATATTTGTACAACACAGTACAGTAAGTTTTAAATAAAGGGTGACTACAATATCGATATGACAACATTTAGATGACATTGACTAAACTGACTAGTTTTGTGTTTCCAGGAACCAATAGTTTCAGTAGTACTGTATGTAGTTACAGCAGGTTCTGACAGTTTTCAGATCCCTTTTATTTATTATGTAGCAGTCAGATACTAAAATAATAAAGATAATTATTTTTAATTGGTAAAAATCTATACTGATACAATAAAGCACGCGAAGCGTTTCAAAACTGTCATTTTGAAACATTCATAAAGTTTAGGACTATGGTAAATTATTCATCTATCATCCACTGTCAGTGTTGGGGAGAATACTTTGAAATTGTATTAAGTTACTGAATACTTGCCTTAAAATGTATTTTGTAATGTATTACGTTACTTTGTCTAATCAGAGTACTGTACTTGGAATACTTTTAGAATACTTTCACCTTGATTGTCATTATATTTATGGATAAATATGGCGTATAATTAGAAAAAAAAGAAGACTACGATTGTTGGAACACCTGTTATAAACTCACCATTAATGAGGAACTCTAACTCTTGGCAAATGGAGAAGCAGATACAGCATCATGTGACAAATGTGCAGTGTTTGTATGAACTGTGGCACAAGGCGTTTTAAATCTTTACTTTATGAGGAGAAACAGGTCAACATTAAAAGTTCTTTCTTAATAATGTTGGAAAGTAACTGTATTCTAAATACTCTCAAATGAAAGTGTCACTTTACCAGCTTTACTCAAAATGAGTATTCTAAATACATCTTCTAAATACATGTATTTAGTTACTCCCCAACACTGTCCACTGTACTTTGATCTGAAATAATGGATGCATAATAATATTATAAATTGTACACTAACCAAAAAGGCTTCGGACACCCTTTTAAATAATTTAAATCTGGTGTATTTACACTTTCATGGCCACAGGTGTATAACAATAACAATAATAATAATAATAATAATAATAATAATACCTTACACTTGTAATACGTTTACAAGCCTGTATTACAAAGATTCTCAAAGCGCTACACTGTCGTCATTATTCATTCACTCCAGACTTGGTGGTGGTAAGCTACTGTTGTAACCACAGCTGCCCTGGGGTAGACAGATGGAAGCGAGGCAACCAGTCTGTGACATCGGCCCTTCCGACCGCCACCTCTCACTCACCACATTTTCCCCTGGCTTTTTGGTGTTTCCAAACTGTCTCCCATCCAAGTACCGACCAGGCCCTTCCCTGCTTAGCTTCCAAGATCTGACGGGATTGGGCAGAGCAAAGGCGGTATGGCCTATAAATCAAGCACGGAGGCATGCAGATCGTTTCTACAGATGTGAAAGATTGGGTTGCTCTCAAGAGCTCAGTGAATTCCAGCACGGATACGATGCTGTGATGCCACAAGACCAGCAGGCCTTCTCGCCCAACATCAGTGTGTGACACCAGACAATAACAATAAAAACAGTAGTACTGATGCATAGTTTGACGATGCTGGGAGCACAATCGGGGTTAACATACAAGTCAGCAGATGTTGAGGGACTAAGATGCTCTCTTGCAGTCAAAAGAAAAATTAAACAAATAGCTGAGCACAAAAGATCAAAGCTCATCTCTGCTGGTCAATCTGCAGCTTATTCCAGGTGCATACGTTTGTCAGCTGTCTTCTCCCAATCTATTTCAGAGAAAAGCGAGGCATCTGGGACTGCTCGTTCCTCATACTGGCAGGTTCTCGATAAAAGCATGAAATCAAATCTCTGCTCTTATTTTTAACAGATTTCACCAGAAGGTTATTTGAGGTGCTGAGAAACATTCCTGGACTATCACCTGTAACACTTGGCGAATGATGGTGACTTAACAATTCCAGCAGAAAGGTGCACAAGTAACACATACAGTAACAGACCTTAGGAGGGAATGTTCAACACAGACTCTTGAAGTAACATTCATAGCAAGCATGACATACATGACATTCATGTGAAAAGGGTCAGATGTTAAAAATATGTGTCAGTAATGTCTTGACTAACCCTGAACTTTAAAAACGAACCCAAGTACAGAATAAGCAGAAACAGGTTTGACACATCTTTCACAGTCCTCTAAATCGGGAACCGGACCAAAGTGATGTGACAAGTGGTTTCAAGAGTCTCTCAGAGGTTTAACACAAACAGCACCCACACCTCCATGGTCTCTTGGTTTTCTGCACTCTTAAATCCTAATGACACGCACTAATTTAAAAGCAGCTGTAGACCACATTAAAAAGGCGATTTACAAAACCAGCATTGCATGCTGCTCCATTATTGTAGTAGTTCTTTATGTACCCTACTGTATATTACGTGTCCAAGGAGGCGTTAAATAAGAATACAAATGAAAGGGAAATAGAATACTTTAAAAAAAAAAAAGGGACTGGACAGAATTTCACCATGGCTTGGGTTTGTATGTTCATGAGAGACGCTAATGCATGCTTTTATCACCAGTCGTATCGACTACTGTAATGCTCTGCTTTCCGGTCTTCTCAAAAAGAGTATCTCAGGTTTACAACTTTTACAAAATTCAGCAGCTTGTGTCCTGACTAAGACCAGGAGGCGGGACCACATTACACCGGTTTTAGGGTCACTGCATTGGCCGTGTGTTTCAGGATCGATTTTTAAAGTTCTTTTAATGGTTTTTAAATGTCTTAATGGTCTTGGTCCTTCTTATCTTTCAGAACTGCTTTTACATTATGAATCTTCACGGCCCCTTCGCTCCTCCGGCAGGGGTCTCCTAGTTATTCTTAAAGTCAACAAAAAGACTCACGGTGAGGCGTCTTCCCAATATTATGGCCCTCGCCTCTGGAACAACCTTTATTTATTTAGTCCTAATTATATAGGGCATGTTCATTTCTTGAGGAGCGTACAAACTCAGATGAGACCCAGACCTAAGTCCAGTTTCACCTCCTTGTATCCTGAGCTGAAGCGGGGCCGAGATCTGGGAGCTTTTAAAAACGAAATAGTTTATTTTTTTTAAAAGGATCAAATGTACAGTCATGTTTGGACAGCAATGAAATGCAGCTTTTTTGTCTTTTTGTTAAAGTGGACATGTCATGCATATGGAGCTTAAAATTAGACTTAAAAACATTATTTTGAGTGCCTCTGCTTTGACATTTTACGTTTTATAATTTGGAAATATGTCTCTAAATAATGAAATACAGGCGAAAGAGCTGGTGAAAATCTTGACTGGGGCTCCTCCTGCTGGCGGCTATAGGAATAATTGTCTTAAAAAATAACTTCCAAGTTGGGCGTAGGCCGTGCGGCGTGGTTAGCAACTCCAGTATTACGTGATAAGCACACTTCGAGCACAGAATGGCTCGAAGTCGATAATGTTGGGTTATGGGCGTTAAAAATGTGGAGGACAGTTTTTGGGTTTGAACAATGATCAAAAACAAAAACAATTCCAAACATTTACTTGGAAATGTTTGGAAGCACTGTGTGATAACTGGGATTCCTTATCTTCACAAAGCTATGTTAAAATCATGATCTTACTTCAAAAGATCCAGAAGATGCTGAATGAGCAACTCACCTTTTTTTCTGTGAAAAATCATCCTCTCCGCCCCCTTTAGTGTTTATGCTGCCTTTATGAGGTCTCGTAATTATGGAAAATACCACTTGCCGAGTAGAAAATTGCATATGAGCGCCACTTCATCGTGACCTTCATATTGAAATATGTATCGAATCGTGACAAAAGTGAAACGTTGCATCCCTGAATAAACAAAAAATACTTGTCATGCTGATATTTTGAGTCAACAACACTCAGCAGATAGTCTTTTTAATGTTCCTAATAATCATGGATCGGCTATAGCCAAGTTCATCTATGGCTTTTTGTTATCAAAATATCAATAAAGAAATTGTGTCCTAGGTTGTCAGTATGTGTAATAATACTATACCTTATCATATTTGGCTACTATCTCAGCCCGCTCCTGATCCTGTTTCACTGCTGCAACCTGCTCCGTGTCAGACGCTGAAGAGAAGAGACAAAAAGACAAAATGTCAGCATGTTACAACTAGATGTCCAAACTTTTTTCCTTTTGGCAATAAATCTGGCTACATTTGCTACATCACCAGTTATTGTGTTTAGAATTCACTAACCCGAGTCCTAAACTCAGGTTAGTTTAGGACTTCCTAAACTAAACTGTTTGAAGATATGGGTGCAATCAATGAAGCATCAATATGTGTCAATACTTCCACTCGGATAAATTAACATTGTGAAAAATTTCATAGTGTAATTTTCTGTCAATTGTCAGTAGCAAGGCAGGAGATACCGTGGCACAGACCGGTGAGGGCAGCGGCATCTCCTTTAATCTATTTTAATCTTTTATCTAACTATCTGCATGTATGTCAGTAAGTCATTAGTTCCTCTCATTGTTCTTTGTAAAATGACACGTCACTTCCTGATTCAGGACACATAACTTAAACACAAAATGCATTTGTTTCATGCCAGGTGTTTTTATTGGTGAAAATTAGTAAGTAACTAAAAAAAACACATGTCTTTACCATTAACTGGCCTCACTCAGGCCTGACTCATAAGTCTGCTGGGAACAGGACATCACCACACCAACTCATCTAATTTATTTTGAACCCACAGCAAAGATCGCACAGGCGCAGTACAGCGGTTAGCGCTCGTGCTTCACAGCTAGAAGGTCCGGGTTCGATTCCCACCAGGGACCAGGCCTTTCTGTGTGGAGTTTGCATGTTCTCCCCGTGTCTGCGTAGGTTTCCTCCGGGTACTCCGGTTTCCCCTACCACCAAAAACATGTACAATAGGCCAGGATGAATGAGAGTGTGTTTGAGAGTGCGCATGGGGGACGACGGATGAAAATTAGCCCAAGGCTACAATCCGGTGTGGCTTGTTCATTAACTTGCACTGTCCCTACCAAATAAACCAATAAATAAATAAAAATAAACAATAGCGTTAGCGCAGACTAGTGTGACATCTTGCATGCAAACAAACGGTGCGCCAGTGCTTGCGTGGCTTTGAAAGACTGGGTCGACTGAGGCGGGGTCCCCTTCTCTCTCCTCATCTTTACATTAACTTTGCGCAGCCACATGTACTTCATTCAGCAGTTTCAAGCTGTCACAGGACATACTACAAACTTTACTGTGTTCCACTGTGAGTTCAACATTGGCTGTGTCCCGAGAGAAAAAGAACACACCTCTGGCTCTGGTATTGAAGAGCACCATGCGGGGCTCTACAAACGCAGGAACGTGATCAAAACACCAGCAGGTGCGCTGCCACCCCTGCTCACCCCCCGCCACCCCCGCTCACCCCCACCACCCCTGCTCACCCAAGTTCAGTGGAAAATATTGGTCTGTAGGAAGAAAAGGCTCTGGGAGGGACCGCTGTTGTTCATCATTTTGTTCAGCCCATGTGCAGCCCTCGTTCAACCCATTTACTGCGCCAGGAATGAAGCTGAAGATTACATACTGTAGCGCACCTCGTCAATGCGAGTATTTTAGTCTTAAGCCTGCGTTTAGAAAGATCGGGCCCTGCATGTCTAAATGATCTTTGGCAACACGTTCAGTATTGCTAGCAAGTTTATTTATCAGTGTTTTGTTGACAGTTTATGACGTCTAGCAACTATAATCTGGAATGTTCTGCTGAGCAGATTTAAGGTAAAAATCATAAATCATAATAAAATGTTAAAGTAGTTCTTTTGACTTGGAAGAGATAACTTTTAAAACCTGTGTCACTATAGAAGACCATGGATGACTGAGAGCCTACACAAACATATTTCCAGTGAGTGTGGGGCCTTCAAAATGGCTGTTATTCAATCATATTATCTGACCAGCATTCAAGTCAAGAAGTATTTCCCCGTTTACTACTTTACTGTAGTTCCCGCCAGGGGCAAAGCTCCACAGGAATTCCAAACAAATTCCTAACTGTGCCAAACAAACACTTCGTTATTGAGCTGGTTGGTATTTTTATGACAGCATGGTGTGGGTCAGTGAAATGCATGTTGCCGTGGACAAAGAGGCCAACAAGGAAAGTTATCTGACAGTGGAAAAAAAATTCTTGGAAACCAAAGGAGGAACTGTAGAAGGTGGAATTAATAGCCGGGCCAGCCATACTCACTTCTTTCTTTTTATAATTGAAATACATTTGAAAAAAGTGGTCATACGTAATCTCCAGTTTAGGAAAAACAGAGAACAGTATTGCAGGCCAGTCTATGGAATTAATTATTTTCAATACAGTCAAGAAGGGCTGCAGCTGAACAATCAGTTGTAATGGAATCGAAATATTAATCTAAATGGTCACCAGCAAAGGCTGCAAATATTCAGGACTATTTTTGCTGCAAACAACAACATATCTTGTCTCAATGTGGTCTAATTTATTATGCAAACTGCATAACGTCTAGTTTAGACTTCCGTTCTGAAATACAGTCCCGATCAAACGTTTAAAGGTCCTATATCATGCAAAATCGACTTTTTAGAGCTTTTAGCCATGTTGTTATGCTATTTCCTTATCAAAAACACCCCCAGAGCGGTTTTTGGCTTCATTCACGCAGTTCTAAGTAATCCTCCTGAATCCTGCTCTCTGAGCAGCTGTTCTGCCCTCTCCTGGTAAATGACTGAGCTGTTCAGTTGTGTCGTCACAAAGGAACGGAAGTGCTCTACGTCTGTATTGTAATGCCTTACGGCCTGATTTTAATTTATAAAACAGCTTTTTCATTGTTTTGTTGTAAGAGAAAACAGTAAAACTTAGAAAAATAATTTGGATAACTTTTAAAGTTCTACTTCTCAAGATTATTTTCCACCCAAATTAGGTCATTCCGATAAACGCTGTAGGAGGAGATAGATTTTGTACGAAGTGAAAAATAAAGGCTCTGTACAATTACAATGTTGATTTTTGCATTATGTATGTATGTGCACGGGACGTGCACAACAAGAAGAGCGCATTAGTGAGTGTTTGAGAGGAGGGGAGCGCTTCGCGCTCCAGTTGTCCGCATGCAATTGTAAATTGACCCAGGGCTCTCAGTCGCCCATTGACTTTTATGGGCTCTGTACAATTACAATGTTGGTTTTCTGATACATGCGCACGTGCATGACGAGAGGAGTGCGTTAGTGCATGTTTGAGAGGAGGCGAGTGCTTCGCGCTCGTTTTGTGCGCTCCGCGCACTCTATACGATTACAAGAGCCCCTTCGCCAGCCCTGAGGGCGCTCGGGCCTAATAAATGGGAGTGAGACAAACATTTGTTTTTATAAACCCTTTATTGAAAATAACTCAACTTTTTTGCAGCCGATCAAAAGTTTAGGACCACACAAAAAAACAAAACAGAAATCAAAGTTACAAACATCAACTGAGCAATGGGTAACTCTGCCGTTATGGTTGATTACTGTCTGGTACTGTGGTGCATTTTGTAAACTGCCCTTGATGTCTATCCCCAAAGGTTCTTAATTGGATTTAGATCAGGGGAACACGCAGGATGCAGGATGCAAAATTACCTTCAAAACCAATGCAAAAATAAAAGGAAACTACCTGACCACCTTGTCCGGATTTAACTGAATCTGAACAAGCTTCTGACTCGAGGCTTTGCTTGCACGCTACAGAACACGAAGACCATGTTAACTGATAAACGATGATCATCGCCTAGTCATTCTGCACATAACGTGATTAACTACAAACACATAGCCACAAACAACCGATTCATTGGTCGGCGGTCACCCGCTCTCCATAGAGGGGTGCAAAACTAGGATAAAAAGGAACTGTCAACAGAGAACAGGACATGTGCTTTTGTTTACGGCCGAGCGAGTGCTGACTCGCGCCACAGTGGGACCGGCATTTCAACAAAAGCTGGTCTTGTGACAATAGTTGGTAACAAAATAGTTGATCAACATACAGCTCATTTAAAATGACTGCTCTTTTGCACATCGTCTCATGATGGTCATTTTTTCATCAATGACAATGAAAAGCCGTGGTAGATTATGACTAACTTGACACGCTAACTCCTACTACAGATAAGATGTTACACAAGTCTAAAACACGGTTTACGTGGCTCCACTCTTACAACCTCCTCCCAACTTTTCCTGCCACCATGACATCACAGCACCAGCGTTGTGTATGTTGTCCATGATCTCCTGACCTTATTATGACCTTATTATCCTCGGCTCCTCTGCTTAACCACAAGCCATAGGTGACACGAAGAGAAAAACACAGCAGAGTAATGTCTTTGTAATGCTGAGCAATGTTTTTGGACTGATATAAAAGCCCGGTCACTTACAGGGGAAGCTCACCTCCCCATCGCTTCTGTGCATCACATATCTATGGAACAGTCTTAGTTTAGTTTGTTTATTTAAGCACTTTATAAAAAAAACATAAATTGCATGATTACATCATTGCAGTAAAATAAAACTCAAAAAGGAGTAGGCCGGAGCAAAAAAGCTTATAAATGCCTACCCCCCCATTCAAAGTAATTACATGCATTTCAGATTAACTCAAGAAATACAAAACATAATTGTCCTTTCAAAAGAAAAAGCCCATCATAACACTGAGAATATACATAACTGAAACGCATGTGTCCAGCTGTAGGTAAATAATAACAGTAATAATAACGGTGATACAATCAGCATCTCGTGATTTCATACAATATAACACTTTCCATTACAAATTCCAGAATTGCCCAGGCACATGTGCAACAGAAGCGTGCATGTACCTGTTTACGTACAAGCAATTAATGAATTACAAGTTTCATTTTCTATACATAGGCACACACACAGCCCTGTGGGAGTGCCCATCCATGGATCACAATTATATCCTTTCAACAATTACAATTTTCTGCATCAATCTGACGTATAGCCGGATTAATCAAGAAAAGCATTCATGTTTTACAAGAAGAAAATCACATGAGATTTACAAAACTTCTAAGCACAAAAATAATAATGTATGCAATTTACCAGTATATATAAACTCCCCTTCTCATAATAACCATATCCAATCATTACTTATAAACACTAGTCACCTTTGTATTTTAACCATTGATTTAGTTATTATTTAAGTATTACATTTGTCATAGTTTTTAATCAACACTACACATTATTATTACAAGTCCCTTTGCAGTCATTTCCATTTCCACTGTAAAAATATTGGTTGTGATTGTTTTATTATTTTGTTGTTTGTCTTATTTAGTGAGGTGCCTTAAAAAAAGCCAGGGTGTAATGTGGCCAGTTGGTAGAGGGCAGTAGCCCCCCATCAGCAAGCCCTCACCCTGCTGCCCTAACCAATTGTTGCTGTGAGACAGTTCTGAGACCTATGCTGGGTGGTGCATTAAAAAGACAAGATTTATGAACCCGTTGAAAGGGGGGGGGGGTCCATCTCTCGCCTGCCCTCGTTCTATTATGTTTAATAGTAACCAGTGGAAACAGGCTGTTACAGCATTGTTGTTATCTTTTGCTTGTTCATTACTCTCAGTTCCTATAATTCATAACAACTTAAACTTAGAGGTTGGTGACATTGGTTCTATCAGCAATGATGTGGTTAAACAGATTCACAGTAATACAAAATTACTTGTAAATAATAAGAACAAGGTCACATGTCTTTAGCATATTTCTCAAACGCACTTCTCTTATACCGTTTTTTGAAACGGCCATCCGGCGGCCATCCGGCGGCCTTCCGGCGGCAACGGAAAGAATCCGCAAGAAGTCTATTTTTGCCGGAGACCGGCCTTAGTCCTCCAGCCCTGACCCAACACCTCCTGCCCGGCCCCAACACCTCCAGGCCGGGGCTACAGTGCCTTGCGAAAGTACTCGGCCCCCTTGAACTTTTCGGGCCGAATACTTTCGCAAGGCACTGTATATATGGGGCTATTTATCACGTGAACTCGCACCAAGAGGGAAACTCACGTGCACTTCTGTTCTCGCGAGAGCCGTTTCTGTGCCTGGCGCAGCATCTGGTGCCGGAGCTGGGCACAGTGTCAGCCGGACTCACTGTGAGTGGTAGTTTGTGGCAAACCCGGACCGGACAGGACCGAACCCGGACCGAACCCGGACCGTAGTTAATGTGAGCCGGGGGTAAGGGTTCCTCTAAATTATTCCACAGATTTACACATCTCCGGGTGATACAGTGACTTTTTAGGGTAGAATGAATACATTGTACTTTCAGATTATGAGTGCCCCTTAAATTGTAACTTCCCACTCTTTTACCAAACATTTGTTGTATAGTACTAGGGAGCTGGTTGTTTACAGCTAAAGGTCTGGTCTTCATTCCAGAAAGTTTACAGCGCATGCGCCATCCTCAGTCTTGTTCTATTTTCTGTGGCAGCACATTTACTGAGCTGGCTCCGTATATGTGTTTTGTCTTCGTGTGGACAAGCAGTTGGATACATAAAAAGGCTAGCAAAGTACAAATTACTGTATTTTTACTATATCGGTATTTATTATATTTATATTCTTAGATTTTATTTAAATTTCATTTGTCGTGTTTTTGGTATGTTCGAATGACAAAGTACCATGAACCCACGAACCTTTTATGAAAGGCTATGTTTTACTGCCTTTGCATGCAGAATTTTGTTGCAGCACATAATCAACGAACATTATTTCTATTATACATTTTTGTTAGTTATGTAAAAATGTGTCCGGAACAGTTTTGGTTTCATTTTGCAGAGGCCATATGGTAGAAATACCACACTGGCCTTCCTATTTGTTCCTTCAGCAGCTGTGAACAACGTAACAATGACAATGAACTCCACGGCAACCATAATCACAGCCTGGTTTCCTGCGCTTTCCCAAAGCCCTCTTTAGGCCACAGTAATGAGCTGTCTTTGTTCTACATGTTAAGAGCTTGTCACTTGTCACGCCTCTCTGCTCTTTTCCACACTCTTTTTGTGCATCCTCTGCTTTGGCACATGGTGAAAACAAGAGAGATCATAATAAGAGCAAAGAGGCAACTCATTTCCTGCCCTTTGTGTACAGCACAAATTACCAGAGAGATGACGTCCATGTCTGTGTTGACCTGTGTGCACAACATGTTCAGATAAATAAGCAATGCTACCATATTCAAAGCGTACATTGTAATAAAAGATCATCTAAAGTCTGTTGAGAGTGGTACTGAAACAAGAAAAAACTAAATTGAGATAATCAATAGAGGACAAGATAAAATGATAATAATACGACAAGTTTTTAAAACCACTTAAAACTGCTTTAGTTAAGCAGGTGCTGTTGTAAAGCGCTATACAAATAAAGGTTGATTGATTGATTGAAATTAGAGTTTGTCCTTTTAGATAAGAACAAAACCACAGGACAGACCCAGAAAATCCCATCTCTGATTCATATACTGTGATCTACACAGAAAAACATCAGTAAGACCAAAACTGAGCACCGACCATCATCACGTTAGTTTCATCCCAGCAGTTTTAGAGGACTGCATTTTCATAAAACAGACAGAAATGTATTATAAAATCATGCTGCTCCAAAATATTCAAGCAAAATTCAAAAACATTTTATGAAGATAATCCGACAACTCAAAGTGCTTCTAACATTTTCAAGTCGCATTAATACGATATAAATAATTACTTTCACACAAAAGAAAAAATTATACTTATTTACAAACACAATAGAATAGAACAGCCAAAACTGTCCTATTGAGACAAGGCCACAACATCAGAGGAAAAGACTAGCTACTTATTCTTACTGAGAATTATATCTTGAGTGCAAAAAGTAATTAGAGTGACGTAAACTTTAACAGCACATAATGTCACCCATTTAACAAATGTCAACCGATGAGGCAACTGCAACTGCACAGTAAACCATTATAACCACTCTGACTGCTACACAGTCCCCCGTGTGCTCCATGACTGAGTCTGACCACATGAGTGTCAGAAACAACACTGTCTCGAGAAACGCGGCACAGTGATCCACTTTAAAGGCGCAGTGCACTTCATGTTATCGATAGGTTGCGTTCAAGTGACATCATCACATTATATTATATTGTGACATTATATTAGCATTATATTCATATTGAGGAGGTGAAGTCAGAATTCAATGGTAGGACGTCAAATTGCAGATGTTTTATTGTTAATAACTCTATTGGGCCATACATATGAAACAAACAGTTTTATACACTATGGATAGATAGTTTAATTTTTCTCCATCAACAATAATTAAAGAAGATTAAGATGGCAAATTTGTACAATCAATCATTACGAAAGGCTCAACATGTTTTCGGTTTGGTTATTTTTTTCAAAAACAGAGTATCTCTCGTCGATTTATACTGGCCCCAGCCCACCACCTCTACAACAGACAGCTGTGAACTTATTCTGTACCTGTTTTCAAGATATCCCTGGGATCCTCGAGGCAACTCGGAGTCCGCATTAGTCCAAGCCTTTTTCTCTAGCTAGAACAGCCGTAGACTAGCTCATCCTGCCAAAGTAAGGAACTACTGCAATGGGAACTGACAGTAGAGAAGTGAGCCTATACAATGAAGTGTTTGTTAGAGCAGTGGCAGACAAAAATGATTCTTCAAAAGCAAGTCAGTCCCACTCTCAACATTCCCCACCCAAACACAACAGCACAACAGACTCTTTTCAACTCAACAGACAGAACAAATCCCTGTTTTGGAACAACTTAGTGATATTTCAGCAGAAAAACCTTCCAGCATGTCACCAAATGTCACTAATGTGACCTTATCCAAAAATTAAGGCCAGCAGGCAACATATCAAATAGGGCTACACAATATTTACACAAATTGCAATATGACAATAACAATATTATTGCGATTTCTGTGTAAGCTCTCAGTCGTACAGGAGTTGTCCATCTTCAATGAAGGTACTTGAGTCATCTTCTGTACTCAGTAGTTGAAGTCTCGAATGTTTCGCCTCTCATCCTAAAGGCTTCATCAGCGGACTAAAGTCCCGCTCAGCCCGCAGCTTAGATAAAGACCACAAGGAGGAGTTGGGGTAGGCCCGGCTCCTCCCCTCTAATCACAGCTACTCTCAACTGTGGGTAAACAACCTTTGAAGTAGAGCTTCTCTAACGACCTGCTCACCCCAGTATCGGTCAGTCCTGTCCTTTTCATAGATGATCACTGCCCATTATCTGCCTATTGTTCTTTTGTTTCGATGCAAAGAAGAAGAATGTAAAGAACATTATATTGGAGAAACGAAACAAGTTCTACAGAAGAGAAACACCAAAGAGAAAGCACAATACAACGACTCTCCCCAGTGAAGTGGATGCTTTGCAACACACTAGTGCCCCTGTGTCACTGGCAATGGAGAAATGTTTACATTTACGACATTACACGCATGTACAGGTGGTAAACGAGACCAAATAAGTAGAGCGCAGACAGATTTTATTTTGAAATACACCAGATCTTCTTTTCTCACGAGACCTGACTTCCTGTTTGGCTCGTGTTTTTCTGTCAGCTCGATCCGCGGGGCTCCGGTGTCCGGCAAAAATAGACTTCTTGCGGATTCTGTCCATTGCCTCCGGAAGGCCGCTGGAAGGCCGCCGGATGGCCTCGGTAGCCGGACCCGGACTTCGCGGAGCAGTGTGAGTGTGCAACATTGGTTTTAATGACTTTCTAAGATTGCGGACTTTAACAGGATTTAATGTGAGCTTTACTCCAATCTCCTTTGGGGACAGCCAACAGGGCACGGCCAGTCCAATGAGACGGCACCTCGGCCAACTAAAGAACAATAGGCAGGTAATTAGCAGTGATCAGCCATGAAAAGGACAGATAATTGGCAGTGATCATCTAGGACAGGACTGACCGATACTGGGGTGAGCAGGTTGTTAGAGACGCTCTACTTCAAAGGTGAGAGTAGCTGTGATTAAAGGGGAGGAGCCGGGACAACCCCAACTCCTCCTTGTGATCTTTATCCTGCGGGCTGAGCAGAACTTTAGTCCGCTGACGAAGCCTTTTAGATGAGAGGCGAAACGTTCGAGACTTCAACTACTGAGTACAGAAGATGACTCAAGTAACTTCATTAAAAATATTATTGCGATATTTTACTAAACCGCTTCAGCACAGTATATTCCATCCAATTTACACACATGGACACTTTATGTGGCACAAGGTGTTACGGAGTTTGGCCGACATCAGCTCTCCGCCTCGGACTGTTGTTTTGGACAAACAGCAGCTCGGCATCAGAGCACTCCAGGAGTGAAATGCGGAGCGGTTTGTGTGTGAATCATATCCAGGCGCTACTTAAACGAGCCATCTGGGTGATCGCACATTTTGCAAAGAGTTCAATTTTGGTTAAAGAAAAATAAGAAAACGGGCATCCTTACTTCAAAGACATACCTGAAAAGCCAAACCCTAACCATTTACAGTCATAATCATAAAACTAACAATGAACTAATTAGTAAAACATGTTCAAAGCAAAGCGTTAATGATATATAGCTATTCAATGTTGATTGTTTTTCTTTTTTTTTTAATTGTAATTATGTATATTAAAAAGAACAGGCATATTTGTAAAGTTTTGGTAAAGATTTAGTAATAGTTGAGAAAGTTTCTGCAAACAAGTAGACTACAAAGCATTTACAAACACAAGTGAATCGTTTGCTAATTATGGGCTAATAATGAACCAATGCTTTACAAATGATGTACACCTTATAGCACATAACATTTATTAATAATTGGCTTATTGTTAGCCCAATATTGTCCATGATTAACGTCTATTTGTAAATGCTTTATACACCCGATTATAAGGGTTACAAAAAAGGAATAAAGTAATTTGGTTAACCTCTTAACCGCCGGCTTAAAGGGACTATAGTTTAAAAATGTTAAAATTCAATATTTTCCTCCCCCTACATGTTCCAACAATGTCCTAATGTGTAGAATGAGCCCAGACCTATTCACCACAAGTGCCTCTAAGATCCTGCACTGTCACTCAAAAAGGTGTTAATTCGGGTTCGAAGTGCCGTCATGCACGAGCTTAACATAGAGACTGCAGTAACGCGTTAGACCTGAGGTGGCAGTAGTGAGTATAAAAATGACCAACTTGCATTTAGTCCCTTTAACTGAGTGCATTTTCTCCAGTTTGGGTTTATCCAAATCTAAAATCTTCTTGACTGGAGCCTCATTTGAAAGCTAAGACCTTGCGTTGTTGCTGTGTTGTCGAGACTTTATAGTCGTATTTTGACACTTTTTTTGTAAGGTTTTTGTCTCTTTTTGTTGTGTTTTTGTTGCTTTTTCTGTGCTTTATTATGCTTATTGATGGTTTTGTTGCGTTCATCCTTGTTTACGTCTTATTTTCGACGCTATTTTGATGCTTTTTTTCCAAGAAGCTTTTAGGGTGTGGGTAATGCCAAACTGGAGAAAATGTCCTCGATTCGGGAGGTTAAAGATTGTATATCATAAATGTATATCATAAAATGCATTGAGTTGCCTTGTGTACAGAATGCGCGGTATAAATAAACATGCCTTGCCTTGTAGTGGTATTAAGGAAGCTTCTGACCCTCAAGCATATTGCAATTCATGAGAGTTTGTAGTAATTTACAATGCCGCATTTTATGTAATTTTTATGTAACCACTTCAAAAAAACCATAAAGCATGCAGACCTAATAGTACTTTCTATTAAAACTTCATTTTGAAAAGAATGCGATGTGCCAATGAAGACTCCTGTTGCGAGTTCGACAGAGATAAATGGGTGCAAGGCGGGGAAGAGCAACAGGCAGATGAAAGACAAAAGGAAAAAGCTGTCTATCTTCGCTCCATCACTGCAAGCAGCGAGGAGATAACACTTGTGAAGCTCAGAGTCAACGGTTTGAAAACCCTTTTAATCTATGAAAGTCAGATACATGTACCCACTCTGTTTTTCCACTAAAGAACCAGATGAAACATAACATACAGCGGGAGGAAAATGTTTGTGAAGTGAACGCTTTGGAATTTCTCACATTTCTGCCTAAATTGGTCATAAAATGTGGTCTGATCTTCATCAAAATTATAAGAATGATATAATTATACAGTGTCTGCTTAAACTAATACCACCCAAACAATTACATGTTATCATATTTTTATTGGCCATAACATGCAAACATTCACAGGACAGGGAGGAAAAAGTAAGTGAACCCAGGAATTTCGCTGAACTGCAACAGTTTGTAAAGAGAAATGGTCCAAGATTTATCCTGATCGTTGCGAGCGTCTAATGGACTAACTTTCTCAATTTACAACTCAAAGTAGTTTGCAATGCGAAGAGGCCAAAAGCAATAACTGTTAAGATGAAAAACAAAACAAAACCGAAAAAACAAAATAAAAAATAACATGTGTGGTGCAAACAGTTGTAAAGAGTGGGATGCCAATTGATGTAGCTGTGGCCATTAAAAGCCACTGTACTGAAATATAAATGAACAAATGCAGCAAAGTATCAGTTCATTATAACTCCACTGGAAGCAAAGCACTTTTAGACATGTTTCGCTTTCAAATTAAGTTGTGTGGACTTCAGGACAACTCTGCCCTTTAATGAGGACAGGGAAGTAATTAGTCCGGCGGCCTCACAGTGGAAGCCATGGTGGCTTGATCCTGTCCCCCACTGTGCCTGGACCACTGCCCCTCTAGAAATATACTGCAGCCCTCAATCCTGCATTCATGACAGAGGCAAATGGAGTCAGGTACAATATCCCACTGCTTGAAACTTGTTGGTTCAGTGTTTGAATGTTTGAGTGAACCTTAGTGGCTGAGAACTAAATAATGCAGTGAGATACTGAGCTGTCAATGGTGTTAACCAGCGAAGCAGTGCAAGTTGGCACCAGTCTGCTCTCGCTACAGGCTTCAAATAAATAAATCCACAATATTCTGTTTCACAAAAGAGAGAGTGCAGCAGCATCTCGGGATACACCCCTCTTTACACATACAAAACTTAATGGACTTGTAAATACTGGCTATCAGTGTTGGGGGTAACGCGCTACTTAGTAACGCGTTAGAGTACTCAGATTACGTTTTCCGAGTAACGAGTAAAGCAACGCGTTAGTTTTGCATTTGCAGCTAATAAAGTACTAGTTTCTTTTTCAAATCAGTAACGCGTTAGTTTGGTCCTGATCCCTCCCTTGTCTCCTTTATTCCTCGGCTGCAGTGCTGTCCTCCATCACTTTCATCAACTTATGGCAGAGTGTTCACCGAGAGCGTTCTCATTGTGGATGTACCATTGAAGTAAATTGGGATGTACTTACATTATTTTGAACTTACTGGAGAAAAGGACAATACTGCACTGGCGGTGAAGCTAAAGAGGAAACGCACGATGAAGCTAGCCCTCGCCTCCTGAACAACAACGCGTAGCTTTTGGCAGCAGCGGCCCTTCCAACGTAGACAACTAACTCGCAGCTGGTTATGTGGTTGAGGAAAGCTGCACAATCTGCTGGCTATGCAGTCAGATTATCTTGATAAAACACCCCATCATAATCCATAAACTGCAATATTAGTCCGGTTCACTATGTAATTTTGCCTGATTTTTGTGGAGAGTACAACACAGAGTATCAAAACTATAGACATTTTTGAAAACTTTATTAAATAAGCAATGAGAAAAGTTTCAATTTGCTAAAAAAAAAAAAAAAAAGTGCGACAATAGCGATAATAACATTTATATGGGGAGTGAAAAACGTAGTTTGCCGGAGATTTAAAAAATTTGGCAGAAAATTCCATTTGGTCATTCCAATCAAAAAAGTCAATGAAACCCTTGTCATTATGTTTCATACAGTTACCGTAGCGATGACATAATGAACCGGACTTTATCTAACAAAAGACACAATAAGGGCTCAGGTTGAGGCTTTTAGATAACCACTGCTTTTAGAGGAAGTCTTCTCGTAATATCTTACAGCATAGTTGGCTATTATACTTTGAGTTAGAAAGGATCTAACCCAAAAACGGACTCCAAATCACTGACAAGGAAACTTATCTAATCATCGCTTGAGTTCTGGTTAAAAAAAAGTTAGCTATAGTCCCTACAAATCTAATGCAACAATAACATGCACATTTCAGGCATATTAGAAGTCTAGACTCAAATAACAACATAATTAGCAGATTTTACACATACAAGGATTCTTTGGGGACAAGACATGACAACAGAGACATTTCAATACTTAGAAATAATTGTAGTCTAAGCTGTTTGATAATTGTGAACACTCAACATTGCAATTACTTGATTGTTCCTCGATCCTGTTGAAGTCCTCAACACCATGTTGTGAACAGTGTATGTTGTTGGGTCACATAAGACATTTCTTAGCTATACAGACAAGGCTTTCAACATTTTGCCAAGATACCAGCTAAACCAATTTGAGACCTACACATTTCTTCTTCTGAGACACTGAAGAGGCACCAAGAGACACCTGCAGCACATGTGGAGGCGTCACAAGAGGTGCTACACGAATCAAGGAAGGAACAAATAAGAAGATGGTGAAAGACTGTTGTGGAGCTGACCAGTGCAGGACACCACGCTTTGAAACAGGGACAAACCCAGGAGGCGCTTGCTTGCTTGCTCACTCGAGCTGGCTATTTTGAGTTACTGTATGTGTTTACTCTCACCCAATCTAATTAAGATTGATAATTTAGAATTGACAAGAAACATCTTCAACGAATAACCTAAATCATGATGACAACAATTTGACAACGATCTTATGGCTACTATTTTTAACCTGAAGCATCTTTCCATTTCTGGTCTCAGGATACTTACTGGCTTATTTATCTGGGCAACAGGCTTATCTATGTTCAACCCGATGTAGAAAGACTAGGAGAATTTCAACAGAAATTGTCTTGAATGTCAGCCTCCAGACTGAATCCAAATTAAAACAGCATAAAATCCCGTTTCACAGATGGATTCTTTATTTAGCAGCTACATTAACCTACATTGATTGGTCATTAAAGGTGACCTTGTCCACTAGGTGAACATGATATTATCTTTTTCAGGAGAACTGATCTAGCGCAGGTGCTACAAGTCCTGAGGAAGATTAGAATTAGAATTACCTTGGGACCTCAAGTTTATACTTTCCCTGAAGAATTCTAGGCCCGTGTGAATCAACATGTCGGTGTTTTAAACATTTTTAACCTGTGCAATGGAGTCTAATGAAAGCAACAGTGATTCAAAACTTTATCAACCGTCCATAACACAGTGTAACCGTTTGCCTCCCAAGCATTACTCCAACCCAAATTCTTGTTTTAAATTTGTTTTTAAAGTCTATAGAGTAAACTAGCTACGATATGACAGATTGGAAGCATGACCCCGTTGTTCTGGCCACGTTAGAACAAGAAGTTTAAATAAAGAGACACAATAAAAGAGCACTTATTTCCTCAGTAGACAGTCGAGTATCAGACACGGGCTCATCCAATCACAACGCTGAACACGAGTTACGTGTATGGTGTTCCATTAACCAGGGCAGCATGCTTCATTATTCATCACACATTCTTGAAACGAAGCTGCAGGAGATGTACTCGGACTCACCAAACAACAACAACCATGGTGATGAACATCACAGCGTTTTTTATGTACAATCATCAAAATTATAACAAATAAAGGCTTGACATATGTCACTTTGCATGTAATGAGTCTATATCATATAGTTTCACATTTGAAGTTGAATTACAGAAATAAATGAACCTTTTCATGATATTCTAATTATATGACAAGCACCTGTACATACAAAAAGGCTTTTATTTCGTTTAAGAAGCAATACCGCAATGATTATTCATCACAACACTTGAAATTAAGTTGTGAACGGCAAAGTTTACCAATGCAATAAAATACCAATAAAGAGACAAAGAAATGCACTAATCCCAACAGACAATAGTCTATGGCTGTAAAATGAAATTAAACAGGGGTATTACAATGAGACTGACATGTGCCAGCTGATACACACCTCCAAACCTGGCTGCAGCTCTGCGTCTGGATGGCGATACCAGCTCTTTGACGATTTGAAGGACCTGCATGCTCACTTAGGCAGCAGCAGACAGCGCTGGGGACACCATGGGGCAGCAGCATCTCACTCCTGCCCTTTTCCACCCAACAACCATCCACTGTCAGGGTTCTTTCTCCAAACTCATCTCCACAAATGCATCATGCTGGCGATGTCCTCGAAGCAAACTACAAAAGCAACAGCGTAGTCCAAAACCTAGCTCTCATCTGTGAAAAGTATTTGCTGTCCAGGAATCCTTTTGTGTCTGTCTCCTTCTTCTCCACACCGTCTTTTTTCCCCTCAGTTAGGTCCAAACTTTACACCCTTTAACAGATGTGTCAAAGAAACAGACAGATAAACACTTTGTTTGGCAAATGCATCTAAAACTGTTGCCAGTACTTCGCTTATCAAGCTGCTCAAAGTAGCGAATGATGTTGAGTGGTGGTGCTCAGCAGGAGTGCACCTCAAATCGCCAGTCTCTCCACTCCTCATTCCTGTCCTTCGCTTATCCATGTTATTGTCACCCGTCTCTGGTTTCTAGATCCATAGATCTGGTCGCTCCCCTCGCTCTCCTCTCATCACATCCTCTCAATTCAAATTAATAAGCTCTTGCACTCACAGCATCTTCTCTGCCGCTTTCCCTCCTCTGACGCTTCCTCTGTTCCTGCTCGCTTCTCTCTCACATTGAGCCACTTTGCCCGCCTGGTCACTACTCTCTCTCCCAGTTTCACATTGACATTTGAAAGCACAGGACTAAATGAAAGCCACAAGCAGCATCAGCGACTACGCCCTCTGTGCTTCAAACACTGTCAGTCATTGTCACTCCCGCTACATCACTGTTATAATGCAATAAAGAGCCCGGGGAGGCTTCTCAGACTAAAATTGTGTTAAATTCGCAATCTCATTATATCATAGTGTGGCATCGCTAAATAAATCAACAATATCCTTTAAAACTCATGTTCAAAAGAATATTGTAGAATGCTGCGTTTTAACTTCTGGAAATTGTTTAATATATAGTTATATAATTGGCTCTATAAATTATAGCAAAAAAAAAAAAATACAAATAAAAAATCACCATGACCACAAGAGCAATAACAAAACATAACAGGTGTTTCTATCTCAACGCAATAACCTGCATGTTGCTCAATTCTTCCAATACATGACAAAGAAACAAAAGAAAAACAGGTTCACTTTAGCCGATATGTGGCTAAAGGATGAAAATGATTAAATGCATCACTGTGGTCATTTTGTGGTATCATCTTTGCTTGAAGACAATCTAATAATGGTTAAAATATCTCTCTTTTCATTCCTTTAATTTCCCAGAGTGCCAAGTGGAAATGCACATCTCAAGTGAAGTGACCTGACGACAGACTGACCCAGCACACGCGCTCTTCATCCACCTTAGAAAAACCTGACCACACAACATGTCTGTCGACTTGAAGACCACTTTCCACCGCATTAAGCCTCAAGGACGGCGCAGCGTTCAGATCGGCAGTACCACAGAATGCATTCATGTTTTACATAAAGGAAGCTCATAATACACTTGTAATAAAATGAGTCACAAATTGTGCTCAAACCACATGTTTAAGCATGGGCTCACTCCACACACTGCATAATAGACGTGCCCTTGCATTAGTATTTAGTATTACACTGTATACAGAGATGCACAATTAACAGATATCCAGGAATAGCTTTGAGAAAGATGTTGCTATGCTCTGGTGCCAGAGCTGCAGTAGCATTGCAATGCAGCCTTCATTTTTTTCCACAGTAATGCAAGGTCAGTTTTCCCCAAGTATTGAGGCGTTTCAGATTCATACATTACATTATAACATTCTACTATCAAGGACTTAAGAGAGAAAAAATAAACATGATGATGCATTGCACTGTCTGTTTGAGTAACGATTCATGCCTCTTTGGTTAGAAAAAGTCTGGTGCCCCCTGTCACCCTTCTTTTCGGATTGTTTGACTTTTTGAGAATGCCGCTCGGCCTGAAAACCGTTTCGGCTGGGCTCATGGACTCGGTGTTTGTGTGGAGGAGCAAGCGTCACCTCCCTGCCGTCTACTGTTCGAGCGCCTCACTGAACGCGGGGTGTTTGTGAACACGGCTAAGTGTCAGTTTGGACTTTTGAAGATTGACTTCCACAGCGTGTCACAGCAGGGTGCGCTGCCACTCCCTGCCAAGGTCGAAGCGATTTCCGCGTTTCCCTTCTTCGGTGAAGCCCCTGCAGGAGTTTTTGGAAATGGTAAACTTTCACTATCGTTTCATCCCTTGAGCTGCCCACATTATGCACATTTTGTACAAAGCATTACAAAGAGCAAGAAGGGTAACCAGGGGTCTCATTTATAAAACTGTGCGTGAGATTCTTACTATATGATTACGCATGAACAATATATAATATTCTGATTTCTAAACACACACCTGCAAGTATCTTTTCTTCACTGATTTTGCACGGCAATCAAAGTATGTTTACGCAGGTTCAGAGCTTCAAAATGAGGTACAGCATTGTCCACATTCACTTCGATTTTGTTAGTGAAAGTTGGGTTTTTAGAATGGTGGGAACCAAAAAAGGCATTGGTTCGTACTTCGTATCCGATGTTTGGAATCATATTTTTCCGGGATCGACTGCATCCCTAACCCCTCCTCACGACACGCCCTCTGCACGCCTCCATTTATTTTGTCTTTTTTATTCAGATTTATACAACAAACTGATTATTGAACATAGCGTTTGTGAGGAGGTTCGAGAGCCGATCAGGACCAGGCAGCGGCCCGATTTGGGTGAGTTTAGGAGACAGCGGTTCAGTTCGTGTGATGAGTGAGGAGGAAGGGGTACCAGACAGGTTGGTGTGAGTGAGGAGGGGCAGCGGTCTGGTCCGGCCCAGATTGTGTTTTCTGCCTTACAGCACGGGAAAATCCACAAATGAGCCCAATGCAGGAGTGAGCACAGGGTAGGCGCATTGAGTTGCCTTCAATATTTCAGCCATCAGTGAAATATTCTTCCTCTTTGTCAACAGTGTTTCATCTATGAATGAATACGCATAATATGAACAGGAAGGATTAATTGGGAAAAAAAAAAAAATTGGGCCCTGAGATGTGCAGAGTCACTTTGAGAGAAATCCCAACTGCTAGATAATGTAACTGTAAAAGCCTTGAGCTTTTATAAAAAAAAGTGGACTTACAAACTAAGAAAAATCTGATTATTCAGAGCTACATTTATACGCCTATATATTTTTCGTAGAGTGTATACATGTGTGGGGCAGCACTGATTGCTTCTCAAAAAATCTGGGGTACATATAAATATTGGCCATTGTCAGTATTGGTTATCTGCAAATGATCTGTTATGGGTATTAGGGCAGGGCGATATGGCCTAAAATCTATATCATGATATAAAAAAGAAATATCACGATAACAATATATTTGACGATATAATTGACAATGGACAAATTTCTTTAAAATCTCAGCCTTACGCCTATTGGGAAGATTAATTCAGTGATATTTTTTTTTTTAATGACAAACTAATTTCCTTGCAAATATGATCTACTCAAGAAGCTTACATCTTTCATTTAATTTTACTTTTTAAGCACCTGTCCCTGTGTTCTACAGTCAGTGTTTATGCTGCTCTGATGGAGCTGAGCATAAAATTATATCGTGTCAACAACGATATCAAAAATTACAACGATATCAAAAAATATATCACGATAACGATATGCGATATGATATGGCCCACCCCTAATGGGTATCAGTTAACATGTACATTAGCGTGCATCCCTAGTTTTAGTTTCAAAGACACAGGCGCCCCTCTGTTGTCCTAATGGCTGCATTGTGTTTGAGAGATGATTGAATTAGCCTAGTGCTGATTGCTTGGCACATTGACTAATGCTCCCTGTTGTGCTCCAGTGCATTTTGGTTTTCAGGGGGCTCACTGCTGAATCCCAATGAGATATGCTGAAGAACAGCTGCACTACTGGAGGCATGACAACTGACAATTTATTATATGGCCCATCTCATGAAAGCAGAAATAATTGGTGATATCTTATTCAATGGTCATTTCGTCAAAATGAACATCTCTTCAAAACAACAGAAGTAGAACTTTAGCAGTTTTTATCTAACCATGGATAGATTGGAATTGTGGCCACCTTCAGACCTCCTCTCCCACAACCTCTTGAGGGAGGAGCCAACATGGTAGACAAAGGTGGAACTTGGATCCCGGACCATAGTAACTGCTTATGTAAGGGCTAATATGTGAATATGCACGTTCATGGATGCACTGTAAGAAATGACACATATAAATCTGACAAACAAGTGGCCAATGCTGAACCTTTTTTACAGACACACATCCAAGAGCTGGGAGCTTCATGAACTCTCGCATACAAACACATGTACATCTGTCACACAGTTCATCAGATCTAACCTGTATTATATTGGTCGATAAGGTGAGAGCCGTTCATCAAGGCTGACAGACAGCGAGCTGGTTGTCACAGGGAACAGTCTGAGCCCCTCCACCCTCTGACCCTGGATCAGGGAGAGAGAGTCTGGACACTTGTTTACCCCGGCATCCATCATCCTGCTGCAAGGAAGCTGGGCTTATCAGAGAGCCAAGTCAGCTCCTGCACAGCAGCAGCAGCAGCAGGCTTAGTGGCGGCCAACGAGAGATGGGGGCTAGACACATGAGGACATTTATTGATTATTGTTCAAGTGAATAATAATCAAAATCAATGTTTATAATAACCATATTATATTTAGTCATACAATAATATGACTAAATATAGTCATATTATGACTATCTATTGCATATCTAAATATGCAATCTATTGCATATTTATAATGCAATAGATTGCATTATAAATATGCAATCTATAAAGATAATCATTATAATTAAATAACAATATCTCCTATTAAAAAGGGTTAGGCTTTAAAAGTTGAGTTCTCAAAACCAATGGGGGAAGGAAAGAGGAACCCCAAAGCGCTTCACACAAGGGAAGGGGATTTTCACTCACTCCATAGACTGTGATTGTAAGCTATAGCCACAGTTTCACCTTAAGTAGACTGACAGAAGCACGTCTACAGCTGCACACATCTGTGCCAAAGGACCCTCCGGCCACCACCAACCACCGCTCACTCACAGGTTGAGATATGCTGTCTACAGTTACACAATGATACCTCCCGGGCAAGGTCTGTGGCTCCGTTTCCTCCCGCTGCCCTTCCCTTTAACACACAGATGTAATCATATTCCAACAAGCCTTCCTTCCTGTAAAGCTCCCACCCCCCACCGTACCTCCACACCCACTCCTATAATTCAAAACATGCAGTGCCACTGTCTCTCTGCACACACGACGCAGGGGATCGCTCACCACCATCACAGTGTGCAGCTGAGGCCAGGAGACAAAGAGATGGATATGGGGAGATATGGATTTAAAAAGGTATTGAAAACCATGAAGCACAAACGGAATATAAATCATAATTGTTTGATATTTTGTGCCCACAGTCTCAATTTGGCCAACATTTCTTGCAATTTTCTTTTCTTATATGAAAATGAAAGCACACCGACTGCACTGAGGTGACGGAGCAAGCAGGTAGATAAAATAAATACCACACAATGCATTTCTGCAAGACCTGCATCTTATGGAATCGATTAATCTGCATATCTTTTGTACAATTAATTGATTAATTCCTTGGCTTTTTGAAAAATAAATGTTTTCAAACTTTTCTACACATAAAGCTTAAAGGGGGGTATTATGTAAAATCGACTTTTTCAAGCTTTATATCATGTTATTATGTCATTCCCTCATTAACCACATGCCTGGAGTGTTGCCTTGGCTCATTCACATATTTTTGAGTAATCAGTAAAAACTTAGACGGCAGCCATTTTAGGTGTAGCAATGCCTCAGTCCTCCTAGGAACGCCCCCACCTCCTGGAGACGCCTCTGGACCTTTTGTCACCAGCCAAGCCACCAACCACTGCTCCTCAGCTCAGCAGAGCCCCCTCCCCGCACAGTGTTGTTGTTTAAATGCCACAGCAGTGTGCTGAAGGGGGCGTGTCGGAAAGCTTCTTAAAGAGACAGAGGCCTATTTCAAGACGTTCAGTACAGCCATTTTGAGAGAGCAATTTTATTCAAGGCAGTTATTTTAATTTACTGCATATACAGACCACCAGAAGGTTACGTCATCATTGTAGTATGCTATAGACTGGTGCTATGTGATTGAAAAAAGCATAATACCCCCTCTTTAATTGCCATTGCTTGAGGATGTGTTGATGGAGTAAACTTAAAGTGAATGTTTGTAGGAGGCTCTAAGTGCTTTAAAAAAAAAAGTCACTTGAACTTGGTTGTTCAAAAGGTGTACATGAACACAAGCACGAGTTTCTGTCAACACTGAACACTGATTGGGACATGAGTTGGGATTGATTCTATTTCCAAACTGGTTCTGGGAACAATAAGAGCGGAGCTAATTCTACTTCCTGTTGTGTCTTGAGACACAGACAGATCATATTTATGATGAAATTTACAATGCACACAAAACTCAACATACCAACAAGTATTTTTTCATCAAAACTACTACATTTTCATGTCAGTTTTGCTCTTTTTGTGTCAGTGTAAACCAGACAACAACTGCAATAATCGATTAGTTGTTGATTAATTGATAAGATGTTTCAATTGAAATCAGATATGGTAAACAGTAAGCAGCATAATCTCTATATTAGATGGAACAGAATAAAATGATTTTGGACAGAAAATATTGCTTGACCCACACATTGTTTTTCCTGACCCTTACCGACAGTGTTATATAAAAAAAACAAATAAACATTTCATTGTGCTATGCCATTACAAAGAGCAGAGTGAGTAGAACAGGCTGCAGTAACAGGAACACCAAGTGGTGTTTGGGGAATTTGATGAGTGTTTTCTGCCTGCAGTGTAAAACTGTGATAATAATGCCTTAGCAGTGTGGTATTAGGTCTCTGCAACAGGAGCCATGTAGTTTCACTTCAGTAGCAGATCAAATACAGATCTGGTACACATAATTTAGTAAAATCAACAGAAATATCTGGAAAATCTAAATACACAAAATCTATTCAAGACCACATTTTGGATAGCGATATACCAGGTAAATAAACATACCAAGTGGTTTGACTTGTTTGCCAACAACAAGCAGAAACTGGGCTATTTCCAAACATACATACCAATCTTTCTAGTAGTCATCGAGTCAACAGAAATACTCCAGTGCTTTGGTGCATGTGATGACCATTTCATACACAAACAAATGCCATCTTTTTGCTAAAGGTGCCATCATCAAGAAAACAAATACTACTGAAAAGTACAATTCTTTTTACTTCTGCTCAAAGACTAGAATTCCCATTTCAAATAGACATCACATTCAGTACAGGTAGGCCACTTTGTGGTCAGTTAGGAAAGTATATTGTTTAAATCGGAACCTGCCTGTGCTGGATCAGCTGACTGAACAGACAGTGGATACTTTGTGCCAGAGTTTAGCAGATGTAGAGCAGCTGAGGCTTTGAAGGGAGTAATTATCAGCACCACACCCTTAAGGCAGTGTCCACTGTCCAGCAGGCCGCCACTGCCACCAGTTTCCTCACGGAAAAACAAAGCTTCCTACATCATAGTGAGGGCCACCGCGCCTCATCCACACACCCTGAAACCTTAAGGGACCCCACACACTTCAAATAGTTTTGACGTAGAGCTATGTGTACCAACGTGTATAACATGAGTCCATGCACTGTTCTTTAAAATGACACATACTCAGAACTCTGAAACAGCTAAACACGCTGCACTATAGCAGTAAGGACATGAACCCATTACTATTAAAATGCAAAAATGGGCTTTCTCTGTCAGTTGAGCAAAGTCATCTGATACCTCTTTCAGGCAGTAGGAGAAAAGTGTTGCTATAACACTGTTCTTGTCTTGTGTAATGCCTTTTGTGTGTCATAAACTTAGAATATTGAGACTAGGTAACTGAATTTTGCAGATGTGTACTTGGGTGTGTGTGTGTGTGGTTGAGAAGGTACTAGATTCTCAAAGGTTGAGATAAATTATTGAGGACATAAAGGCTCCTCTCACAGGCTAATGCTGACAAAGCACCTTTGGGCGCCATAATGACAACAAGCTAAAAACAAGACTTTTCCTTCTCTTGCTGCTCCTATGAATCACAGCACTCACAAAAGAGCATTAGAATTATGCATGGTCTATGTCGAGACACACTGGTTGTGCACAGGTGGCACTGCACACAAAGGAAAAAAAATCAGGGTTAAACCTCTCAACACTGGCTTGGGCCAGAGCGCACTTAATCCAATCGCCTTCCAGTAAAAGCCTCACATGTGCTGGGTTGCCTCGGTAACCCACTGCAGGATTCTACTACAGGTCTGCACACACACACACACACACGCACGCACGCACGCACGCACGCACGCACGCACGCACGCACGCACACACGCGCACTAAGGTCAGCACATGAGGAGTTAACACCACTACCCTGGCTGCCGGAAATTCTGGCTTCCATTCAATTCTTATCAGTCAAGTGAACTAAACAAAAAGAAAACAAGACATGTTTGAGACACAGAAGAAAAATGCCTGTCAAACATGGAAGCCTGATATCAAAGAAACCCCAAGAAGAAGAAAATAAACTCTTTCTTCTGAAAATGTTTTCCTTAGCCATGTTTAAGTAAGAAAATGTTTTGGATTTATTGGCTTTTGAGTACAGTACGGGGCGAGCACTGGTCAATCTGTGGCCAAGTGGTACAAGTCCTAGTTGTGAAGCAATAAGTCGATTACTGCACAGTGTAACTATGTCGCCTGGATGGCAATACAGGGGCCCCAACTTGGAGACGGGAAGGGGGAAGGGTTCACAAGCATTAGCTGGGTCTCTACCCATGGGTAAAAAGAAGGACACATATACGAGGTAAATGAGTGGTTGATAGACTGGCCTCAACAAATTGTATGAAATCAAAAACAAATAAAAGTTTGTATGAATAAAATGATGTACATTAAGGGAGTCATTTACCAAGCGTTTGCGAAATGGGTAGCACATGCAAAAGTGGATCAGCAGGCAAGTCATTTGCGCTTCTTTTATCTACATAGCTCATTTGGAGCCCTAATTCTGGAATACATGAGTATTGTGATAGTTATGTTCTTAATATTTAATACATTTAACAGTCATTCATGTGCACAGTGCATACAGAATAAGAGAGACATTAGTGGAATATACTGTACTGTGTCCTTCTTGGATGACTCATACATGCAGTGCCATTATGGCCCCGCTGCCACACAGTGGTGCAGCACAGGTGTGCTGGTGCTGGTGCTGATGCTGAAGGAGCGTATATCCCCCACTCTAGTCCTCCCACCAAACACACAGTGATTGATGACTGATGAGGTGCTAGGATTATGGCACATGCTCTGCTGCTCCATATGTTTCTAACACTGGGAGAGGGCTGGAGCCAGTCAGCAGAGTTGGAGGAGTCGTGGTGACAGAGGATCTTGGCCGTCAATTCATCAATAACAGACGAGAAAATAGAATAATGCCAAATGCCTATCTAGAAACACGCCTTTTCACTGACAATTTGTGACCCATGTGTCTGGATTTACAAATATTCCAGTGGCAAAAATCATAACATTACTAAATAATAACACAATAAACAAAAAAATATTTAAATAAACAGCTCTACTCACTCATGATGTGGTGGGACACCAGGCTGGGCCCAGATGCGGCAGGGCTTTGGACAGGTGAGGTAATAATCCACTGGATATCTCCTAGAGGCACTCATGACCTAAAATGAACAAAGAACACAATTAAGAAGATTAGAGAAATAGACATCACACACGATCCAAGTAAAATGTTAAAGCAAGTTTGATTATACAATTTTTTAAATGACAAGAATTAGGGGTGGCCCGGTGGTGCAGTGGTAATTAAAATGAGTATTATTCTGTTTCTACTGAATATTTAAGCCTTATGATCAAGAAGCATCTACTCAATGGGCCTAATTCTTACGCACACATTTGCATTCACAAAATGTGTTCTTAGCTGAAAACGTTCCTCTGTAAGAACAAATCCTAAGAACACGCAGGACTCTTACGCACAAAAAGAGTCTCCAGTTCTGTTCACGATCTGCTTCTGATGGAACCCAACATTCTGAGTCAAATATTTGTATATTCAAATATATGACTCGAATGCGAGTGCCTGGTGGTCGGGCCTCTGCCCACGGGCCCGGCCGGGCACAGCCCGAAAGGACGACGTGGGCCCGCCCTCCTGTGGACCCACCACCCGCCGAGGGATCCGTAGGGGTCGGGTGCAGAGAGGACTAGGTGGCAGTCAAAGGCAGGTGCCTCGACGACCTGGTCCGCGTGCGCAGCTTCTGGCTTTCGGGACATGGAACGTCACCTCGCTGGGGGAAAGGAGCCTGAGCTTGTGCGGGAGGTTGAAAGATACCGGCTAGATATAGTCGGGCTCACCTCCACGCACAGCTTGGGTTCCGGATCCCTGGAACCCTGGAGAGAGGCTGGACGCTCCATTACGGGCCCAACATCGGTGCAGAGTACCCAGCCTTCTTGGAGTCCCTGGGAGGGGTACTAGATAGTGCTCCGACTGGGGACTCCATTGTTCTACTGGGGGACTTTAACGCCCACGTGGGTAACGACAGTGAGACCTGGATGGGGGTGATTGGGAAGAACGGCCTCCCCGATCTGAACCTGAGTGGTGTTCTGTTATTGGACTTCTGTGCTCGTCACGGTTTGTCCATAACGAACACCATGTTCCAGCACAAGGGTGTCCATAAGTGCACGTGGCACCAGGACACCCTAGGTAGGAGGTCGATGATCGACTTTGTAGTTGTGTCATCTGATCTCCGGCCGCGTGTCTCGGACACTCGGGTGAAGAGAGGGGCTGAGCTGTCAACCGATCACCACCTGGTGGTGAGCTGGATCCACTGGCAGGGGAGGAAGCCGGTCAGACCTGGCAGGCCCAAACGTGTTGTAAGGGTCTGTTGGGAACGTCTGGTGGATCCCTCTGACAGTAGGGTCTTCAACTCACACCTCCGGAAGAGCTTCACCCAGATTCCGAGGGAGGTTGGAGACATGGAGTCCGAGTGGACCATGTTCTCCTCCTCCATTGTCGATGCGGCTGCTTGTCGCGGCGGCAATCCCCGAACCCGATGGTGGTGCCCGGAAGTAAGGTATGCTGCCAAGCTGAAGAAGGAGTCCTACCTGGCCTTGTTGGCTTGTGGGACTCCGGAGGCAGCTGAGAGGTACCGGCAGGCCAAGCGTGCTGCAGCTCGTGCGGTCACAGAGGCAAAAACTCGGGTCTGGGAGGAGTTCAGAGAAGCCATGGAGGAGGACTATCGGTCGGCCTCGAAGAGATTCTGGCAAACCATCCGGCGCCTCAGGAGGGGGAAGCAGTGCTTCACCAACACTGTTTACAGTGCGGGCGGGGAGCTGTTGACCTCGACTGGGGATGTTGTCGGGTGGTGGAAGGAGTACTTCGAGGATCTCCTCAATCCCACCGTTACCTCTTCCGATGAGGAAGCAGAGGTTGGGGACCCTAACCCAAGCTGAAGTCACCGAGGTGGTTAGAAAGCTCCTCGGTGGCAAGGCTCCGGGGGTGGATGAGATTCGTCCTGAGTACCTTAAGCCTCTGGGAAATGGTGGCTTCCCCTCTTCAGATCGGTGGGGAGTCCTTGCCTCAAGTGGAGGAGTTCAAGTATCTCGGGGTCTTGTTCACGAGTGAACGGATGGAGCGTGAGATCGATAGATGGATCGGTGCAGCGTCAGCAGTGATACGGTCGCTGTATCGGACTGTTGTGGTGAAGAGGGAGCTGAGTCGGGGGGCAAAGCTCTCGATTTACCAATCTACGTTCCCATCCGAAAGGACAAGATCGCGGATACAAGCGGCCGAAATGAGTTTCCTTCGCAGGGTGGCTGGGCGCACCCTTCGAGATCGGGTGAGGAGCTAAGTTACCCGGGAGGAACTCGGAGTAGAGTTGCTGCTCCTTCACATCGAAAGGAGCCAGCTGAGGTGGCTAGGGCATCTGTTTCGGATGCCTCCTGGTCGCCTCCCTCGTGAGGTGCTCCAAGCATGTCCTATTGGGAGGAGGCCTCGTGGAAGGCCCAGGACACGCTGGTGGGACTATGTCTCCGAGCTGGCCTGGTGTCGCCTCGGGGTCCCCCCAGAACAGCTGGAGGAGGTGTGCGTAGATCGGGAAGTCTGGGCATCTCTGCTGAGACTGCTGACCCCGCGACCCGGCCCCGGATAAAGCGGAAGAAAATGGATGGATGGATGGATGGATATTTGTACATATTCAATCTTCCAGAGAACATGTAAATATAATTATTATAAATTACAGATACCTTGTTTTTTTCAGAAATAAGCTGGTAATATTACTGGTACTTTTATTAATGGCAAGTAATGTACCGATGTATTACTGCTAAAACCTTTGAATGCTGCATACTTAATATCTTGGCAAAATGGCAAAGTTGCCCAACCCACCCTTATCTCCCCCATACATCAGGCAAAACAAGTTATTCATTCAAAATACTTTTTTTTTAATGGAAAAGTGGTTCCTGATCTATCTCAACAATAAAACCAAATAGATAAAATTAAAGTTATTGATGAATCAAGTTGTTTTAGCCCTATGCGTCTCTGTTCCATCTGTTCCTAATGGCTCAGTCACAGCATAAAAAAACAGTAATCCCTTGACAGTATGCAGTAATGGGGTGTAATTTGACAAATTTGCAGATGCCTGTGGGAGATTTGGGAAGCAAGGGCTGGGGAGGAAACAGAGCAGGTGAAATGTAGCCTCCCGCTTGTTTCTATGAGTGCCACTGCTGCTGATGCTCGGAGATCCAATATCCTCCCAGGCTGTGCGAGAATCCAGTGCAGGTCAGCAGAAAGTTGCCCATACACAGGATGACAAATAATGAACAGTGCTGCAGCGTGTGCACACATCCTTTTGTACTGGAGAAGAAACAGGTGCCACACTGCAATATTCATCCCCACCACCACATGTGAGGGCTTTATTGCGTTGTTAATTGTGACGTCATACACGATGACCAAGTTACTTGTTAATTGTTATAATAGTGGCATGGCTGTACAAAAATGGCTTTTCTTGAACTTCTCTAGGCCAGTGGATCCCACCTTTTTTCCGTAGAAGCCCCACAAAAATGATATGATTTCAACTGTTCCCAGATTCAAATGTCCTGATAATCCTAGTTCTATACCGTGTCAGGGGTTTAGAGGGAGTCTGAGATGAAAATGAGAAAGACCTAAACTCCAGTTGCTTAGTTACAGGTATTTATTAACACAAAAGCTTGAATTTGAGAAGCAATCTGACACACAAACTGACTTTTTAAGAAGAAAAATGCACTAAATGTGTTGCTGTTTATTTTTTAACTTTAGTAGTGGCATTTAGTTAATTCCCGAGATTCTCTGCCAGCGTCACCGTGAGAGAAAGAGGTGACAAGACGGACTCATTTTGTGGCTGTTGATCCCAATGAAAACAGGGCTTTACCATTTCCTTTGTCTCTGAGCCATCATTCCAAAAGCACTGCAAACTCAGCACTTCAGGCATTAAATGACTTTAGCTTAGCATTGCTAGTGATTGGATCCACAGACTGTCGGCCAACACCCACTAATTTATTGGCTTAAATTATAATGTCGTAGTATCTGCAAATTCTACTAAAGAAATCTGAACAATGCCCCACTAATGTATTATTACTACTGACGTGTTTCAGTAACATGACTCTTTATGGATCCCATCTTGAGGACTTTTCACAATGCCTAAATGGAATAATGTGTTTTTGAATTAGTAAAGGCTCCACATTCTCTTTTCACCAAATGAGAAAGAAAGTTTACTGGACATCAACTATTGAGCGTAATACTGTTGTAGTTTCATAAATGTTTAGCATTTGTGTTTAGGTTATTTGTTGATAAACCACATCAACGTAACACTACAAACATGTTAAAGTGCCACAAAATCTGCTTTTATTTGACTGTTGTGGCTTATGCGCCACCCTATTAAAACACTAATGTAATAGACTACCACTGGCATAACAGTAGCCAAGTGTTGACAAATGCATAGCAAACAATATGTGAAAATCCGTTCATTAGTTGGGACGCATGCTGGGTCTTCTTTTGCTCAGGGAATTGGATGATCTCAGTAGTTAAGTGATATAGGTTGAAATAACAGCTGATAAAGCAAATAGTCTAACGCTTGCTGACACTCCTCCATTCATTACATCCGGACTGAGAGGAGACCAGAGGGATCTGAAAACAAAAACCTGTATTCATGATTGTACACATGTATTTGTAAAACGGGCAACAGTAATCATGTAACATATTCTCCGTGTTTTCAAACGGCAAAGCCCCTGACAACATTAAGCCGCATTATCCCGAAACGGGATAGGGAGGATTGTAAGGGAGACCACTTGTCAGTGAACCAAAAATCATTAAAACAACATCCCTATGACAGTTTCAAAATAAGAGCGCCATCAGTCCTTAGCCATACAAACCTGCAAGAGCAACACTAGCATCAAGCTTGCTCAAATTTGTGCAACCCATTAATTAAACATGATGGTATCACCATTATAATGTTACTGTAAAGAAAACAACACATTATTAGTGGTTCTCTATAATATAATGGCTTTCGTTATAGCCTATGAATAAAAACATAGCTCTTTTCATTGCATCCATTTTCATCTACACCCTCACGCATAAACACAAACGCAGCAGCTAATAAAAATGAGTGACATGTCTTTGCAATCAATCAGACTCCGTGAATGAGCTCGAAATGATTGCAAGGACTTCATCTATGATGACACTGGATCAGTGGGCGAGTGGGACTTTGGCACTGGCACACATGGGTGGTCCTTCTGCTCTCACAATGGCACTCAGTTTCAGCAATCCACACTCCAAACAAGTTATAAGTAAATGTTTGTTTTTTTATTAGGCAGTGTCTATAGAACCGTCCGAGGGCTACAAACTCTTTTTGCTATTTTGCCGTCTCCTTATGATAATGCATAAAAAGACGTTCAACACGTTTTTTGTTCATTTTCTGCACTTAGCATTGGTTTGAGAGATAAAAACAAATTAGTTATTAGACAAATTTGATAAAAAAAAATTAAAAAAAAGTCACGTCATTATATAGTGCTCAATAAACCTAAACATTTTCCATACCACATCCAAACCATTTTCCTAACCTTAACCTTAATTGTTTTCCTGTTTCTAAATTAAAACTTTTTCCAACTCCTGGCCATAACCTTACCAGTTAAATATTGTCAAACATATGTGACGGCAAAATAGCCGGGAACCGTCCGACGGCATCATAGACACTTTTTTATTATTATTAATACACGGCACACTGTTCCGGGCTCAGCGTCGTGTGTTCGAGTTCCGCCTCTGACAATCTACTGACCACGGGCCAAAAATATCATTCTAAAGGACCTTTAATTAAACGAATGCTTTTAATTTGTAGAGGTAAACCGGAAATGTGCCTAATATAAAAGGCTAGCTGCACTGTTGTGTGTATGGCTAGGTAGGCCTCGGTGAATACAAATAGGCACAAAGTTTACAGTTATCAAACCAAGCATACCATCTGTCATGAGTGTAAATCTATTTGAATATCATATCGCAGACCTTCAATTAAGTCAAAAAATCCTAATGAAGACGTTTTCATTTTACTTTGAAAGCGATCGGCTATGAGCCATCGTCATTGAGCCCCGCAGAAACGCTGGTTGCACTGACAGATTAATTTTCATGAGCTCGACAAGTTCCCTTCTGCTCCAACATTAGAGAACAACGCTAACCTCAACAACAGTACAAACACTCACCTTGCTCTTCGCTCAACGGCTTCCTTTCGTTTACATAGCCACGGGTATTTCCTCGACCACACAGGAGCAGAAAATGTCCATGGTCCTGTACCAGGAAGTCCAGGGCACTTGTGAAACTCCGTGGAGAATCCTAGACAGGTATTATGCGCCGCCCGCCGGCCTCATCCGATCTCACCGCTGCTGCCGCTGCATGTCAGGTTATGTTGTGGCGACATTCCCCACACCATTGAATGACCATAGTGACTGACCACTCAATCTTTGAATTAACATACGGCTGATTAAATACACCACAACGTCACATCCAGACTGTAGAGGAGGAAAAGTACACTGGGTTTAATTATATTGTATGTGTGTATATAACATACATACATACATACATACATACATACACACATACATACACACACACATATATATATATATATATATATATATATATGTATATGTATATGTATATATATATATATATATATATATATATATATATATATATATATATGTGTGTGTGTGTGTATATGTGTATATGTATATTATATGAGAGAGAGAGACAGCTCATTTCAGTGCAACACAAGTCACTGTGCACCTAAACTATGTTAGACTGACCTCTGTTGGTCAAACGCGTAGAGCGTTTTCAAGGAGTAAACAGAAAAGAATAAAAATAAGGTTAAAATAGCTATGGATGGGTTTTAATCACAAAGCGTTTGAGGACTTTTCACCATTCAAAATATAGACTAGCCGAGTTTTGTAGGCTATTAGTTTTGTGTTCTATATTAGTTTTGTATTCTGTAGTTTTGTATTCTCGATTGCAATGGCATTGGCCCTCATGTTTAATCGTGGTAAGACTTTATTTTACTCTGTACCTGCCAAATGTAGAAAATGTGCTTTAACATTTTGCAATAACTTGTACCAATGGGTTACATACACAATGGAATAATATGTATTTGTAGTTTTGAGGTACATAATGTAATATGACATAAGACTCTAACCCTATTACCTCAAGCCCTAACCCATCTTATGTCTTATTACATTATGTACCTACACATTACACATTCAAAGTACTAATATGCACAATGTGTACTACATATATAGGTACTAGTTATTACAGATTGTTACAAAGCAGATTACATTGTACTAAATGTTGTTGGTACAATGGTGGTAGTATAAAATAAAGTGTAACCTTAATCACTTTTTCTTTTCCTGAGTTGCATTTTAGTTGAGAACGTATTACTACTTTTACTCCACTACATTTGAAAGATAAATGCCCCACTATATAAAAAAAAGCTCTAAAGTAAAAAGTAAATTTGGCCACATGTTTTGTTCATTTTGAAAAGCCAAATAATGCACACTCTAGCCGTGGTGAAATGCAGAGGTACTGTCAAATGCCATATAACGAGTCACACTAATGAAAGTTCGTCTCAGTTGTTTTACTGTAAACAAGATTATTATTTGCAGCATTTATTTAGACTGATTTGTACTTTATTCTTTGTATATTTATATACTTTATACATAAAATACTTCAGTACTTTCACTTAAGTAGCGTAATAATTTGTATTGGAGTAACACTTAACCAATAGAGGCTATAAAGGCTACTATTACTGATAATGAAATCAAGTACTTTGAGCAACACTAATGTTGCGTAGTTTATTGGATCAATATTTTGCTGTAAATCGTTCGGACTTTCTGCAAAGCATAAATTGAAAACTTGCCTTGTCTGTAATGTCAGTGCAGTTGCTGCTGCAGCTGTATCTCATCAATGGCACTGTTTAAATTGTCCTACAAGTAAGTAAATAACCCAAGCCTTATGTGTGAGTGCCGCTGGGTCTCTTTCTGATGACACCAGTGAAACTCAACCCAGCCAGCAATAAATCGAGCTTCATCTGTAGGTATTTAATCTCATGCTTTTGCTTTCCATGCATTTTTGCAACTCCTTTTCTTCATATATTACATTTTATTATTCCCTGTGTATGTACATAATTCAAAATCATTTGGTTTGATTTCTTTATATGTGTGGATTACTTGTAGCGCGAAACAAAGTGGAAGCAAAAGTATTTTCTTTCGTTTAGCTTCCAAATTGGTCAGTTTTTGGCTAAAAAAACACGCACACACACACACGTACGCACACAGACACACACACAATGTATTTTGCGTTAATAATAGTATCTAATTTTTTGTATGACTAAATTGGAAGCAAAACAAAAAGAGTCCTTTGCTTTTACTTTTTTTTCCTACTATTTGAGCAGTCTAGTGACTAGACACTTGCCTCTCTGCACAAAGAGATTGATTTATTCATTTGTGGTCCGCTGTGTTCCTTTATTGAACATGTCCATCAACTGTCAAGGACTTGTGCTTTGGTAAATAAAAGGTGAATCTAAATGCATGGACATCAGTTGTTGCTTTCCAACTCTGCGACTGAAACAGTATAGTGCGGCAGACCGATATGGGAGTGTGACACAGACCTGCAGCCTTTTTAGAGTAGAGTTTTTGTTATCCTATAAAGCATCATATTACTGTGTTAAGAGGGCTATGAGAGGGCCATGAGTCTGACTTTGCCCCACAGTGAGTGTTGATGTTTATTTTATGGTCTATTAAGCCGCTGATTGGGCTACTGCTGTCTGCAACCAATTGAACATCATTTCCCACCGCTGATACTTGAGCAGGTATAGAATCTTAGAGAACGCAAAAAGTGACATAACAAGCTACAGTAGGTTAAATGTAGTCACCCTGCTTACCTCGATAAGGTCCTTCCCATGCTCACAGGTGAGCGCTTACATCAGCAGTGAAATGATTTTAACTTTACGTATTACAGTTGGAATGGAAGCTTATTTGTATAGCGCTTTTCACACAGTTTTAGGGGATTTGTTCTTCATTCATAGTTTCCCCTGGCGTAGATTGACAGAATCAATCTACTCCAGGGGAAACTATCAATGAAGAACAAATCCCCTAAAACTGGTTGGTTGTTTGTCTATATTTCGCATTATACCAAAGTACCAAAGTATTCTGTGATGTAAAAATACCATTACCATATCAATTAAGAAATCAACACAGAATATTGTGTCTTTTGAATGGAAGAATGTCCTCCCAAAAATGGCATCCATTAGAAGCACCCATATAGACTATAATGGACTGTTCATATTCCTTTTGAGACACAAGGGGGCAGCGATGCTTCACACCATTGAATTGCATTGTTCATGTTCTTACAATTCTAATTATTACGGCTTCACCTTCCACCAATCAACACTGGAACTGCATAAGCATAGCATTTCTGAATATTTTTTTAGAACAAAAGAGAATGAGTCACCTCGGTTCTTCAAAAGAGAGTGAGCTGAGAAGGAACTGATGTAGGAACGTACAGTCAGGAAAAAGCTGCTCCTGCACTGCAGCCTTTGATCAACACTATAATTTAATTACCCGCCTTGATTTGGGATGCGACAGCTCTTCAAACCACATTGAGGAAATTTGCTTTTACTCCAGTTTCCCTGAAATGTGAGTGTTTAAACTTATTGCAGATTTATATTTAGAACAACACACGTTTGTTTCCCCCCACGTTTTTTTTAGTTTTATTATTGTATCATTTGGTTATTCTTTTGTCCCACACTAACAGTGCCCCAAAATAGAGACCTCCATCTTTTTTTCGCCCAATCTCCCCCGATTTAAATGTCAATCTTCCTCCTCTCACAAATCTTACAAGCAGTTTCTATAGGCTAGCCCAAAACATTAATGTGATGTATGACGGCATGGGCAATAAAACTGCAAAAGATTAACTACACACTACTGAAATCAATTATTTGGCATACTGTTTAGCCTTGTGAGTTAAGAAACCTACTTTGGGGCATATTTAATGGTCCCGAGGTTGCATACACACATAGACCTTTTCAATTGTACGATGACATGCAACTCAAACCCATTGGCACACTCTTTATGCTCTGACTCTCTATGTAATTGTTCAGGGGAATTATTGTTTGTGCGGTATCTATCACAGTGTGTGTTATCATCAAGGGGCAAATAAAATACAATATGGAATGGTAAGATATTTTCTGTTTTTATGATGAAAATATTTTGTGAGCATATAAATTACAAGAATGTATTTGCAATGATTTTAAAGATCAGCCATTTTCACTTTGATAATAACCTGGCAATTTATGTCAAACCTGCGACACAACAACCTGATATTCAGACAGATTATTTTTTTTACTCCTTCAAGTATCATGGCTAAATGAAACCTGTTTTTAAATTTAATTTTCCCTCAGGTTTTCAGGTGCTGCTATCAATATTCTGAAAACTAAAACAAAAATGGTCATGTTTATCAGCGTATTATGAAGCATTCCCTGCAGGTTTCTTAATCTCCAATAAGCTGTTAGAACTTCAACACTGCTTATATCAGACTAATCATTGTTCAGCTCCCATTTTTTGGTCCTGATTTACTCTGTTTTGAGGAAACACACAGCTATTTCAGAGGCTTTTAAATCCTTTAATCGCACCTCACAGTGAAATAGCAAGTCCTTGTAACATGTCTGAGTAAAAAAAAGAATACGGTGAAATTGAAAAAGAATGTGTTGCTATGCTGCTGCTGACCTTCAAGCCATTTCTGCTCGTTGCCTTTCTCTTTATTTTCTGTATATCGTGTCTAGCTGTGCAAGTCTTACCGTGAAGGAATCTACAGTAGGTGGACGTCTAATATAGCCGGTGGTATGAGACATTTGTACTCCTTTGAAAACCAGTTGCGTGTGAGTGCAAAGCTAAAGTGCACCAAACCTTACTTCCTGGCTGTGTCACATCTTACCGGTGGCTTTGTGAGAGAAAGTAAAAAGTCAAGCAACAGAAATAAAAATAGAAGAAAAGGTCTTGTGGAAAATGAAGTGTGAACTGCAGACTTTTTCTTGAGCTGAGGGCCAATAATAGAGGAGCAATATCATCTATCCATAGATCCACAGTTCAGGGCCAGTGTATGGTATTCTCCACTTCAATCTCACAATCAATATTTAATAACAGCGCTGGTGCACTAGAGCAGTAATGAAAGGAGAGATGTTTAAATGTGTGGAAGATGCCCTTCACTGCTGCAAATGATCCTTTAAATAGATACAACTACACCAAGCATCATTTATATTATTGGACATTTTTTATAATGAATTTACAGCCAAAGTTCTTGAAAAAGGTCTTAAGTGAGGTACGATCTGTAGTTAATTGTCAGCTAAATACATCCATGAAAACTTCCTTGCTTTTTTGGCATTGGATGTAAATCTATTCAAACAATTCTACAATGTACAGACAACAAAAGACTGGGTGAATGTATCAATACTGACTCAAAATAAATGTTGAAATATAAAGAATGTATATTACTGCTCATCTAAGAATAATAAATGTGTGTGTGTGTGTGTGTGTTTTTTTGTTAAATGTTATTGTATTGTTAAACAATCAAAATTAATATTGTGTGTGTGTGCGTGTATTTGGGCCCTATAATAATAATGCTCAAAAATAGCCTTTCAGCCTATTATGGTGTAAAGATGTTACACAAAAGCAATATTTTGTACAGACAGTAAAAGCAGCCAGTGATTACAATATATTTCTTCACACACTATTGTTGAATTTAACGTTGACCTTTGACTTCTCTTTCTCTACTGGAGATGCAGTTATAATGGTATGACAGGAGTTGGTGGGACACAGAATGGAAACAAAGTACTTGGCAACCCTGTAATGGACACACCTCACCCAGGTCAGTAGCCAGTTCGCATTTATTGCTAATGATTCCATTTAGACTGATGTAAAGCAGCACACATGAAATTGAGTTAACAGACTATATTGTTAAAGCTGCAGCAATCTATAATCCTTCAACTGAAATCTATTAAACTTAAACAGATTGTGAACTGCAGTTTGATCAGTTCTCGTGATTACAGCTTAAACATTTATAGAAGACTGAATTATTGTAAATATTACAATTATAAACAAATGGTTGAGAGATTTTACTTTCAACAAAATTCTGTTCCTATCTACTTTTTATATTGGACATTGTTTAGCTCACCATTAAAATGGTGCCTGATTGCAAAGCATTTTTAACCATTTCTAATTTTAATATGCTCTGCGCATGAACTGTCGCAGTGCCAAATGACACTAGTTCCTGCTCACTCCCAGTGATCATAACCGTTTCCTGCCCTTTTATTAATGGGAAGCAAGACATAATAAATATGCTTTCAAAAACACTACGTGGCAGACAACATGATGGCAGATAATCACTTACAACATGTTATAAACTTTACACATGCTTTAATATTTCACCGAAGGAGACTTCTGTATATAAATGTTGGTGCTTTACTCCTGAGGCTAAAGACTGACATTATTTGAGACATTATAAATGTTTAAAGCAGAACTAAGAAACTCAAGTGTCGTAGCATGTTGCGTTGTTTTACTTATTAATTGTCCGTGAGAGTAAATACTACGCTGACAGAAAAGACAAACGGAGAGAGGGATATTGTACATGGAGATAATTTTTTTTTCACTCAAACTTGGCTGTGAATGCTGTTTAAGTGGCGCTAGCCCGCCGTTAGCATTGCCCATTAGCCTATTAGCTTCGTCTTCGTGAATCCATTAGTGTGTATTGGTGGCTCCGACCCGAAGGCAATTGTGGTTCTATTTCATCCCTCCTGACCACCAGAGACACCAGGAGATGAAAGACCCCCCAATCATCCCATTAACACTTGAATTACTCCCACAGGGTCTACGAAAAGGAATTATTAGGGTAAACAAGTTATTTAGTACTACTTTAAATAACGCAGTTGTAAACACTAATTTGGAGAAATGGTTTGACCTTTATTTATTTATAACTTTATTTACGCTTAAAATGTGAACAGGAAACGGTCACAACCACACATGAAGTTAGCCGCAACGTGAACAACTCTTCGCACACGACTTGGGCTCCACAGTAATATACATACAAATATAGTATATGTATATTTACCGTGTCGGATGAGAACAGTGTGTGTGTGTGTGAGTGACTTTACAACCAAAATATACAACAGGGACATATACCGTATTTTCCAGACTATAAGTTGTACTTTTTGTACGTGACTTATACTCAGGTGCGACTTACATATTGAAGTATTTAATTTCACATGTTTGTTATTTTCACACTGACAGCCGCTAGAGGGCACTCTAGGCTTGTGTACCAGTATCTGCTAAGACTGAACATGCCAGAAAAGAGGTTACCCTTACTGCAATGAAGAAGAGGAACGAGTTCGCAAATGGGTGCTTGAACAACGTGCCACCGGGAGAGGCTTGTCAACAATGCACCAGGGTGGCCGGTGCAACTTATACTCTGGAGTGACTTATAATCCGGAAGATACGGTAAACAGTTGTACAGTGGGAAGGTAATGGAAAAATAAGGGGAGCGGCAGGAAGTTGTGGCACAATACAACATTAGACTAAAACATAACAGCACACACAGAGAGACAGGTATTAGGAAAAATGGTTTAATATAGGAGACAGAAGCAAAAAACTGCATCACACAAGAACATACGTTTACAAAAATAATTCTGACTGCTTCAGCTACACAGTTAATTCACAGAAGGACAGAGAAAACTGGAAATTCTGACCAGCTAAAATCAAATTAGTAGATTTCTTTATTAAACTAATACATTAATCCATTGAAGGAAACTACTTCTAACCCTTCTTTTTTAAGAATTGTCTTATCATGTAGACAGCACAATACAGAAAGTCCAAATGAAACTTATAGTGCTCTGGTATAGACAAACTAGAACTATAAAGCAAAAAAAAAAAAAGAAGAGAGATTTCACACTCACTTACCCTCTGCTTTTTCAGAAAATAAATAATAAAAAGAAAAGAACAAAAAGGAAAGAACAAAACACACAGGTGAGGAAAAAGACGAGAAAGAAACTCAAGCCAAAGATCATCTAGAAAATCGTAAATATCAAAAGCCAACTTTCTTGGAGGCCAGCAATAGAGAAATCATAAATCCAGGTCAGGGTCAGGCCACATCATCAGAGGGGCCAAAAACAGAATTTTTTTTCTAGGATTTTGTTGTTGTTGTATCCTTTAATCTCCAGTATAAAAAATTCCACTGGTACAAAATGCATAAGTACAATCAGTTGTAGAAATAGGAAAGCCTGCATTTTTTTTTGTACTGTAGTATTCCATCCAGTGACAAATTTCCGAAGTGTTGTCAAACAAACATACATCATACAGGATCCACTTAAAATGCGTTGACTTTGGCTTCTCTCAAGACAAGGTACTATACTGAAAACCTCTTTTTCGATAATACAAATTAAACAATAAAGTAGATCATTTCCATAGACAACAAGCTATTTTTTTTTACGGCACATAATGAGAAAACGCACAAAACATTTTCCTTCAAAACATGTTGACATAGGCCATAATGCAAAGAAACAACCATTTTTTTTACCTCCTTTTCTTTTCTTTGATAAATAGCACGTAATATAACTAAGAAATCCGAAAAACAAGAGTAGTGAACAATGACATAGATAGAAAGATACGAGCATTGGCACCGAAAGCCCCTGAAGTGAGCCTCTCCACAGAACACGCTTACGGCCCTCTTGTGCTTTGACATTAAAATGCAAACATGCTTTGACACACTACACTGTGCAACAAGGTGAAATTTTGGCATTTTTGACGACATATTTCGGGGACTGTTTTTTTTTTTGACGTATACAAAATAGTGCTTTGTCTTCCAAAACTTAACGATGGATCATGTGTTTACGGATTGTGCAAGTACGTGAGAATGTGCAATTGAGTCGATTTGCAGCGGATTTTTTTTACAATGTTAAAAACCTGTGCTGATTAGCAAAAATGGTCCTTTTGACATTAATAGGACTATCCAGCTATTGTCATATGGCTGTGGCACTGCTTATGCTAAATACTGCATTTGAGAAAAATAAAAAAAATAAAAAGGGAAATAAAAGAAGTCTCTCTCCTCCCTGTTCTTCTATCTAAAGTTGGGGTTTGGTCTTTGAGTAGTTAATGAAAATGCCCTCCTCTCGCCTCTTGTTTTGCTTGCCTGTGACCTCTTCAGCTCCTGACCAACAGCGCTTTATTTCCCCTGTCGCTATTCCAATAAGACATCCCCCCCCCTTCTAATAACCCCGGCTAGCCTGAGAGAGAGAGAGAGCGAGCTAGCAGTGGGCATCCCTCAAACAGGAGCTGAAATTCTGGCCATCACAAGACTGCATTCAACTCGGCCCCAGTTTAATTGCAAAATGGCAGACAAAGTGAGAAGTAAACAGTATACAAAAGATGACCCTGTACTTGGCACACGTTGGACAAAATTGTCTTGATAAAATACTGGTGAGACGCTCCCTGGTTAAGGCGACTGGTGATTTTTTTTTTTTTTTGTGTAGAAAATAATGCTGCTGTCTTTTTTTTTTTTTTGCAGACTATCAACTATAGGCTTTCAGGGAGTGTGGGGAAGGGGGGCAACAGACTTTGACAACATTGTGCCATGTAAACTATTTGACCATGAGAATGTCGGTAACAGTAACACGCTTTGGCATCTAAAACATTTTGGCCCACAAGACTATGGAAGAAAAAGAAAAAAGAAAAAAAAGTCCTGAAATTGTATCTTCAACTACAAACTCGCATCTCTGGTAAAGATGTGCTTTTTTTTCCCTCAAAGAGAAAAGGCTAGTTTGTGAATGTCTTGCCCTGTGCTTACATCATAAAAAGCCAAGCGATAGTACATGAAAATAACGATCTCTGAAATGGGTAAAAATGGTTTAGAAGATTAGAAGAAATAAGGCCTTGTGTACGTCTATCACCTTCATTTAAAAAAAATAAAAATAAAAGCGGTTTCTGTACTGGCATGAAAACAATATTTTTGATGCGTGTGACTGTGATACTGATAGAAATAGTAAGAGTGCAAAGATTTTCGTGGTAAGGCTTTTGATAAAGAAACCATCAGACTTTTGGTGTGTGATTTAAAGTGGTTTTGAGGGTGGAGCAGTGGCTATGGAGATGGCTAAACTTGGGGGGTTTTCGTGCAACAAATAAGTAAAATGTGAGGTCTGCACAGAGAGTGTATGCATGTGTGCCCAAGTGTGTATAGATATATATATATGTGACACATGGGCACGTCTTTACATTTTTTACAAAGGAAAAAAAAAGCAAACATGACATTTTCAGGCAACAAGACCACAGAATAGCAAGTTAACAAATTATTTTTTTCTTTTAAATCTATACTTTAAATATGAGGGATCCATACAAAACACTTATAATAAAATACCAATGTTATCAAATCATTTTCACAAGAAATACACTGACGCGTCTAGGCAGTACCTTCAGAATTTTGGCACTAAACTCCACGGATCTGGTCTTTTTTTTAAACTCTATAAGACATTTTGCTGAACAACAAAAACACATTAAATATTGTTTCCCACGAGAGAGTTAAAATCATAATGACATTGATGCTTCACAAGCTGACATTATAGATATAGATATATATAGATATATTTATATTTATATATATATTAAGAATTGTATAGATCTAATTGACAACAAATTTTTAGCAAATAGGGACTCCTTTAAAAAAAAAAAAGAGAAGAATAACAGAAAACAAACTGTTGTAATAAAATGAAAGGCTTTGTCTGTTCTTCAAGTAAACTGATTTTTTTTAGTCTTGGAAATAAACATGAGACATTTAAGACCATCAGACTCTTGATGGAACCACAACTAAACTCACGAGAAGCACCGACATTAACATGGGTTACAGGTATCGGCATAATGTATTTTTTTTTTCTTCCTCTATACATTTTAACAGTAGAAAATATAGGTCATTTTCATCATGTGCATTTAAACCATGGATTGTCTATCTGTGAGTCAGTTCAGCAAAAGGTGACAGAAGTAGGTAGCATTTCTCCCTCTCCAAACAGGGCAAATGTCTTTTTTGTCGTTTTTTTATTTATTTAACCTTTATAACTACTCTACAAAAAGTGGTTTTTATATATAGACTTTGAATGAGAAACAGAGCCACTTGAAAATGGCCTTATCAAAAAACTTTACACTGCCTGAAAAATGTAAAAACCATTAGAGAGAGAGCTCTGAGAGACAGAGAGAGAGAGAGAGAGAGAGAGAAAGAGAGAGAGAGAGAGAGCGAGAGAGAGAGAGAGTCTAGGATAGATCAGTTTTTGATTCAAAACTGTGGAAGTAGTCTTAATACTTAAAGAAAATGGCGCAGACAGCTTCTGGCCCTGTGCGCTACTTTTCTCATCGGCAGCAGAATCAAAGCCGTGCGCCAATTCCTGTAGTGAGTGTTCAAGTTTGCTTTATATGAAGAGGATAAAATAGGCAAACGCAAAAGCGAAAACATAAAGACATCGAAATTATACTTTGCCACAGGGTTTTCCATGAAAATTATCAGTCTTTCTTCACACAAATGCAGCTTTATAAATATTTTTCTTTCACATTGTTTCTTATTTGCCCATCCCCCCAAATTCCTGAAGCCTCTCCCAAAGCAAATGAGGTCACATGCACCAAAACATAAACAAACAAAAAAAAAACATAAAAGAAAATGAAAACCCCCCACAATAAGTACCATAGTTTGAAAACTTAAAGATGGTTCATCTCGTCGAGTTAAGAGTTGAAGTGTCTTTAGGCTTTGAAACTACTCTAATCACGATCCATGACCTGGACGAAAACCTCTCAGACCCCCCCAAATGATAACAATAATAATAATAAAAAAAAACAATCCAGAAAGGTTTTAAAGTTCAAAAAGTCAGTAGGCGGTGGCAGAGGAGTAGAACCAGGGTATGGTCGGGTGAGCTCAGTAAAACAAAAATGGGGAGGGCGATGAGACTTTTTTGGGGTAGGGGGAGTTTGTTGTTTTAAAGTTTTTGTGTGTTTTAATTTTGTGTTGTTTTTTTTTATTGGACGCCACGAAGACATGCTAGGCAAACGATGGGCTAACAGGCATGGAGATGGGTGTTTCTAAAAAGGGGAAAGAAAAAACAGGGAAAAGGAGAAAGTTACACACAGAGAGCCAAAGCACCACACCACTACAGCATTTGATAAATTAAGAAAAACAACAACAACATTAACAACAACAAACAACAATGCAAACTGTTGGATATAGCAACAGTACGGGCTCATTTCATTGGCAATCTGTAAGCACAAATGTTGCATTTTTTTGCAATAGATAGAGATACTAATCTAGGATTATATTATAACAAGCAACAGCACATTCAGTCATTCGCACAAACATACACGTAAACAGTGCACCCAAAGTCTGATCCATCACATCCTAGATGGATAACATGTTTGGGTGCAAATACTGATATATTTTTGAGGAGTGGGGGGCCCTTCCTTAAAAATCTTTGGAAGGGTGAGGGCACAGACAAACAACACTCAAAACAAACATGAAAAAAATAAAATAAATAAAATAATAATAATAATAATTTGAAAAAATCAGATTAAAAAGTGAGGTACAGGTGGACGAGCGAGGCCCTCTCCCGACAGGAAGAGAGAGAGAGAACACACAGAAATGGATGGAAATGGACAATGAACATGTGTGACATGAAGAAGTGAGAGGTTTGTTCTTTTCTATGACACTGGAGTGTTGTGTTGGACTGCACGGAAAATACGTGAAAATGGTGGAGAACCCGACTCCACAAGGGTCTACTTTATCAATGCTGTACTTTTTTAGGAGTCCAATAACTTAACAATAGGCAATAAATAAAATCCATTTTATCTGAGGCAGTAAAAATGCTGTATAAAAATAGAACTGCTTTTTTACAAATAAAATTTACAGGCCTGTGGCATTCTGTACTTTTTTTTTTTTAAACTTTCAACAAACGTCAAGTATTTTCAGTTAACCCCTAAACCCATAATACTCTTTTTTTATTTTAAGGATATTTCTGTCATGAAGACATCTTCAAATTATGGATTTTTTTTTCTTCCTCATGTTGTGCATGTGTTATATTCCTTTCAACAAAGACCAATGTGATCTGACCCAGAGAATAGTTACTAATTTTTTCATCATTTGTCAAATAAAAATATTTCTTTTTGTTTTATACAAATGTGACGAAACTGGAGTGTGTTAATGTTTTTTTTTCTGGTGGAGTGTAACTGGTGCCATTAACTCGACTGTATAGAGGCAACTATGTTTTGCAGCCTTTGCTCCCGGGTTGCCAACAGGCATAGAGGGATTTCAGAGAAGCAGCGGCGGCCTGCAACCAACACCGCGGAGGCAAAAGGTCAGGCGTGCATATCAGCATGAGCATCAAAAACTATATGAAGGAACCAGGCCTAGGCCTCAGGTTCATAGCAAGATAGAGAAAAGATAAAATAATCATCATGGCTCCGTTGTCTTCACTTCTGTAGTTGGCAAAATGTATAAATACTTTCTCATAAAAAAACATAAAATAATTCTTAAATTAAAAAGAAGCTACCTATGATAGCTACTTCTGTTGTAAAAGTGTAAAATTGCACAAAGTAATGACGTTAATGGAAGCGTTCATGTGTGTCAAAAATAAAGTGTAATAAATAATAATATTTGAGATAAAACAAAAATCTTCCAAAAATCAAGTATATCAAAAGGAGGAGTGTGTGAGTCTCCCTCCCTCAGGTGTTTGAAGATCGTCTCCCCCTACCTCCCACCCCCCACCCCCCGATCCCTGTGCAGAGGTCGTGGCTCGGTTTGCTGTTTGCTTTTTTTTGTTCTTTTTTGTTGTTCAAAGGGGACTTACCCTAGCAGTGCTAACATGGGAGCAGATACACCCTAGTGCTAAGATCAGTAAGGTTTGCTGTCATTCTTGGAGCGCTTAAGCTGCACTTTCAGCCTCTTCATGCCGATCTGGAAGCCGTTCATGGCCTGAATGGCTGCCTGTGCCGACACCGGATTGTCGTAGCTGACGAAGCCTGTAGAAACACCAAACACCATTAGACATTTAAAATACATATTATAGGAACTAGTGCAATTATAACTACTATTAAGTGTGAGGAATGTTTCAGTATAGCAGCAGCAAAAGCACGAGGTGGTGTTGAAAGTGTGCAGGAAACTAATGTCATTTCATAAAATTTAACCTAATGTCTCACATACAAATTAATTAATTGTTTAAAAGTTAAAGTTAAACAGACGTCAGTGAATGTTTGTTTGCTTGATTGCTGTTGAGCTGCAGGACAGGGACCTGCTGTAAAACATTTTTTATACATGAGCCAGGCCAAGATATTTATTTTTTCCTGTTAAATTAATTAATATATTAATATTAAAAATAACAAACATATAGGCCATGTTGATGTAAGAAACATGTCAATAATACACTACTTCGACCAGGCCCCATGCCCTGATGTGACTGCCATTGAATTACCCTGATAGGGAAGTATCCTAAGCACTTGCTTTAAATATAAAAAATAAACAGGTAATTGAATAACCTTTCAGGACCCACTTGCATTAGTTTGATAAGTATTATTTGTGCATCATAATTATTATTTCTACGGCAAGGCAAAAGCTGTTGTGAAAGCAAGATAAGTATAGTGATTTTCTGGTACTTTGGTGCCTTGCTTTTCTAATTAAATAGATCTAGCCTCTGTACAATAATGATTGAAATATGCATGAAAGACATTTTACCGAAGCACTTGCTAAGGTTTGTCTGTTTGTCGATAAAGACTTTGGCAGACACCACATTTCCAAAAGGCATAAACATTTGTAGAATGTCCTGGTCTCCAAACTCCTGTGGAAGGTGGTAGATGAACAGGTTAGCGCCTTCGGGACCTGTGAGGACAAGAAGACATAAAAATAATTGTTAAATACCATAATGGCTTTCATTTAGAGCATGGAAAGCCACAGTGGCACCGTGCTCACTGTCTGCTACTGTGTTGTTGTCATAGAAACGCGACAAGAGCACGACAGTGCAGCCTTGAGTTGGGTATAGCCTTTTAAATAATATTTTGTGAGTATATTGAACATTAAACAAAGTACAAAGCTTTGGGTGGTTATGGCCTGTCTGTTCTTCTGTTCTTTTGCTTTTCATTCATTGGTACACCCTACATATTGTGTTTCCCTTAAGAGGAGTCAGAGGTCAGCTCCTAACCTTCTGTCTCGCATTTGAACATCTGAACAATATTGGATCTTTTAAGAGGTATTATTCCCCTTGTGTTAAGTAAAGCTTAGTGGGATGTGGGATTGGTGAGTGGGCTTTGGTCACTTTAGCTGCTTTGTGGATGATGCCATGAAAGCTTGAAATAAAAAGGACAGGGCATCTGTATCTGCCATGACAGAGGCAATAATGTGCAGTGTGGCTGTGTTTGTTTCGGCACACGTTTCATCATTTCATTATAATCGTAATCTTTGTTTTGGAATCGTACAGTGTGGTCCTTCAATCGCAACTGTACGATTCCACACTGCAAGACTTCATTTAGTCAGTCTGCCTTTTCCTTCAAAGGTCGAAAGCTGTGGAATTCATTATCCACAGAACTTAACAACGACAACAACCACAAATATGTAAAAGTACATTGGAAAAATAAAAGAAAACTATAATAAAACTTTTACTGTGTTGGAGGTTTCAAATGATCAACAACCTATTTCCACTGTTGGCTTTAATTTAGACTTTCCTTTATATAGGTTTATGGCATTTAAGGACTTCCCCATAGCAGTCTCAGCGTCAGGGTCATTTTACAGTCTTCCTGTATATGTTAGACAGGCCTTTGACAGTGTTTAAAACCAGGCTGAAAACGGTTTTATTTAGTTATGCATATGGCCGCGATGTTTTTTTTCTGTACAATTTGGTTTTCAATTCGATTAATCGGTAACGCTTTATAATAAGGGTACATAAGTTCATGCATGAATTCATCATAATTCATGATAAATTAATTCATGTGAGGTCATCATGCTTCATGATCAAATACACATGAATTCACACCGTTATTTCAGGCAATGAACTCATTAATGACAATGATTGATTCATCATGATCATGATGAATTCTTTGTTGCGAAGAAACCAACGAAGCCAAAGAACCAAGCTTTGTATAAACTTACAACTAAAAATCATACCCCCTGGTTTAAGTGTTTGTGTAGGTGCTTTAGTTAAGGGGCACATTCATAATGTAGAAATGATGAACTAATCAAAAGATAATTTTAGTTTATACAAAGTTTGGTCCTTGCCACCATTTGTTTCTTCTGCACAAAAATTCATCATGATCATGATTATTTAATCATCATTAATGAGTTCAATGCCTGAATTAATCGTGTGAATTCATGATTATTTCATCATGAAGCATCAAGAATTCACATGAATTCATAATGAATAAATACATGAAGTCATGATGAATTCATGTACCCTTATTATAAAGCATTACGGATTAATTACTATGTTTTATTGCTATTATTCATTTGTTATATTTGTTATTTATCTCTTTAAGTGTATGTTCATATTTTTGATGTTTTATGTGTCATGTTTTTTTTAAATCAAATTTTATAGCAAAGCTCTTTAAAGCAGTACTAAGTAACCTGTTTACCTTAATAAATATTTTTGTAGTCCCTCTGGAGGTAATATAAGTGTTAATGGGATGATTGGGAGCTCTTTCATCTCCCCCTGGTGTCTCTGGCCAGAACACCACAATTGCACCTTTGCCTACACTGGGTTGGCCACCAATACACACTAATGGAATCACAAAGAAGAAGCTAACAGGCTAATGGGCAGAGTTAACGGCCAAGTTTGAATGATTTTTTTAAATCTCCATTGTGTAATTGGATGTACAGTATCCCTCTCTCCCTTTGTCTTTTCTGTCAGTGTAGTATTTACTCTCACGGACAATAAATGAGTAAAAAAACCGCAACATGCTACGACATCTGCAGTGGCGCTTATGGCCTCTAGGGGCATGAGTTACTTAGTTCTGCTTTAAGTCACTTTGTAAGAATTGTACTCAACAAATAAAATTTGCCGGAATGATTGACTGACTGATTGATTTAGTGGTTCTCATCAACTGGAGTGACGAACCTTCCTTCTGACTGCCGGCGGCCCCTTGTTGCTGCAGCAGTGATTGGCTGTAGAGGGTGGGCAGTGCAGCTGCGGCGTACTGCTGTATCCCTGAGTAGGCCTGCGTCAGAGCGTCCATGGTGCCTGCTGTGCCATTGGTGAGCCCCGCACTGCCCAGACCTCCATTTAGAGCCGCCATACCTGAGAGCATTTGAGCAACTTTACATAAAACCCAACAATAAAGAAAGAAGAGTGCACTTACTGATTAGTGCTCCCACTCAAGGTTGAGTTACATGTACATTGGACAAAGACACAAGTTCACTAGTTCTTAAATACAGCTACAGTTATCCACATGCACAACACAGAGACAGGACAGAAACGACACACTGAACAGGACTAACAATAATATTACATAGAGTGAAATACAGCATGATTTTAGATGATGACAGCAGCACACAGAAAAGTCATGAAGCAAAAACATAATCATAAAAACATTGCAGAATTTATCAAATAACGTGCTCTACATTTTGTTTCTTTGCCTTAATATTGGGTTTTAATAGTTTATAGCCAGTCCATATGAAGTTAAGTATACTTAACTTCATATAACTTAAGCTCTTGTGAAAAGGTATTCCTCCTATATTACCAAGTGAAAATGATTCTCTTATGTTCAGTGGACACCAAAACTAGTTTTGCTAGTTTCACATTGTGATAGATACATGGATGTGAGTTAATAGTACTTCAACTAATATTACATCTACAGTTAATTGTTAAGATATAAAATCTAACGCTTAACTATACTGGAATGAAAGGTCATGTAATATATATAATAATGGAATAACACAAAATGGACATATGTTTCCATATATGGAAAAGAGTTTTTAACCTTAGCATGTCTTATGTATTATTTTGATTCAGTAGGACAACACAATCGCACACACTTTCCCAACCAAATAAACACATTTGATTCTAGTGCTGAACTTCTGAACGGTCAGCATGTCCATCCTGAAGGGAGTGTGTTTTTAAAAAGCCAAGGAACACAGGAGGAACATTCATTAGCCGCTTGTAACTAGCCACACAGGGCAACTTGCTGGGGGGGGGGGTCAAACACTAGCTCAGTCTCCTCACCATCAGCCACACTGAAATAAATGATCACCTCGCTCCGGATTATAGGTCACTCACTTATTCAGGAATAATTGCACTGGTGACCTTTGCAATTCAATTAAAGCTGAGATGTGTTTAAATGAGGCGGCTGAATGGGAGGGGAGCAAGTGGCGGAGAAAGGGGTTACCCAGGAACAAAATGGGATGCAAAGCGAGAGTGATCCATCCCCTTTAAAAGAAATGTTGCTGTCTACGTGTGTGTGTGTGTGTGTGCGTGTGTGTGTGTGTGTGTGTGAGTGTGTGTGTGTGTGTGTGTGTGTGTGTGTGTGCGTGTGCGTGTGTGTGTGTGAGTGTGGGTGGGTGAGCATGTGTGAGTGCACCTGTGTAGATCTATGATTTACACAGCGGATACAGCCACTGGAGCCATGGAGCGCTAAAGGTCAGAGGAGAATAATGTGGTGGAAGGGGCTGCTAGTACAGGATCTGTGCTGTCATAACAGGCTTGATTAAGATCCTGGCCCTGTCTTCCCAGAGGTCAAAGGCAGGGCACACAACACACAGTTACAATGGCAGACCACACAGGCCTACGTTGCGTTTAATACACAGTGAGGATGGGACATGTGTGCTGGGTCATTGAGAAACCACTGAGAGTTGTTTATACACTACATTAATTCTGCAACACCCGCCAAGCAGTAACTGGCAACTACACTTTTGGAAAAAACGTTTATGCTCTATAGAAGCTTAGCACTTTAAGTTTTTCCTTGGTTTGTGTTTCATTCTGCATTTAAAAGACACCTTAGATTGTTTCTTCTAATGCTTTACTTAGATAGTTGCATTGCAGTATTTCTTCACTCCGCACACTTAGTGGTAAGGAGATACAAGTGCCCTGATAGACTGATGGAAATATCATCATCAAAAGCACACAGCATTTACAAATAAGACATAGTTGTTACACATTAGTTAGCTTTTGTAAAAAAGTGTAAAGTCCTTTCTTAAATGCATCCACTGTCTGCGGGGCCCTGAAGTGTTCTGGGATTGCATTCTACAGGCGGGGAGCAGCTGCTTCAAAGGCCCTGATGCCCATCGTTTTAAGGTGTGCGGAGGATGGGGTAATGTGCTTGTGTTTTCGCCCCCTCATCAGGACCCTGGCAGCTCTGGTCGACCCTGGCAGCGCTGGTAAATGTACCGTTTGTAGGTGTTTATTGAGTCGCTGTGTTAGCCCTTTGACTACTGACCATTGCCCAGGTCCTACTGTGTCCTATTGCCACTAATGCTTGTTCCAGCCTAAAAATTATAATTAAAGCACACTGAAGCTAGGATGCCAAAGTGCTACAGAAAAACAACAGAGATCCAGCCGAAAATCAGGAAGCTAGTGAAGAAATGGGACCATGGAGATGGATTAGTAGCACCATGACCTGATGAGCCAGTGACAAAAATGTCAAAGAGACAGAAAGGTCAAATCAGAGGTGTGTAAACTGAGTGATTTGCAGACCATTGTGTCTTTATTTTATTGTAAACTAAGCAGAATTATTATTTTTTCTGTATTAGGTTTGTGTTTTTTATCTAAGATCCACAAAGCCGAAGAATAATACAGTATTACTTCAAGTTTAAATCCCACAAGAGCCTTTAGTTATAGTGCCAGTTTCCAAGTGTCAGTTTACACAAGATTCTGATCTCTAATATGAGTGTTGATGGTGACTTGGTGTGTGTGGATGAAATGGAGATGTTGAATACTCACTATTCACACTACCTGCTAGTGCATTAATGTTGTTGAGACCCACAGTGGCTCCTGCCAGGCCCTGCAGGGTACCCAGAGAGGTCAGAGAGTTCATGGCACCGGCGTTGGAGCTGGCTGTGGTGCCTGCTGCTGGAGGGACAGGACCAGGGAAGGGCAGGAGTGGGAACAGAGAACAAAGTGTCATACTTGATCAGTGATTACAAACATAAAGGTGCTACATGCATATCAAAATCAGTATGGCGTTTCCTTTCTGAGACCATTGTCAGGTAACAGCCATTTGTAGGGCAGGAAATATCCAGACTGATAGAGCCCCTTAGCTTACAGTAGCATACTCCTTTAACGTGTAGATTAGCCTGCCCCTGCATGTGAAATGGCATGTCTATTTGTATTCCTGTAATGGAGTTACTACTGGTACATCTAATCTGACTCCAAATAAGTGATTTTGTTCATTTCAAATTCAAATAAGAGTACCCTTGTACACCATTGGGTGGATGTATCCACGTCTGTAACAATCAGAATGAATTGAAACAGCTTTTTCAAATGCTGGTGAAAACATGAATGGACATTTTCTGAAGCCTTGGCAAAGGTCACATTGGAGTCATGCCACATGTTCTTTCATCACACAAAATGTAGGAAAGTTTGTTTGGTGATGGGCCGACTTCAGCTCTTTTTTTTTTTTGCAAATACAAGTACTTTGTCCACTAAGACTAAACTGGGGGATCGGAGAGTCCTCCCCAAGAAAATGTTCAAAAGCACTGACAATATTTAAAGAGGTTTTATAGTGTTTTTGGCTTTTGACCTTTCTCTGTGGAATCAAATGTCTCTTAATTATGTGGGGTGTGGCAGACGATTTATGTTGGGGTCATCTCTGGTCAAAACACAAATTTAAAGATCAGCATGTTCCTCTACACTGATGTTTAATCAAACAGTGAACAAAAATATCACACGTAGCACCTGAAATATATAGTGCATGTAAGTTAAAAAAAGCAAAATACACTTTAAATTCTCCAGTACAAGTGAGCATGAAAACACTAGAAGCTACAGAATCAGACTCCCGGTTTTAGGCTTCATATTTTACAGTACCTGTCACATTTGCAACAAAACTCACAGCTACAATACAACAACACCTTGTACAGCAACATAGAAACATGATGAAGAGTATGGTGCACAAAAGTCACCGAAAGCATAACATCACATCTATTACTTGACCTTTATCTCATCAAAGCGAGGCCAGCAAAGCAGGGTTGCAATATGTATCCAGAAACGGTATGAAAATAGAGCATATTGACAAATGGCATAAAAAAGAAAATGAAGATAGCAGTCTGTCTCCATGCAAGAGTGAATATATTCATCAAATCACTGCGATGCCACCGTTTCATTACTAACACATGCAAAATGATGCCAATTATGAGAGTTCAACCCGAGTTACTGATCAAGAACAAACAGCACTTCGAGAGAAAGATATTGGGATGAAACAAATGCGTCCGGAGAGTGCGGCTGAAAAAACAAACAAGAAGAACTAACGATAAAAGGGACAATAAACAAAACAAAAGAAAAGAAAAAGAACTATGGCTAATCAAAGTCTGATGGAAGCAGGAGAGGGACATGTGATGAAAATAACTCAGCGCAATTAGCCATTTCATATTAATCACTCGAGAAAACACACAAAATGGAGGGGAACTAATTCTGCTGAAGCAAGAAAAACCTTATGTGAAATAAGAAGATGAAATTTAAATTTTGCACGACGGAAGACCAATAGAAATTAGGAGGGGGGGGGGGGGGGGGGATAAATCAAGGTCCAATCAGGAAACATTTACTTCAACTGGACACCACACAAACAAATCCTGCTCATCAAGCGAGCAATCCTAATTTAGAATTCATGGTTGGTTCCCCAAGGCATACTATAGGCAAATTATTTGACCAAAAATGTCCATTAAGACTGAATGCAAGCAATGTAAATGTTGAGTTAGAGGATTATTTGATCATCTAAAATGCACTCTCTAATTCTGTATAAGTTATATGATACAAAGTGCAGACAAGGGTAAACCATATCAATGCAATGTGTTTAGAACCCAGAATCCTTTACTCATGCAGACATTTATGTGCTGTTATTAGTTGTTTTCAACTAGGCTAGATTAGGGCTATTACTTCTTCTTTGCATCTTTTTGGCCAAATGTTGCTATATTATGCCTTAGAAAAAGTGTTTGACTCCAAACTTCATTGAGGAAGTATAGCTGTGGAGATGTACAACAATATTGACTGAAATACAGCACTGGGCAAGCCAGGGCACTTCACAATCACATGCAGATTCGAGCACACCCACAGACACACACATAGAAGCACACAACATAACGGTGGATTCATACATGTTACACAATAAGATGAGATGTACGCAACTGTGACAACAGCACGCAGTCACATGTGTGGTCTACGAGCGACCAAGTGGTGATTTACACAAACTGTGCGACTTTTCCATTTCAACAATTGATGTGACTATGGAGATGGTTTAGGGTGACAACGACGGAGATGTGCCGGATCTATCAAACACAAGAATGAAATTGTAGGAGAGCGAAGGTGAGGCAGGCTTTGCCCTGGCATCAAGCTCCGATCCGAGAAGCTGCGACTGCGTTACCTGGGCTGGCCAATGCTCCCAGGGAAGCGGCGTTGGAGGACAGGGGGTTTGCGGTGGAGGGGCTGGCTGAGTTTTGAGCTGCTGCTGCTGCCGCCGCTAAAGTGGCCAGATTCTGCAACTGCAGAGCACTCATACCTAGAGAGAGGAGCCAGAGAGGTGTGTCAATCCTGTAGACCCAGGCTGAGGGCAGTGGACTGGCTAAACGGAACCGTCTGCAAACCAAACCAGTGTGTGTGGCACTGCGTCTGCCTGCTCTGTTGTTCATACAGCTCCAGTGAAGACACTGTAGAGTGTAGATTTCACTACAGTAAGTCCCCAGTGCTCATACCTGATTTTTTTTCTAGAAGTGGAATAAAATGTATTTTGTCCTTAAGTATATCGTGAAAATAGACATTTGTGAAAATAGACCTTTTTGCGCTGTGCATCTAATTCTAAAGCATTTTAGCGATTGTGCACTAGCAGGCAAGTTGTTGATATTTACATTACCAGGATTGCTCCCTGAAAGTGGTAAAACGTGCTTATAAACTAATCCCTGTTAAGAATTGGGATGTGGAAGTTAGGAATTCATTCCTAAACCTCCTAAAATACTCGAAATGAATATGGGACACAACCAACAATTAAAAATGTATATGCTCCTTTTTTATTTATTAGATTTATTTGAACACAGGTAAAATCAGGTACAGAGCCTGTAAGCGGATGTAATGTTTAGGTAATTATCTAAGATAGTGTTGGAGGATTAATTAACTTCAATTTCTTTGAAACTTCTTTCACAATCAGCAGTGTGAGTACATCCTTGAGTTTGTGTAATTTACACTCATTAAAGCACCCATTAATGTATGAAATCCATAAGATTACAAAAGGTGAGAGGGAATTTAAAAGTAAACTATCTACTGTATCTACTATCCCGATTGGACCTGAAAGCACTTCCTCCTCCCCCGTGCATAGGAAAGCTTGTTTCATTAGTCCGTACAAAATACTGAGACTGATTTGTTGCCGACATCAGTAAAAGGAGAGACTTTAGAATTATAGTTAATTATTGAAAAAAAAATTCATGTTACTTACTTTTCATCAAATGCAAGCCTAAAAGGTCAATTATACACATTCTGTGACTTTTTACTACCAGATAAATTCACAACATAATTGTGTTAATATATTCCTGATCAATAATCAATAATGGTGATCAATAATGCCATATTTGATTAGCATGTAATTTTCAGTTCTTGAAAATGAGTGAATCACTTCTAAAGGAGTGGCCTTACTATTAATCCTCTGGCTCACATAAGCAGTTACTGTGTATGATTGTGCTCCACAATTAATGACTACATGCCTCGTCTGAAGCATATTGTGCGACGTCTGTGTGAGGGAAACTTGTGTCCGAAAGCTACAGTCCTAAGAGCAGACAAGCATCAGTCAACAGCAGCTTCGTCTGACTCATGAACGTGTTGGAGAAATAACATGGGCCGAACCTGTGGGGTGTACGCTCGTATATACAGTCTAGATGTATATACAGTACCATGGAAACACACACACATACACAGTCACACACACAAAGACAAAATCACTTATATCTCTTAAATATTGAAAATCACATAGCATTGCAAGCAATAACACAAGGAGAATACTGACTGATTATTTCAGTAAAAAAAGAATAAAAAATTTAACATTTACACAAAAGCTCACCAAAAGAATGTACAAATGTAGCCAATAATAAAACTGTCCATGGGTGCAAATATTAATCAGTGTTGTTTTTCTGTCGTAATAAAACACACGTTAACCACCACTGGACGGGGCAAAATACATCTACCTATACTGTATTACACAATCCTGCTGTATAACAGCACTTACAGCTCAACTCTGTTAAAATGGTTCATCTGTTCATTGTTTATGTCTTCCCAATGAAAAGGGGGGAAAAAATCTCACATTGAGCTTGATTGGCTTATATTGTCAAGATAACACATCTGTGATGACTAAAAAACAAAACAAGTCCACAGTAATGAGTTTGAGTTGTCTTTTTCCTCATCTGTGGGGTGCACTGAAGCCAAAACTATCTGTTTTTCTTTTTTTAAGTGATTTTCTCCCAATTTCATGTGTTACGGGGTACATTTAAAAAAATGTTCCTACACACAACAGCTGTGCCTGTCATTCTTGCTGTCACAATAAACTAACTTAGGAAGAGAATTTAAAAAAACGCAGCAGACAAGTCAAAGTGAGATGAGAAGAGGTGTAGATATGTTGGCTCAGTCAGTGTATCAGAGGTATGAGAAACCTCCTTCAAGTCTCTATTCCAACATACGCTAGCACTTTTGATGCACTGCCACAGTGCTCTGTTCCACACTGATGATAAGTTTGTGAAGAAACTGCCATAGAAACGTCAGAGCCATAAAGAAAAAACACATCTATCTTATGTTTTTTTTTTTTAGTATTACATACTGTGCAAATATTTTTAAGTGTGAAAAGCTTTGAAGAGAGAGTTAAACTTAACAATCCATTATGAACACACCTTTTAAATTGAATATTTTATAAATGGGTTGCTCCAGTAACCATTTTTTGTGTGGACCTAAATCCAAATTCACTGACTAAAAGAACAAATGAAGAAAACCCCAAAAGGTATTTACTGTGATATAAAATGGTTTTGTGGCTCAATGGAAAGATCCTTTTCTGTAAGGTCTCTGACTATGAGCTCTTTACTTGCGACCCGTGCGATTCTAGTAGGGGACCAAGTGTTTTAATGCTGTATTAGTTGCACGGTGGCTGCCTGGGTGCTGTCCTGTGAATGTCTCTAACAAATCTTCTCTGGGTGCCCTGTGTCGGTGCCCTGTGGCTGCAGCTGAAGAGCTGCTTCCAGTGCTCCTTGGATGGTGTTTTCTTATCTGGTTCATCTGTGCTCAGCCTTATGTCCACTATGTCCATTATTTCATTGTGGGTGTGTGTGCTTATGCTTGTGTGGTAAGTCTTTGGGGACGTGGATGGGGCAAGTGTGAATGTGACAATGGGTTTTTATGGGAGGTGTGTGAGGGGATGTTTTTAAATCTGGAAAGCACTTTGTGTTACATGAAATGTATAAAAGCACTTCATAAATGAAAAAAAATACTTATTGATTGATTAATTGATTGATTGATTGGCTGATCAATATATTTCACCTCCCTTCCATGTCTATGGACTGAGTCTAATTCCAAAGCCAATTGTATATTCACAGTTACATAGAATAAATACATAATACTTAATTAATTGCATTAAGAGTGAGGAGTGCTAAACACAGCAATTATTTAGTAATGAATGTGCACTGCATGCAAAAAATAAAACTGAGTTCATGTACTTTAGGTCTAGTAGTGCTGCACTCATCTTGGTCACAAATTAATTCAATTTCTTATTAATTCTGCTTCATTGTTATTACACTCGACATGTCTCTTAGAATGACCATTGAAGGCATATCAATCTGTTCGTCTGTCCTACTTCCTCTCTTCTCTGAAGTCTTTCTCTCTTCTTTTCCCTAAAGCACTTCTACCCAAGCCCAATCACTCCTTTCATTGTCAAAGGCTATCTGTCTTAGTGCAATTTCAGAGACGACTCGACAGAGGAGCAGCAGATAAAAATAACTGGGTTAGAGAAGACTGAATGAGACAATGGGGGGATCAGATGATGCGTAAGTGCATGAGTGTACATATGTGTTGGAGGAGATGTGTGCATGTGTGAAATTGTGAACAGTATGGCAGAACGGGGTTGGCTGCGTCTAATTGAATGCTCATTGGTGTAATTGAAGGCTCTCAGCGCTACAGCTCGTAGTGTTAAAGACTGGGACCAGATGTCATTCAGCTGTCTCACATCTCCTGCCAATCACCAATGCTCGCTCAAGCTCGCTCCCCAGCTCTCTCTCTTCTCTCACAGATGGACGACCAACAGATCTCCAGCCACAGACAGTGCTACTCGCCCCCGCGTCCAAATCACAGTGCATTTATTCACGCCACTGCGCTGGGAAAAATGTGTGCTTTGGAACTTAGACTGGGCAAAAAAAAAAGCCTTGGATGTCCAAGAAATCCCCAATAAGATTTGCTTTTGTTGCCAGGCAGATTTCTAACATCATCTGCCTCAACAATTAGGAGCTTGTGGCGCATAGGAGATAACAGAGTGTGAAAAACAGCTAGGCGGCATCGAGAAGGAGAAATGATAAAGGAACAGTGTGACTGCAAGGCGTAGGTGTGACTGCGGAAAAGGGCTTAAAATAAACAGAGAAAGTAGAAACAACAGTACGCACACAAAAAAAGGATTTATAGCTAATGCGAATCTTCAAGATATAATAATAATAATTAACATTCACCTATATAAGTAAAAGGTTTTTTACTTATTCAATATTGGCTGCCCAACAGTTCAAAAGTGGTGTTATTTTTTTGCGATAATTTTCAAAATTCTACATCCCACAGTTTGACTTATCCTTGTTTTCACCACGTTTATAACACGTTTATAATGCTATACTGCACTATACTGCACACGGCCATTTTGCCAAAAAATATTCACATCATAACTGTCCTATTGAATATAAACATCAATTTAGTCATCAAGTGGAGCCATTTTGAACAATCAAAAAAACAAAGGGCTGACGAGATTGAATGGAAAATGATAGATTTAATGCATTTTAAGGACATAAGTATTCAAGTTGATTCAGTCTTTCACAGTGTCTGCCACAATAAGAACGATATCTTGGTGAAAACTTAAAATTGGTCCGCTGAACTCGCTCAAGGCTTGAATGTAACACAGAACTGGATTAAAATGATGTTCTTTCTATGGCTTCACTGTGACTCAGACACTTCCCTCAACACACCCGAGACTGGAACTGTCCATAATTATTTAAAGTTGTTATCACTTTGCTCTACAATAAAATGAACGGCGACTTGTTCGACAGAGAGTGTGTGTTAAAAAGGAGCAGCGCCAACAGCTACAGAGCACAATAAAAGAGAGCAGTAGGGGGCGCCATCCTGCAGTGCAAGTTCTTTTCTACACGACACACAACAGTCCCTTTTCTTTGGTGGGCCTGAAAACCATCCCTGACAAGAGCATGGTGCTAGCTACTGTTGCACGCCCAGGGCACAACTGGTGTCTGCACTCATTAAAAGATCAAGACAAATCTTAACAACAGTTAATAAATCTGCAGGGCAAAGATCTCCCTTTACTCCACCATGCAAGTTCATCTGTTATGCTCTTTAGTACTCTTTTAGAAGAAAAAAAAAAAGAATAACAAGGGAGCGCAACAAAGACTCGCTGTGTCTGTGGGAGATGGAGAAGAGTTTATTACTGATCTGGACTCACCGGCCATCTGCTGGATCCCACTGAAGGCTCCCAGGTTTCCAGAGGAGGTGGCCTGCTGTAGCAACTGCACGCCAGGCAGAGGGAAATAGAAAAGAAGAATGAGATAGGTGAATACTCAGCACTGAATGGATGTTTGTACAAGGCTACGCACAGAAGCTAACATTGTAATGAGCAATTTAGCAATGTGCTCTTTGCATCAGCGCTCGATGAGTAAATGAGCTGCTAATACAGCCTGATCTCTCCTAAGCAAGCGCGTTTGTATTCTGCCATGATTCTCCAAGACAAGTTGAGCATGAAAGCTCTAATCTAGCCCACTAATTAGATTCCACAACAAAAGTGAAATACTGAGGCTGCCAAACACTGGTTCTTCAAAGACATAAAAATTAACCACAAATTGACATCTTGTCTTTATTGTATGGATAATTTTACTCCCAATAATAGCTATTCTTTTCTTAGATCGAGAGAGACTAAGAGAGGTGATTAAAAGGTCTACACGAACGTAATGCATTACTGACTGTTAGACAATATCTGACAGGAACTCTGGAACAGAGTCACATATTTGAAGCTACAGTGGTTTTGCAGAGAAGTATTTTACATCAAAACTGTGTAATTGTAAATAATACAGTGTCTATGTAATTTTGATAACACTGTTCAAATGCACCGTGAATTTGCCTGTACAGGATGCATTTCATGTTGTGATAGTTTTCCTGCTGTTAGATCAGCTGATAAGAGGCCTGTTGGTGAATGTGCTTCTCTTACAGCCAGGTACTGTGGAGTGAGGCCCCCCAGGCCCGTCAGACTGCCCCAGGTGGTTGCACTGTTGAGCTGCTGCATCTGCTGCGCCAGCTGCTGCTGCAAACGCCGCTGCTCCTTGTCCTTCTGCGTGTCGGCAAACTTCACCACTATGGGAGATGAGCAGCCCTGCAAAGGGGCCACCACAAATGTTATTCAAATATAAGAATAAATCAGAAAGTCTGAAATAAAAGTGGGCAAAATATAGCTCCAAAAAATGAGAGGACAGACAAAAATCCCCACCAGTAAAATAGAAGAAGGAAGGAACTTGCAAACTTTACTTGAGGGAGACTTAGAGGAGAAAATAGTATTCTAAATTAAAAGAGCCTTGTTCCGCACACATGCGACAGTGACATTGGGACTCTCACAGGAAGCGACAGTCTAAAGCTGAAGGGCTTTCTTCTGTAGCCCACAAGGGCTCAGTTATCTCTGAGTCCAGAATGGTTTCAACTGAAACAGATTTCCTGAGTTCACCAACTATTTCATCATCTCATCTGAACAGAGACTTGCTGTGTGTCTCTGAGCTAAGTGAGGTGAAGGAAGAGAGTGTTTGAGATGACCGAAGCAAAGGTTGAGAGAGAAGCAAAGGTTGAGAGAGCAAGAGCAAGATATAGAGATAAAAGCTATCACAAGAAGTGTATCTAATTGTGGCTATTTTGATTCCTCAACCCAGTGACCAGACATTCACTTAGAATGTTGTTTATGTGTGTGGTAGGTCAGTGCTGGCTTAGGACATCTACAACAACATTGTGACATAAAAGACTACATAAAGAACAATGTGCCTGTAACAGCGTGTCTGTGTAGCAGCGTCTCAATTTATCACACCACACCATTACTCACACTCCACAATCAAAGCCTAACTAGAGGCAAATCCGTTTGAAACAAAGGCGATCTGCCACCATGGAATAAAAGCTTATGATTGAAAGATTTAGTTTGAAGCACACCAGGCTACAGTGGAAAGGGATTTAACAACTTCACAGCAATAAGTCATAAATGTATTACATGTCAGCAGAAGGTGAATAGGAGGTGCAAAGAAACACCTCATCTGTGAGGTGCATATTGCACCTGAGTACTGTCAGAAGTATTCAACATTTTCAATTGAGTGAATCAATTCAGAGCCATTTAGCACACTTCCCAGCATGCACTGTGTCAGAGCTCAAACCTGAGTGACTGCTTTCATCTGTTTTGAAGTCAAATTTATAATGAAGGCTGTTGATTAATTTGCTTTAAAGTAGAGGAACCATTAAAATTCCCTTTACTTAAATCATTCATCACTCATTAGACATTCAAAATGTCAAGTGTAAAAGTTTTCCCAAGTTCTTTTTTTTTTTACTTACTAAATAAATGTCTGTAAATGTCATATTATGAAAAATGTGAAACTTTTGCACCGGCCACTGCTGTACAGTTAAACACTTAACCAGTAACACTGTAAGTGGACTAGACTTTATCAGCAGGATGAGCATGTCTCCTCTCTGACGGAGGCTCTACCATATTTGCTGTGTCTTTTCCCTGTAGTCACCAGTCGTTCCATCTTTTTCTTCAGACTGCTGACAGATAAAGCAGAGGAGACCATGGAAGAATTGCATTTGGAGGCAGAATGTCAGTCCAGGGCCTCACGTCTGCACTCGATTCCCCCTGAGACAGCAGCTCCCAATCCTTCTCTGCTAAATATCTCATTACTTCCACTGACATGCACCGAGCCGGAGGACCGTGCCAGTGAATGAGAGCCCTGCCCCGGGACTGTGGTAGTGTAGAAGACAGGCCTCCGTGGTTGGGCTTCACTGGGAAAAGGCTTGGAAACTTTATCAGGGTCAACGGTCATGGCATGGATATATCAGGGATGGGCAAAAATCCACGTAACCATTCGCTTTGACCTAATTAACAATTTAATTGGAAGTTTACAATTTAAACTTTGTGAACTTTTACACAACTTTACAATTTGTGCACTTTGTCATTCAACATCAAAAGCCACTAAATTGCAGTATGACAACAGCAGATTGTCACAAGGCTCAGATCACGATTTGTTTTGTATTGTCATTTTGCCCAGCCTTTCACAAAGCAAAACATTATGGGCACTGAAAAGTGAACTCTAAACGCCATCATTGTGCCTATATCGTCAAACTAATTTGGAGCAGGGATCAGAATTTGAAAAGACAGAGTTGGACACGGCACAGAACAGATAATGCCTTTTAGACGAATAGTAATAATATAAATATTGTAGTAGGCTTCACATTATCCTTAGCTTTTATGAGCTTAGTAGACTGCACATTTCCCCACACACACATTTTAGACTTTTAGCTTCAGGGGTTTTATATATTATTTTTAAACTCTGAATTTAGTCAACAAATGATAAATGAATGTATTATTACTGGCACAGTGAACTGCCCTTAAGACCATGGGGTTTTCAACAGGGCTACATTTCTGCGGCTTCACAGCATCTTCATTGGATTCATGGCACTTATTTCACAGAATGAAATCTAGCTTTGAACCTGCAGGATTCATCAGCACACCCAGGCAACTATGCATTGAACAGTCTCCTTTCTGTGCTTAACTTAGTTTTGTGTGCTTGTTTAGCGCCTTTAATGCTACATTTGCGATGCCATGGGAGAGAGTAGAGAATAAGAGGGACACAGGGTATGTCATATGCACACACAGCGCAGCAGAGAGGCACTGACACTCAACTCACTCAACTTTTGTAACCACTGCTCCTCATTTATAATCTGACTAATTTTATAAAGATGCGAGTCCAATGAGCTTTAGTCAAATTAACCCGTGTCAAAGAGTTAGGTCCCTGTGAGCAATTATCTCGTGGCTCTCCTAATGTTGCTCTAAACTGAGGTCTTTGTTGTCTTATAATTTGACAGACTCGCTAATGTTTAGAGGTATTTGGTTCTGCTGGGAGCTCTGAAAAGGCCTGCCAGTGGGTGAAATTACACCTCATGTTGTGAAAAAGTAAATAAAAAAAAAAGCATCTGATTTGCTTTGAATATGGGGCTCCTTAGAGACAAGGCAGTAGCATGATCAGGCAGAATTCTCTTGCATCTCTATTTTAGCTCTTTGTATGACACGCGACACATGACAATAACTTTGCAATATGGACGATTAAGGTCATTTGGCCTAAACATGTTATTTGACGGTGAAACTAACCTGGTGTACAACATCAGAGATACAGTAGCACATGGCAAGATGGTCTGATGTCGCCAGTTATCTAAACGACACAGTGTTGTAATTTGCGAATCGGGGCATTATAATACGTGAAATACATGCGATTGCCGATCTAAAGTGCACCCCTGCATAAATCACCATCAGAAAGAGGTTGCAAAGTTTTGGTTCTTCCGCCTTGCTCAACTCAACCAAGAGTTCACCGAGCTAAAGCACACAACCGCAGAGCCTAAAACACAACTCTCTGAGACAACCGTGAAGGGAACATTACACATCACTTCCCATCCTTCACTAAAATGCCTCAGACACACATCCACACATCCACACACACACACACACACACACACATACACACACACACACACACGCAGGCACGCACACACACACACACACACACGTATACCTTGAAAATCAATCTCCCGTAGCTTTCAGGAGAGTTTCTGCTCTGTGACCCTGTTATCTCACTTGCTTACCGCTCGCATAGCTTTAAATGTCAATGTGTGTCATCTCCCAGCACTAATTGGAGGCTGAATGGCACCGTTGTTAAATGCATGAAATGTTTTTATTACAGATCTGTATGCCAAATCAATTGGGAACAGACAGTGACACAAAGGATTTGATTTACTTCCCCAACGCTGGGTCTTTAACACTGTTCTGCTTAGCTAACTAGAAATGCTCCAAAGCTTTCCCAAGCAAGTGATTAAAATACATTAAATACAACACATTGCAAGTACTGAAATGCAAGGACTAAGTGAAAGTGCACTGAACTGAAACGACGTATGCCGGTACTGACATAAAGAATGGAAGCTATGCTTGTTTAAAGAAAATTAAAATCAGCCACAACTCACACATTACACATTATTACATCCATTATTTACTGGCTGCTTCAACATTACCGATAAAGCCAAAGTAAAAAAGGCTTGTTTTCCTGCCGAGATTGAGAATTGATGTGTTATTTATTTCAAGACAATTAACAACTTCTGTAATAACTGAAGCACCAAGCTTGCCTTTGGAGCTGTATTTGATTTAACACATACAGTATATTTTATTTGTGTAGCGATTTCTCCCTTGGTGTAAAGCGTTTACCATATTTTCCGGGCAATAAGTCGCACTTTTTTTTCATAGTTTGGCAGTGGGTGCGACTTATACTCACGTACGACTTATATGTCAGAATATGTCATTCCACATGTTAGATATTTCTACACTGACAGCTGCTAGAGGGCACTCTAGGCTTGTGTACCAGTATCTGCTACTCCTCTACCACTGAAAATGTATAAAACGGTAACCGAGCAGCAGAAACAAGTGAGTGAGCACCAAACATGTGAGGGACAGCAATGAAGAAAACGAAAAAAAGCTAATCGGGGCCTAAAAGCTACATGGCCACAGCTAGAGGAATGAGTTTGCTTGAACAACGTGTTGCCAAGGCTGGTGCGACTTATATGTGTTTTTATCTTCTTCATGATGCATTTTTTGGCTGGTGCGACATATACTCCGGAGTGACTCATAGTCTATATAGAACATACGGTATCTACAGCTGACTCGTGGGTTGTTTGCTATTACACCATCTCACTCTACTTACTTTTCTGCACTTGCATTGGGGGAAACCTCGGTGCATTCGTTATGTGTTAGTGCCAGGTGTAGTGAAAGGGCCACTAAATGAGTCTTTAGACTAGACACAATGAATATCGCGCGGCACATTATCGCCCCGCGCACACACAACAACACGAACGCAACACACGCGAACCCGGCCGACTCGTTTGGGTTGCCATGTCTTTAGAGGTTTTCAGCGTGAGTTACCTGTCGAGCTGATATCCACTTTCATTACGGCGTGACATTCACGGGGGGCATGTGTGTTTTTGCGTCCGCCGCATGCCCGAGTGTACCTGAATGTCACACCATAATGAGAATGGATATGACAGTGACAGGGCCATCAGCGAATAGAGCGGCGGCGGGTCTGCCTCTTTTCCCTCCTCGTGACACGCGGTGCGGACGTGCTGCTATACCGAAGCACACAAACATGCACCCCCGCACACACACACAATCTTGTTTTATCTGAGACAGTGGGGTGCAATAGAACCGAGACAATAACCAAACTCTATTTACCAGACCTCATTCCCTCTTTCGGACCTGAAGTAATTACTTTTAAATTGCAAAACTGAGGAACATTAACAAACGGATGCGGCAATTTAGGTCTGCCCGGAGCTAGAAACAGCTTGTTTTCAAATGGAAATGAAGGTATTTTGCCATTGTCCGGTGCAATATTGCTGTGTTATGGTTTAAGTTTTTTCCCCCCCTTTCACCTAAATGCAGGATAAAAGCGAGGAGCTCTGCGAGTGTTTACCAAGCCCATTGTGGCAGAACAGAGCTCTGAGCGAGGATAATTCGAGCTTAATACCAAGACTGTCAGGGGAGAGTGTCACTACTTCTAGTCAGGAGAGACAAGGTACTGCTCTGTCTGGTCAAAGAAATAAGCTCTCACTGGTATTAGCAGCGAGATATGTACACAACAATGATCTGATTTGCACTGTTTTGCTGATGTTCCATGACGTATTTATTGCTCCGCGAGAGTCCCTGCAATAAAACAAACTTTTTAATAAAGTCCGTCATCGTGTATCTACATATTTTATTTATTTATTTATTATTTATTTTATTCATTCCACTGCCCATTTTTTGTAAAGTCATGACTACATTGTTGCTGGATGTAATGAGCAGGAAATCGCTTTTTGCAGACACTTTGTTGAAGTGTTTTGATGTTGAGCGGTGCTTTGAGCGGATGGTTCTCGAGCAGAAACTACATATAAACTAGAAGATATTCCTGCAACACAGAGAAACCAGCCAGTCTGTATAAGCGCTCACATTCAGAGGCGTACTGTGGGCGGGGACTCTGTTCTCCACATGCCAGAGCGCATCAGTATAGGCCGTGATTATCATGATCATCTCTAATGAGAGGGCTACAAGGTGAACACCACTTGTCTTCCTCCCTACACAGCCTGCTATTACAACTTTTTTTTGTCTCTCTCACACAAGTCGTCAGAGTGGCATTTGTTGTACAGCATGTAATTCTCTTTCCCAATCACAGTCTTGTCACCCTGCCCTGTCAGCAGCCCGCCAATACTGACAGGAGTGCCCCCAAAACGTGCCGTGCACAAAGGAGCTGGAGCGGCGGCCCCATTATGGCGGTGCAGGGGTCGCTGTAGCGCTGATGAGGTCTGTAACACTTGCCCATTCCAGCCTGTTCTGTCAAAGGTACTCATCTCCTGCCATGGTTTCTGGAAAGCTGGCTAAACTTTGTCCTGTAAGAAATGTATGTCCAGGGAGTGAATGCATGGAACAAAGTGTGGGGGGACCTTTATTTACGTATACCCCAGTCTTTCACCAAAACATCATCATTTGACAATTCTGGATTGAGAGAGTGATGGTACAACGTGGACACCATTTCAGAATCACATTAATATATTAGCAATGCAGCATATTTGTATTAACTGAGGCGTGTGTCAGTGATGTGTATCAATCCATAACTTTACAGCAACAACAGTAATATTGCTATTAGGGATGCACCATATATCGGATATCGGCCCAATTCAATGTGCTTGTACTTTCCACTACCAGAACCCAATACCACTTGACACATGCGATCTGACTACAACAAGCTGAATAGTTTTTAAGGGTGAAAATACAATAACGTAAACAAAAAGTTTGCCACGTGATTGTGCAATTGTTTACACCTGCATCACTGCAGTGATCACCGGCCACTCTACCGTTTGATGGGACACATTTTCGGCCCTCACGGAGAAAATTGGATGATTTTCTAAATGTTGACCATCTTTGTCAAAAAAGGTCCAGCGGACATAGACCTAGAGTCCACTTTCTGTCTAAGGTACATTCTGCATTAAGGAGCAGGACAATGTTGTGAACCTGCTGCAAATAGTTTGACTAATTATCAGCAAGGTCATACTTGGGGACTTAATGTACAGTCAGTGCCTCTCGAAAGTACTAATACACCTTGAACTTTTGCACATTTTGTCATGTTTACAACCATAAAAACAAACAACTGTGAAGTGAAAGCAAAATGATACATGATTCTGTTATTTTTCAAAAAATAAAAAAAACCTTTTGCTGCAATAACAGCAGCAGGTCTTCTGGGTTATGACTCTACAAGATTTGCACATCTAGAGACTGACATTTTATCCCATTCCTCTTTACAAAACAACTCAAACTCTGTCCAATTAGAAGGAGAGCGTTTGTGAACAGCAGTTTTCAAGTCTTTCCACAGAGTTTCAATAGGATTTAGGTCAGGACTTTGACTGGGCCATTCTAACACATTAATATGTTTTTTTAAACCATTCCATTGTAGATTTAGCTTTGTGTTTAGGGTCATTGTCCTGCTGGAAGGTGAATCTCCGCCCCAGCCTCAATTATCTTGCAGGTTTCCCTCCAAAATGTCTCTGTATTTGGCTCCATCCATCTTCCCAACTATTCTTACAATCTTACCAGTCCCCGCTAAGGAAAAGCTGCCCCATAGCATGATGCTCCCCCCACCATATTTGACACTGGGGATGGTGCACTCAGGACGATGAGCAGTGTTAGGTTTGTGCCATACATAACGTTTTGCATTTGGGCCAAAAAGTTCAATTTTTGTCTCATCTGACCAAAGCACCTTCTTCCACATGGTAGCTGTGTCCTCCATATGACTTCTAACAAACTTCAAACGGGATTTCTTATGGCCTCCTTTCAATAATGGCTTTCTTCTTGCCACTCGTCCATGAAGGCCAGATTTGTGTAGAGTACGACTTATAGTTGTCCCATGTACAGATTCCCCCAGCTCAGCGGCAGTACGTCGCAGCTCCTCCAGAGTTATTTTGGGGCACTTGGTTGCATTTCTGACCAGTGCTCTCCTTGTTCGGTCTGTTAGTTTAGGTGGACGGCCGTGTCTTAGTAAGTTCACAGTGGTGCTATACTCTTTCCATTTCCGAATGATGGATTGAACAGTGCTCCGTGAGATGTTCAAATCTTGGGAAATCTTTGTATAACTTAACGCTGCTTTAAACTTCTCCACAGCTTTATCCCTGACCTCTCTGGTGTGCTCCTTGGCCTTCATGATGTTGTTTAGTGACCAATACACTCTGACCATAGCTCTGAGGCCCTCACAGAACAGCTGTAATTATACTGAGAGTAGATTACACACAGGTGGCCTCTATTTAATGGTTAGGGCAAGGTGTGAACATTCTGCAGTCATTAGGAATGTTATGAAGGCAATTTAATGCACTCAGAAAAATGCTGTATGAATACTTGTGCATGCCACACTTTTCACTCTTCTATTTAAAAATAAATAAAACAGAATCATGAATCATTTTGCTTTCACTTCACAGTTGTCTGTTACCTGTGTGTGTGAACTTTCAGTAAAACATTTCAAAATAAATCTTTATGTTTATGGTTGTAAACATGACAAAATGTGCAAGTTCAAGGTGTATTAGTACTTCCGAGAGGCACTGTATCTGTAAAACACATCCAGAGACTTTAAAGTACAAAACATCTTTAAAAGGAGGTACAACACATCAATATTGAGCAACGTTTTGATGCTACTGGAGCACAAAATAATCAAAATGCTATCCTAGCAAGTTAGCATGGAGCACACGTAAAGATGGCAGAATCAACATAGAGAGTAGGCAATCTGTGGAAGCTGACCTCGAGTGGTCAAAATGGGCAGACTCAACAAAAAGAAGTCTCTTACCAGGCAGATTTAACAAAAACGCTGTTTCCGCTACATGTGGAAAATCAACTTCTTGCACAGATAAAATAAAACACATAACTGAACAGAGGATAATGTAACAAATTACCACAAAACTCACATGCATACACACATCTGCAGAAGCTCTTTTTCTCAGCTTCTACTGTATACCCTTCCTAATGGTGAAGGACCTCCCACAGGTACCTACCATTTGTTACAGGGTAGCTCAAGGTGTTTAACATTAGCAGGAAGGATGGTACGTAAAACTTTTAATAAAACAAGTCAATCTTTTGTCTCACAATAAGTGTTTTGACTCAGTAAAGCAGTAAATGTAAACTTAATTAGGAAAGAAATAGAGGCCCAAGAAACAACATAAAACCACGAAAAATGTCTAATAAAAAACTTCTCTTAAAGTATAATTTAGGCCTATTGAAAAAGTTACTCAAGCAAATGTTAGTGAGTAAAGTAACTGATTATCACTAACCACATCGGAACAATGTAGCCATTAAGGAGGTTTGAAGAAAATCTCGCCCTCGTATCATATCTCTAGTACTCTGTATTGGAGTGCTCAAATGACAATACCCGTGCACATACCGGTGCATCTCCCACCTAATACTGATATTTTATTTAAAAATCTGATCAGAATAATATTGTTTACGAGCAAGGTGATGTTGACTACACTTTAAACCGTTCAAGGTAATAAAAATGAACAAGGCTTTGAGAAACCGCATAAACTCTTGACAGCTGTTGATCTGGTGCCGCTTGACACTGTGAGATTAAGTCAAGGCCAGCTTATTTTTTTAGAAGAAACTGTTGTTGAGGTGGATTTTTCATACAATTTCATGATGGTTGTCAGGGAGGGTTTTTACTTTGCACTCATGAATCTGTTATAAAAACCTGCACGGATATGACAAAGACAATAAGACAAAAGATTTGAAGGACGAGCGTTTACTGTACCTCCATAGTCTGAGACTGATGCATGGCTTTGATTGCATTCTGTGCCATAGCTCTCGTCGAAAATGTGACAAATGCACAACCTGTAATAGGGAGGGGGTATGGAGGGACAGTGGAGAGAAGAGGGGGGAAGGCAGAGGGGCGGGGGAAGGAGGAGGGGAAGACGAGAAAGAACAAAAACAAGACAAAAGGGTTGGACACATTTTTGTTATAAATTAAACAAAAAACTTAAAACAGATTGGTACAGGACAACAGTATTGTCAGTCGTTGCAGAAACAACACAGTGTCATGACAACCACACAATGCCATCCCATGAACTTGATCCTTGCCCACCCACCAACAGCCATCACAAGACAAAGATCACACAAGCAGTTTTAGCAATCAGGACTGTGGGATTATGCCTCCCACAAAAAGGGGCGCCATCACACTGGGAGAATTAGTTACACCTGAATTCAAATATTCAATAATGCAACATTGTAAATCAGTTTGCAATTTGCATGTAAGCGATTCGAATTCATTTGAGCTTGTGTAGTGAGCCTGATTGGGTGCCCTCTTTTTCTGCTTGAGATAAAAAGCATTATGCCAACGGAAAGGGGGCTGTTTGGAGACAAATATCTACGGGGTTAGGGAAGATGGAAATCAGATGGAGGAAAAAAAAATCTAATTAAGTCAGACGGAAGAAGAGTAGACTACCATCGGTCAGATTGGTTGCCCTCGTTTGACAGTGATTTGAACCAATCAAGATGGCGGAGGTAGTTTTATGGCGTGTTATGGGTTGTTGTTTGGGCGTGATGTAAGATTGTACGGCTGTTGAGGGAGTGATTAGAGGCAATAATGCGAGGAGTGCTTCAACAACCCCCTGGGCTAATAATATGCTAACAAACTCACAAGCTACATTAGAGCAGCCAGGCCTAAACCGATTAGACAAATGCTCATAGACACATGCAGCGTGTTCAGGTTTGGCTGGCAAAGTGGTAGCTTCACAAAGGCAATCTGGGGTGATCAGAGAGTCTGCCTGGTGATATGACAGGGAAAAGAACCAACAGAAGTGATGTCTTCTGTCTTCTTTGCGGCATTGGCTTCTAATATATTAGTACGTATTACATGTTCATGTAATATCCAATCATGCTGTAGGGAATCTTATGTTGAATTGTCCAATTTGGCCTTGAATATTTACAATGGAATTTATTAAGATGTATTAGACTCAGGTTTGTGCTATTTCAGGTAAACAGTGATGCATTGAGCATTTTCTTTTCCCCTTGAATTAAACCATGTAGCCTATTTAATTTATTTTAAATGTATACAATTTTGGGAGTGGACAGTTGAGACCTAGATTTTTAGCAAAAAAACATGAAAATCTCTTTCCTTTTCAAAGGTGATGACTATCTATTTCAGTGACCCAGCCTTTTGCATTTGGGCTGTTATGGACTGGATCCTCAGAAGTGGGCCACACTCTTATCTACTTGGATGGAATGCTGTTTTTAGCTTCATCAATCTGTCATTCACCTTGTTTCACAAGGTTGTCCTGCTCTGCCTCACATTGGACCATCTCTGAAATGAGCCTCTATTTGGGTTACCCTCCCAGCCAGAATCTATTTATATGAAGTTCACCAATAGCATAACTATTAGTCATTCGGTTTAACTGACTGTTTTGAAAATAACAATACATCATCTTAATTTTATTGGTAAAAATTAAAGCCAAGTTATACTGAATTAAATCAAGCTTGTTGAATGTCTTATTTTTCATGAGACATGGGACATGGCTTGAGAGCTAAAAATACCTCATGGGCCGCATTCTGTCGTCAGCGGAGAACCAAACAGTCCTTTAATGAAACTAGGGTAGCTCCCAAGGCCCTGCCATCCACTGGTGGTGTGATCCATATTTTATTAATAGCTGGATGGGCGAATGCACTTCTGATTGATACCATGAATTAAAGGCGCTCAGCAGTAACGTTAGGTGGGACTGCGAGCCTCTGGGACTTTCAAATAGGAATCCTAAAAGACCTACTTATTTAGCGCTGTGTGTTTACTCGCCAAATCTAAACAAGAATTTTCCCTTTGACGTACATTGGCTGCTTGGTGGTTCGTTTAAGTTCTACATGGGCTAGGATTTGGCCATCACATCTGAAATATTCATGAGGACAAAAGAGGAAAGTTGGAATGGGCTGGAGAAAGAGAACAGGGAAAGCAAGGGGAGGATATGTCTCAGAAAAAAAGGACAAATTGATGTGAGTGTGGATTCTAGGACAGCCAGTGTACGGATATATAGAACAGCTCAACGGAGAATGGGAGTTTGAGTTTGTGGTCATGTGGCAAAAGCCTCTCTTCTACCTTTCAGAGAGAAAGGAGGAGAGAAGGGAGTTTTACACCAGTGTAACTATAGAAACATTCAGAACATGTGACAGCCAAGAAGCAACAGGACCGATGCACAACAACAGCTTGTATGACAGCCAGAGGAGGAGGAGGAATGGTATGGGTCAGAAGTTGGGTTCAGGAGCCATCCCTCCATTTCCTCAGCACAAAGAAAACCACATCGGGGAGGGGCAGGGGCAGGGGCGGGGCAGCAGTGAGAGCAATGGTTTAAAAAACGTGGAAGGCTTGGCAGTGAGAAAGAGATGGGTAATGCAGGGGTCTCTACTGGGATATTAGACTAAAATTCAACTAACAACAACCATGGCCTGTTATATACTTATAAATTCATAGGAAATTTCTTTGGAAACCTTTTCTATTGTTTTTGTATCTTGTACAGCAGTAGCCAGAAAAAACAAACTAAACAAAACCTGAAAACACTATTAACCTTTCAATTAATAAGATTCCTTATAGGCCCATTTTTACTTTTTAATCTGAGATTGACTTGCACTTGTAAGACTCAAGTAATTTGAGGGACCTAATCAATATCACAATCAAAGATAAGCATATAAAAATCTGATCTTAAAAAAAAAGTGTAGACAAAATGGAGCCTAGTGTGATGCTTAACTGGAACTGTAAATGTCAGAGTGTCAAATGAAAGTCAGAAGGGCATAGGATGCAAAGGGTGATGGGGACAGGGTGAGATGGGAAGGAAACAAAACAAAGAGAGGGATATAGAGAGAAAGCTAAAGGCGAATAATCATATAGCCACAGCAGCCTCCAGGTGCAGCACTGATTCAGTGTGTTTGTGATGATGTACTGCCCCAGAGAGCAATAAAGATAAGATGTGAATTGTATGTGAATGTATAACCGTGTACGTACATAAAAAAAGTACAGTATGTTGTACAGTATTTTCATCATCTCAGGGGTCTCCAACCTGTAACTCCGGAGCTACTCATGGCTTTCTCTACCCATTTACCAGAATACTGTTGCCCAAAGGCTTTCTACATTTCTACACTTCTACATAAGCTTGACTAGTTTAGATTCAGATTCCCCAAGGGACAAGTAACTTGCAGCTTCCCAGCCCACATTCATCTATCTCATAGACATTTATTTATTTATTATTTATTTATTTATTATTTTGATTACTGTCTTGGCAAAAGCTCAAGTTGTGTTTATAGAAGTATTTACTCTTTATTATTAATTAATTTAGTTAATTTAACCAGGAATTTCCCACTGAGATTCAAAAACGCTTGTTCAGGAGAACAATGGGTTTTTAGGATTGGTGGGGGCACAGAAATAACATGCAAAATCCGCACAGAAAAGCCCCTCTTGCAGTGAGGCGAGGGTCCTAACCACTGCGCCATCATGCCGCCCAAATATTTGCCTTATCATTGCGCTCTTAAAGGAACAGGCCACTGTTTTTCCATACTGAGATATGTTTTTACCTGTGCTTAGACAAGTTGATACGTACCTGTCTGGTCTTTACGAGTGCGCTCAGTCACGCAAAAGGACCAAAGATGCGACCAAGCTCTTCCACGTTTTATTTAAATACGGTTACGTGAGTAGTTACACGATCCAAGTATAGTCACACAAAATTAAACATTTCGATTTTCTAAGCGGATAAAAAGGGGTACTATATTGTAAGGCGTAATAACACCTTAGGAGCACTTCGACGTCCATGCAGTAAAGTGAAGATATTACTGCGCGGACGTCGAAGTGCTTCTAAGGTGTTATTACGCCTTACAATATAGTCCCCCTTTTTATCCGCTTAGAAATCAACATGTTTAATTTTGTGTAACTATACTTGGATCGTGTAACTACTAGGGATGTTGAAAAATATCAATCCGCCGATATATCGCGATATTATCTATTTTTGGGGAAATATTCATTGCAGCATCTCTCTTTGGTCCTGCACTTTTACTCCCGCCCGCTAGACGGCAGCGCACCGCACAGCCCACTTGAGTAACGCTAGAGTTTACTAGTTTACTGAATAGTTGTTTCCAAAGTAGTAAAATAATAATCGCAATAATCGTCTAATTCTTCAATATCGGGATATATCGACCCTTGTATCAGGATGCATATCATATCACCTGAGACTAGGCGATACACACCCCTAACTACTCACGTAACCGTATTTAAATATGGAAAACGTGGACGTGCTTGTCCTCAATTAAGGTTCTTGAGTCATCTTCTGTACTCTGTAGTCTCGAATGTTTCGCCTCTCATCCAAAGGGCTTCTTCAGTGGACTAGTGGAAGAGCTTGGTCGCTTCTAACTTCACCCCTGTTTGGCCCCATAGGAATATGCTGGGAAAGGCTAAATGCTAACAACATCTCTGGTCTTTTTGCGTGACTGAGCGTACACACAAAGACCAGACAGGTACGCATCAACTCTTCTAAGCTCAGGTAAGAACATTATCTCAGTATGGAAAAAAACGGTGGCCTGTTCCTTTAAGTGAAGATACATATTCTTTCATTGTTTTGAAATGTCTTAGTGACTACTGACTGTTCAGAGTCCCACAGGTTCAATATCCCACAGTTCATTTTATAAAAGCAGCTTCGCACCGAAACAAAGGTTGGAGACACCGGCGCTAGTGAGTACTCCACGGCCATGTGCCCTGGAACCCTCTGAAGTGCAGTCTGTGGCACAGTGAATCAGCAGTGCAGCGGGTGGCAGCGTGATAGATAATATTGTGGACATAAGTGCAGTGGGACGGCACACACCTCTGCTCAGTCCGTCGGGGCCTCGAAGGATTCGGCACTCCTCGATCTGTCCGAACGCGGAGAACATGACCCGGATGTCGTTCTCATTGCACTTCTTTGACACCATTCCGATAAACAACTTCCTGTCTTCAACGGCTGCGGGGAGATGAACAAGCAGGTAAGGCAAAAATAGGGTTTGTTTAAGTCATTATTCAAGTTAAAAGCTCCAGGAGACAACAGTAATAATTCAGGGTCAGTTTATTTGTTCAGTCTCCGAAGGAACACCGTAACCCAATTGAGCATTAGGACTCAGCAGCAGTGACCATATGCAAAGAACATCGACACTGTAACCATTTCTATTACTGTATATTTAGTGTGAGGGTCAGAAAAATAATAAACAAACAAAAATAGATGGATATTGCCAAAAAAGAAAACAATATCATAAAGCAGCCATGAAATGAGAGAGAAGTGCGAGAATAACAAAAGTGGTGTGGAGAGAGCGGAGACAGACAGAGCTCGTGTATTTCATCATGCCATCTGTGATCAGTGTCTCATTATCACTTCAACACGACTGCGCAGTGAGACGGTGCAGCTTGTCCTCTCACACCCTCCTCTCTCTCTCTCTCTTGCTATTTTACTGCGTTCCGGTCAGGAAAGCGCTCCCACTCACGTAAACGGTGAGAGGCGCACGTGTAACATGTACCTGGGAAAAATCCTACCTCAAACAATAAGAGAGTGTTCATAAGTTCCCAATGCATTCAATGTGATGCTAATCCAATTCCAATTTAATGAGGAAACTGTCAGTTCTTACCGCGAGGCGAAAGAGATAAGCGGTCTGTTGCACTCTGGGAAATCAATAGCACACATGTTTATTTTGCCGTTTGAACTGTTTGTGTATTAAAAAAGAAAAAAACAAAACAAAAACAACAAAAAACCTCAGGATCCACTGCTGTGATAAGTGTGCTTTGGAAGGGGGCTTTAACTCCTTTGTACATAACGTGTACTTGTGAGTGTGTACATCACTCCAGAGGAAGATTACCACAAGTCTAACAGCAATGTAATTAATTTACTCAGCGTCAATAGGAAGAGGGAGAGAGAGCGAGCAGATATGGTTACAATTGACTGTCTGTGTTTTTAGGAGGAGCGGCGCAGGCAGGCAGTGTGGCTGATAAGACGCATGAAGCTGGCTGTGGGATGATCTGGAGTCAGCGCAGTACTCTTGGAAAATTTGGAACTATATTGGAATCACGCTGACTTTTTGCACATTAGAAAATAGCCAAAAAAGGAATGGCATTTGCCAATATAGTTATTTGAGAGTTAAACTGTACATCTCCGAGCTTGTGCCTCCGCCTTTCATCTCCTCCACTGACTAAACTAATAACGCTATGGGCGACCATTTGTCATTGTTACAGCTGCTGTAATGCGGAGTATATTAAAGGTCATTACCATTAAGTGGATAGATATGTTACGTATGCTCGTCTCTATATTTCACAATTTTGGCAGCAAGCTGAGGCTGCTTTATTAAGTTCTAGCATCGTTACCTCCACATTTAGGTCTTATAAACTCATATTTCACAGTATTTTACGAGGGCAAAGATTGGTTTTATAAAGTTGACTGCCTTAGCTGTGAGAATAAGGGTACGACATTCTTACAATGGACAGGGTGATTGCACTTTTATTATTACAGACAACAAAGGTTTGTGACTTGATTGGCTTTAATTTTTGTTTTCTGTAAGCTTTCAGTCGTACTAGAGTTTTCCATTGCAGACAAAGGTTCTCATCTGTACTCTTTATCAGCAGCACTAATCATCTAAGTTTTGACAGAAGTGTTAAAAATATTGTGCCAGTAGCGGGACAGGGTTGAACTATTATCACTTTTTCCAAAACATACATTTATAAGACTTTACATCTATGCTAATACTGTATATATCCAAAACCCTAAAATATGGAATACATATATCAAGCATATACATAATGTTAAAGTGCATATGACAGGTTTTAATTCTTTTTAAAATATGACTTTTTAGAAGATTAAATCAGTTGCAAGTTCATCAGTTGCATAATTATCATTAACTATGTTTTTGCCCAAAAATTTGGTTATATCCACTTTAAGCAGTGTGGAGCAGTCAACAGTGACACTTCTATAGAGGTTTGTGCACAACTTCCTTCTATGTTCTCCGTTTGGCTCAAGGGGTGGTTTCTCTGTCGGGTGAGCAGCAGAGAAAAAAACATGATTCACTGCTCATCCCATCGCTCCCCCTGTGTCTCATCTAGCTCAATAAATGTTTCTACTGCACATCTCGTTGTCGTATGGTTCCTTTTAATGGAAGGGTCTGTGAGAAAAGGTGACTCTGGGACATAAAGCAGAGCCTATATATGTTAACTGTATTCCTCAGGCATCTACAGCATGTTTATATTAAGTGAACTGCCATGGGCAATAGAGGCTGGTTCACTATAAGGGCGAATGATTCAACTTGCTCTGACCCCTTCCGAGGCACCTTAATAATTCATAACACATAAAAAATATATGTCAGCATTTTTTGGTCTTGTCTCTGGGTGCTTTTCGCCAATCATAGTGATCAAACCAATGGCCGCTGGCTGCTCTGCTTTATGACCACGACACTAGAGGCCGCCATTGCTGTAGTACCTCCATATACTCGCTATTCCCCTTAGAAATCATTACACTTTAGACACGTTAAAAACAACTTTAGAGCCTGGTGCCTAATTTTTTGGAACTTTCTACAGCTAAATATTTCTCCTGTGATAACGCTGGGTTGGTTACAATCAAAGGCACCAGGCTGGTTTTTGTAAGAAACATTTTAGAAATCTCGTACTTAATAAGGGTCGGCCTGTTAGCATTGGAGCTGCGCGAGCTACACGTCACGCAAGGGCCGAGTCTACAGTGAAGATCCCGCCCTTATGCCCTTATTAGGAACATGCTTTGTCAGAGCTGAGGAGGAGGAGTCTGTAACTCCGTCATGATTTCCCCCTCGAACGTGGTCATTGTGGCAAATGGGGAGGAGTGAGGAGGAGTTGTCTATTATTTTTTACAGTCTATGGATCAAACACACAAGATATGGAAATACTGTAGCCATTACCAAGCCAAATCAGAAATGCCATGATATGTCTTTAGACGGTATTTACCATTTGACTTCTCACTGTCTGCAGGTTTCATCTGGATCGGGTGGTGCATCTGAAAGACAAAGAGAGGGAGCGTTAAAAGATGCAGATACAGAACTCATTACATTAGAGGATTTTAAAATCGTCTGATTGGAAGGTCGGGGGTTCGAATCCCGCCTCCTGAAAGTGCATGCTGTCGTTGTGTCCTTGGGCAAGACACTTCACCCACCTTGCCTCCAGTGTCTGTGTACATTGGTGTATGAATGGGTGAGTGGATCCTTGCTGTAAAGCGCTTTGAGTGCCTAATGTAGGTGGAAAAGCGCTATATAAGTTGAGACCATTTACCATTTTACCAAAGATCACAGACACAACACGTTTCCACAATTGATAATATAACACTAGTATGAATACACAGACTAAACAACTCAGACAGCGATCAGATCAGACACTTGCTGTTGTCAATCTTAAATTTTTGGAAAGATTTTGGAATGTGTGAGAGATTAAAACAAAGAGGTCAGATACAAGACAGCTTCTGCAGCCTGACCATATAGATGCTCGTGTCGGTAGCTAGAATAACACATACGGATAATATCCTCATTGCAAAGGTGCACAGGACCCACGCTGGAGGTGAGCGGAGAGGAACAGTGTTGAGCAGAGGTAGCGGTGAGTCACCGCTCAAAGAATGTGCTCAACACGTGCTATGACAAATTATCACTTCTCGGGCCACACCTCAAGTTGAAACTATGTTAACAGTCCTAATTTTGTCTCCTGTTTAATTTAGTAAGAAACACATGAGAAAACACAGTCCCCACTTGTAAAAAAGCTGTCTTCACACAGCACACACTTTGTACCAACATAGATGCTTTAATGACAACTGGGAAGTGTATGTCACCTTTCTGAGTCTCAAACTTAACTTTCTCCTCTGCCCCCATTAATTCTCTCTTTTTCTCTCTCGTTCCTTTATGGGAGATTATGTGGCTGTTTGATCTGCACAGAGTCGAATGACAGTGATTCTCCAAATCTAGCCCAGTATCAATCAAACTCTGAGTCAAATACCAGGCGGCAGCATGTGTCCGTGTGAGTGTGGATGTTCCCTGTCTTACCCATAATGCCCCTGGGCTCAGTCACGCTGTGACAGAAGGCTTTGATCTTCCAATTCTATCTCACACCTTTATCCTTGCCCTCTCCCTCTTGCACTGGTTTTTATCATCCTGACTCTTCCCCGAGACTGGTCCCAGACAGTCTGTCTGAGGAGCACTTCACACAGTGACCTGAAGGGGGCAGTATATGGTGGAGTGTAAGTTCTCATTGCTTTTTGCAGTACACATGCGTCGTATTATTCTGCCGAAACATGTTTTTCTAATGAGATGCTTTAGATTATTTAGTTTAAAAGATGAAAATAGTTTTAACAGTCTTCCATTCTGACATAGATGAATGATGAATATTATAATTATTTAAATCAGCAATGATTATTGCTGACAAACTTCTCTGACTACAAACTACTGAATTCTATACTGAATTACAACAGTGCCTCAGGCCTCCTCTTCTCATAGGAACAGTTACTTTATCTCTAACATTAACTGCTTGATTTGATTATATTTGATTTGATATTTAACAGTGCTATGTGTTTATGGGTACTACATTTATTGTGAATATGAAAATGAAGCCTAAAGAATCAGAAGAAGTTGTTAAGCCTGTGGGTAATAGTTAGTTAGTGTCACTCACAAACACAAAGACAGATGCAGGGATGAGGTGTGTGTGTGTGTGTGTGTGTGTGTGTGTGTGTGTGTGTGTGTGTGTGTGTGTGTGTGTGTGTGTGTGTGTGTGTGTGTGTGTGTGTGTGTGTGGTGTGTGTGTGTGTGGAGGGTCTTAATCCACATCAAAAACACAAAGCCATGTCAAAGCAAAACCTGGAAGTCCCATAAAGTCACTTCTAGTTAATCCCTTTCAAAGGCTGTTGTCCAAAGGCAAAAGAATAAATGAAACACTAAACAAAAGCCATGACAGCATGTACAGTGTTGCCGTCACTCATGCCTGAAAAACGCAGCCAAAAGCTGTTGAGTTGTGTACAAAGAGCTCTCCCACACACTCTGGTGTACACATGCAACAGCAGCAACTTCACACTGGTAAAAAACCCAGTCTCCTTTCGAGGCATCTCCACCTCAGGTCTGTCTGCCCCTGCACCCCACGGGCTCTGGCTCTGTCGACATGTTTGATCTGAGTCAGCCCCCGCCGAGACCCACAAAGCATGACTCTCCTTTTGCAATCCCAAAATTCCACTGCGCTGTTTCCTTTCGCCTGGCAGGCCCACAGCCACATTCTGCCATTCATTATGCACTCAGCAGGAACCCGACAAAACTACTAAGTCCTCGCCGCGCTCAGCCTCGTAAAAGGCACAAAGAGAGAAAAAACATCACCGCGTAGAGCCATGTGTGCAGCCGGGAGGATGCTGTGCTGGCATTTAGCCCCACACATGTATCTGTACATGAACACAAAAGCTAAATACAACTAGGTGACGATTAATGAAAAACTAAGGCCACACTGAGCAGAAAGACTCGGCTTTGACCTGTTTGCCAGGTTCCCCTGTTTGTGATAACCAGTCAACCCCAATCACTTTGCTATGGAATTTTAACATTTTAAACAAATAATTATCTTTTTCCTTCCAACTTTCATAAATATGGCTGTTCTTTGAGCTTTCGTGTACAATATTATCTACCACCTATACAAGATGTGTTCAATGAGATCAATTAGCTGTAATAGAACCACACGAGTGATCGACCCGAGTCATTAAAACATTCAGTATTTCGTTAGTGTTGCTAAAATGGTTTATGCACTTATTTTTACTTGTCTATGATGGTAAATAATACTATCCAAGGTCTCATCCCATTTCTCCAAGCTTTTATTTCACACTAACATCTGTTTTATTAACATCTTGCATTTATACACCCTATTCCCGGATGTCCCCATAAATATATGTTATTATTTCTCCTTTCTTCTATTTAGCAGGCTATTCTCTACAGCGTCTGCTATTGTTTCGTACACACACAAACACACACACACACACACACACACCTAAACATCTCTTGCCACATCACAAGTGTGGTGAGAGATGACAAAATTCATAGTAACCAAACTACTGTTTCTTACAACCAGTGCAAGGGCTGAACAATTTCAAATGAGCGTTACAGTGTCCGTACTTGTCATGTCTATGTCATTGGCAATATCCTTTGTTGTAGCAGTAATGTACGTACATCTTGTGGTAAATATCATATCATTAATAATACATTTATAGGCGCCTTTCTGAATCTAGACACTCAAGGTCGCCTTACATCAAAGCTGCATTACAAACAAAATAGAAGTTAGGAACGAATGACCAATAGAAATCTGAAACTGAAGTTGTGAATTTGATAATACTACAAACTTGACAAGATATTAAAATAATGAAATATGGTCAATAATTGTAAGGGAACTTAGAAAGAAAACAAAAAATCTTTGTTTAAATGCTTATAAATCCTAGCGCACTTAATATTCCCTTTTGTCCCGGCGTACGTAATTTTGTCTCTCCATGTGTTTACAAGGATTATTAATTTACGGATCCTTGTAATTGTAGAGGTCCTCATGAGCCACTGGAAGCTACAATAAATTAGTAAAAAAAAATTGTTCTTTTGTGAGCTGCTATACAATTACTCAAATAAAATGTAAATGACGGATGTCTGATGATTATTTCCTAACTTCGGTGCAGAGTCCTGTAGCAGGCTTATTATGTGCTTGTTATCAAAACACTTGAAAATAAAGTGGCACAATCTGTTTTTAATAATTTACAGAGTACTTGAATGACTGGTACTTTGACTGACTGAATTATTTGCTCTCCTGTAAAATACAAGATAAATACACACCTCTGAAAAATCGATTAACACTTAATTTCCATATTAATGTGCAGAGTAAAAGTCACCACTCCAGAAGCTAATGATGAGTTGCTGCTGGCGTGTCTCCGTTTAAAAAAATACTGTCTGCAGCTATAAGCGTACATAATGAGCAATATTGAAGCCATAATCACATGCCATAATCCATTTGAATTTATGGAGGTTCCAGAGCCCTATTAACTCGTAAGGCTGCTTTAAAACAAAGACCATTCTTCTTTTTCATCATCAAACAGACAAAAAACAGGTTAAGTGTCAGTCTGGGACTGTAATACTAGGCAATTTAAAATGGTAAATTGGGTGCAGCATGCCCACAAAATAGCATAAATTATTTTTGGGCTCGCTCTTGCTATTTAGTACTTGACTTGGTAAATGACCCCCATAGTTTTTCGGATCATCTAACGGATCATCTAACCATGATCTATATAAGATGGCAAAGCAACACAAAAACACACACAGTGCATGGGGAGTCCACAGCTTTCTCGCTCGAGGGAAAATGCATTTAAGTAAGACAGATAATTGAGTTTTTTCATGTACTGTCCTGTCTACTTTACATCTGAGTAAATGTGCAATAGACAACTCCCTTTACAGTGCATGGCTGAGTAACGCAAAGCTTGCTTTTTAAAATTGTTACCCCGTTACGATCCTCCAGGTCATAAAAAGAAAGCCAGCCCAGTGACCCGGCTGGCATTCAGGCTATATGTGCTACAGCCCCACTCCACTCCTATGCCAATTAAACAGTCCCTCCTGGTGCACACAGTTCAGGTAATACTACACGTCCCAAATGGTAACTGCTGCTCCTGGGTTAACATTATACCCCTTACACTCCCCTCACATGCTTGGGTCTGTAGGACTGCCCCGCTGCTTAGAAGGTCATAGGTCCTCTTGTCCAGAGCCAGCAGACTGACTCAATTTAAAGAAGATATGGTGTTACATATATGTAAGACACAACTGACATATGGTAATGGAATAAAAAATAATATTAAAAACAACAATATGAATTCATTTAATCTTAAATCCAGATTTTTTTTGTGTCTATTTGGAAAAAAAGATGATGTAAATAAATAGTGTATTAGTCCATTAACATTGGGACAAATTCACCACAATTTTGAATAAACACATAGTCCGGTTCACTATGCAATTTCGCCGGATTTTTGTGGAGAGTAACTATAATTTTTTTTACTTTACTTAGGAGCACTTCGACTTTACTGCACGGACGTTGAAGTGCTCCCAGTGTTATTACGCCTTATTATACGATTCTTCACAATGCAAGTAGAACGAGCTTTGACATTCATTGACTTGAATGGGATTTTCCAACATTCTACCAGTCATTATTTTCTGATAGAGGACCTCTGAAAAAAATAATGACCGCTGCCAATGGCAACGGAGTTTGTGCTTGTAATACAGGTCTTTCATATCACTCCGCAAGTAGTAGTAGAGGACGCTATCTCTGTCCCCGTCCCTGCAAGAGAAGTTGGGGGAATCGCTCGTGAAGTTAACGGGAGTCCGACTTTCAACTTACCCAGAGACTCACCACCAGTCCTCCTCTCTAACTGCACCTTAAACTAAGTATAGGTTAGCAATAAGTAGCTAGCCTTGCTCCTACTAGCCTAGCCACACTGCCTGGAATCACAACAAACGTTGCCAAGCAACGCGCAAACTTTTGGGAACTATTTGCCGGAGAAATGATTTCGGCCTTCATAAAAGTGTATGAAGTTTATTTGTGTGTGTTCAGTTGGCAAATAGCCGTATAATAAGCGGGATAATGTATAAAACGCCGGTCATTATTGGCAAAATAAGTACCTTCAGGGTGAAACAAGTCCGGTTCACCCTGTCGGTACAGTAGTACCCCTTTTTATCTGCTTAGATAATCCAGGTTTTAATTTTGTGTAATTATACTTGGATCATGTAACTCTTCACGTAACCGTATTTAAATAGGGAAAACGTGGAAGAGCTTGGTTGCTTCTAACTTCACCCCCGTTTGGCCACATGGGCAGTATACACTTTTTTTTTATCGGAAATTTACAAAGTTTGGCAGAAAATTCCATTTGGTCGTTCCAATCAAAAAAGTAAATGAAACCCTTGTCATATTTTTCATGGAGTTACCGTATTGATGACCAGAACTCCCCATTTACTCTAATGGAAAAATGCTATAATTGCACAATTTTACCAATTGACAGGGGCAAATGGAAACATTGTTTTTCTGATTGCTTATACATGCATTTCCAATGACATCACGCATAGTTCCGGCGGCCATTTTGAGCACCAAAGTAGAATTATGCAGTACTACAACATGTAACAATATCTCAACTCAGGATGATAATGAAAGACAACTGATTGACAGTGGTATTTTTATGTCCTCGTAATCATTGCTCAAGAAGATAACAGTTAAAACACGGAACCAGAGACGCACGTTTATGTGATATAACCAGCAAATGTAGCACAGACGTAGCAGCTCTGTCTGTCGAGCTACAGCAGGATTTACTAAAGATCTGCTTCACTCCTCAGACTAAATTAACTCATCAAAGAGGAAACAGAAAACCTTTCTCTGGGATTTTTACAGCTTGTCATGTCAATAGAGTCTCAGTCTGAGTCAGTGTTTAAGCTGCTTAAGATGTTATCATGCTACCGGTTAGCAACTGTCATCAACTGTCAACGGCTTCAACACGATAAACACATGTGTGGCTCACATCTATGAACACTGAGGAAATACTACATTAACAGCTCAGCTCTGACCTCTGTCACATGTTGTATCCAAGGCTAGATGTCTGTGGTTCAGGGCTTTCCCTTGGAGAGGTTAGAGCTGAGCTGTTAAAGCTAAATGCTAACTGGTAGCATGCTTACATCTTGAGCAGCTTAAACACGGACTTACTGGTTTCTTCAGATAAACGTGCGTCTCTGGGGCCTTGTTTTAACTGTTATCTTCTTGAGCAATAATTACGAGTACATGAAAATGCCACTGTCAATCAGTTGTCTTTCATTTTCATCCTGAGTTGAGATATTGTTACATGTTGTAGTACTGCATAATTCTACTTCGGTATTCAAAATGGCCGCCATAACAACAAATGTCACATGACTGAAAAGCATGTATACCATCACGTTTCCAAAAATATATCGTTTTCATACTCTCCACGAAAATCCCACAACAGTGGAAATCTAAACATAGTGAACCGGACTAATATTTTGAGTGGATTATCAAGAGGGTAACCACATCATTAATAATGAAATACTGCAGAAGTAACAATCTATGCTATTACAGTACATAAAGTAACCATAGGTACTAACACAAGTACATTTTCATTCTAAACAGAACACTCAGCATCTGTCAAAACAAATGCAAACAATGTCGTTGCTATGTTATGACATCACTTGCATACCCTTTGCACACAGCCCTAGATCTTAGTGCTGTAGAAATGTGTTGGTGAGTGTGTCGTCTTTGGCAGCAATTGGTATCTCGAAGGCACTAGCCAGGCACATGACCGGGGACTGTGCCAAATACAGGGGAGTGAAGTCTCCTGTCTCAGTCTGGACTCCTCCTTCCAGTCTCGAAGCTACTGGGTCAAAGTCAGACAGATGGCCTCACAGTGGAAATTCAATATTAGTGAACAAAGCACACACAAACTGACAAACGACCTCTAGACTGTTGCCAAAATGACAGCACTCAACCAAAGTGTCACACAATATATAGGAATAAAGGAAAGAGATCTGACCAGGACCTTTTCATTTGGACAAATATAAGCGATAATATAAACATTATTAGCATTGTTTTGTTGTTGTTGTTTTTTTACCACTGACCCTTAAAAACTGAAACTTAAGTCACATGGCACATCAATACATCTTATCTTTATTACAAAGCGGATTGGCACATTTTTAATAAAGTTTCGAAATCAGGGTTAATTAATACATGAAGTGAATATTTATAGAGGAGGACATATTTGTTTTCCATTCATTTACTTCTTTTATACCCATGTTTCCAGGTATAAAGGTGACTAGATGGCCCAGCAACTATTGGCCTCAAGGTACATACTTAAGTATCAAAGTTAGAACCAGACTTTTCAAAGTCTATTTCCTTCAGGCGGGAGTTCAAGTGTAATTCCCCCTCTACACATCTACACTTGTGACAATTAAATTAAGTCTGCACACATACTTGACACATGGCAAACAGCGTTCCCTCCTCTGCCTCCTCGCATCACTTTCAACAAACACCTTGATACAAATGAAGTTTGACTTGACTCTCTCTCTTTTCTTTGGGCAAACAAATGACTATAAATCAAATTGTCCTTTACAATATCCCTTGTCTTAGGGCTGCTTAGTGCACAGTTAGCCTACATTATCCCCACTTCATTTAGCTTGGTAAACAATTAACCCAGCGTGAGGGTGTGTGCGGAATGATTGAGGGATTTGGCATTAGCTATGCTGCATCTTGTCTCTGTGGTGACTACGCTAAGTGTTTAACATAGTTAGCTTGCATGCTTTTTCTCTTTCCCTCTCGTGCTGTTGAATCAATATGCTTAAGCATTGCCACCAACTCCAAGAGAAAAGAGGGGTTAGGGGAGTTAATTTGAAACGTGTGATTAAAATTTCTTCAGTTAAATAACACACACAGAGTGTATGCATTAATGATATTTGCTGTCCTTCGCTAGTGTTTGCAATAGCATTTAGGTTTTACTAAAGCAATTATAGCTTTTAATTTAATTGATTTCGATAATGAGCCACTGTAATGACAGTGCTGTGAGAATCCATTTGTGTGCACGTTTTTATGTGTGTGTGCTGCAAAAGCAAAGCTTCTGGACACCAACAGGCTGCAGCTTTCAGACCTTAATTCGAACCAAGATCACCTCTTTTTCTCATATCAAAGAGCACTCTTTTTGATCCAACCCATGGTCCACAGAATTATTCACATCTGAGATTTTAGACCGAACCAAACGGAAAGTCCAGTAGTCTAGAGCAGACCATACAGTGCTATTCAACGTGGACACATGCACAACAAAGTAAACCTTACATTACCTTATGTGGTACAATTCAACAATCTAAACTAATGGAAGAGAGAAGTCCCAGAAGTGTCAACAATAATGTGTTGCATATGCATAATTTACAGGTGGTCATAATATTATGGCTGACCCCATGTGGGAAGACAAAAATAATTTGCAGGCACACAACAAACCTTAACAACACTCAAGTGAGCTGTCTACTGGTCTCCATTCAACCTTTTTATCCAGCACTTGTTCGAGGTCTAACCTTTCAGAGTGTTGCATAATATCCTCCAGGCTATAACACATGAATGTTTGATGACACACTGCTTAGTACATGATACGTTTAATAAGCTACATTGCTGTATTTCCGCTGTTGCAAGCTTAGCACCACCACTATCACTACTTCCTGGGTCCTTGGGTGTTCATAGTACTTGACATTCACAGCTGTTTTTGTATGCAACCACCACTGCGTATCCAAGTAATACGTGTAGTGATCTCTGGTTTATCTGAAGTCATCTCATCTTTTTTTTCTGTGAGACTGAGTAGCTGCAAGGAAAGCGTTAGTGATGGAGAGGTGATATGTGTGACAGCTTGCAACTGAACAAACAAACACACATTCAAATTTCTGCAAACACTAGGTTGTGCTCATTGCTTATCACCCACGGTCTCAAATTTACTCTTGTGCGCGCTCTTCAAGTATCAGTTTGCAGATAAAAAGGTTAATGCCCGAAAATTATTACATTTGAAAAACTGTGTGCTGTGGTACTTGACTTGCAGTGATAGATCGGCGTACAGTGTAGTTTATAGACTGAATAATCGCTTGTGGGTAACACTTCACTCTATCTAAACTATTTGCGCTCAGATTTTGACAGCGTTGAAATGCCCATTGAGATGATGATTTACCATGCATCAAAATATCCTTTTTCCACCCACTTTTGATAAATCATCACTGTCGCGGTTACTCTGAAGCACTTACATACGCAGAGGAATACCTTTCTAAGCCAATATTAACAGTAATTTTCGATGTACATGTTTATCAATTGTGTGATTATGTGTATCCAGAAAGCCAAGTGGACAGGGCTGGGGCAGCAGCGCGTTTATGTGGCACACTGTTCTGGCCTCAGCCTTGTGGGTTTGAGTGCCAGCTCTGACATTTTTGCTGAATATGTTTCCCTGCTCTTCACCCCTTTCACCCTGTAAACTGTCCTACAAAATTAAATAAATAAAGCCAATGGGCCAAAAAATCCTATTATTGCTGCAAGATTGCTTTGAGTGACAGTAAAGCAAACATTCATTTTATTATCATCAATTATCAATATTTATTTGCATTTGTGTAGTTTTAATAACAAGTTAAATATACTGGACTGTGATTGCATTTTCACAAAATAGATTATAAGCTGAAAACAAACTGGGGTGTTTTTGATCTGAGAAGAGTATTTTCTGCCGATCTACTCAGTTGTGACAAACAGATTTCTGTACACCAGAAAAATAGAAAATGAGGCCACTATTCAGTCCAGTACGTCATTTTACAGCACATTGACTCAATTCAAAATAAAACTGACAGGCTTCAGGCCACTGGGGCTCGAACATGAAAGTCAATGATTTCTCACATGGTTGAGAATGATAATAGACATTAGCACTTAGAGTCTGCAGCTTTATCCAGCACTCTCTCAACCAATTTGACAATGAATGACAGATTAAATGAGTTACGTCTTTTGGGTTGTAATTCAGTGCTTTTGAACCTTAACCTTTGATTGCGATCACGCTTACTTTGATGGAAGCCTTTGATGTGCCTCGGTTTGCTGGAGAACAGTCAACCTCGTGTCTGTACGCTTCCAGCAGAGCATCACTAATTATCTCGGCAGCAGAAAGGTAAGGGAGGTGGGGACCTGCGTGTGTGTGTGGTCTCAGTGCAACGGCAGGTTTTAATGAGCCCCACGCTTCTTATCAGGCTCAGTGCATGGAAAACACTCTGATCCACCCACATGGAGGATAGCGCCATCCGTGCGGACCACCCCACCGTCCTTGTCCTCTCATGCATCCTCGGCTAGCACCCACCAACCCAGTGCTCCTCTCTATTTCGCTATCATAATGGGACAAATATGCATCACATTGTGTTCCATGCTTAGTTGTATAGTAGAGAGAGACAAAAGGAGAGATTGTACTTGGGAGAAGAGAACAAGAGAAACGATATAGTGTAGGAGTAACGAAAGTGCTAGGTACAAGCACCAACCCTTGTCAAGGCCTATCACAAGTGAATATAGTAGTTTTAAATACAGTACGTAGTTAAGATTCAAATCACTGTCTCATTATCCTTCATCTCGTTTCTTTTTCTTTGTGCGTCCTCATTGCATTGTAATTTGTAATCTGTTTCTGCACTGGATTTCTTTTGAACAAGAACTGAATTTGTACAGCTGGCTAGTGATATTTATGTCAATACAAGGCCAGATAATGAACTGTTTATTTTCTCTTAGTATATGTAAGAAAAGGAAGGTCAACTCTTTTCCAGATCCACCTGACAAGTTGGACCTTTTTTCAATTCAGTCAGAAACCTTTGTTCTTCGTGTGAGTCCCATACCTATAATGGAGAAAGTGACCAGATGTAAAACCAATATCAAATTAACCCTTTATAGGGCACTCATTGAAATACTTTGAAATAAATAATCTCAAATTAAGAGTGTTATTGTCGGACAAAACACAAGTTTAGTTCTTGTTTAACATTTTTCAAAATTTTTCAATATCATGCAAAGAAATCAATGTGAGCGAAGTTACCATATTTGGTTCCTTGCCTTTAAGTGGTAAAAAAAAATAAAAATACTGTGAACAAAGTTATTCATTGCCCTTGATATTGATGTCTGAATGATCACATCTGTCATAGGCAAGAGTTTTTGTAATGCGATTGCGCTTTACGTGCAGCGGGAGGGGTCAGTCACCTCCAATATTGTTTGCCTAAATATTTTACTAAAAATAACCTTTGGCAACATAAAAGGTTTCCTCCGGGTACTCCGGTTTCCCCTACCACTAAAAACATGTACAATAGACCAGGATGAATGAGAGTGTATTTGAGAGTGCGCATGGGGGACAATGGACGCAAATTAGCCCAAGGCTACAATACGGTGTGGCTTGTTTACATGCATGAGACCCATGTATGTTCATTAACATGCACTGTCCCGACCAAATAAACCAATAAATAAGTATTTTAAATAACTTTATTAAACATATGCATTTTAAATATCAACACGGACAGCAGATGGCGCTAGCGTTTAATTAGTATAAAAGCCACCCTGGTTCACACACACTTCCTCTGTCTCCTCACTGGCGTCTTCCGGCCTGGTTGGGCTGGGCCCAGGGTTGTGCGTGCTGTTCCACGGGTCCAGGTAGCTATTGTTAAATTCGTTCTTCATTCTTAAATATTGGTGTAGATGCTAACGCAAGTTTAATTTTAGCGTCGTGGGTGGTTGAAAGCCTAACACGCACCACTCCATGGTGTCCATTGCTCTCTCGGCGTGTCTGGCCCGGGGTCTGCTGGGGCCTTTGCGTAACCGGGGGCTATCAAAGTACTGCGCTGGCTGAGTAGGGCTAGATGTGGGCGTGAGACGGTAAGCTTGCCTTGCCTTGTGGCTAGTTTTCTTGTACAATAACTGTTCCTTAACTACCTCTTATTTACATTTAGATGGACCTAACCACGCTGCTGTCTTGTTTCCTCCCTCCTTTTGAACTGTGAACTAACTGAAAGCTTAAGTGTACAACTGAACATAACGAAAACTGATGATCTGTGTAAAGAAAGTGTGAAATTCCAAAGAAAGACATAAAAGTAAAGCATAGAAAATAAATGGATAATGTAAAAGGAACATGGTGCCTCTGTCCTTATGGGTCGAACCTGTGTGCCTTAAAAGCATATCTTTTCCAGTTTTACTGGATGGCGTTGTCAGGCTTTTATTTTATTTTATTTACCAATACCACACGTCATGTCACATAAAGTAAGGTTTAAGTTCATGCTGTAATATATTATTTCACTACATCCCCCACATATATCATCACTTAACCGCATAATTATTCACAAATAAAATGTGTGAGTTTCATCAACTTACCATGTTTAGTTTTCAAGCTATGTGAAGAAATGTACCATGAATTTAGCCAGACTTGGGTCTTTTTCCGACTTCAGAGAAAACAAGAAGTTTAGAGCGCGACCAGTCTCTGCTACTACATGCTTCTTTACCGTACTGATGTGCAGCAGGCAGACCATAAAGTGTGCGGAAATTACCAAAAATGGTCACTTGTCCTTACTGGACCCTTGTGGTGGCTCAAAACAAGAAATGCTGGAATGGACAACGACCCAGCAAACCAATGTACTACACAAACTTCACAAAAGTAAAAGGTGCTCAAGAAGAAACTGCATGCATTAGCTCCCCTCTCTTCCCTTGTATATGCCCCCACTCCCCGCAAACCATGACTTCAGATGGAGCAGTGGCCTCTGGGTGCACTCATTGAGCAGAGGTGGTGGGGGGCAGCCGGCTCTGGGCTTTTAGACATCTGTCAGCCGCTAATGAAAGAGTTTAATTTAGTGGAAAATCTCAAACAACCTTGTCTGACAGGCACGGTGACAGGCTTTAACTTGCTGTTGTTGTAAACACACCTCTGGATATGCGCGGAGTGGATCAGGAGGAGAAAAGGTGAAAGAGAAAATGATGTAACGTTATAAAGTCAGTGGTGGGACATGCTCAGAGCATAAGTTCAGCAGGGGGCGCACATCAGCCCCAGCAGCGGGGGTTAGCTCTTATGGCTTTAAGGCGCTCCAGGGTACCACGCATGTTTTCAACAATAGATAGGCTGGAATGCTGTGTGTATGGGAGAGAGAGAGAGAGAGAGAGACGAGGAAAATGCAGTATTTAGACTCACTGCTGCTATTAAAGTGTTGACGAGATGAACTCCAGGCAAACATGCTGACAGACACACACTCTGTCTCCACCCCCCAGGAGCTTCATTAGCAGGTCATTAGGAACAACTTTGGCAAACTGTTGTTATTCAGCATCACTGGTTATGCAAAACCAAGAATATTGGTGAAAACAGTGTCTAGTGTGTGTTATATGCAAATGAGTGACATGCGTCTTACTGGTTTGTTATTCGAGTACAACGGTGTCAAAATGGTTGCGATGAAATTAGGTAATAATAACTAGTTACAGAAGCAAGAGGACAACACTTTATGCCCATCCTTGCTAGGGCCTGTAGTTTGCTGTTGATAATGGCAGACATTATGCCTTGCACACATAAGACATGGAAGAAGTATTGATGGTGTAAGACAATACTTGAGTGCAAAGCAAACACCACAGCTAATAATAATAATGACAATTTAATCATGAAATATAAATGATAAACAATACTAAACAAGAAAAGCATATAAATAGGGCTGGTTGATTTTTTGGAGAAAAAAAAATCACGATTATTTTCCAAATATTGACACACAAAAAGAAATCTGTCAGTGTGCAAAATGTAAAATCGATAACGTCTGATAGTATCCTTGGTGTGCCTCAAGGTTCCATCCTGGGCCCATTATTATTCATCAGCGACTTGTCTCAAATACTGTATGTCCATTTAATGTAATGTGTCACATCTACACTGATGACGCTAGTCTGTTCGCTCTAGAAACAGAGAGCATGCTGCCCAACTTCTACCAGCTGCCATCCTAAAAGTCTCAAGGTGGCAACAGAGCCTTCATTTGAATCTTAATGGTTCTAAGTCAGTGTGAATGTTCTTTTCACAAACACCAAGCTCAGATACTGAATCAGATGTATCCGTGCTTGAAAGGGCATTAATGACAACTGATTCTTGTGATGATTAAATAAGTTTGCTGCTGTATTACCCAGTTTTGTTAACGAGCCATTGGCAGTTGTTACAAATGCTTTCCCTGTAAACAAGTGGGTGCTTCCTGCTGCCCTGTTCCACGTGTTTTTTCTGAAACACGAGTTGGCCAATAATCCTGTTGATTAAAATGCACTATGCGATCGGGATTAGATTCAAATTTGATTAATTGTCCAGCCCTACACATACAGTTGAAGAGACAATGCCTTGTTAGGTGGAATGAGATCAAAATGATCCCAAACCATAGATCGTCGTTTTACGCTAAATGCCATCAGTCTCCAGATGTTATCAAAATTGGCAACACTATACAATGCTCTCTCCCCTCCCGACCCAATATTGTTAAGAAATATTGATCCATCATATATACTGTAGCTATAGTTAGCACCTATCCACTCAAAGTTGTCAAACCAAAGAAGCGCACTGAAAGCTATGAAACTCATTGAGCCAATGAAACGCTTCAAAAAACACTGAACCAACTGACGCGCAAAGTGAAGCAGCAGCGGCAGCAACCGAGACCAACACTTTGGTCACGTGACCGACTGTTGTGACACAAGCTCTGGCTCAGAGCTTTGAAGCATTCAGAAAGAGCGATACAAACTCCGGAGTGCCGGTAATTTACCCATCACTACTTTCTGTCACTGTAGGTAGCAAATTCCATCTCCAGACTGATTCAAAACATTCCAATGCACCTTGAACCCATAAGTCCAACCTCTTAGTTTGCTTTTAAACAGTGTCAACATCCACAATCCACCCAGTCAATAGCAAAGCTACTTTGAAAAGGATTCTACAAAAGATATATCAAAGAACTGCAGCGCATTGTGCGTACTGCTGAGAAGGTGATTGGCTGTGAGCTTCCATCTCTCCAGGACCTGTTCAACTCCAGGGGGGTCGAATCACTGCTGACCCTTCTCACCCTGGACACGGACTATTCACCCCTCTTCCCTCAGGCAGGAGGCTACGGTCTAAGACCCATGTCTCCTGCCATTTGAACAGTTTTTCCCCTTCCGCCATCAGACTCAAGAACAAAAACAAGGCCCAATAGCTTAGGCACAGACTCATGGATGTAATCCTGTTGCACTGTGTGGTGTGTCAGCTGCTATTACTTTATCACTTTATATCACTTTATCACTTTATACACCTACACATCTGTAAATACATGTAAAATTCCGCTGTTATTCTATGTCAAATTGTTGTCTTACCATATTTTACTTTTTATTTGTTATCTTATTCATTTTAATATTCTTTATGCATGCCCCCATAGCTTTATAGTTTAAAGTTTTATAGCTTATTTTTATCTAAATTCTGTGTTATATGTTATATGTTTTATGTTGCACATTCTTCACCGAGAAAAACTCCTAGTTTGTGAACCTGTTTTCAAACAATGGCAATAAAAACTATTCTCATTCTGATTCTATAAGAGGCTAAGATGTCCTGAAATGTTGTATTTCCATTATTGCTTCAGGGTTTCAGTGCTGTGTACTCGCTGTTGCATTGCTCAAGAGCCTTGTAAGACAATGTGTACAAAACCATATATAAGGTCAAACTGTTTTCTTGTGTGTGTTTTTCGTTTTATATCAGACCATTTCAAATCAATACCTTTGTTTTGTTAATTTTTTTTATTTTCTAATGCAATACTATGTACACTGAGCTGGCAGAAGAACCTGCGTTATGAGTAAGGGTCTCTTTATGCTGCATGCATGTGAATTATGCACGGGAATGAGAATGGTCGTGTTTACACTGTGTCCTTTCAATTTTAAGTTAAGCTAACCATGCAGAAGAGCTCCTGCTTGTTTGCCATTAGTTTATGTGTGGAACGTCCATGTAGTGAAGGGTCGTGTCTACAAGAATAACTAACTTTAGCCATACGGACCTTATAAACACTAGCTTAGGTGACTGACCAGATAATTCCATCATAAATGAATGGATAAAATTATTGCTGTCTACAGTTAGGAGTTGGTGACTTTCTCATGTTCATTTAACACACTCTTTGATATGGTTCCCTTGTCTGTCAGTCCTCACAATGGCTAGAGTCCAAATTTCAACAGACTGCAAAATCTCCTGGAGACACCTATAACAAAATTATACATTAAAATTCAATGTATTGTAAGAGCATAGGGATGACAAACAGTGGAACCACAGCTTGGTTCCAAAGTAAAATTGTTCTACTGCTTCTGTCCTAACACAATATGGCTGCCAACTTATTCTGCCAATGCTGGTGCCCTTTTCGTCAATTTGGCCCCCGTCCACATTTCACTCTGATTGCATCTTTCCCCTGTTAGGGCCTGGTCTGGAAGTAGAGACAGAGCGAGGGCGGGGATGAGTGCCAATACAAACATTGTTCTACAGCTTTTACAAGCCATGAGAGTAGAGAAGTTAATAAGCAGGTATTGGTTTTTAACTGCGGCCCGTTTATTGCTTTGCCCTCAAGCACACTGAAGAGCTCCACTCCACCTCTTCCCTGTCCATCTGCACAGCACATCCACTGACCTTGGACTGCATTTCTGTCTCCTGCCACGATTTTCTCTCAATTCAATTTATTAAACAATGAATTGCTATGTCAACACACACACGTTGTGGAGATGCAGGTTATATATATATATATATATATATATATATATATACACATACATATATATATATAACCTGCCTCTCCACAACGTGGAAGCTCATGTCCAGCACCATAGCGGCTAAGATAAGCGGGCATATGGATCAATACATGAGCATAGCTCAGAAGGGAATCGGTAAAGACAGCAGAGGTGCCAAACACTAGCTCCTGGTAGAAAGAACAGTCACTCGAGACTGCAGAACCCAACACACTGCCTGGATTGATTACAAGAAAGTCTACGACTCAATGCCACATACTTGGATCATTTAATGCTTGGCACTATACAACATCAACAGGACTCTAAGAGCCTTCATTGCAAACTCGATGAGGTTGTGGAAAACCACCCTTGAAGCCAATGGCAAGCCACTTGCACAAGTCTCCATCAGATGTGGCATATACCAAGGAGACGCCCTGTCCACACTGCTGTTCTGCATAGGTCTGAACCCCTTCAGCCAAATAATCAACAAGACTGGCTATGGATACCGACTCAGGAACGGGGGCACCATCAGTCACCTCCTCTACATGGATGACATCAAGCTGTACGCTAAGAATGAGCGAGACATCGACTCACTGATCCATACCACCCGGATATACAGTGCAGACATTAGGATGTCATTCGGACTAGAGAAGTGTGGTGACTAAGAGAGGGAAGGTAGCCCACACAGAAGTCTCACTCCCAGAAGGAACAATAGCAGACATTGAGGACAGTTACAAGTACCAAGGTGACAAGGAAAGCGGCTACGGCCAAATACCTCCTACGAGTAAGGCAGGTCCTAAGAAGCCAGCTCAATGGCAAGAACAAATCCCGGGCAATAAACAGCTACGCCCTGCCAGTAATCAGATACCCTGCAGGAATAATAAGCTGGCCAAGGGATGAGATACAGACCACAGATGTTAAGACACGAAAGCTCCTAACCATGCACGGAGGGTTCCACCCAAAATCCATCTGATTACTGGCAGGGCGTAGCTGTTCATTGCCCGGGACTTGTTCTTGCCATTGAGCTGGCTTCTATAGCAGTGGTTTTCAATTGGTATGGTGTTGGGACCCACCATGTATAATTTATATAATGGAAAATACTGTATTTTCCTCACAAAAAAAGCTGAAATGATGATAAAAAACATCCCAAAAGCAATCATTTTAATAGAAGCATGTAGTATTTCCTTACAATTTCAGTAGATACATATTGAAAGTATTGGTGCCAGGGAAAAGCTCACGACCCACTGAGTAGGGTTCTGCAACTCATTTTTGGGTCCTAACCCACCAGTTGAGAACCACTGTTCCATAGGACTTGCCTTACGCATTGGAGGTATTTGGCCGTAGCCGCTTTCCTTGTCACCTCTTCGAGGTTGCCATTTTCTTGTGGGATTCCAAGGTACTTGTATCTGTACTCAATGTCTGCTATTATTCCTTCTGGGAGAGAGGCCCCTTTGTGTGGACTACCTTCCCTCTCTTAAACTGCTATTCCACATACTCAACCACACACGGCATGATCTATGTGCACGTATTGACTCTACCGACTCTCAAAAAAAGGAAACGCGGAACTATGAAGGTAAGCAATTTGCAAATGTTACGCTAACACAAGCTAAAGTTGCGCTAACAGCGGCTAAATGCTAATATCGGCAAAATCCCCTTTTAGAACAGCTATATGATGTTGTGAAATATTAAATCCATATGACTTGCGCGTCAATAGTGAGGACTGTCCACTCTCTTGTTGCCAATCTTTGGCCACAGGCAGAGGTCAGTCCCAAAACGTATACCTGGTCAGACCGGTTTGGTAATCGCCTCCACTATGGAAAAGCTTGACCAGGCATTGGCCTGATACGTGTCTGCCTGTGTTAAGACCCCTTTAGTCACCATCTGACCACACTTCTCTTGTCCAACCTAAGTTAAGGTCTCAATATTTGACTTTTTGGAATTGTAATGAATTACCATTACCTTATTTGTAAGTGACATTTACTATTGTACCATATTAACAACAAACTGCTTTTGTATCTATAGCTAACAGCTGTGTTTTTAGTGCGCATACTTTGACTGTGTGATCTGATTTGACAATAGCATGACAGGTTGAACATAAGGCAGAACAGCAAAGCAGGAGATGTAAAGTTTCAGTTGGTGTAGCAGAGGAAGGCCTTAGTGTTAAAGTAAGATAAAAATGTTCTCCCAAGGGCTCTTCTCATACGTATAACATGGATAAATGACTCGCTCTCACGGTTTACAAAACACAACAGACTTAACATACTTAGTCCACAAACAATTAACATGCTAGCTTTCTGCAAAACAAGCTTGGAAAGGGTCTGGGATCTGCACAAATTTTTTTTGTATGGGGATAGTCAGTATCCACCTTGTCCTGCCCAGGGGGCCGATCCATTGATCCAACTGACAGAAGCAAGTGGGCACACATGCTCACATGATGGGTTTCCAGTTAGCTGGTGCTGCCAAGGAGAGAGGTGGGGAAACAGCCAATAGCCCGAGCAGAGGGGATTCGGGGGCGGCTAAATATCCACCAAGGGCTAAAGGGGCACGAATGAGAGACTCTCCAGCCCACTGCCTTCGTCATTCTCCTGCAGTGCTCCAGGACAGAACAATCACTGGGCATGCACAAGAGAGGAAGGCAATGTCACAGCCTGTGCACAGCGCTTTATTGTCAGAGTCAATGCCAGATGTGGACAAGCATGTGCATGATGTTTTCAGTCATGCAGGAGTAAAGAAAATACTACTTTATGTGCATTGAGTTACCTTGTGTATGAAATGTGCGGTATAAATAAATATGCCTTGCCTTGCCTATGCGATAACATGTGTCTGCTTTAATGATAGGATGCAAATGTTGGTACAAAAAAATGACATTTATTGCAATGAAAGATCTAATGGCAGTTTAGGTTTCCTAAATATGCCTATTTTTTCTGAATAATAAAAATCGCAAGAACATAAACAAACAAATGAATAAAGCAGCTTTGTAAAACATGGATATAAAAATGTAAATATACAGTACATAACTTAATCTGCTTTGGTTGTCCAAAAACTAACCCTCAAACTTGTTCACTCAGAGTTCCATGTACGTCTGGGAAGCATAACTAATGCACATGTTTGTTTGTAAACTTTATCGTCCCCGTAGGGAAATTTGTCTTCTGCATTTGACCCAAACTTTGATGCCGCTGGGGCACCCCTTAAGGACCAGTGGGTGACCCATCTCCATGATGTGGTGCCAGGCTGATGGTCAGAATCACCTGGCTGGAGGATTCACCTATTATACATGTTTTTGGTGGTAGGGGAAACCGGAGTACCCGGGGGAAACCGGAGTACCCGGAGGAAACCTACGCAGCCCCTGGTAGAACATGCAAACTCCACACAGAAAGGCTCCGTCCTGGTGGAATCCGGGACCTTCTAGCTGTGAATCCGGGACCTTCTAGCTGTGAAGTGGAAGCGCTACCCGCTGTGCTACCGTGCCGCCCGTTCACATCTCAAAAGAAAGAGGGGGGAAAAGGAACCAGGAGAAGGAGAATTGAGGACACACACTCACCCCTGTTAAGGTCTTTATGTTATGCAGTGCATTCTGGGCTTCAAGGGCAGCTTTCCTTGTGTAAAACGTGACAAAACAGCAGCCTGGGGAGAGAGAGGGAGAGAAAGATAGAGGTGAGCACGAGCAACAACAAATGCACTTCCTTTATTCATCTGCCGGCATCACCTGTCGACATCGTCCGACACCAAGAGAATGTTAAGGAGAAAACAGAGAAGTAGAAGGTAGCACTTTATGTTACATTATGCTGATGACTTGAGTAAGGCTGAAACAACTAATCGATTAATCGACGACTAATCGATTATTGAAATAGTCGACAACTATTTTAGTAATCGATTAATCGTTTTCTGGTTCACACAGACTCAAATAGGGCAAAAATGACATGAAAATGTAGTATTTTTATTGAAAAGCTACTTTGTTTTTATAGTTAGGGTCTGTAGTGTTTTGTACATTGTAAATTTCATGAATATCTGTCTGTGTCTCATCCAATCAGAAAGCAGAATTAGCGCCAAGAGCCTCCAACAAACATTTACTTTAAGTTTACGCCATCAATACATCCTTAAGTGGTGCCACTTTAGCTTTATGTGATTATAAAAATGAAAAAATAAATTTTTTCTACATAATTCACAGCCAAGCGATTACTTGATTAATCGTTAAAATAATCGATAGATTAATCGATTACAAAATAATCGTTTGCCCTAGACTTGAGCCTCCAAGACGTGAGCAAGAAGGATGTGTTATTGGGCCGATAGACACGCAAAAAACAGCAGCACCACAGTTAACCACCACACAAAGTTAAAAAATAAAATGAGTAATAATAACTGTTAATGTTGAATAGAAACTCAGCAAATTTGAAAACAAAACAAAATGTAAAAAAGCAACACACGTGCACACTACTCGTTTGTGACATGTTTTTGTGATCACCTGGATCTTTGAAGAGGTAGACCATACAGCAGCATTTTAATGAATAGGCCACCGTTTTTACACACTGAGATATGGTCTTACCTAAGCTTAGATGAGCTGATACGTAACTGTCTGGTCTTTGTGCGTGCGCTCAGTCATTGTTAGCATTTAGCCTCTCCCAGCATATTCCTATAGCTTCTATAACTAGACATGGATTGTGAAACTTTTAACGTAACTGTATTTAAATAGGGAAAACGTGGAAGAGCTTGGTAGCTTCTAACTTCACCCCAGTTTGGAGCTATAGGAATATGCTGGGAGAGGCTAAATGCTAACAACGTCTTTGGTCTATTTGCGTCACTGAGCGCACGCACAAAGACCAGACAGTTACGCATCAACTCGTCTAAGCTCAGGTAAGAACGTGTCTCAGGATGTAAAAACGGTGGCCTATTCCTTTAAAGCAGCCAGTGTCTCACTAGAATTTTATGAAAATGACCCATTTTAACAATGGTTATCAGCATTTTCACAGTTTATTAAAATATTGCTGGCACAAGAGAAGAGTACACAATTCTGATGTTATGCATTTTTTCCCCAAACAGATAAACATCAGAGCCCCAAAGGACTTTCAGATGCAAAAGGTGAAAAATATAGGCAAAAGGTTTGGCGTAATTAGGCTGAATCCCCAAAGAACAAGGGAGAAGCTGTTTTGGAGCATGCTTTTTGCTGACTAAGAATTATAAAAACGCACAGTCAGGCTAAAACAAATAGGGATCACATTAGGGCCAGACAGAGAGGTGTGAGGCTTTCATCTCACTCTATAAACAACCACTGTTATTTGAGCTATGTACAACATGGCCTGTTAAAGGCTGTCTGTGTTAGAGTATACCACTTTATGACTATTTGACTTTTACAGGTTTAAACAGAACGGAAGTTTACACAGACTGGCACAAGGTAAAAGAAAATGAATAAGGTTTCTGTAAAATAGTTTTTTGTATTCGGGGGTTAAGGTGTTGATTTATGGCCCATTTCAAAAGCACAATCTAATTTAAAACAACCACAACAAGAACTGTATGGGTTTCCTCCAGGTACTCCGGTTTCCCTTACCACTAAAAACATGTGCAATAGTCCAGGATGAATGAGGGAGTGTTTGAGAGTGCGCATGGGGCACGACGAATGGAAATTAGCCCAAGGCTACAATCTGGTGTGGCTTGTTCATTAACATGCACTGTCCCTACCAAATAAATACATTTCCTTTTCATATTTTGAGTCCTATATTGCAAGACCCTTCACCCATAATAAATTCCTGAGGGATTAAGAGCATTACATGTTGGAAAACATGTGCCTAAGTAGGTAAAGTGTTCTCATTGAAACAGTTGTCAGTGGCTCGATCCTCAAAAGTGCTTTGAGGAAAAAATGCTTCTAGTGCCCAATAGAGGTGCAATAGCAGGACATAGATTGAGACCATTTAACTTAGATCTATTAAATGTACAATTGAACAAAAAAAACAAATACAAGTTGATATGACAACTATTACTTGGTTCAACTGATGAGACAATGAGCAATTACACAGAAGTATGATGCTTAATGCATCTAGAAGTATCTGTAGAACCCTCTTAAGAACAGGGATGTGGAATGTGCATACTAATACATGTATAGTGACATATTTTGGAATGTCCACAGTTGTTTTATTGACATTTCCATTATGCTAAGTGTTAATGGGAGAGACAGTTGAGGGTGTGTTTAACGTGATGAGGCCGCCATCAGTCGAGGTGACACGACAGCAGGTTGTTCCTCCTGATCTTGCAGTTCCTTTGATGAGGCCGGGATCGTAATGGAGCTGAATTTCTGTGACCTCCTGAGTCTCTGACCAGTATGGGATCTGTATGATCTGTTTGGGAAAGCTCTCACATGACTGTGGATACTTGTTTTGATCTGTCTTGAGTTATTTTATACTGTATTCTATTCATATTTCTCCAACACAGACAGTCTTTGTACTTAAGGTATATGATATGGTGAGATATGGTGAAACACATGGTTTTATAGCACAGCCATATTCTTTCCCATTGACAACAATGGGCCTACATCACTGTCAACTAGTCATAACGATAAAGAAAGAAAGACATTAAAAACGTCTTCAAAACATCTTTTACAAATGTTTTCATTTCATTTAGAGTTTACCTGGGACACAAAGAGCTCACAATATCCCCTATTTCCCACATTATTCAAATTTTGTGTGACACTGATTTTGGGGGTTTACTTCAGTATATCTAATTATTTTCAGAATTAAGTGAAAACATATTTTATTGTGTGTTCACTATGAGTACAAATACCTGTGTGCAGCTTTTTGAATTTAATTTAGAAAAATTACACAATATTCTAATTTTCTGAGATGTACCTGTAGACATGAACTCGTTTCCCAAAGCGGTTTCTACAGGCAAATAAATTAGTTTGAACGTCTAAGATTGAGAGTAAAACACTTTTACAATTTTATTTGTAAGTGAAACAAATTATAGGAAATTACCTACACACTTTTTGAAACATAGACGTGCCCATTATCAGCCAAGTAACTGGCCTTAAACCATTTTCCTGAGCAGAATAAGCAAAGGCTTATACAACAGAAAGCTTTTGTGTATTACTATAGTACAGTATAGTGATGTAGGCTATACTCAGATCAAGTTATCTTGTATATGAAATATATTCAAACTTGAGCACCTGAGTTCCATTAGCAATCCCAGCAGTATTGTAAACACACGATTGCAGCCAGACTTAACACTGTATTCCAGTGGGGGTTCAGTTTTGGGGATTTGTTTTAGTGATTCTGATAGCAACTAATTGGAAGGGGAGGGTTAGGTGTTAGCGCCACTTTAGCCATTTCTCATTCCTATAGTGTAGCCATATTGCCTGGAAACCAGACTCAGTGATTGAGTCGCATCAACTGCATTTCCACAGCGGTAGATACGCAAGCAAACAGGAAGCGGAGTAAACCAATCAGCGATGGGCGGTGTTATTAGCGGTTCTGCATAAATATTCGCTCAGGGTTATGAATCACAAAACTCACCTACTGTCAATGTATTTTTGGTCATTTACCGCCGATTGGGAAACATCTCTCTCTCCTGTGCACCGCCCATAGATAGTTATTGAGGGGACTTCCGCATCCCGTGAGTGACACTGCTCGCAAACAACACGAAACCGCAAATACACAAATCTGATTGCATGGGCTCGTTTGAGTTTTCTGATGCCGCCAACAAGGGCGTGGGTCCCAGACTGATATCCCTCTGTATAAAAAAATAAATCATGCAGTGTGGTGCATTGTCCCAGGTGGTGTGCTGTCAAACTAGGATCAAAGAGCAGAGGAGTGGACCTCACAGACACACACTTTACACACATCACATCCTGCTGAGATCCAGTTTCTCCTGTTTAAAAGGCAGCACACTCGCAACCTGCAAACAGACAGCTGCAGGATTAAGCATATTTATTTTATATCATTTTATATATATTTGTATATATCTTTTGCATCAAAACTATAACACGTATTGGCCAAGAAGGTGTATATATGTTTTTATGTACTCACAGTCAAAAGCATCAAATAGAATTTTGAAGTTTCCTTCTGTCTATACCAAGTTGCTGATTCTGAGTTGGTGAATTGTGTCGTCGACAAACGTTAGTCGGAGCAAAGTGTCAGTGTCTAGGTGGCACATATTTAGGTCACTGTGAAGGCTTAAGTGAAAGGGAAAGATTAGAAAAAAGAAACGCATAGTTAGTGGATGCTAATTGTGAACTCTGTGTGCGCTAAAAAAGCAAGTGTTTGAAAGTCACACTGGATATGAAGATAAATGGTCCAGAATTAGCGAGATACTGTACTGCAAAAACTTGCAGAGAGCAAAAAATGTCTAAATCCTTTTGGAAACTGAGAATGAAAGTCTTGAGAGGGAGAAAACCTTGCTCTCCACCTCTGTCAACCCATCAACCCCCATCCGACAAAAGGTCGACCCAGCCCTGAAATCTAACACAAGAGGACAGGAAGGAGTGACGGTGAAGAGAAAAGGCATGCTGGGTGTTTCTATTTAGTGTTATTTAGCCATGGTTTGTGATATTAGTCAAATTTCAAACAAATTGTGATTCAGTCTGTAGCTGTTCACACAGCATTTCTGCTCACTATAACAGTGCCATGCGAAAGTACTAATACACCTTGAACTTTTGCACATTTTGTCATGTTTACAACCCTAAACGTAAAGATTTTATTTGGAATTTTTTACTGAAAGTTCACACACAAGTAACAGACAACTGTGAAGTGAAAGCAAAATGACACATGATTCTGTTATTTTACAAAAAATTGAAAACTGAAAAGTGGGGCGTGAATAAGTATTCATACAGCATGTATTAATACTTTGTGGAACCCCCTTTTGCTGCAATAACAGCAGCAAGTCTTCTGGGGTATGACTGTACAAGGTTTGCACATCTAGAGACTGACATTTTAGCCCATTCCTCTTTACAAAACAACTCAGGCTCTGTCAAATTAGAAGGAGAGCGTTTGTGAACAGCAGTTTTCAGGTCTTTCCACAGATTTTCAATAGGATTTAGGTCAGGACTTTGACTGGGCCATTCTAACACATTAATATGTTTCTTTACCCAAGACCCTATCTGTCTTGGTAAATTGCTTGGCAGGCCGGAGTTTGCCCAGGCCTTGGTTAGGGTTAGGTCTGGGGTCAGGGGTTAGGGTTATGATTAGGAACAGTGTTGGGAATAACGGCGCTAATAATGGCGCAACCTTTTCGGTAACGGAGTAATCTAATTAATTACTCTCCCCATCGTTACAACGCCATTATAGTGGCACGTTAGTATTCGGCTGAATGAAGCGCCGCGGTGTCAGGTATCTAGACAGCGGGCAGCCCAGCTCCGCTCCCCGCAGCTGTGTTCATGCTACAGCAGCATGCACAGCGCATCGGAGAGCAGGGGAAAGCAGGGGAGCAGGGTTGGTAATGATTGGCTAAAAAGTTGGGTGGGTGGAGTCTCTACTCATGCTGCCTTTGTTGATGCCTCTCACACTTTGAAACTCAACAAGACAGCATGTCAGTGACAATGGCAACGTGGACAAGCCAGGGGAATTCAATGGTAGCATTTTCGATCTGATAGTACCATAACTACTTCTCCCTTGTGGAAATGAAAGGCAATAATGTATGTTAAATGTACACTATGCACTGGGAATAAAATTCTGTCCACGTCTGCCTCCAATCTAATGAAGCAGCCCACATCGTCACATGCTTACACGTCCCTTGTCGCTACTTATCCAACCCCGAGCCTCGGTGCAGTTCGCGTGAGCTCTACTTAGAGCTCTGTTATTCTGAACAAATACAAAGATACAGATAATTTCACTACTTAATAGTTTGTTTCCCTTTTGTTTGTAATGCAAGTTTATATTTGTCTGCCTTTGATTTACACTTAAATGCAAAGTGTGTGATTATTTTCATTTTAATTATTTTTCAGTATTTCAATGTTATATATTATTTTTCTTTCTAGGCATATGTTCACTTTAAATAAATCCATGTAAAAATGGACAGTTTCTATTTTTCATTCAGTTACTATGAACATCTTTGACACTATACAACATAATACAAAAATGTCTTCAAAATTGCTTTTTGGGAGAGGTAATTTGTAACGGTAACTAATTACTTTTTGAAAGTAAAATGCCCAACACTGATTAGGAATGGCTAATGTCATGTACGTTGTCTAAACGCTGCCTAAACTGGCAGATAACAGGTTAAGCAGCTTTACAGGTTATGGCCTGACAATTTCCCTATAGTTTTAATGACGTTGATTGGTATTGGTATTTTGTATTCTAGCCCATGATGTAAAACATACACAGTGCTGTGACGTGCAGTGAGGTTTGCAGCTGATGAGGCACATTTGTATAGACTCAAATATGAAGTCATCAAAACTGCAGTTGGGGCAGTGCAGTAGAGGCTTGCCGCACCTCAGCTGTGTATGTGCATGATTTTTTATCCAGATGATAGAAAACCAAAACCTTCGGGCCGAAAAAGGCACAGAATGGAAGATAGCGCTGAGTGAATGATCCCAGGTCAGTGTGTGTCAGGCCAGGTCACTGGAGGCTTGCCACAGTGTATCCTTCTTTACACGACAACTGATAAAACATGTGCGTGTTTTAACCATGAAACTGATTAAAATTACACATTTATTGTAATTTTTTATTTTTTATTTTTTTTATTGTTTATTATATGCTGACTGGTGGGGCACTTGCCTCCCATGACCGCATGTCACTGACACAGTGTAATGTTTGGCAGTTGACTGAGGCTTAGGAGCAACAGAGGAGCCTGAAGTGTGCATAAATACAGAAGAAGCAGAAGAGGCAGAGGAAGAGGAAGAAGAAGAAGTCTGAATAAGGTTGAACAGAAAAAAGCAAATACATACAGTAGGTTTGTAACTGAAGAAATCAGTTTAATATTTAAAGCTGCAAACAGTTAGTTTACTAGCTCACCAGTTAAGTTGATGAGGTGTCATTTTGAGTACCTTGAGAGAGTGGATTAAGTTTAAGAGGGTAATTCGTGCAGCCTGATTGTAAACCAGTGGTGAGATTCAATAAAACCTTTTCTTATTCCACTATCATGTTGACTAAGAAAAGGTTTTGGAGTAGCATATCTGACTACAGCCACGAGGTAAAGATATACCATTTTCTGGTTACTTCTGAGGGAATAGCACCAATCAACACAAATCCTCTTCCTCTCCAGTATCTCTGCAGACAACAAGCACTTTCCGGGAATCAAAGCCGATTTTCTGACTAACCCTGGAGTGCACACTCATGCAAACACACACACTTCAGCAAAGGGTAAAATCCCAGCTCTGTGAATTCACTCATAACCCAGCAACTCTTTATGTTGCTGAGGCAAGCAAAAGTAGAAACACGGAGGTGGAAAAAAAAATGTCTCGTTCAAAATTCTGAGCTGAAAATACTCCCTATTAAAATGCACCTGCAGCTGCTCCCTAATTGGGCATTGCTAAATTGCTAAAAAGCTTATGTCTAGTTAAGGCGATATAATTGGCCGCTCTGCTTGTGGAAAGAATGAAACCACTTGCCTGTCTGAAGTGGGCACTGTCTCGGTTGAATCCATTAAAGCTGATAATTGTTGCAGACAGTTAAGAATTTGCTCTGCATACACGGGTACAATCAGTTTGCTTTCTTCAAGGAAAATGTAGACCGTACAATCTCGATCGAATCTGTCAACGACACATCATCGGTATAGCAAGACTGACCTGTCTTTCTGACGATGTGCTGTTGCAATAGTTTCCTTTTTGTATTTATTGTTGATTTTAACCAGCACATGAAGGAGGCTGTAAACTGTCCAATGCGATATCTGAGTTTGGAATATAATTGATGCTTGCTGATTTATTTGGCATAGAACCTGTGGTCGTGAAGGGAACTCCTTTTGGTTTTGCATTCAGAAGAATTTCTACCCATTTTACGAGCAAAATCCACATCTCCATGCTTGATTGGCATGAAGAATAAGTAGCCTTTTGCAGTGTTATTTTAAAGTCCGACCCCTTGCTTACACCAAATCTGTCAAGTCTGCTATACAGTCATGTGACGCTTAACAGTTTACACAGTATTTAGTATCACGTTATTGACAATGACTTAAGTTATTGCCTATTTCCGTTGTTAACAATATGGTAGCTTATTTCTGTTTCCTCCATTCTAACTTCACATTTAGGCAATCTTCTGTTTAAACCTATGCATCTACCTGCACTTGAGGAGGCAGCACATGGGTGTTTTTATCACCTCTGCTGCTCTCCCCTATACTCCCCTATTCCTCCCTCTTTTTGCTCCTCTCCTCGTATCCATGTCGGTCTCAAATCAACAGGCTTTCAGTCCCCGATGTGTACAATCATACTCGAGTGCATCCGTGTAAGAGAATAGATAAAAGGAAGACGTAGGCCAAACTGCTACAAGGCGGTGCTTGAAGTTTTAACCAAGGTTTGCCTATTTCCAGTCAGTGCTGTATTTTGTCTGTCAGAAACAAGAAAACGGAAATGTTCCATTTTGGCCGTTAAAATTGGGCAATTTCTCGATGGTTGGCTCAATATTCTCTTTGGTTTTATTTTATATCGCTGCAGCATTTGCGTATTCCAGCCGCAGAGCCGGAAACGGGACGGTGACGCGACGCACTGGAGTAAAACGGTCATGTTCATTAGAATGGCATTTGCAACGACATAATGTGTAGTTCACAGACAAGAGACTGAACACATTATAAAGTATGAACATATTTTTTCCAATTTCACTCACAAAACATTGTTAAAGGAAATAAGAGAGAAACGTATGATTCGTGCACACTAGGGGTGTCACGATTTCAATTTTTGAGTCACGATTATTGTGAGAGAAAATATTGCGATTTTACGATTATTCACGATTATCGACCGAAAGAAAGGAAATAACTGATATTTTTATGCTTTTGTCTTTAAAAAGCTTTTAATACTTGAACTTGTAAACATTCACTGTTTCTAAAAATGAAAAATGTTTTAAGATTGTTTTGCATTAAAATAAATAGGCCTGCATTGAATAATACAAAACAATGTCAACTTTACTTCTTTATAATGACCATAATTATCATAATTATTTTACTATATATTATTAGGCCACAAGCTACGCTAGGTTTCCTGTTCTCAAAAGTTCTGCTGTTGCTTAATTATTTGTCAGATGTTTTGATGAACAGAGAATGAAACGTGTTTACAACATGACTAATGAGACTCTTTTGAACAGCTGATTTCCACATGTGCGTGGTTCCACTTTCCTTTCTGTTATGGTGAAGCAGAGTGGAGCACGTTAGCTTTTTGTTTACATCCTGAGCCAGTTGTGGCGGCTATTTCTGGACAACTTTTGGGGAATTATGCAGTTTGTTACCTTGACCTGGACATTTACAGCAACGGATTATCAGCGCCTTTTGCTGCAACTTTCTGACGACAGGGTTTGCATAACAGATATCCATCGACAACAACAACGCCTTGGTCATCTTTTGGATCCTAAAGAGGTCTCACTCTGCTGACTTCAATCGTTTTTGGGTGGATATAACACTGGAGGAGAGCGTCTTTCTGCCTTGCTCAACTACGCGCTGTTTATGGCGTGCAGCGGCTCGTACATCAGCGTGAACCGTGGCTTCTGAAATTCTTATGGATAACCTACCACGTCCTTTTATAATCGTGGAAATCGTAAAACCGGTTAATCTTGACATCCCTAATGCACACATAACAAAATCTTGTTGAAAACATGTTTGTCATCCAGGTCATTCTTTATTGTGTCTGTATCTTTGGTTTTCATATCATATCATTTCTCTGATCGGAATGCCTGAGCTCCACCAGGTATTTCACACAACAACAGGCTGCACTGTCATAAAACCTTTATGATGTAGGCGAGGTCGTGTTGCTCCAAGTTCACTCCATGTCTTTCTGTCACTAATGCTGCGTTCACGTGCTTGCCTATATCACTGCGAGTCGCTCTGACGCACTGATTGTATCGTTCTATCTTGTCAGGTACGCAAGTGTGCGCACCTTCACATTGACAATACACAGAAACCAGCCCCACCTGCCGTGCGACATGCATATGTTGTGAATATACCGTAAGGCTAAAAAGTCTTTTCATCCAAAAGACTATGACTAAAACTAAGAAAGCCAAAAACAACACTGCGGCTGCTATCCTTTGGTGAAATCCAATATTACGCAAGTGAATATACGACTCTAACATCTGTTCAGGTATGTCATTAAAATAGATGTTATAGACCATCTCTTGCTGTAACCCTGCACACAAACACAGCCCTTCGGTTGTGTCTTAGAAAAAGAGAACATTTTCTGTTTACCCCTCTGGCTCATTTTGTCTAATTCATCCTTTATCTCTACTTCCATCTCATCCTCATTGCAGAGAAAAAAAATCCTTCATTTCTCATTTTCTCATTTCTGTCACGTGTATCCAGTCATTTTGTTCTCAACTTTACAACAATTGAGCTCTGGATTCTCCGTGAATGAAAGTTTTACAATCCCATCACTAATTTCAGTCCCACTAAAGGGGTGGGTATAATGCAAAATATACTTTTCATGGCTTCGCACTGAAGGGAAGGGGCTGACAATGCAGTAAATGTAAACATTTCCAAATGTAACGAGCCAATAACGTAATAACACTGTTGTGCCAATAACGGTGACTCAAAAGTGCGACTATTTGTTCCGAAGAAATTAACTCGTGCAACTAAACATTTTTATGGATCGCACCGGTAAGACTGCGCTGATCCTCCTCACAGACCCCTCGCTTATCACCGTAAACACTGATCAGGATGTGCACAGGTCTAACGCAAAGGAGAATTTTCTCAGATTGCATTTTCTTGATTATTATACAAGTGAATTAAAGTAAGATAATAATCAAGATGCATTATACCACCTCTTTAAAGAGAAACTAAAGGCCAAGCCAAACTAACTTTTTTCCGCTGATAAACCATAGATCTGATTATTTTAGAATATTGACTGCTGTTCCCACGTTTTTTTTGGCATTTTAACCTAAACAAGTATTTGCACTTGAACGTGAACCTCCACCCTTTTGTAAAAGTAGCTGTTCATGTCAGGAAGGAAACAAATGTGTAGGTTTTAAAACATATTGGTTATTCTTACAAAATACTTTATGGAGGCAAATACACATTAAATCAAACCAGTATGTCCCCATGCCTTGAAACTGCCCAAATAAAATTATACAATTAGTTTAAGGCGAAAACTGGTTTAGTGCGGCGTCCCGCACATGACGCAATAAACCTGGAAGAAACACAGGCGCTCGGTTTCACACTGAGTGAATACTGGAGAACAGTTTGTCGGACATAACAATTATGGAAAGCAGTGACGTGCACAGGTGCTCAACCAAGACAAAAGGGCAACTGCCCCCCCACGAAAAAAAAAAGTTATTTTTTACTGTAACTAGTAACACCATTGATTAATACAACAACATACAATCCACAAGTCTATCTCTAAAGCAAGGGTGCCCAAAGTGGGGCCCGCGGACCATATGTAGCCCGCCGAAAAAATTCCGTTGGCCCGCCAGAGAGTGACCTGCTTTTGCGTCGCATATGGTTAACACTAACTCTCTCTCATTCATTCACGATAGTAGGGATGGGACGGTATGAGATTTCCACGGTATGATAACCTTGACAAAAAATACCGTGATATCACGGTATACCGTGAAATTGCGTGTTTTATATTTAAAAAATAAAAACAGGGTTAGCATTCAACAAATAGGGTTTGTTTATGGTACATTTGTAATTGGTTATGTCTTTACATGCTGCTAAGGACAGCGATCGGAGTTTGTAGCTAAATGAAAATATGTGCGTCTTTGATGAGCATTTGGCAAAGGAAGGCTGAGCGTCTTCGGAAAAATAACATGTAAAACAGTGTTGTCTAGAGCGTGTCTGATGAACGATGTACTGGATGATGAACAATCAAACCACAAAGCTAACAGGTTAGCGTAACGTGAGCTAAAGAGCTAAAGTGCTAAACAGCTGCTTCTCAGCCGCACTTGGCATCTTTTAACGCGACAGATCCAAACAAAGCTTCATCTCAGCGGCAGCGTTCATGTTCATAGAAGACAGTGACTTTTTACTCTGCCTCTACGGGCCGTGTTCAACAGGCTGACGGCTGAGGGAGAGAGGGACTGCGCCGCGGCCCGCGGGGTCAGGCGAGGAGCAGCAGAGGAGAAGGGGAGAGCGGGGGTTTGCACGTAGCGCAACTTTTTTTTGACAAGAATAGCATATAAAACAAGCATTTTTTTTATACCGTCAGACAGGGAATCTTCACGGTAGTGAACATATTTTCATTTAGCTACACACTCCGATCGCTGTCCTTAGCAGCATGTAAAGACATAACCAATTACAAATGTACCATAAACAAACCCCATTTTAATACCACGGTATACCTTGACACCGGTTAACGTCCCTTCCCCACACGATAGTGAATATGGGTGCAGTACACTTTTTGGCCACCAGCGTCAAATTGGGGGCGCTGTTTCAATCCTTTTGCAAAGAAACACTGTTGTGGTGTCTTAGTGTTTATCAATCACAGAGCGTTGTTCTTTTCCAGTTTGCTTTTATTGGAAAGGTTGTTGACGTCAACAAAGGTACATGTTAAAAATTTATGCTGAACTGACACTTTCAAAATAATCTAATGTGGCATTTTCTTTGAGTTAACAAATGAATTAGGTAAAACTAAGTTTTTGCCATAGTTAACATTTGTTTTAATGTAGCATGTTATTTGCATAAATAGAATCTAATGGAAAATATATACCGGAAAATAAAATAAAGTAACTATTGTTTGCAGTTATATGTGTTTCACGCTCGACATCGCCATGTTTGGCCCGCGATCCACAGGCACTTTTTCATTTTGGCCCTCGGAGACAAAAAGTTTGGGCACCCCTGCTCTAAAGTCTATCACAAAGCTCTGCACTTATAATTAGCACAAATACAAATAAATAATGCAAAGATACTATAGCCTACACTTAAAACATCTGGTTTGTCCATGTCATTGCTTTGTCCATATCAAAAATAATTAATCAACAATAATCCACTGGGCTGTTCATGTTCCTGTGCTCCTTCCACAGAGGCACAGTTTTCATTGCCCAGGCGCCTTAGCTCAGTTCACACTGCTCTGGCCCTGCTCTATGCCAGCCCTGACTTAGTCTGAATAATACAGCTCATTTTCAAGCGCAACAAACAGAACAGCTAAAGTTACTGACTTGTTACCGCTGACACGGTCCGGACGGTCTCGACACGTTGACATCCTCGTCCCAACAGCCCTTTCATTTCCATTCCCCTCAATAACCCAGTCATGCGCTGGTTTGTACTTAAAATGTATCAAATTTACCCAGTTTACCTTACTCCCGCGTCTTAGATGGGCTGTACCATCTTCTCAAACGGGGGAAACACGGGGACAGTGCTAGCTTGGTTTTACCATACCCTCGTACTCATTTCGTTTCGTACAGAGGGTCTGGATCTTCACAATTGAGCTCCGTTATCAGGTGGGAGGGGTGAACTCCTTAGAAACGACTGGATCTGATTTTCGCTAGCGTTTGGTCGTGACGTGTCGTGACGTGTAATGCGCCCGAGTGAGTGAAGCAGCTATTATAACTCTTGGGAGGATTCCTTGCGCATTCCAAGGCTTCAATTATAATTTCTGCATATTTGGGAGCCGAGTCAGAACGGATTGAAGGGCTTCCATTACTTTCGTATCCGCCGCCATTGCCAAACTACAACCAGCAAATGCGGCGCAAAAGCTTGATGTCAGCTACGACACCCGCCTCCCCCGCTCGCTGAATGGCCACTGAGATCAGACGTACATGTAGGGAAATTATAATTGGAGTTTACGGATGGCTAAGGCCAGGCTAGGACAGTGCAGTTGCCCTTCTGTGATCAGGAGCTCATCAGCGCTGCCGCGGCACGAGAGGCAGAAGAGGAATGAAGCGATGTAAAGTTATTGAGCATTAAAACTGTATTTTCAGCACATAGGGCAAATATTTAAGAACAATAAAAGAAATAAGAGTTATTTTTTGGGAGGAAAAAAAATACTGGTCGTGAGAAGGGCACTTAAAGGGCACAGGGCAAAGGGGCAGGTGCTTGAAAACCACCTGGGCTCTATCTGTGCACGTCCCTGATGGGAGGAAGATGGTTTAAGGGCGGCCTAGTGTGCCCCAAAGACTACCGCGATGGACGATTGATGGATTAAATTTGCAAAAACGGAGCGGATGGAGGGAAACAAAAAGAAGCCGTGTGCGTGTGGGTCGGCAGCAGTCGCTTTTCCGCGAGCTCGGACTTGGTCACTCCATCACACTCTATTACATCCACAATGCACATTAGCATTGTGGAGGTGTCAGCTATGCGGCCGTGCGGTGTGAGAAGTTTCCGTGTGTATCTGATGCTGTTTGCGGCAGTTTCTCGTGGCACGGACCCCACAGTTCGCTGAGCCGACCCACTTCGGCGGCAATTTCAAACAGCAAATGTGGGCGGAGTCTTGTCTTTAGTTGCTCTAAAGTTGTTCTAAAGCAGCTTCCATGTTCTTTTATGCAAATCAGCATTAACAAGTTAATGTTTTAGACAAGCTATGGTAAAGGTCCTTTTATATCTTAGGGTGTGTTCAGACCTGCACTGTTTGGTCCACTTTAAACGGACCAGGATTCGTTTCGAACGCTGGTCCGGACTTTTTATGCTGGTATGAATACAACAAACGAATCCTGGTGCGGATCAAAGAACCGGACCGAGACCCACTTTTTCAGGTGGTCTCGGTGCACTTCCAAACGGACTCTGGTGCAGTTCGCTTCAGGTGTGAATATAAACCACTGTTGATCCGAAACAACTCCAAGATACATGTGCCTTTTTGGGCTTAACAAGCCACCGTAGCAAGGCACCGTGGGAAAAAGTAGACCTGGAGCAACGAGGAGACACTGTGCCTCCTGGATATTTGGGCAGATGCACACTAATCCAACTGCTAGAAAAGACACACAAAAACGTTAGCTTTTTGTTTACATCCTGAGCCAGTTGTGGCGGCTATTTCAACTTTTTGGGGAATTATGCAGTTCGTTACCTTGACCTGGATATTCACAGCAACGGATTATCTCCAAGATGTTGTTTCATATTCGACATAGCCTATATCAGCGCCTTTTGTGGCAACTTTCTGACGACAGGGTTTGCATAACGGATGTTCCATCGACAACAACAACCCTTTGGTCATCTTTTGGATCCTAAAGAGGTCCCACTCTGCTGACTTCAATCGTTTTTAGGTGGATACAACACTGGAGGAGAGCGTCCTTCTGCCTTGCTCAACTACCGGTGAGTTTACGCGCCATTCAAAAGTGTGGGGGACCTTCACAAGGAGTGGACTGAGGCTGGAGTCAGTGCATCAAGAGCCACCACACACAGATGGATCCTGGACATGGGCTTCAAATGTCATATTCCTCTGGTTGAAGCATCCTGGTCTTCCATTACACCTCAGCAGTGCCACAGGCTGATAGCATCCATGCCACGCAACCGCATTAAGGCAGTCATTCAAGTAAAAGGCCCAAACCAAGTACTAAGTACTAAGCACAAGCGGCCCCCAGTCGGCTGTGCACCTCCACCTCAAAGCCTCCAACCACTCCTTTGAGGACGGGGAGGTCAAAATTTTAGCTAAAGAAGAACGTTGGTTTAAACGAGGAGTAAGAAGCTATTTTTGTCAAGAAAGAAAATCCCTCCATGAACCGGAATGGTGGGCTCAGATTTAATCTTTATTCACTTTACTCCAATCTCCTTCGGGGAAAGCCGACAGGGCACTGCCAGTCCAAGGAGACGGCACCTCAGCCAACAAAAACACAATAGACAGGTAATAAGCAGTGATCAGCCATGAATAGGACAGGACTGACCGATACTGGGGTGAGCATAGGGGTGGGCGATATGGCAAAAATAGAAAATCACGATTTTTGAATTATAAACTTACGATTTCGATTTTATCACGATTTTTTATAATGACAAAAATAACTTAAATTACACACTGAAGATGAAAAATACTACACTAATTTATTCAACTTTGTGATAATCAACACAGCAATCATAGACTTGGAACTAAAGCAAACTCACTTTATAAATGGAAAAACTAATTTTTTCCCCCCAGATAATAAAATTAGGTTGAAGTAAGTAAAAGAGTAAGTTTGGTAAAGGCTTGTTGCTGTTTGGCATCTTTTCTGAGACGTCTCTCTCATGACGTCGAGCTGCTGTAAATGTAACACTCTGTCGCTGTCGACCCTTTCACAATAAGAGTCTTACTGAACCAATAACATGCAGCGACTTTTATTGTGTAAAACTCAAACAGGAAGAAGTTTGTCACTGTTAGGCGATTTGACAATAATGAACTCAGACTGACGGTGTTTTTGGGGAACTTTTATATATTAAAGACAGGGATAAACGGCACATTTGTGAACGCGCTCCAGGATTTAAATTAAACAAATGAGAAGGATGCGGCGCCTGACACAACTGTAAGGACGAAGGACACACTCGCTTCTTCGCACATGTGCCAGCCAGGTAAATAAACACACGCTGCGATCTACGTACGCAGAGCAGCGACATTAGGGAGGCATGACCGCTGAAATAGAGACAGAATGCTGGGTTTAAAACATTTTAAAGCTCTAGATTGAGGAGCCTGGTCGTATATACGCCCTGGAGAAGAGCGGCTCGCTGCTAAACACTCGCATTAGCGTCTGACATTGCGTCGCAGAAAGTTTGCGGCTTGGGAATCCTTCACTGACGGTGAAAAGAGTAAACTGTGCTGAAGTGCATAAAACCGTGATAAAACGATCCCACAAAAATAACAGATCGTCAGCTCTGGAGATCGTAAGACGGTCTAATATCGTAATATTGCCCAGCCCTAGGTGAGCAGGTTGTTAGAGACACTCTACTTCAAAGGTGAGAGTAGCTGTGATTAGAGGGGAGGAGCCGGGCCAACCCCAACTCCTCGTAGTCTTTATCTAAGCTGCGGGCTGAGCTTAACTTTAGTCCACTGACGAAGCCTTTTGGATGAGAGGCGAAACGTTCGAGACTTCAACTATTGAGTACAGAAGATGACTCAAGTACCTTCATTGAACAAGTACTAAGAACATATGCATGATTATAGTTTTCAGAGGGCCCACATTTCTTTGTTTAAAATCCTTTTTTTATTGATTTCATGTAATATTCTAATTTTCAGAAATTTTCATTTTGGGGTTTTTACAAGCTGTAAGCCAACATTTTCAAAATTAAAACAAATAAAGGCTTGACATATGTCACTTTGCATGCCTTGAGTCTATATCATATATTAGTTTCACATTTTAAACTGAATTACAGAAATAAATGAACTTTTTCATGATATTCTGCAGACCCATGTAAGTAGAAAAGAAATAAATTATGTTATTATTATGTTTCTATGATTGTTGCGACTGTCTGTATGTTATTTTCAAGTTCCCGTATTTTCAGGACAAGTCTGTTGGTTGCCAAACTTTTGCTGTCAATTTGTGTTTACCATGGTGCACAGCTTCTCTGTTTCTCTTGATGTTGCAGTGTTTTGGACGAACAATTTAAGAAGTGCCAGCTAATGAGGACACAAACACAGGAAACAGAAAAGTGGAGCTGCTGGAGCTGTAAACTCTTGCAGCAAAAGTTTTATCTATTTCTCACTGAATGGGACTAACAAACTCATTTAATTCAAAACTGCTGAAGAAGATGTAAAGGTCAAGACCCGGGTTGTTTGGTAGCGCTTTATTTGTTCTCAAAAAGGTACTGGTATGTTTTTCTTTTTCTTTTCAAAATCAGAAAAAAACAAAAACAATGATTTGAAATAAAGACTTGGGGCCATGGTATGTCTGTCTCCAGTGGCGGGCCGTGGGGTTTCAGACAGGGCCTTGAATAGCAACCTGGGTTCACGCAGTCAAACGCATAAACTGATCGACAATAGGCGTATGGATAAAACTGCCTTTTTATGTGGCATTTGTTCGCTAAAGGATTTCTCAACAACGCAAACCAAAGCAGCGGTGCCCCTGCCTCCAAACAAAAGCAAACGCCTTCAGGAACACTCGTACTAGAATATGGAAACACACGACACATGACAGGCGGAGACGAGCGTGTTATAACGTGGACATTTTAGGAGATGTTTTGTTGACATAGCGAGACATCCAGAGATCAACTCAAATGCAAAATCCACCGTAATAAAAAGATACTAAACTTAGAGTTTGGTGCTATGTGAGATGCTTTTTAGCGCTCGTAGTCCCGTACCAGTTCCCTGCCTGAGTCCCAGCGCAACTGACGCGGGGAAACTCTTCTCCTGTCCGGAGAGCCGAGCGTCTACGTCCCGCTGGTTTGTTATCGATGCTCTTCATCAGGAAGGGGCCCCAAAAATCCGTGATCAATAAATCCACTTCATTCGGATATTTCCAAGAGGAATATCTGTTTATCCGGTTGACTTCTGATTTCCTGGAGGTGTTTAAGGCACTTTTTGAGTCAGTGCATCAAAATCAATATAATTGACTCAATTGTACATTATATGAATAAATTAGAAATTAAATATACTATTAAAACATTTTACACTTTTTTCCCCTCATTTGGCCAGGGCTAGCAGAGAAGGCCCTGCTGGCCCTGACGGCACACCACTGTCTGTCTCCAGTCAAATGAACAACACAGAAGATAAACGTATCGACCATAAATTGACTTGGTGCAGATGAGGACATGGTGCTTATGAAAAAACAAAAAACAAACAAACAACAGCAGTGCTTAATGCTTGCACAAACCAAGGCCATGAGAGCCCAATCAAATGCAACATTTCCTTTTAAAACACTCACACTTTGAGATAGAAAAACAAGTCAGACTAAGAGATCTCAATTAGAGAAAAATCAAGGGGAATAGAACAGTGCCTGAATTAACTTTCCATTTCTACTAGAATGGAGTAATACTCTTAAATCATTAGTCCTTGGAAAAATAAATATTTGAATAGTCCACAGAAGACTAAGGACAAATAAAGGACATACACTCCTCCCAAAGTAAAGTACACTGTGGATTGTGTAAAATCAAGCAGATCTTGTCTGTATCTGGGCGTTCATGAGCTCATGTGACTGAGAGAAGAGGCAGCCGGTGAGACACAGGCGGAAGCAGCGGAGATAGAGTGTGTGGGAGAGGAAGGTGAAGGACACAGCATACCTCAAAGTGGATTTCGCATTCAAACATAAATGAGTCACAGTGTTTATGTCTGTCTCTCCACTCGTCTCCATCAACTTGTGATCAGCTGGTACATATTTACCTAACTGCAGAGCTAAATTCCCTGTTTGGTTGAACACCATCCCATCACAAATGATGCACTGGCTTAGATGCATTGGCTTAGATGCACTGGCACTGGGCGGCTTGGTAGCGTAGCAGTTAACGCTCTCGCTCAGATGCAGATGTGTTCAGTCGCGACAGCGCTTCTGTCAGTCTCCCCCAGGGGAAACCACCACCAAGTATGGAGTGAATGTAAAATTGTCTCATGTAAAGCGCTTTGTGACAATGTCTGTGAAAGGCGCTATATAAATAAAGCTCTTCTTCTTCTTCTTCTTAAAGAATAAGAAGATGTCCTCCCTGACATGCTGTAGCAGGGGCAACATTATGCCCCTGATCACTCTAGAACCGCCGACACACTGATTATAGCGCCACTTTTGATAGATACAACTGAATCTTCTACATCACGTATGAACCTAATAAAATACTCTAGTCAGAAACAACTTCCTATTTGAACAGGCACTGCAGGTTGCAATAAGACGTTGTGCTACCCCATCATTGATTAAACGGAGAAAGTGTAAGAGAAAAGAGTACTCGAAGTGCTTATTATTTTTAGCAGCGTTGTGAAGTTGAAGTTTTATGAGAGAAGTGTCTGTCCTTCACTTGTCATCTTCCACAGTGATGGATATTTTGTTTCCAGTGACACTTTCAAAGTTGACATCACATTGGCGTTTCGGTTGGATGAAAGCGCAGCATTCCTCTTCCTTATGTCCTCACTCATTCTCCCGCTCTTTCCCCTCCCACACGTCTCATCATGGAGTGTCATCAGCCCCCTCTCTGCTTGATGCCTGTTAATGTGGCAGCACTATTGTCTGTCTGTTCATTGCTGGTGTCTCTATTATTTGCCGCCTTACTCAATAAATTCATCAAAAGAAAAAAAAGTTTACAAAAGCAAAAAGGAGAGGAAGAGAATAGCAGCACATCATGTGGGTTTGAACAATTGAGCCTTTATGTCTGACAGAGGCTTTGTTTTTAATGGTGCATAAAGTGTAACAGCGATTTGGCATTTATCATTTGTACTGACATTTATCAGCAGGGTCAGCTTATCCTACGAAGCAAATGCAGACCTAAGTGAAGTTTACCTTTACTCTGTGGAGGGTTCTGGCTGCGATCTCGGAGTATGTTGATCTGGTAAACTGCTCCATATGGCTCAAAAAGTTCTTTGAGCTCCTTCTCTGACCATGAGCGTGGGATCTGACCGACAAACATCTTGATGGCATCCGGATCTGGCTGGTCCGAATGCTCCAGTGCCCCGTTCATCTTCCCAGGAGTGCCATTACTGTAAAACAAGAAACAAATAGAACGTGCGTGAGTGAATGATAACTGTACAAGCGCAGACAATAACATACTAAATCGATTCAACTGGACATTTTTACACTCATGTGCGTGACGTTTCGAGAATCATCCAATTCTCTTCTTCAAAGGGCCAAAGGTGTTAAGGCCTCGATGTGGGTGCTGACACATTCCAGCGTAACAGGTGTTGTAGATGTCACTGTCACTGGGTAAAAATTTAATTAAGATCAATCTCACTGATCCAATTAGATGCATACACAGATTAAACTCGATTCAACTGGACATTTAAAAATACTACACTCTGAATAAATGAAAAAAAAAAAGGCAGCTTTAATGTCTTTTAAAGAATCTTTACAACTGTGTGCAATTGTTTTGATGATATTTGACTGCACATCTGCTAAATAATACAGTATAATACATATTATTTAGTATTCACAATGGGAATATATGTACTTCTGTGCAATTTATAAATTATAGATGCACTAAATAACTACTGGATTGCATAATTCATAACATTATTTTACAATTTGAGGGAATTCAGCTCAATCAAAAAAGGTTAAATTTTGTAAGACACGGGTCTGTGAGTGCCCCCACTGTCCCTCTGCCGTCACTACACGCTGCACACGAGGGACAGGAGAGGCTCATAACCTCTGCTATAAACAATGCTCTTCAGGTTACTCAGTTTAAGCACACTGCATGCTTAATATGAGCTGGTGTGCTGCGAGCATCGGCTCAGAGGAAGAGAGGACGGAGTAACACACTACAAAAATTGTTGAGTGAAAGTATGTATGTATGTATGTGCAGTGGCCTGGTCAGATGAGTCAAAACTGTTGCTAAACGGAAGAAATCTGGTGAATTAAAAGGCAAAAACTAAAATATTGATACCAGCTCTGTGGTATTGATATGAATGGTGAATGAATGAATGATTTTTTATTATGTTGTCATTACAACACAAAGATACAACTTGAACATATTAAAGAACATTAAAACCAAAAAAGGAATATTATAAAGTTATTTCACTTCTCAAAATTCCCACACAATTTCACAAAACCACTCTTACAAACCAGGCTGCTGACATGTGACCTACCATAAGAAGCAGAGGCACTTAGTGAATATATGTCTACTCGCAGCTGCCCATGCAGTACCATGTGAGCATCTATGCATGTTTGAGCGCCTGAATGAGTCCAGGATTCAGCTGTTAATGTGAACCTGTGTATGAGATGATGAAATCCAGAACCACAGCAAACAACTACAGTATGATATGACCAAATAGATACACATTTAGAATCTGTATAGTTTATGTCTAAGATATCCATCTAGTCAAAACAAAAACAATGTAAGGAGTTACTGTAAAACATACAGTCACTATATATGCAATCAAAACAACAATAACAACTAAATGTATAAAAGCCAGATTGGTTACGACTGTGTCACCAACAGTAACAATCTGAAAAGAAGTGAGAAATGGCAAGGGGGCAATAACAAAACAGACAAATAATAAGCTTGGTTAGTAGTCAGCATTAACGCTGTGTAACAACACATGGAGCAAAGAAAAGAGTGAAGGGAGGGGTCAGAGAATGAATGGAGAAAAGAGAGAGAGAAATGCAGACCTTTGAACGCGGGCCATCCATCTTTTGCAGAAAGAGCCAAGGCGCTCAGCAGAAACGCCCAATTCTTTAAAGGACTTAAAGGACATGTCAAATAAAATGCCAGAGCGGAGAAAGAGTCAACGAGCCAAACCAGTGCTAACAGTCCTTGGGGCCACAAGTGCTCCTACTAAGCTGTCCGATAAATTGCGGGGACCTGAGTGCAAAGGAACCCCCTTGGCCAGAGGCTGCAGGGGAGTAGGGCCAGGAGTTATTGCTCCTATCAAACTCTGAAGCCAATGTTTAAGCACATAAATGTGCAATAACGGTAAGGGCTGGGCCAGTGTGGTCGCTCAGTTCAGACTGCTGCAGCATGTCCATCCCTCTATAGAGCTGTAGTAAGTGAGCAACAGCCAGAGAGAGAAGAGTGGGAGACAATCCCTTATTGTTTGCTGTTTATGTGGGGCCAGTGAGGACCAAACCAGTCCATGGGTGTGAGCATACAATGGCTGGTGTCAGAGCTACTCTTCCCTCATCCAGGACATTGTCCTCTCTGTACTTCGGCCACCATTATTCACGCAATGAGACAAAGAAAAGTTTGACTCTGCAGCCGTAAGGCACGGCCATGTAAAGATCAGTCTTGTGAAGATTGCATGCTCAGTTATATCCTGAGGTGGTTGGAAGTAGGTGACGACACTTTCTACAAAGGAATGAGCACTCTTTCTTTGCCCCTTGGCCAAGACTGACAAGGTGTTATTGCAGGCACACAGAGCTGTGATGTGCAGCGTGCACATGTTTGTGAGAGTGTGCAGCACAGCAGGAGTGTCCTGGGGCTCAGATTAAGTCGTTGAGTGGATCCACTCCTGTGTTAGCCTCTCCATCGAACTCCCTCTTTTCTTCCTTTCCATTCTCTCTCTCAATTTGAGTCAATTGTTTGTGTTAATAGCTTAACTATTGCTTCAATCACTCCCATTTCGCTGTAGCTCAGGCCTGTGATGAGTTGTTACATCCCCACAACTAGAACAGTAACTATGTTATGTGTTTACAAACTCTTTACAAAATTGTAAAAATAAAATAACAAAAGTGCTAAGTCTACACATGGCTTATTACAGCTTAGAATAATGGCACATTTGATTCATTTTAGGACAACTGTCCCATTTTACTGTATTGCAGCACTATTAGAACTGGAGTTATGTTACTGTTTGGTGTTATTAGCTATGCCTTTGTGAGTTGGAGTTGGAGTGTAACAATTCAACAATATCATAAATTGCTTACATATTTGATACAGGATCCACAATTGCATCACAATACTATCATGATGTAAATAAATATTTGTGTCATTATTCCATGCACCTTTTTGGCAACCAACAACTAACCCACATTGAGTTTATTTGTTTTTTGGAAATGTACATTTGGGACACACTGTTTCTAGAGCCTCTGCAGCCTTCAGTTAAAGATCCAATATAGAAACTACATAGTACTATATACAGTATACTAGTGACTCAGTGGCTCTGGGTGGTAAGCATTCCATCCCATAGCTTTCCATCACAGTGGCCTCTATAACACTCCAGGGTCAATGGGATTGTTAAGTGATGATGTCACTTGATGGAACAAAACAGAAAACAATTAGGCAACTAGACAAACAAAAGAAAGAAGACAAAAATCTGTCACTATTACGATGCACATTGTCACATTTTAGCATCATGGTGCATCAAGGCATGATGCATTGTTACACCCAATGTTCCCTCTAATTCCATGTGTCTGAGCCAACACACAAACTCCCTGATCAGTCCCTTGGCCACTGTGAACGACTGTGGCCACACCAGTATGTTTAAAGGCAGGATAATCCTCTGGGTTCCTTCAACTTGAGCCGCCTCTACAATTGACCTTTCGCCGATCCCCGCCCCCCCCTTAGTTACTGTTGCTACGCCCGACAAACAAATGGTCAAACACGACCAGCGCAACAGATTGCCATGTCTGTCAGTGACCCTTTTGGGGCAATACCTCTACGATATTCTCCAGATCAAGGCAAAAGGGGTTACAGTATGCAGTGGAGGGATATATTGAAGAACTATCCAACGAAGGATAAAGGACTATTGGCACTACAGCAAACAGACAGGTCTCCAACTCAAAGAAACCTTCTGATCTCTTCCTTAAATACAACAGCACAGCCTTGTGGACCAGTCGTGCTCTTGCACTGCCCGGTAAGCACTCTCTTATTTTTTTAGTATTTCTAAAAATAGGAACATTTCTCCGGTGCGCTACAGTTAGCTAACGCTAGCTAAACCTCGAGGTGCCACAATGACAATCAGCTACAACCAGTTATAAGGACCGTGAAAAAAATACACAGTACTTATATCATAAAGGGAGACAAAAACACGTGAGACTGTAGGCTTGTAAAACTTCACAGCTGCAGTTAAAGTTACAGCTCTAGTGCCAGTTTGTGTAACGTTATGTGACTGTCAGTAGCTAGATGTTAGCATGCTAAGGACACTAGGTACCACTCTTGTGGTACCTAGTGTCCGATTTACATACTCCATAGGCTGATCGCTTCACCATTTTGCTTCTTCTTCTTTGTCTGGTAGGATTTTTGGTGGTTAGCAGTAAAAAAAAAGTGCATCTGCTCAGTGCTCATTGCTGGTATGTCCCATTGTTTTGCATTGGAGGCCTGCTGCATGACGGACCTAGCTTCATAGTGACGGTTGCTAGGATGTCTGATTGGGCAATTACCGTTTTGGGGCGTGGTTTTGCGAAAGGTCAATTGCCTGGTTAGCCCTTCACATAATATATTACGGTATCAATAATATGAAATTGTTCACACATTATTAAATAAATTATAAACCAAACTGCATAGTAAATGTTATTAAAAAACAAGCAATAAATGAATAATACATTTATTTTCATGTAATTCACAGGCTGTAGCTAAATGAGGCTGTACAGTGCGGACAGGAACCAAACTGGAAAATGAGCGCTGCTACATAAATAAAGCCTGGTCTGCTCTTCCCATCCCCTCACACACACCTGATCAAGTCAAGCTGATGTCTCTATAATGGTCTCTCTCTGTAGAGCGTCTGATTTCGCTGTCGGTGGGGCGCATCTACTTTTCAGTCTCTTTCAAGCCTGTTACAGCAACAGCTCCAGTGTCCGAGTGTAAAACGCTCACTTTGAACGGTCTACACAGCGCCTTTCCCATGGACTTTTTCGTAAAATACAGATTGCATGTTATCAACCCGCACCTGTCACTGTCTTTGCTCAAAGCCGCTCTCACGGGCCGCTGCAGAGGGAGGGGGAAATGCGCAAAGATGGACGGTAATCGTGGCCTCTCAGGGCGGGGGATGAACAGGGGATATGTCTATGACAGAGAAGGTGGTGAGCTGACTGTGAAACATTACATTAGTCCTCCAGCACCGTGAAGACAGCGAATAAGCGCATCTACCATTATCAGCTATTCTCAGGTCGGATTTTGTTTTGTACGCCGCATAGATTTCCTGTTGTAAAGTTACAGAAATACATTTTGAGGCATTCTGTTTACAGTACACAGGTAAATTATCAGTTTTATGATACAAAAAAGGCCAGGCAACTCTATAACCATATACAAATGACTGTACATTAATATATATTGCTGTTACTAGAAAAATCAAATAGTCTTGTTGAGGAGGAAACGGAAGCAAACAATGAGCTGCATGGTCTTCAGAAACTGCCTGCTATCCACTGTGTTTGCCTTGTTCACAGCTGGGGCCCAACTGGCAGTCAGGCGGATACTCATTGCAAAGACAGAGGGAAAAGGACACTGAGGAAGATAGGAAAAAAAGACAGCTGCATACAAGCCAGGTCTAGAAGTAAGCACAGCTCAGCTCTCAGCATGGGCTCTCCAGAAATCAGGCAACACATAGACACATGCATAGTCATATCACACATGCATACACACAGACTACAGTTCAGGTTGGCTGCGTTCATCTCCCTGCTGTTTCCTCCTTCTGCTCTAAAGCTCACATATCCACACTGACTCCCTTAACCCCGAACTGCAGCCGGCACAAAACAAACCCCTACATGTGAGTATATGCAAGGGCCAACCTGTCACACCGCTTTTCTCCTTGGCAGTCTGTTTACTGGATGTGTAACGGTCCCACAGGGGAATTAATCTTGTTGACAACTAGACTGAGAAACATCACTTTCAGCCCCAAGAGAGAAGGGCACCGAGGTCAATGTTCACACAGACACGAGTGTTGAGGCGTTAACAGCGGGCACTCACACCTTTGTTGACAGATTCTGACACAAACCTCACACTAAAACACTGTGGATGATGCAACAACTTGAAAAGCACAATACCAGAAAGGGACATGCATTGGGATCATTCATCCCATTAGGTTCCTCAAATGATAGGCCTAAGTTTAACTTAGATATGCTGCCATGCAACAAGGAAGATATATAGCAATGTGGAAGGTATAAATGAGTGTCAGTATTTCCACAATATGTTAAGCTAGCTAGCACTTGTCAAACAATTGATGTAGGTTGTTGCTGGAGGAACACTATAAATAACCAGCAGAAAAAGAAGTATATGAGTTGTGGTTGCTATGGAAACTTGGCAGTACAAGAGACACCAGGAAACGAACAGATAAATGTCACAGCAACTAATGAAGCTGCAGCGATGCCCCAGCGCTCAGCTAGCTCTGTGCTAACAAGCGCCCGTGTGCTGCCACCTGCTAATGAGCCCACACACTGCATCCTAGCACACACTTGGATGTGCAGACTTGAGGAACACAAATCTGACACACGTGCAGTATATAGCCAATAAGATTACAACAAATAATTGTTACAGAATCAACGCTTACATGGTAAAGTTCTAGCTTTAAAATGCTGCAACAAATGAGTTTCAGGATGAATGTGGAAAATAGTAATTCTGTATTTCCATGTGTTTTCTCATGTCAGTCAACTTTGTATTTATTTTTTGGTTTATTTGGTTGGGACAGTGCATGTTAATGAACATACATGGGTCTCATGCATGTAAACAAGCCACACCGGATTGTAGCCCTGGGCTAATTTACACTCTCATTCATCCTGGCCTATTGTACATGTTTTTAGTGCTAGGGGAAAACTGGAGTGCCCGGAGGAAACCTACGCGGACACGGTGAGAACATGCAAACTCCACACAGAAAGGCCCCGTCCTGGTGGGAATCGAGACAAGACACAAGATACAATGAAATAATTGTTCCTTAGCACCCACACATATATTTCTTCTCCCTCGACAGAGCTGTTTAAAGAATTATCTCCTTAAGATGATTCCTTCATCCTGACCTGGTGTCTCTTTTCAAGTGTACTGTATGTGTGTGGATGATAGAGGGAAAAGCAGAGGAAGAGAATTAGAGCATCTCAAAGCCTCAACAGCAGATTGGTCAAATCCATGCAGCAGCAACAGCAGAGGCAGCAAAATTCCTCTCTAATCTTTAGCACACTTCCTCTCTTTCTACCCTCTCACCTCCTTGTTTCTTGTTGCTATGGAAACACCAGTGTGGATGGGGGAGACTGGTGGCTGAGGGTGCCATGGCAGGGAGCTTGGGGGAGCTTTCTTTACCCAGGATAGCGGAACAAACACATTTTCTTACTTCTTCGTCCTTGGCCTTTCCGGTACTCGTAGCTTATGCTGTCCTCTTTAACACTACCCATTCCTCGCACTCCATCTCTCATGTTTGTGGCCTTAATGAGGAACAGCTTGTTTTTGAAGAGTGAGCCTGTGTGTGCGTGTGTGTGTCTGTGTCATGAAATGGCAGTGGCTCCGGCAGTTTGGCGTCGCGCAGTTGTTGGGTTCTGCCAAAAGTCATCATCTGACGTGCCGATGGGGATGATGGCCTATTTGACTAATATGTCTCCATAAAGTGCTCCAACAATAGATCCAATGAACAGGAGACAATAAGGCTTGAAAGGGGACGGGTTGTGTGCACAGACAATAAACAGGGAGCATAAAATGATACTTCCCATATAATAACTCAACAAATATACAGAATAGGTTTACCATAACTGTTGTTTAGATCGACTGACTGAAGTGGAATAGGAGCAGTAGACAGCACAACCTAAACATTTCCTTCTGTCTCTCAGTAAGTACATACAAGTGTCTATTGGCTCTGAAAAGCCTGTTCAAACCCAACATCTTGACCTGCATTTAAAAGGTCTCCTCTACAGATTCCAGGGAATTGAAGGAGAGAGGAAGTTCATTCAAGAATGAGGTGTTGCTACTTTGGTCTGTCTCCTTGGGTTTTGATACAGGTTTGAAGAGCCATCAGCAGGTTCATACCTGAAGACCACAGGCTGAAGTAGGTCTGGATCAGGCCAGTGATAAAGGGATATTTTCAGGGGCCTGTCCATTAGGGGCTGCACCAGGGCCAGGATTTTGAAGTTTACTCCGAAAATCCGAGTAATGTCGGCTGTCCTGTTGGTCCGAAGCCTTGCAGCAGAGTTGAAACATATCGTAAGCCAGTCAGCTCCAGACAGAACAAGTTTATTGTATGTTCCTGGCACCAGTTAAAAAACGTTCAGTCATATTTTGGACCAAGACCCTAAAAAGGTGGCTTTAAAAACATCTTTGTGTTCTGGCCATTTTCCAGCAAAACTGTTCCACCAGGAGCAGCGCGTCATGTAACACGTGTGCACGGCTTGAACAATAAGCCTCCCCGGAGTGTTCATGCACATTGGTCGTGACACCTTTAAAGGTGGCACTGAGGAGAAAACCACAGGGTACAGTCGGTAAATGGCGTAATCAGAGCAGCGGTGAGAGACAAAGAAAAACAGAAGGAAGGCTGTTGGTAACAAAACAGCACTGATTTAACACAGTGACTGCGTTTTGTATGAACCTGGCCTCAATTACATCTCATTGTGAGTAAATGCACAGTTTTTAGCACAGAGGTTTGAGAAGTTTGACAATTGGAAATATAGGCTAGCTCTGTTGTGTGTGACGCCAACAGATATACAAAACAGATTGCTGAAATTGCCCATGTTTAAACAGTATTTGTGTTTTGAATGTACTAGTATGAACAAAAAAACACCTGACACTTTACATAATATGCTGTAGGTTTAAAAGAGAGTCCACCCATTATTGAATTTAAGTAAAGCTAGAAGCAAAAGTATAGAATTTCCAGGTTTGCTGCACGAAGGGTGTTTCAATGACTGATGAAAGGTGCACATGTCAGTGTAGCCCTAGACTCTTGGTTGGAACATAATGTTTGTGTAAGCTTTTGTTCGTACTGCAGTTCACTTCTACGATTATCTCACCACAGTTAAGGCCCAGCATGTTTGACCGCAGGCAGCCTCTGAATGTGAAATGCAGCATTTCATGGGGCATTTTCAGCACATGATGATTCATGTACAATATAGCCAACTGACAATCTGAGAAGCTCCGTATACTCATCTATAGGCTCTTCTCTCCGGTTATTTTCTAGTGTGTGTAATACATCAGACAATAACAAATTATAGCACTCCATAACAATTTATTTCTGTCGTTTTAGCCTTGCTTCAATGACAGACAACACTGTGAGGCTGCATTTTAGTCTTATACAGCTAAAATGTGGAACAGTCTTCCCGAGGATGAGACAGGCCTCAACTCTGACTGACGATGTTTAAATCCAGGCTGAAAGCAGTTCTATTTAGTGGTGCCTATGACTACTGAAATAATTTGACCCACACTCTTCCCTGTTCTGTAAAAAAACAAAAAAACAAACTCACATTGAGTCTGTTCACTCGATTTTAGAAAACACATGAGTACAGTGGCAGCCTGACACACCGATGTGTAAAGTTAGCGTAATATACGACATACTCAATCATGTAGCTGAATTATGAATATGTATTGTTTATTGTTAATTCTTTTCTCTGACCAGCACAAATCTAACAACATCAACACCTCCAGTGCAAGAGCTTACTTGTTAGCAATCATGTCAGTAATGATTCCCTAATATATGAACCCGACTTATCGCATATTTATTGCCTCTTTATCCATTTATAATAGTTTCAGCCTTTTTCACGTCTCTGTTTCCCCTCTGTGATTTATTTGCTTTGCTGTGTCGGCAATGAAATGCCCCACACACTTTACTCAGCCTTTAAGAGCTTGGGTGTGCAAGTGCATGAAATTAAAACAATCCTATGATGAGTAGTTTTCCCCCCCTTTTTTCCCCCTACAGAATCCAAAGTCATAGCTCAAAGCAAATTTTATAGCAGGATATGATGTTCAATAGGTTACCTCAAAGAGACCTTAATGAAGGTGGTGCTAATGCTGGCTACAATGTAATTATGCTCTTAATGGTGAGCAGAGGGAAGGGTGGGGTATAAGGAGATGTGCAGCATTAAAGGATATTAGAGGGTCTGGGGTGTTCATTTTCATTAGATTTTATGTGCTGAGGAAAAAACTAGATGAGCCACTGCTGGTATATGTTTTGTCACTTATATACCTATGTATGCAGTCGTTTAGACACATAGGAATAGGAATAGATACAGAGGAATACAAACTATATTCATGGCTGATGAATATAGATCGAAAATATTATCGGCTACACTGTAAAAATCTGAACTGACAGACTACTTGTGTTAGGAAAAAGGATTTAGCTTTGGCCCATGACCCAATCAAAACATTAATTTTGATTAATGCTAAAATAACATTGAACAATTGAACCCTATAATAAAATATTTGATTAAAATAAAGAATTATTCTGGTTATTTTAATCACGAGAATAGTGCTTTGATGGACTTTTGGGTCCTGTATACTAAAGTAGAAAAAATTAACTGGGATTAGCTAGCCTGTACTTGACAATAATGAGGACCCTCAATTCTTGCTTGTCTCTTTCTTTCTTTTCTTTTCCTCCCCCTCCCTCGCACTGTCATTCATTCTGGGTCGAGATCTCTGGAGCAAAATCCAACCTGGATGGGTCTGTTCTACACTGTCTCAGAGGAGGGAACCATATGCTGACATATGCTGAAGGAGTTGAGGGTGAAGAGGGAGGCTTGACTTCATTATGCATATATCTCTGTGAGCATGCATATGTTCAGTGTCTCATTGAGCTCTCAGGCATAAACACAAACAACTGACCCACAAAGCACAGAGTGGGCCACAGCACGGACACATTAAGACATAATCTGAGCTGTTTCCAAATCTGACACGGGTTCTTGTGTCTTGGCTGTCTTATGCTGCTGTCCTTCTGCTGTATGTCCAAGGCCACTACAGGAATACGGTAACAGACAAATGTTGAGAGTTCTGGTTAACCAACAGCAAACTGAGATAGTGCTTTTAGATGCTTTTAATTATTGACTTTAATAATTTAATATGTTTGAGACATTTATCAATTGAGAAATAGATAAATATACTGATGAATCTATCAGAAATTAGGGTTTAGATGTGTACTGGTAAAAAAAAAATCACCTTTGTAGAGGTATTGACATAACATCCAGGGTTAAAAAATCGACCGCTGACCGTTATCATTTTTGTCCGTCTGGCATAATTTTCATACAGTGCAGCACCACTAGCCTTCTAAATAAAACGATTTCTGAAGTCATTTGATGCTGCCTTTTGCGCTGCTTTTAGCAGTGACCATGGAGCAGAGGGACAGAGACAGCATGTCATCAGTACATCGTGGACTAAAACATAATGCCAACAAAAAGGGAAAGTTTAATTTGACTGGTCTGGCTGATGTAACATGTGCACCAAGTTTGTCTGTGGCTGAGGGCGTCCGAGCGTACATGTACACCTGACACTAAAACAACTACAACAATCTCACTATAATCAAACCACAGACGCCTTCATGTGCCACAGCACACCACACCAAATCTGAGCTTTAAACCAACATGCACAAGGGAATTTTCACTTTCTATAATCCAGTTAATCTACTTTGGCATATTTCTGAAGAAAAGTCTCATATTTGCCTGTGTTTCCCGGTCCAGAGAGATGGTATCTCTTGATTGTTCCAAAATTCACTCAGTTCTGTCAAATCCAAAACAATGCGGGCCCAGTGGCAGTAACCAGTTACACCATCACACATCCAGCCGCTGCTCCAACACAATGAAATGTAAAGTGAACAAAAATTGTAGTAGTAAAAGTAACAAGGCATTCTATGCAAGCTTTTCTCACATTTTCAATTACACATCCATTTACGACAAGTGCAGGTTAAAAATGCCCTAAAAGCGATATACGGACTACTTATGAGCACCGACAGTGACCCCTCTGTAAGAGTATTTATTTGGTCGATTGTCAGAAGCTGTGGAGTGGAGGTGTGAACAGGGCCGGGACAGGTGGGACTCTCCTCTTCACACTATACAAGCAAACAATTTAGCTGCTGTGTAAGCCACGGCTCAGTGGCTCTGAATGGGGATGCACTAACTGTTAGCGATGCAGTCCCTGAGCCCATTGATCTGTGCTGCTCACTAATAGCAGACAGAGGCCCTGCTCTCTGGGGCCATTAGGATGCATGAGTGGAAGCCACGCTAAACAGGACAATACACAGAGGTGTGCAAGGTAAATACACTCCACTCTGTGGCAGATACACAGAGAAACAATAAATACCATGGAAATATTGGGGTCAGTATTGAGGATATTAGTACACTGTTCAGGTATACTTTTGTTAAATGCTAAATGCTTTTCCACTTCCTCTGGGCTCTCAAAGCACTTTCCCTCATCCATACAATCACATCCTCATTTATACACTCATTTCATCCTCATTCAAACACTGAAGGCAAGGCGGGTAGTGTCTTGCTTAAGGATGCAATAACAATATCAGTATTGTAATTATATAATACAACACATACATGTGGCAAAGGCAAAAGGCGAAGAAATTATTGGGACAATCTGCATTTTAAGTTTCCCTCCTCTTTCCATACTTTTACTCTATTTGTAAAACTGATAGTCCCACATTCTCATGCCTAATTCATATTAAATATTGAAAATTGTTTTCAATAACTTCCATGTTTATTTGAAGCAGCTGATGGTACTATGTTGGACACAGTCCATTGTTCATGCTGGTCACATGCAGGCCTGCTCCAATCTCTAAGCGCTTGTCTTCTAACTAGAATTGTTTTGGCATGAGAGGATGCTGTGATTTGGGTATTTGTAAAATCCACAGTCGCAGCTGTTATTGTTTAGTCAACACGATTTGGCGGGGAAGGATAAATGCTGCTTTGTTATATTAGGCCTAATCTAGAGTACTTGTCTTTATCTCTCCATTATAAAGCAATCCTTATCGCATACTTGCTCTCAATAAGCTCCTTTTACCTGGTAAATCATCGAGCCTAAGCGCTTTTGTGATGTTTATCCAATTGTTCGATTGGCAGGTTGAACTTTAAAGCTTTATCTCTTGTAAGCTAAATTGGTGTTTCAAATAAGTATTATTAAACTTTGAATAAAATGTATCAATTTACAATTTACATGTCCATAGTGATAAGATCTGATTAAGATCACTTGAATTGAAACGTTTCTGCTCTATCACATTCTAGAGTTACTGTACGCCGAACCAATACTATAGCTGTGTTTTTCATGCATTTCTTTTGCCTGACTCCTTTAAAAAACAAACAAACAAAAAAAACACTTGTGCATCGAATCTCTCATTCTGTATTGAAAACACACATAACACAGCAGATAAATGATGTGGCGCAGGGTGCATCTGCGCTCATTGCCGTGTAAATACAAGAGTGGGAGTACGCAGGAGAGCACACTTCTGCCGCTCACAGCCCCCAGGACGTCAACTCATCCTGAGGCTCCTTCAAAACACACTTCACCATTTTTGTCTGCTTTCCAAACTCATTACTTCAGTGAAGCAAATCAAACAGGCCTCTAAACACAACTCGAGCAGTGAAGTGAGCCACATGAACGGGGAGACAAGTGCCAGAGAGAAATTAAGGATGGCTGTGTGTTAATTAGTATGATCCAACATCAAATTAATACTATGGATGGGTGTTATAAGAGTCAAAGCTAGACAGTTGTTTAAAATTACTTGAATTGAATGGCACAACGTTGATGGACTATGTGATCTTTCTATGTGAATTATCAGCCAATCAAAATTCAACGGACAATGACAGTGCGTCCAACGTGCCCTGCCGTGTCTCAGCAGCTACCCCTTTGTTTTCCTCGCCTGGGAAAACCGCTAATACAACAGCTCATGAGCAAGATCGATGTTCCATTTCCAGCCATTCAGAAGTGCAGGTTCAACTAAACTGGATAAACAAAATATTTCTCTTGTGAAATGTCCGGAACGAGGCAAAATGAGGTGGATTTTTGGCAACCCTTCCTCATGATGAGCTTCGATAGCAAAGCAGAGGGAACGACAGCAGGACACGGATGCTTGGCTCCCCAAACAGTAGAAGGGTTTCCCCGCGTCAGCTGTGCTGGGACTCGTCCAGGGAACAGGCACAGGACTGAATGCATCCCACACAGCACCAAACTTTAATCTAGCATCTTGTTATTACTTTGGATTTTGCGTTCGGGTTGATCTCTGGATGTCTCGCTCTGTCAACAAAACATCTCATAAAAACGGTCGCCTGTTTCCACATTATAACGCGCTCGTCTCCGCCTGTCATGTGTCGCGTGTTTCCGAAGGTTTAGTTTGGGGGCGAAGGAGCTCCTGCTTTGGTTTGTCTATGCAGTACATCATGTGGCGTACAAATGCCACGGAAAAAGCTGTTTTATCCATTACGCCTTTTGTCGATCAGTTTCTATGCGTTTGAGTGAGTGAACCTGGGTTGCTGCAGAAGGCCCTGACTGAAACCCCAAAGCATGCGACTGATAAAAAGACAATCTTACCCTTGTTTAGTATGTTGACAAATCCACACTTTATACTACTGACGAAAAGTGCTGAACAAAAGCAAAAGAATGATTTGAGACTCCACATTTACTCTGCCCCTTCACCTTTCCACATGTGTGAATGGGGAGAGAATTCCCTGCCAGCTGATCAATACCGTGGATCTATTCTGGTTTGTTAAGAGTAATAGGCATGGATTTGAACGGAGAGGAGCAAAGCTAACAGCCACTGATTTAGGCTCTCAACACCGGACCCATTTACTTCTCGGCTCTCTGCTAACAGGCTCCTCCTGCCTCCCAAACACTTTGTCCTGGCATCACAGAGCTGTGCGCGTCAGGAAGAAAAATAACCTCCATTATGTAATCTCTATAATGATTCCTTTTGAGAGGCAGAGGCTACAACAGTGAATTACACTAAACACCATTAGGCCGATGCTTTTTGGTGTGTCTGTATACTAGTATTTATGGGGGATTGTGTCGGCGGACAAGATAGAGTCGATGTCTGAGTACTTTACAGCTATAGAGCAACAACTTCAAATGGTACTTTTACTCAAGCAATTCACTGGAGATGTAATTCCATAAGTAAGTATAAATAAGTCAAAGTAAGAGAGGTCTTCTGGAGTGAAAAATTGACTGCTTTGTTACTGGTTTATTATTTTTATCATTATTATCATTGTTATCATTGTTATCGTTATCGTCGTTGTTGTTATTATCATTATTATTATTATTATTATAAACCTTACATTACCTTGGCTGGTTATTGTGAAATTCAACTAGGAAAGAAAAAAACCTGAAAAGTTCAACCCCAGAGCATTTGTCAGACAATGTTTGGGGAAAAGAAAAAAACAGAGGGGAGATTGGTGCAGGGCAAAGCAAGCTGACAGAGAGATTGAGAGATGGCGAGATTGATGGCATGTAATGATGAAACGGATGGAGGACGAGGCAAGAGAGACGTGCGCGTCAGAGGCCATTACTCATCTGCAGCATTCACTCCGCACACACACAACACAGCACATACCACCCAAGGGTGCAAAGGCAACTGACTGCCGCCTACTCTCTTTGTGTTTACCTCCTTTTTCCTTCCCATTTACATTCAAAGGTTTGATTATCTTTTTAGGTTTTGAAAGTCACAGTCATCTGATGAAAATTCAAAGTCGTTTGATGTCATTTATACTGTACATGCCCAATGACTCAAGTATGAGTACAGTATGTTTATCAAAAAATAAAATAAAAAGATTCCTTAATAATGACAGAAAGTGGTTAGCATACCGTAACAATTAGCTTATGGGCTTAATCTTATGCTACTTCCATGAATGTGACTGTGTCTTTCAGTCTTTAGCAAGACAGCTCTTCTCCTGAGCTCTGGAGAACTGATGAGTCAAACATGCCTTTTGTGAATGAATGTGAGAATAAAGCACTCTCTCCACTGTGTCAACCCTTTCCAGGAGGACATATACCAGAACACCATCCTCTGCAAAGCTGCATCCACTAAACATCTGCCATTCTCCCTATGGAGGTTCAAATTCACCTCTGTTAATCAGAGTGAGGCTCGGCTCATAGCGCCGGCTACTGCTGCATGCTAATCCTCCGCAGATGAAGACAAGAGGCTATGCACAGGCTAAAGGAGCTAATACAACCCAATCCCTGATTCCCTGTACCGCAAGCTGGGCATTTGCTTAAAGAAAATATTTTACAAGTAGATTTGCAGAAAACCCATCTACTGCTATATAACGTTTGAAAATGTCACACTGGCCAAGTCTAATGTTGAGCGAAATAAATGAGCAAAAACGTCATCAACTCTTGTATGCATGTATTTTTCCACAAAGATCTTTCATAACAGGCCAATGTATCGAAAAAGTATTAAATGGGTGCTATTTCACCTAGTTGCAAAACACACCAACAGAAACTGGGATATTTGTAGTGAAAGTACTTTTACCATGAAATATCCATTTGATAATCCAATATTTACAGGGAGCTGTCAAGTCTTTTTTGTCCTCATGATTACAGCAGCACCGGAGGCAGAGGCGTTCAAGGGTTGCGGGCTAAAAAAGGTTCTGCACTGTAAACTTAGTTCTAAATGTAAGTACTATGTTTTAAATGCCAAAAAAAGAGACTTTTATGAAAGTTAGCAGTTTAGCAAATAAATGTAAGTCTCAAAATGTTTACTTTGCTACATATCTTATTTATGCTGATAAATGTGTGTTTCACACAAGATTAATGAGATTTCCGTGTCTCATTGAATTCAGTCAGAGCAGCGTGGTCTATGGTGTGGAGGGGAGTGAGTGGGTGACAGGGGAAAGCCAGGTGAGGTGAGGGGGTTTGTGGTGGAGCAGAGCCGGGTTCACTACTTCACCTACTGACAAAAATAAAAAGACATCGCTTAGGGCAGCTGTAACACTTAGGAGGTAATTTACCACGTGTTTGCCCATGTGCAAAAGTGTGCAAAATTTTTTGTCACGTAGCATCCTCTCATTTACTTATCAGATTTGGGGCACTAAAATTGCAATACGACCACCGGCCTTGATTAAAGACACCCTTAGTATTTTCTTTACCATTGCAGAGTATTTTTTACTCTTTTCTCAAGTATTTAGAAGTATCATTTTCCAAATTCAGATCCACGTGCTTTCTATGAATGCTTAATTTTACACCGTTTAAATTCCACTGTTTAATTGTTTGCTTTACACATTATTATTATTATTATATATTGAAAAATACGCCACACAAGTGCTGCCCTCCTCAAAAACTGTAAAACCACAACACAAAGACACACATGTTTAGCTCCACAGATCTGTTGCTATTGTTGTTTACCAGCTAACAGAGCCTTCTCATTAAAAGTAAACGCCTTGTAACTTTTCTCATTAGTCGCTTTCTTTTCACCTCAGAGCTCCTGTCTTCTGGTTGTAGCATGATTTGTGATGGTTTTAACACACATGCAGTGGACAAACACAGCTGTCTGTCCGCCATCAGTACATGTGTGTGCCCAGTGAGGTTTGATAGAAAAAGGAAACCAAAACCTAGAATCGTATTAGTGTTGCAATGAAAGCTCCCAGTAAGCTAAAATGTTCGATGGTTTAAAAAAAAAAAAAAAGCACTGAGAGAAAGGAGTCTGCCAATCTGGTCCCAACCACAGCCACCACAACACTCACCACTGTGCCCACTCATCGTCAATCATCTCACCAACTCTTCCACAGCCTGACAACCTGCTAAATGTCTTCCCAGCTATAGCAGCTAATTATAACCACTGCTGCCAACAGGAAAGCCTCAGCAGCTAAGAAACCACAGCTGAACATGACGGGCCTCGGATTAAAACAACAAGGTGAAAGTGAGAGTTAAAACATCCATAGATTTTGTGAACCGGTGACTCCTTGTGAGAAAGAACGTGAGATTAAAAATCGGTTGAATGATTGTTTAGGAAAAATAAAAGTGTGATGTGCTGGGCCCTTTTGAACGACTCGTTAGCGTGAGCAGATCAAACTGGATTCGAATTGCGAAAGAGCCGGATCTATTTTAATTCAATTTTCACAGACTTACCCTGAAGATAAACAAGGAGCAGCAGAGCATGCAGCCTATGTGAAAGCTATACTAAAAATGATTTGTCAGAGAAGTATAGCCTCTTTTCAGTATTTGTGGCTCAAAGCATATCATTTACCTACACACATACTGTACTATATCTGGCTGACGTTATGAATGAGCAGAATGTCACTTACTGAATCCCTTTAAGATTATGGGCACTTTCGGGCCTGCAAAATGATGTGGTGATGACAAATTACATATTATTAATGAGGTGTCAGCACTAATATTTTAGACGTTAATTTGCACCGCTCCTCAAGCTGCTTTGATCCAAACGCAGTGTGACAACTTTAATGACCAAACAAAACAGATCACGAACACACCTACAGCCCAGCCTCTGAATTGTCTTGGGGTGGTCCAAGGGGCAAAGGGCCTTTTGAAGTTGACAAAAAGAACAAACAGAGAGCTAAGAATCAGACAAAGCTTTTTTTGCTTTTACGCTGCATCATTACACCCAGCGAGCGAGGTGAGGCTGAGGTCCACGTAATTAGGGCTAGGGATTGATTGAAGTGGTTGGACTTCTAAAAGCACATGCATGGGGCTGATAAAAGAAATAGGGCAGACGAAATGTAAAATAATGATTAATAAAAGGAGTACATTTAACAATTGCAATTTCCTGTCAATTTTGCAAGTGTTTTTTTTTTTTTTTTTTAACTTTTAATGATTTGGATATGCAGTAAATATATTAAAATACTGTACTTTCTGGAAATATTTTTATATCCTCAATTGAGCAATGCAATATAGGGCATACTATTGTACCGCCTTGAGAATGCCTGATCACGTCGGGTCTAAGCAGGGCCAAGTCTTTCCCGGATGAATTATTGTGAAGGAATAAACAAAATATCTATTTTTACTCTGTATAAATATAAACTGGCGTTTTTGATTTCTAAAACAGATTCTAGGGAGAAGATACAGCACTTTTCTGAAGACCACTAAAAGCAGTGCTTCAATGTCTTTTCTCTCTCTCTCTGAAATACAGTTATTCGTCAGAAGCGGCCTCCTGTCAGCCCCCACCAGCTCTTAACTTTAAATGACAGACGTAACCCTCTAATATGAACAGTCACTGCTAAAAGCATGCAATTTTCTCCATAATGTCAAGTGGGAACAGATCGGAACCGACAGTTAATAGCACTGTGTTGCCCCCCACTCGGATCCCTTGGGTGTTCTGACTTTGCATCTACTAACACTGAGCTGACCCTTTGTTAAATGTCTGCTGTCTGTCAGCTGTTTGAAAAGGGCAGTTTTAATGCCATTTTAGATGAAATATGTATTTTATTTGAATATGTTAAAACATATTTAAAAAGTCTTAAATATAATATACTGTAATGTTACGGCCCCAGCCCTCCAGTCTCCCTCCCTTTTGTTGGTTCTGTTTGTGCTTTGCTAATTTCCCCCTTTTTCCTCCATGGAAACCCTGGCTGTGTGAGCCCTGGCCTGGGATTGGAGGACTGGTTTCCCGCTCTGGGCTGGTTGGCTGCTGCTTCCCAATCCTGATTGGTGCGGCATCTCAACACCTGGCCCCAATCAACCACCTGCTGCGGCCACGCCTATAAAAGGCCACACCTAAGACCATTCAGGTCTGCTGGTCTTTGTGGCCAGTACATTCTGTGTTTTGTCTGTGGCCTTTCTGTGTTAATGGTGTGTGTCTAGGGACCACTCGAGATAAGTTTGTCACTTCTTGGGATCTTCACTTTTGTAGTGACGTGGAATCAAATGACACTCGTTCTCTAGTCATGACTTTGTTAGGCCTCATTTTGTTAATAATGCCCTTTTGGTGTTTTAGTTTAGGTTAAACTTTTGTTAACCTTTTGTACTTATTATAAATATCCCCTTTTGTTGAGTGTTTTGTTACCCCTTTGTTAAATTTACCTTTTACACTCCTTTTATTAAATTACAACTTTATTCATCCATTTTACATCTTGGTTTTTTGTTACTTCCTTTAATCTAGCTGAGCCGGGTCATAACAGTAACTTGAAATGAGAAATGTCAAACAGGGAGACCACAGGCAGTACGTGTCGGCAGCAACACCTCCATACTGGGCATTACCCATGACTGCACACCAATGCACAGCTCAAGCCTTTTCATCAAGTTTGTGGTGATGGGTCTGATGGGTCTCATTTACAACGGAGATGAGGCAAACTGCTAGTCTGTAGCAAGGTGAGCAACATGGTCACATGGTGCACACAGAACAATCTCTCTCCAAATATGGAGAACACAAAGAAGATTGTTGCAGACTTTCACAGAGTAAAAATCAGCACGCTCCTCTGACTATCACGGGGTGCAACTGTGGATACTATGGCCAGCACCAAGTTGTGCACATATGAGATAACCTATCCTGGTCCACAAACACATCACTGGCCAAGAAAAGAAAAGAAGAGCCAGAGTCCTGACCCCCATCATGTGCACCTTACAGAGCATCCTGACCAACTACATCACTGTGTGTGCGTGGTACGGTGCCAGCACTGCATCCTACCCTTGGAACATAGTGAGACCCTGATGTCATCTGACCTTTGTCACAGTGGCTGCTCTGGTTATATGGAACCAGCACTTTGCGTTGTTTATTTCTGTGTCACATAGATAAGATGTACAGCAAGGTGCACGTAAGCCATGAGATATTTGGAGCAGTGGCTGGGGCGGTGTAACAGGCTACTGCATCCATATGAACTGGACTGAGAATGCACTGTTTTGCATATGACAGAACTACAGACTTTTGGATATATTTTAGTGAGTACTGTGACTCATCATGACTATGAGAAGTAAACGTAAAAGTACACGTTTGAGAAGCAGGTATTAACTTTAGCGTAGGACAGTGCAACATGGTTAAAATGTTAATGTTATGTGGCTCATTTATAAAGATAATAAAAGATGATAATTGTGTTGTTTTGACGATGTACAGAGAATGTACCTACGACACATGGGTCTTGACTTCCAAAGCCTATTCCGTTGAACTTGAGATTTTCACAGCAGCTGTCCACCAAACAGCAGTGGTCTGTCCCATGTCTGTGTATTGATGATACATGAGGAAGCATGCACCGTATGTTGCGCTGTTCACCTGTTCCTTTCATCCCGGAGCATCTCCAATCTGTAAGCGCTTACTGTTCCTGCTGTCCCATTATCCTGTTTCAAACTCTGCTTCCGAAAACCTTGTAATCTTGTTTGGTTAGCCTACTACTGCAAGTTTTCCATCACATCCCTATGGCCTGTGTGCTTCAGTGCGCGCAGCCCCTGATGCTCGTCGACCAGCGCAGATACCTCTGGGTGAGCGCGGAGGGCATGAAGGTTTGTTTTGGGGTTTTCCCCATGCCTACATGTGCACAATCAGCATAGTGTGAACGAACATGGATTCAGAGACTTGCACAAATCAGTCAGTAGGCTATTTTTCTAAAGCCAAATATTTAGATAAGATTAATTTGCGCTGGTTTTCTTTTCCCCCCCATGTGTACACAGTATAAACCACTGGGTACCGTAGACCTGAAGTTATATCTAAAGTTTAGATAGATATAACTATGACAGTTTATTTTCTAAACTATGACATACAGGACACAAACACACACAGACTAGAACAATGTAGTTTCTTTTCTTTCAACCAATATCACACATCTGAAAGTAAAAATAAGTAGATGATTGTCGTTTTAGTGTAAAATAAATAAATAAAGGAATGCAAATAAAGTAGACCAGTGAAACCCCCATGTGCATTAGTATGATCTGCCTCTTTGCTTGGAGTTTGTTTCATCTCTCACCCACAGCCCCATCAGCAACAGTCATCCCGCTCAGTATTCTTCTCATGCACTCCCTCTCACGCTGCAGAGGCTAGAGGTGCAGACATTGTGGCTTCACTCATTACCTAACCGCTGGACGCCAAGACCCCCATTCACCTTACTCACCTCGTTCACACACACTACTGTCTCTCACACAAACTGATGTCTCCCACAACCCCCTTTTCCTTACAACACTCCTGATAAATCATGTCTTTTTAACCCACCCCTCCCACAATCTCACCCACACTGCTTTATTCAGGATGCAACACGCTGGGCGGATGAACGTGATGCTGATTCTGATTGGTACCTTCCCTGATTTTCGAGTGCAGCTCATCACATTATTTAACCTGAGCGGATACACCATGGACATGTTCTGAGAGAGAGAGAGAGAGAGAAAAAAAAAGCAAGATCTTATACCTGTAGAAAATAGAGAGAACTGAGTTAATTACTGAAAAGTGATATATCAGAGAGCAGAGACATTTTGTCCATTCAGTTTATGCTTAAAAAGACAAATGTGCAAGTAGCTTTGCACATTGTAGCTACTATGGCCATTAAGCCAATTGCTCTCAGGAAGAGCCTGGTGTGCTCCTTTTGAGAACGTCATTAAGTCAACAATGCTTTTGAGGGATTAACATTAAAAGGAGAAAAGTGTGTACAGTTATAATAATCACGCAATAGGGTTTTGTAGGAAACTTAAGATGTTTACATTAGTACCTATGTAACAAATCAATACTGCAGCCTGAGTTAAAACACTATTGAATACAAAACATTCACAGGCCTAAAGGAATGCCATGGAAATTCAAATGTTTCAATTCAATAATTTAGTTGCAGCGATACGCACCTTGACACCTATGATTTACACCTTGTCCTTTCTTGCAAGTTTATTTTATTGAGGCATAGCTGGAGGATGCAGCATTCATTACTACACCACAAATCTCTACATTTGTCATCCGCCAAAACATCACGGTCTAGAAATCACACCTTATTTCATCAATCCGAGCTAGATCAACAGTAATAATAGTGCGCTAAGCCTGGTAACAGCGCTTTACAATTTCAAGAACAGAAAACAGGCATAGTCAAATCAGCCTTTACACATGATACAGTTTGATAAGGAATTATTATTTCATGGTAGCATGCTCTGATAGCATATCACAATCATCAGTTTGTTGATTGCTGTCAATGCAGTCAAGGAATAAGAGACTTATTCCTTGTCTGTCTCTTACATGAATGTCAAAAATAGGCAAGACTGTTTTAGACAGTCCACACCAAGTTCTGGGATTTAGTTTGTTGCTGAACAAAATAAAGTGAGGCAAAGCTTCGATATCCTTCTTTATTCTAAGACTCAAGCTCCTTCCCATCATGACCTGATCTTTCTTTTATGCTTAGCCTCGCTCACTTCACCCTCTTCCAGACAGTAGACTTTAGTGGGGCTGTGCCGCCAGGGTTAAACACACATAACCCAGGCCAGCAGAGACTGAAGAGAAGAGCCAGTCCTTTCACTCACTGTACACTCAGGTGAACACCCCAGGTCCAGAAGCAGCTTTAGAAACAGTGATTGCGGTAATAGGCCTATAGAGGAGACAGAAAGGCAACAAAAGGATTGAGAGGAGACTGACTTGATAGATGGTTCTACTTTCCAGGTGTCTTAAGGGAGTGCTCCCTCCACATGCCCAATTTATTCTCAGGGGCCACTATTACTGAACAAACACATACACACAAATACTGACACTCACTCACAAATTTAAGGTGTGGTGAAGAATAGAGGCCGGTCGCACCACAATGGCCAATATTGATTTTACAATATATACTAATGAAGCACACTAAACTCAATACACAGGGTCACCTACTGTGCACACACTAGCCTCTTTATTCCCACTCCATGCACATATTGTATAATTGGGGATGTGAAGATAAGTGTGTGCATTACAGAAATACAAACCAATTATATTCATGTAGCAGTTCTCCACTGGCTCACAGGCAAACATTCTAAAACACACACACACACACACACACACACACACACACACACACACACACACACACACACACACACACACACACACACACACACCACACACACACACACACACACACACACACACACACACACAAGAGCAAGTTGGAGCCAAGTCATAGAAAGCCAGTGTGCTCCCTTGAGGCTCTATCTTTCTCTCCTCCTCCTCTTCGCTCAACATTTTCTTGGTGACAGCTGTCATCCTGTCAAGGCCTATGGCTGTGCTCACTGACATGCACCACACACATACATGAACATACAAACTCTACAGAGTTATGCCGACTTCTGCAGAAGACACTAACTAAAACAGCTCAAGCGGACACTCTCTACATTATCTGACATCAAAGTGAAAAAGCAATAATCAACCTATTTGCTTGACCTGTTTTTCTCCACAAACAGTAACTCTATTCAGCTGCAGCTACCTGCAATGGTTACACTGATGTGCTCAGGCATGTCTTTAGCTTATTCTTTGGATTTGTCCATAATTTCAGTCCATGTTTCAATACCTCTGTGTGTATATATATATATATATATATATATATATATATATGCATAAAAAGATAAGGTTCAAGCACTCTTATCATTAGCAAAATATATATACACACCCTGCACCTTCTTCAGGCTGTGTATAGAGACAAAGCATAGATACACCAATTTCTCTGACTGCAGGGGCAGCCAGGACAGTGAGACATAGGCTGTCATTGTTCTTTTGGACACAAGGGGTAGACATTTCGTCTTGACAGCTCAGAGACAACAAGACAAGTAACATAAAAACCATTATAAATAACAAGAGAGGTCCAGATCTTCATTCAGACCACGGAATGTTGTTGCACTAAGGGCATGGATTCAGTAAACTTCATACAGAAACCATTGGAACTTGGACTCTCAGGTCAGAGACTTGTGTGTATCTCTGCCTAAAGCGTATAATAACACATTTAATTAATCTAAATTATGACTGCTTCCTTCTGTTGCATCCATATGAGTAACGTCATCTAAAACATGTTGACCTAATTATAATAAAATAGTAAATTGTTCACAGCTTCCTTCCAAAATTGTCCTTGTTGGCCTTTGACAGTATTGGTGCTAGTCCTCTGTAATGCAACACCAGGTCAAAGTATATTCTAGTCATGTACACATGACTGCAGAAACAGCGGCCGGCCCCAGCACACAGCTCCACACTGACCCACTCTTGTAACACAGTAGTGAGGAATATGACTGAATCCACTGCTCAGCCCCTGATCAAAATTAAACAAATTACTTAGTTATTTGATTTTGCAATTGAGCGTCATGTCTCAGACTTGTAACATCTTGTTTATTTCCATATTGTGCCAAAATATCTTGAAAGCTGACTGATCTTTATCAACAATATAAGAATACCACAGGTTGCACTGAAAGTATGACATATTTCAGGAGAAGTACTTTTTGTTTTAATAAAAGTGGAAAAATTAAAATCAATAGGGTTTATTGAATCCTAAATTTCAATCAAAACCTAAGCATACAACAAACTGATTGTATCAAGATGGATTAAGTCACTAATCTGGAAATCCTGACAGAACGGCAGCAGCAGACCATCGCGGACAGTGTTAATCCCTTGTCACCTTCGCTTCCAGGAGCAGTCTGTCCATTTGAATCATGGTGATACCGTTGTGTTTTCATGCTTGTAAGTGTTTAAATGCAAGCATCTGCAAATGTGTGTGTGTGTGTTTGTGTGGTGTGTATGCCTGGGGCTGTCCCTTCAGCTCTGCGTTTGTATCGACCCGTAGCGGAAAGCGGGCCTGTTCACAGCCATGTAGGCCACAGCGTCGATAGGGACAGCAGAATGAGGGCACTCAGCCAGGCAGACATCACAATGTAGCTGGAGGCTTTATGCACACACCAGCGCTCACAACATATACAAAGACTTGGACATTTTTCAAATAGCATTACATTAGAGATTTATAATTTCTGCAGATGGTGATTCAGTGTAATCCGTCTGTAATGCCACATTAATGAAATCAGACCATATGTCACCTGTGTAGTCTTCATGCTGCAAATCCAGCTACTGGTCTGTTTTCTTTGTCAGTCGAAAGTCTGTTTGAATGAGGAGGATGTCAGTGGTGGACTGCATGGTGGTGTATTGGTTACTGTCAAATGTTCCTCCGAGTATCCTGGTTTTCCCTACCACTAAAAACATGTGCATGTCTCAAGTGTGTTAATGATTGTGGGACAACCGTTACGGATGCACTATCCAATCCAAACAGACAAAAGCAGAAAAAAAAAATATATTTTCTATAACTTCATACAGGCATCACTGAAGATTGACCATGACAGAACATGTTAAAATAAAGATGATGGCATTTCATAAAAGAAATTCTGAAGCTACGGAAGCTGAGATAAGTGGCGCTAGTTGAGATCTGACACATCTAAGACACAGGCCTTAATGAACATGTTAAAACATTAAAGGGACTATACATAAGTTTAACCACAAATAAATGTATACAAATTTAAAATGTCTTCCTCATACATGCTCCAGCAATGCCCTGGTGAGTAGAATGAGCCCTGGCCTTTTCACCGCGATTGCCTCTATATGCCTGTAAAGTCATTTAAATAGTTTATGCTCGGGTCGAACAAGCAAACAGCGTAATGCGTAATGCGCGTTCACGCTCAGCTGTAGCGTTAGCTGTATCTCCTCTACACTGACGCTGCAGCGCGAGTAACTTCGGAGGGATGGATTTAGCGGAGAATAAGAGGAGACCGGCTTCAAGCACCATCGAAACTCCAGCCCAGACCCCAAATAACAAAAAGAAACGAAGAGTTTATTCGAGTGTGACAAAAAAGGCGAAAGTCGAGTCTGATCTGCGTAGGCAAAGAACCAGAGTAAACATCGGAAAATGTTGAGAGAATCTCTCAAAAGACCCGCAGCTTATTTTTGCTTGAAAGTAAGAAATTATAACTAAATACGTGGAGGAAAAGTGTAGTTGATGCTTCAAAACAACGGTGTCCGACTGTCCGTGCATGTTGTACAAACTTCACTGAAACACGCCATAAAATAATCATATTTGGAAGTTACCAAAAGAGTTGATCTAATAGTTTTATACCTACAGAGAAGTTGTGTAGTATTAGTAGCAGACTAGTAGTGTCAGTAATAACAGTAATTGTGCTGTACCTACAAAACATTTGAGTAGTAACAGTGGTAGTGGTGCTGTATTTACAATGGCAAAATAATGTTGCTAATGTTAGCTTTTCTTGGCCGCAAAATAAGCATGACTGTTCACGGATTTAGAAGTAGTCAAACGACTACAAAAAGTGGACATGTGCCGTTTACAATATAGTTTACGAGTTAGCTACACTAACTTTGGGCCCAGGGAATTGAAGAGACGATTTTGGCTTTTCCTAGTAGCATTTCTACCAGTGGAATTATTTCATTATTTCAATTAGGCCTACGCTTATGCATACAAAGTCTTTCAAACATCATTCATCCGTTTATCTGTATTACTTCTTCCCTCGATTCACTTTGCTGCATTTGCTCAAGTATCGCATCTTGGAAAATATTCACTCAAATTGATTTGGTCTAAATATCTTACAAAACAGTAACGTTTCTTACCTCAGTTAAAGCCATGCCTGCAAATCTGTAAACTGACCAGGACGGGACTGTTATTTCTGGTGCTCGTAGAGCCTGAGCACCTCATGCACGAGCTTATCATCGAGGCTGCAGTTACGCGTTTGGCCTGAGGGGACAATTGCGAGCACAAAACTGCCAAACTCCACATAGCCGCTTTAATATGCAACAGAAATCAAGATAAATTCTTGAAGATTAACTGTTAATACTCTAATAACAAGAACAGTGGATGATTTATATAGTTTATCCAAGTGCATTTTGGACATTGCCACAGTCCAGCATTAGATAATATTGATTGAGAGCCAGTCTAACATGATGACTGCTGTTGATTAATCTTAATCGGAGCGTCTGAATGTTAGATTTGCATTGAACATGCTCACTTGGCCAAACATAACTTTCCGGGGTGTTACTTTATGTATCAAGATCCAAATGTGGATGTGTTGCTCAGTGCCCTACTTTGAAAGTGCACATCAGTTGGCTGTTTTCAATTATACAATTGAGTCGAGCCGAGTTGAGCTTTGATAGCACACCCATATGAACGTGTAAGGAGATCACAGCAGCAGAGGATCCTGGGAAGGAAAAAGTCTAGAATATTGTAAAATGAATCTGAACTGAGTGAAATGAGCCTGAGAGCCAAGATTGCCACTTTGCTCTTTTAAGGTTCTTTCCCCCTCATTTTAATGTCTTTCCAGTGGTGCCTTCAGCATTTGCCCCTGCCAAAACCATCAAGCCTGTTTGATCAGCACTAGCTTGTAGGGGTGAAACAAGGTACTTCCTGGGGGAGGGAGCCATTTGCCACACGCCTTATGGTGCGTTATTACAGAAGAGACTGAAACGCAGTTGGATGTCTACATGCACGACTGAGTAGATCTGCTTAAAGGGATGCTCTTACATTCATGCTACCACTATAACATTGGATTTTAAAATATATAATGTGTCATCTGAGAATAACATCTTTCTTGTCAGTGGAAGTGTTTAGGTCAAGAAATAATTACTCAAAAGTTGCTCCATGTTTAAGTTCCTTTGCGAGAAATGACAATCCATTGCCAAAGTAAAATGTTGAAAGAAGAGACTTGGTTATTCAATACAGTGCAAATCAGACAGATGCTTCAGATGGGCCATTTTTGTCAAGGAAAGCTCTGACCCCTGGCAGGTTCTCCATTATGTGAGTACTTAATATATCCACCTACGCCATTTTCCAGACCTGAAGTGAACAGATAGAAATAGTGGAACACGACGCCAGTAACTTTCTGAACTGATTCCCCAGGAGCAGTTTCACAAAACACACAAAACAGCTTCCAAAATACACACTAATACAAGAGGGTAAGAATAGGGAAGTAGAGGAAGAGCTTTTTGCATGCTCCACTGATCTGTTACAATTGACTGTTTACCCAAATCACACAAAAAACACAAATCTGCAGCAAGTGAAGTAAGCAGAGGTTTTGAGAAAGAAATATGGTTTGTAAAGTCTCAATAATACTGCTGTTCCAGGTGTTGTTTTTCCAAACAAATCTCACTACATTGTGTTGCTGGCGCCTTTATCTGTTTGAGCCTAAAGCCCATAGCTGACCATTCATTGCACCTCAATCAATTGTCTGTGTTCCACGGCCAGTGTTTAACAGCCCCGCCATACATACATACATATATATATATATATATATATATATAATTCATTCCATCAATCTATCTATTCAATCTCTATCTTCAATCTTCGTTTAGAATTGCAACCCGTATTTTTCAAACTTAATATTCTTAATATTTATAGTTTAAATGTTTATCATATTTAAGAATTAAGAATTAATTAATCAAACCGTGATACCAGAGCACTAAATTAGTCGTTTCAGGAATGCTTTTGGTCTGATGTGATGGATTCGGGGAACTGGCAAAAACAGTTGCCAGAACACTCTCATCAAACACTATTATATCAGATCAAATCTTTGCCGGATCCTCCTAAATAGTTCCCGGATCCTTTACCCTGAAAGGTGTGGGAATGCGTTCCCCCAAACGGGGGATCAAACTAAGTACTGACTTTAGACTTACTTTAAAGCCAACACTGAGGTCCATCATTACAACACACGTCAAAGTAAAGATTTCCATTTGCCAAAAGCAGTTAGATCTCGAACACAGTTTCTTTTGAGATACTGTACAGAGGCTGTAAGGTGAGTCAATTTTCCGTCTCGCAAAAGGCTCATCACTAATGTATTTTAAAAAAAATATTAAGAGTTTCCTTGATTGAACGTAAGTGATTTGTGAGTTGTTTTAGTTTTTTGTGGTATTTTATCTTTCTAAAGAACATATCTTTGTTGTTCTTCATTTATTTAATAAATCCTAAGCGCATTTTGGGTTTTCTGCCTCTTCCTGCACTTTTATTGTTATATCTTTATGTTATAATGGATTGTTATTATGTGCAAAAACTATAATAAATAAAGATAAGAAGGTTAAGAAAAATTTGAGCAAGAAAATCAGATTGTTCTTGTTAAATTGCCCAGGCATGAGTGATGTGTCATTACATACAGAAGTAGAGCTACACACACACATTATACTGCCGCACTCATTCCCCATAGCACCCGTCATTCTATACAGCAGGCCTATAGGGGCCAGACATACTGTATTTCCACATGACACTGGTATGGACGGGCGTCATGTGGAACCCTAAAAGAGACTGCTGCTGCTGTGACAGAGTGGGATGTCAGCAGTGACCAAATGTTCACCAAACATGACTCTCAAACTTCAAAGTTGTAACAAAATATACAGGGAGCGTAAGGAACAGGCCAGCTGCTGGGTTAGTAGTTTTCAAGGCATAACATATTATAGAATCCCAGGAGGAATATAAGATGGATTGCAAACAAATAGGAATTACAATTTGCAACAGCTGTATATAAGTGTTACAACCCGGCTCTGCTAGATTAAAAGTTGCAACAAAAACCAAGATGTAAAATGGATAAATTAAGTTGTAATTTAATAAAAGGATTGTAAAAGGTAAATTTAACAAAGGAGTGTAAAATACTCAAACAAAAGGTATGTACAGTATTTACAAAAGGTTAACAAAAATGTAACCTAAACTAAGACAGCAGTGTACTAACAAAAGTAAGGCCTAACATATACCAAAACAAAGCCATGACTAGACAAACGAGTGTCACTTGATTCCACGTCACTACAAAAGTGAACATCCCAAGAAGTGACACGAACACAACACACAAAAGTCACCTAACTAAAAACTAAAACGAGTGTTCCTAAAACACACAAAGTCTTCAGACACGACGGAACACAACACTACTGTATGACATACTGGCCACAAAGGCCAGCAGCCTGGGGCCGTAACAATAAGCAAGAGATGCAACTCTTTTTGGTCATATTATCTCTTGCAAAGAACAACATTTATAATCAGTCTCAATCAGATTATATGTAAATAAAAAAAATAAACACACACACACACACACACACACACACACACACACACACACAAAAATATGAAAGGACAGACATACTTAAATACATCTACACAAATTGTATTTTTTTCACTTAACAATCCTGACTTTTCACGTGTCTATTGCCTTGAAGAAAACATCTCTGTAAAAACATCTGCCGTCAGCAGGTCTGTTGCAGTTTCTTGGCACAACTCTCCAGCTTATATAGAGAAAGCTCAGGCAGACGGGTGACAACGGGGATAGGGTTGAGCACGTATAGGCAGCTCTGGCAGAAGGATGGATGCAATTCTGCTGAATAAAGGCGAAGATAAATTAAAAAGTGAAAATCAGGCGGTAATTTGATGTATTGGGTGAAGGGCAGACAGATGATGATTTAAATGGATGATAGGTAGCCTGGGCACCGAGAGGCTGAGTGTATGCATGTGTGTGTGAGCAGATTAGATCACTGTTATGACTGCACAAGCCCCCAGGATACAGCAGATAACCATTCGCTGATAACCTCCACTTTTATTCCCACCTCTGCATCATCCTCGCGTCCTGCCTCCATTTCCTTACTCCTCACTTTCCTCCTGTGTGCACTTCCGCTGCATCAATCCATTCACTGTCACCAGATTCCCACTTATATTTTTTTTTGCCTTTCCTCTCCCTCGCTAACTACATCTAGGAGTCCCCGGGCAATGCACTACATCATGTTTTAAAATAAACACGTCAAGAACTTTCCTTTGCTTATCCCCCATATTATATAGCGTCTTTAAACCTCCATTGCTCAATTCTTCTTCTTTGCTTTTGGCTTTACCTCCAGGGAACTCCGTGGTAAACCATCTGTCTCCCATATGCCGTGGTAGGCATAGTGATTTTTTTTTTGCCGAATACCCTTTAACACCGATACAGACTCCATACGGAAAGTGTCCACGGAGCTCTGGAGTCGAACCAAAAACCTTCTTGCAGTGAGGAAAAAGTTCTAACCAACCAGCCTCTTGGCACCGATGGTTAATAATGATACAAAGGCACAGCCATATAATTATTCAGTTTCACGGAGCACCTAAGCCAATATTGAACTGTTCTTCCAAGGATTATAAACGGATATGATAAAGCAATAACAACTAAGAATATCTCAATGATTCCCCATCTCCGGGAGCCGACTGGAGCCAATACAAACACTTGAGTTTACACGAATTATACTTTCTCATGCTGGCACAGAGAAAGTCCCACACATTGGCACAGGCGCGCTTTCAATGAGTTGGAGTGATTTACACAGATTTCATGGACTGACACTCATCCAAATGTTCTCGCTCACAAAATAGACCCAAATGTAGAAGCAATATATTGTCCAAGGCTGGCTCATATTTATGTTAGAAAACAATAGAGCGTACGCACACGCAAAGCATTAATCCACCCAAGATTTTGCACAGATTTCTGGTGAGGATACCAACTTTCTAAGACTCACAAAAATGGCACAGATTATAAAGCTATTTTATTATTGGTTATGATCGAAGCTATTTTCGGTCCCTGGCTGACTTGAAGCTTTTGATTTATTTGATCACTTTCATTTGATCACAGTAGAAAAAAAAGAAAGAAGCCTCCCTTGTGTCACAAAACAGCTATGTAATCCAGCAATCAGTAGGATGCAAATAACCCCAAAACAGTAGTTTGGTCTGAACGCACCTCAGGCATATCGGGGCTAACTGCTAACAACAAACATGAGCTAAAGACCAACCCAAAATGGTGCGCATAGTCATCAACCCCCTGCCTCCTGCTGGTCGGGAGTTGCCCTGCTGCCCTCCTGCTCCTGACAGACATTCGGATTAGTGACTGACATGTATGAAGTGACTGGTTCCACTGGTTCTTTTGGAAAATCGGATCAGAGTAAAATCTTTAGCCTAGTCAAAATAGACTTAAATGTAACGTGGTGATTGTGTTCTTGAACACAACCCCACCTTGCCTTTTACGTCTGTGGCTGAAAATGGGTGAGTGGTTATATACTGGGCAAACGTTTTGAGAGCCCATAAGTGGAAAAGCACTGTATAAATTGAGACCATTTATGGTTTAAGCAATAAACCAAGTGCTTTCCCTTGGTTGCAAGAAAATCCAGTGTGTACTATAATAACAATACTGAATAATTTTCTATGTTGCGATAACAATATTATGGCCCATTTTACAAAAAACATTTTGCCACTGTAAGTTTCATTAAATTTAAACAAAAATTGTGAGCAACTGATCAAATTGTGTCAAAACAAGACTTATTATAAAATAAAATAAAATCAGGACCAAAGAAGGCTAAACTGGAACACACTTAGGAAAGTCATGATCAAAAACAGAGATTAGCTTATGTTTTATTATATTTTTCTTTTAGGCTGTGTAAATGTTGTGATATCTTGTGGATATTGTGCAGTCCTGGTTTGATCTTGTTGAAAGATCAACAGAAACAGAAGAGCTTAGGGTGTTTTCACACAGGCTCTAGTTAGTTCGATTTAAAGGGACTTAGGCCCGAGAGCGGCACTTTAGGGTCAGTGTGAATCTAACCGCAGCACTTTACGACGGTCTAAACAGCCGCTCCGACTGCGGCTGAAACAGGTGCCTGGGCCGTCCTCTGTGCTGGAGCGCTTGTGGTGTGAATGTGGCCGACCTCTGGTGAACTATTCTCGCTTTGATGCCTCTTTTTTGCACAAAGCAAGAATGACTACGCGCTGCATGAGGACGTTTGGATTGCTCTGAGGAGGCAAAATGGATTAACATTAAATCATCAAGGTACGCCTCTCTTTCCTGTCGTCTCCTTCCTGCTGCAGTGAAACTTTCCTCTCCATGTGCTTCGCGTATATCACCCTCACTGTATTTAACCATGAGGGAGAGGAGTGACCACTGCGTAACATTGGGGAAGTGTGCCTGGTGTGAAGTTTGCCCCTCGCTCTTTAGAACGGGACCCATCAATACCGTACATTCTCTCGCCCCTTCCTCCCTAAGGCGGAAATGTAGACTTAAAGCCACACCGTGTAGAATTTTACCCAATAAATAAAATTGAAATACAAGCATTTATTTTATGACAGATATTTTCATAATTGAAAAATACCTCATAAATGTGCAAACAAAAATGTGCCTTTGCTTCCTCACCTCCCCTAAGACATGATTGCAACTTTACTGGGAGTGGGTACATCTCCATGGAGATGTCGAATAAAGTCAGAAGAATTTGACATTTAAATATGTTAGGTTCACATCCAAATCCATTGTTTGATTACCCACTGCTAGTAATAGCATTTTCTGTGTTGAGCTGGTCATTAGGAGCATGTTTTGTACTGATGGCAACAGTATAGTCCAAAATGTTACGCAGTGTGCCTTTAAATTAGGAATAAGTTTGGACGAGTTTAACGTTATGCTCGCTGATATGTTTATGCCACCGTGCCGTTTAGTGCGGCAGCTGGTCATCCTCGGCACAAAGGGGATCTAAATTAGTAAACTTTTTCAGTTTCAATTTGTTTGGTGGTCTGTCAAGGTGGATGTCTTTAAATGATGTTATAGATATTAATTCAGTTTAGGGCTGGGCGATATGGACCAAAAGTCATATCCCGATATATTTTGGTTGAATATCGATATACGATATATATCCCGATATTTTTTCCACAAAGTGAGAGCTGTGAAAACAAATGTTAAGTCAAAGTCAAATACATGTAGTTCTATTGAAAACTCACTATAAAATGTAAACATAAACACTGCATAACGAAGCTCCGTAAGGTGCACATTTAAATAAAAAAAATGTCTTAATTAAAATAGCCAATAAAATAAAATAGGTCAATCTTTATCTGAGGGCAGCATTTATATATAAAGAGACAACAAAATAAAGTGTTTCTTTTTGTTAACTTAATAACTTCTCTGAATTTGAAATATCCCGATATACGCGATATGGTCTAATTCCATATCTCATTTAAAAATATATCGATACAGTATATCTTAAATATCGATATATCGCCCAGCCCTAATTCAGTTAATATTTTATTAACTAGGTTCAGAAGCAGGACTATGCCTCAACCAACCCTTACCAGCCATTACCCGGATGCCCTATTTATAGTAACCAAGCTTTTCAACACTGTTCGTCTGAACTCTCGACCCCACCCTCAGGTCTTAACTTCAGCACTGATTCTTCTTCTCCGAGGATGGGCCCTGAAGACCTGGGAAACCGCTACGCTCGAGACAGAGCCCCCATCCACAGTCTAAACCCAGCAACTACTCACTATAAATTCTTTAATAATTACACCTTGTGTTGTGGCATGATCCTTGCCCCTGAGTGTACTGCACATGTGTGGAATCACTGATAATAAACAACAACTTTCAACGTATGCATTGCTATGGGTGTAATGGTTCAGCTATCTCACGGCTTGGTGCACGGCGGTGCAAGTGTGATATAAAAAATAAGTGAGTTTTGAAATAAAATGGCTTGTTCATTATTAGGCAGTATTTATATTGTCAGAATAAGATTGCCAATGCTTTCTGTTTTTTCAGAGCCGCTTTATAATAAATGTACCCCTGGGCTCATAATGTAAAACAAAATTGAAAACAATATCTCACACGGAATGGCGGGATGCATAGGTATTTTTGAGCAAAATTCCGCAGTATAGGATTGCGTGTTTTGCGTGATTCCCAGTATTTTAGGGGCTCTTTCGATCTGGGCAAACCTATAAAAAAGATGATCCCATCAAAGTCACCAAAAGTTAACAAAATCGCCAACACTATACAATGCTCTCTCTCCTCACTTTCCAACATTGATGCATCATATGTACTGTATGACGAGTTAGCAGCTATCCACTCAAAGCTGTCATACTAAGGAAGCACGAGGAAATGCTCTTATCCCATGCAAAGCCGGGATTCTCATTGAGCCAATGAAACACTTTGAAAAACACTGAACCAATTGACACACAAAGCAAAGCAGCAACAGCGACACCAACACTTTGGTCACATGACCAGATGTTGTGATACAAACTCCGAAGAGCCGATGTTGTTTGTCCATCTCTACCTCTAAGTGAAAGGAAAGATTAGAACAAAATTGTTATCTTAAAATAAGTGTTTTTAAGGGTGACTCTTTAGTTAGGACATAATTCCCAATTCTGTAACATGAAAATATATTAAATATGTGAAATATATTTTCAACATATACCTGCCAAGAGACAAATGTATGTGCAGGTTTGTACGTGTAAAGTACCGGTGTCTTGTAGGCCATGGTTCCAATACTGTATGTAAACAACATTCACATGACAAATGTGCCTAAAGCATTTATTTCAATAAAATAATTAAATCAATCATATCTAAACTTTCATTTGAGATATCACGCAGCCTGCCACCACTTAAGACTGACCTTGGTCTTATCATCGTGTATCAGAACGGTACATTCCAGCTGTGCAACAAATAGATTTTTAATGAGATATTCAACGTAATTGTGCAAATTGTCTGATAGGTGCAGTGCAACAACCAACTAAATAGCCATGAAGATGTCCACAGGTATCCACTGGAGATTAACTCTTTTAAATGGTGATTCGTGATTCCCATAAGGATACTGAATAAACAATCTTCCTTCCTTTTAACGTATACACCTCCTCATCCTTCTCCCAAAGTAATGTTACAGACAAAGTATAAGGGCAGGCAAAGTAGGAAATATGTGAGCAAGGACAAATTTAGGACTAAACGAAGATTAGAACAGCACCAAATGGAGGTATTTCTGCAACCCTATACTTACAAACACTAGTACTTCCCATCCCATTCATTTCAGGCATTAGCTTACACTTGTTCTCATACATATGTTTTAAAGATTACGTGGTGGACAGAAAGTTACTGTTGATGATCACTGACTGCGTGTCAAGAATTGGATGCAGGGTGTAAATATTTCAGGAGATGTTTGTGTTTAAAATGGTAGGCCAGTTTTAAAAATACATTTTAATAAAAAATAAATAACTAGTAGTATTACTACTCCCACTCCTAGCTATACATGCGTTTCCCGTGACATCACGCATTGTTGTGGCCACCATTTTGAATACCAAAGCACTGAACACCGCAGTTATGCCATCAGCCTGTTACGCTGTGGGATGTACGAATGCCCTGTCTAAGAAAAAGAGACTCGCTTTCTACAAGTTTCCTAAAGACCCAGTTCATTGACAGAAATGGATAACTGCTATCAGGAGAGACCACCGGACTCCAACAGCCGACTCCAAGCTGTGCAGTGAGCACTTTGTTTCAGGTAAGTGTAGCAACGCGGCCGCCGTTGAAAAAGTTGTAACAATATAACGCAAGTAAGGCTAGGCTACAAACAAACACTAGGCTATCCGTTTACCTACATTATACTCTGGCCTAGGCTGTAAGCTTCAGTCGAAAAGCAAACTGGAGAAAAATAACAACCTCACCCTTCCTGTGACCAAGAACATTTTGCGCCTCTTCCCTTGCTGTATCTTGGCATCCATAACCCATCCTGAGATAAAGTAGTGATAGGCCTTTAAAGCCTTGAGGGCTTCACTGGTGTATGGGGAGGGGTTATGGACCAAATAAATGTAGATAGATGTCAGCAAATGTTAGATGCGGCAAACTGTCATTGGTTTTAAAAAATGTTAAAAAATCTCCAGAATGTGGATAATGATCAAATCCCAAGGTGTCGATCTTCTTTGTGTATCTGTTCAGCTCATCTGCTGTCAAGTGTGCAATTTTGTGATGTAGCATCTTGAATTCAATTAGTTGAGATGCAGGTAGATACGCTGTTGCACTAGCCAGCGGTGTTCAAAATGGCGGCTAGAACTACAGAAGTCACGTGACTGAAATGCATGTATAGCTACTAATATAGGATCACAATACCAGATACTTTATCAAGTATCGCAAATACTTTCGACTACTTGTGTGGAGGTATTTTTATCATGCACTCCTCCTGTTTTCCAGTAACAGCACTTTGTTACATTTGCTGTCAATGCATTTTCAATCTTAACACTTTAATAAATGTCAAATGGCATTTGGTTTATAAGCTTTGGACATATGACTGTTTTCATTTCATTTTAAGGCAAACATATTACTTTCATAATTACTTACTGTATCACAATACGTATCGGATCGTGACAAAAGTGTATCATCCCAGCCCTACGAGCTACTCCCGCTGCTCTCATTATTAGCTTCTCCCACTCCCTTATTTGATCCAAGTCTTACTGAACACATTGTTTTCAATTGGAACCAGATGGAGATTCCCAGCACAAACAGTTACGATAGTATCTGTCAAGCCAGTGACGGAAAATTGATAGCTTTTATAAGTGATAGTCTGTAAGATTGCAAAGTGCGGCGGAGAGAGTGAGAGTACAATTTGAAAGTAAACAATTAAGCTACTCCTAGGCTGTGTCCGAATGTCCACCCTAGTCCCTAAGCCCTCATTCACTACATAGGCCCGCATTATATAGTAGACTATATAGTCCACTGATTCTGTTGGGGATTCGAACATAAGCCACTACTTTCTCCTTGCTGCGTGACGTCATGCGCGCTGCGGCGTGCAGATTTATTTATTTATTTATCAGAATTTATTTATCGTTACAAACATTTATTGTATGAAAGAGAACGACAGTTTTGGCACTTTTAAAGGCGTTTATTTTACTTTCAAAATTAAAACTATCATCACAGAAAAAAGAAAATAAAATCACTCCAGCGTTAGCTCAAAGACACGCAGAAAGTAGGTCAGAGCCCGGTGTCCGAAGCGCCAGCAGAATGAGTGCACTACATCTGCTAAAAGTTCTCTAAACTCCGGGAATAATGTATTTCTGCGATAAAGACCAACCAAACTCATGGGACAGTGAACTATTTATGGATAAATATGAGTCAGATACGTTTTATTTCACATGGATTTTACATAAATGAAGCCTTTTTGTCCAAGAGAGGAAGCTATTGGTCATTTAACAGCTCGAGCTAAAGGTAAGCAGCTAACCCTAGCATTTTTCACTGTAACCGTTTATATTCGTTTATTCATGAGAAATACGCAGCACGCGATTGAAACAGCTGATTTTATTCAGTCATGTTATTCAGTTCAAAGACCTGTCGCTGTCGGCCGTTCCTCTCCGGCTCTCGCAATGCATGGTGGTCTATATATGACCCGTGTAGTGACCACCGCTGCTCACTACTTTTCAGAATGCATTGTGAGAAATTTAGAGTGCACTACTTTTTCCTCTCTGGACATTCGGGCACCCCTACAAAATGGCGTATCCACTATATAGTGCACTATATAGGGAATAGTGTGGACATTCGGATACAGCCCCAGTTTGCAAAATGAGGAGAGTGAGAACAAACTTTCAAAAGTAAACGATCAAGCTCCCTCCCCTTATCTCCTGATTGGACCTGACAGGCTGATTTACAGGAAAGCTCGTCTCATTGGTCAACGCGATGGCACCGGGGATTCTGGTTAGTTGCTGAAATCAGCAAAGGGAGGGACTTTAGAAAAAATCTATTAAATCTATAAAACATTTAAACTTACAGACTATCACTTTAATGGAAACCAAATCTTTGTTCAAAAGACCGGTTTATAGAAACTTGTTTCAAAAGCCAGTTGGAAAACTCATAGGGCCCGATCTTGTGTTTCAAAACGCAACCTATAGTGTAACATTTTGCGCTGAGTAAGAGCACACTTTGTGATCTTGCAGCTCCTATACTTAGTGCATTTAAATAGGAAGTACTGGGGTGGAGAAACGATTTTTCCTCCAACCAGACACATGGCGGGAAGGGGGAGGGAGAGGGGTTGTGGGGAGTGGCGGGTGAACATGTGCATTTGTTTTGTTTTGCGTTTACGGCCAAGCGCGGGCCGATCCGCGCCACATCGGACCGGCATAGGCTACATCTCTTTCTCTCAAGACACGAACATTGTTTAGCTCACGATGGGGTTAATACAGTATTTAGTTTGCCCTGTGAGAGCCTAAGGCTTAAGGAAGAACACAAGGGAGCGTGATGTAAACAAGGAAATGAATGTCAGCGGTGCTCCCATCAGAGCAGTCACCTCCTCTTGTGACGCCCTCTCGCAAGTGGCGAAGGCGCATAGCGCAATAGCTCCGCCACTCAGAAAATATCACCCTGTGCGCCAGGCACAAGATCTGGCCCATATTGTCTTACACCTAATTTGCTCAGAGGTTTGCAATTTCATTAGGCCCGAGAGCCTGACAGGGTCCGGGCCTGTTGTTATTGTACAAGCAGTGCGCGGAGCGCACTGACGAAAGACGTGCGCTGAGCGCGGAGCGCTCAAGAAACAGAGCGCGGAGCGCTCCCCATGCATTACACAGTAATAACGACACTCCCGGCACCCCGACCTGTCCGGTGATATAAGCGTGTGCCGCGAAAGCGGCACATTTGTTGCTGCTCGAAGAAAAAAAGGTGAAAACCACAGGCAAGGCGCAACATGGACAAGAAAGCAGTCGATGACGAGCGCAACGCGCTCGTCATCGACCATGGCCACTCACCAGCACTCAAAATACTGTTACAGTGACTCAGGGCATCGAGGCCTATCCGATAACATAGGTCTTTGCCGCGAAAGCGGCATATTTGCTTCTGCTCGCACAAAAATACGAAAAAAAAAACCCATTGGGAAATATTGAGAAAGAAGAGGTAAAAGAGGAGCGCAACGCGCTCGTATTTGACAATAAACCCCACGGTTGGATTACTGGACGTGAGACCTTTCCGAATATATAAATATGCGCCGCCAAAGGCGGCGCTATATTGTTATTGTATGGGTTTTTCTTATTAGGCCCGAGAGCCTGACAGGGTCCGGGCCTGTTGTTATTGTACAAGCAGTGCGCGGAGCGCACTGAAGAAAGACGTGCGCGTAGCGCACGTCCCAAAAAGAGCGCGGAGCGCTCAAGAAACAGAGCGCGGAGCGCTCCCCATGCATTACACTGTAATACAGACACTCCCGGCACCCCGACCTGTCCGGTGATATAAGCGTGTGCCGCGAAAGCGGCACATTTGTTGCTGCTCGAATAAAAAAGGTGAAAACCACAGGCAAGGCGCAACATGGATAAAAAAAGTAGTCGATGACGAGCGCAACGCGCTCGTCATCGACCATGGCCACTCACCAGCACTCAAAACACTGTTAGAGTGACTCAGGGCATCGAGACCTATCCGATAATATAGGTCTTTGCCGCGAAAGCGGCATATTTGCTTCTGCTCGCACAAAAATACGAAAAAAAAAACCCATTGGGAAATATTGAGAAAGAAGAGGTAAAAGAGGAGCGCAACGCGCTCGTATTTGACAATAAATCCCACGGTTGGATTACTGGACGTGAGACCTTTCCGAATATATAAATATGCGCCGCCGAAGGCGGCGCTATATTGTTATTGTACGGGTTTTTCTTATTATTATTAGGCCCGAGAGCCTGACAGGGTCCGGGCCTGTTGTTATTGTACAAGCAGTGCGCGGAGCGCACTGACGAAAGACGTGCGCGTAGCGCACGTCCCTAAAAGAGCGCGGAGCGCTCAAGAAACAGAGCGCGGAGCGCTCCCCATGCATTACACAGTAATAACGACACTCCCGGCACCCGACCTGTCCGGTGATATAAGCGTGTGCCGCGAAAGCGGCACATTTGTTGCTGCTCGAAGAAAAAAAGGTGAAAACCACAGGCAAGGCGCAACATGGACAAGAAAGCAGTCGATGACGAGCGCAACGCGCTCGTCATCGACCATGGCCACTCACCAGCACTCAAAACACTGTTAGAGTGACTCAGGGCATCGAGGCCTATCCGATAATATAGGTCTTTGCCGCGAAAGCGGCATATTTGCTTCTGCTCGCACAAAAATACGAAAAAAAAAATCCATTGGGAAATATTGAGAAAGAAGAGGTAAAAGAGGAGCGCAACGCGCTCGTATTTGACAATAAACCCCACGGTTGGATTACTGGACGTGAGACCTTTCCGAATATATAAATATGCGCCGCCGAAGGCGGCGCTATATTGTTATTGTACGGGTTTTTCTTATTATTATTATTATTTTTCCTCTCCCCCTAAAAAGCCAGTTTCGGCAACTTCCCACTGATGAAAAGTCCTGAATTTTTGCCCAAAATTCAATTAGGTGAAAAAAAAAAACTTCACATCTCCAAAATGTAAAAATTCAAAAAAATGGCGCGTCAGCGCCCCCTGGAAAAACCACGTTAACATTGCGCCCTATGGCCAGACCCCTCAAAATCCCGAAATCCCCGAAAATTTTAGTTCGTCGTAGACGAACAAAATTCGGCACAGTGATTGGTCACGTGAAGCCAAACAAAAAAAGATATTATGCGGTTGCTAGGCAACCATCAGGAGGCGGCCATATTGGCCAGAAGAGCGATCTGGCGCCGAAGGCGCCATTTCGTGCCCTCGCATTTGAACGAACTCGTCCTAGGCCGTTGATCGCAGCGACTCCCCGTTCGCTCCAGATCATCTACACAAGTGGGACATCAAAAGTTATTAAAAACTTTCTAATAGGATTAACGGTGTTGTCATGGCAACGCCATGAATTCGGCGTCCATTTTTAGCGCTCGCCGCCGCGTTCAAACAGTCATAACTCGCACATACTGTGGCCGATTTGAGCGAAACTTGAATCGTTGGTCGAGTCGTCGACCCCGGATGTTGTGATATAGGAAATTTGAAAATGGGCGCGATAGCGCCCCCTGCAGAGCACCAAATAAAAATGAATGAGGAAAATTTTTTAACTTTGTCGTAGACAAAAGAAATTTGGCACAGACATCCGTCACGTGAACCCGAACAAAAAAGTCATTGAGGCCACGCCCCTTTCCCAACCGTGTTGCCATGGCAACGACCCGATGTCAACTTTGGCGCAGCCAAACCAAAATTGGTACACGCGTGCGTCATGACAGTCCGAACAAAAAAGTACATTACATGGTTGCTAGGCAACCAACAGGAGGTCGGCCATTTTGGGAAAAATGTAGTAATCTGGCGCCGAAGGCGCCATTTCATGCTCTCCCATTTGAACAAACTCGTCCTAGGGCGTTGAACGCAGCGACTCCCCGTTCGCTCCAGATCATCTACACAAGTGGGACATCAAAAGTTATTAAAAACTTTCTAATAGGATTAACGGTGTTGTCATGGCAACGCCATGAATTCGGCGTCCGTTTTCAGGACTCGCCGCCGTGTTTAAAGACTCATAACTCGCACAAACTGAAGCCGATTTGAGCGTAACTTGAATCGTTGGTCGAGTCGTCAACTCCGGATGTTGTGATTTAGGACATTTGAAAATGGGCGCGATAGCGCCCCCTGCAGAGCACCAAATAAAAATGAATGAAGAATAAGATCAAACTTTGTCGTAGACAAAAGAAATTTGGCACAGACGTGCGTCACGTGATCCCGATAAAAAAAGTCAATCATGGCCACGCCTCTTTTCCTATCGTGTTGCCATGGCAACCACCCGGTGTCAACTTTGGCGCAGCCAAACCAAAATTGGTACACGCGTGCGTCATGACTGTCCGAATAAAAAAGTACATTACATGGTTGCTAGGCAACCAACAGGAGGTCGGCCATTTTGGGAAAAATCCAGTGATCTGGCGCCGAAGGCGCCATTTCTTGCCTTTGCTCTTTTATAATCTCGACCTAGTGTGGCAGGTAGGGCGCGGTAGCGCCTCCCGGTTATTGGGGCGGCGTGCGGCCACCGGCGTCAACCGGCCAAACGAGACCCTCGAGGGCCTCTAAATGCCGCTTGCGGCTTTAATTATTATTATTTTTCTTCTCCCCCTCAAAGTCCACTTTCCCACTGACGAAAAGTCCTGATTTTTTGCACAAAATTCAAACACGTGAAAACAAAATTCTTCACATTTAGAAAATATAAAAAATCAAAAAAATGGCGCGCCAGCGCCCCCTGGAAAATCAAAATTACATTGCGCCTATGGAGATGCCCGAAAACTTGACTTCGTCGTAGACGAAAAAAATTCGGCACAGTGATTGTTCATGTGAAGCCAAACAAAAAAACATATTACGTGGTTGCTAGGCAACCATCAGGAGGGCGGCCATATTGGCCAGAAGAGCGATCTGGCGCCGAAGGCGCCATTTCGTGCCCTCGCATTTGAACGAACTCGTCCTAGGGCGTTGAACGCAGCGACTCCCCGTTCGCTCCAGATCATCTACACAAGTGGGACATCAAAAGTTATTAAAAACTTTCTAATAGGATTAACGGTGTTGTCATGGCGACGCCATGAATTCGGCGTCCATTTTCAGCGCTCGCCACCGCGCTCAAACAGTCATAACTCGCACAAACTGTGGCCGATTTGAGCGAAACTTGAATCGTTGGTCGAGTCGTCGACCCCGGATGTTTTGATATCTGAAATATGAAAATGGGCGCAATAGCGCCCCCTGCAGAGCACCAAATAAAAATTAATAGGGAAAAAAATTTAAGTTTGTCGTAGACAAAAGAAATTTGGCACAGACATCCGTCACGTGACCCCGAACAAAAAAGTCATTGAGGCCACGCCCCTCTTCTCACCGTGTTGCCATGGCAACGACCCGATGTCAACTTTGGCGCAGCCAAACCAAAATTGGTACACGCGTGCATCATGACAGTCCGAACAAAAAAGTACATTACATGGTTGCTAGGCAACCAACAGGAGGGCGGCCATTTTGGGAAAAATGTAGTAATCTGGCGCCAAAGGCGCCATTTCGTGCCCTCGCATTTGAACGAACTCGTCCTAGGGCGTTGAACGCAGCGACTCCCCGTTCGCTCCAGATCATCTACACAAGTGGGACATCAAAAGTTATTAAAAACTTTCTAATAGGATTAACGGTGTTGTCATGGCAACGCCATGAATTCGGCGTCAGTTTTCGGTGCTCGCCGTCACCTTTATACAGTCATAACTCGCACAAACTGTGGCCGATTTGAGCCAAACTTGAATCGTTGGTCAAGTCCTCGACCCCGGATGTTGTGATATAGGAAATTTGAAAATGGGCGCGATAGCGCCCCCTGCAGAGCACCAAATAAAAATGAAGAATAAAATTGAACTTTGTCGTAGACAAATGAAATTTGGCACAGACATCCGTCACGTGATACCGATCAAAAAAGTCAATGATGGCCACGCCCCTTTTCCCACCGTGTTGCCATGGTAACGACCCGGTGTCAACTTTGGCGCAGCCAAACCAAAATTAGTACACGCGTGCGTCATGACTGTCTGAACAAAAAGTACATTACATGGTTGCTAGGCAACCAACAGGAGGTCGGCCATTTTGGGAAAAATTGAGTAATCTGTCGCCGAAGGCGCCATTTCGTGCACTCGCATTTGAACGAACTCGTCCTAGGGCGTTGAACGCAGCGACTCCCCGTTCGCTCCAGATCATCTACACAAGTGGGACATTAAAAGTTATTAAAAACTTTCTAATAGGATTAACGGTGTTGTCATGGCAACGCCATGAATTCGGCGTCCGTTTTCAGGGCTCGCTGCCGCGTTCAAAGAGTCATAACTCGCACAAACTGAAGCCGATTTGAGCGAAACTTTAATCGTTGGTCGAGTTGTCGACCCCGGATGTTGTGATTTAGGACATTTGAAAATGGCCGTGATAGCGCCCCCTGCAGAGCACCAAATAAAAATGAATGCAGAATAAGATCAAACTTTGTCGTAGACAAAAGAAATTTGGCACAGACGTGCGTCACGTGATCCCGATAAAAAAAGTCAATCATGGCCACGCCTCTTTTCCCATCGTGTTGCCATGGCAACGACCCGGTGTCAACTTTGGCGCAGTCAAACCAAAATTGGTACACACGTGCGTTAGGGTGCATCAAACGCCCCATTTTTTTTTAACTTCAATGGATCATTTTGTCCCTTGTCTACTTTTTTTATATATAAAAAAGAAAATGTATGGCAAAGTTTGGTGAAGTTTGAAGTACATTTAGGTGGTCCACCATTCAACTGAATGTTGTCTAAATATCGAAAATTCGCCATTTGGCATATTTCCATTTCATTTTATGTCATTTTGTTAAATAATATTGCATGCAGAGTTGTATATAGATATTGCAATAGTAAATTCTCAGTTTTTATCTGATTATATTCAATAGTATGATGCTACATTTATACAACGGGTGTTAGAAGTGTTCATTATATAACATTAACCATTCGCTACATCTTTTAAAATGTTTCAACTCATCGGAGACAATAGTTTCAACGCAATGAATTCAGATAGTATATGTTGTTTTCAACATTGTTCTAAATGATTTATCCAATGTTTAAAAAGTTAAATATAGTTAAATTTATTCTACATTCAGCAATGTTTTAAAGTCAATGGTAGTTATTTGGTAGATTCTTCAGTTAGTCGCTATGTCCTTTGCCTTTTCGCAAGTTGGGCTGTTCTTTACGGTCCTTCTCAACAACTTGCAGCACGTTCTGGTCATGTCCTTCACCCCTTGCTGATGCCAAGAAATCTGAGCTAAGCTTAACACCTGTCTCAAGATTCAAGATTTTTTTTTTAATTTGTCAAACCATGTGAATGATTTGAAATTACATTTCTCTCATTCTTGATTGTGGAGCAGGGGTGGGGAAGAGGGGTGGGAGGGAGTTCAGCTTCCCAATGGCCTTGTGTATGAAACTGTTCTTAAGTCGACTGGACCTGGCCCGTAGATTCCGCAGTCTCCTCCCTGAAGGCATTACCTTGAAGAGACTGTGTGATGGGTGCGTAGGGTCCCTGGTGATTCTGACGGCTTTGCGGGTGAGACGGGTGGAATACATGTCCTTAATAGAGGGGAGAGGGGCTCCACAGATCATCTCCGCTGCTCTCACCATGCGCTGGAGGCTCTTTCGGCAGGAGGCAGTGCTGGCGCCGTGCCACACAGTGATGGAGCTGGTCAGGATGCTCTCTATAGTCCCTCTGTAGAAGAACCTCACAGTGATGGAGCTGGTCAGGATGCTCTCTATAGTCCCTCTGTAGAAGTGCCACACAGTGATGGAGCTGGTCAGGATGCTCTCTATAGTCCCTCTGTAGAAGAGCCACACAGTGATGGAGCTGGTCAGGATGCTCTCTATAGTCCCTCTGTAGAAGTTGCACATAACAGAGGCTGGGACTCTGGCTCTTCTTAACTTGCGGACAAAGTAGAGACACTGATTACTTTTCTTGACCAGTGATGTAGTGTGCATGGTCCAGGAGAGGTTCACTGTGATATGCACACCCAGGAGCTTAGTGCTGGTCACCCTCTCCACTGCAGCACCGTTGATTATAATCAAGCATGCTCCTCTAATAATTATTAGAGGAGCATGCTGGATCCGCGCTCTTCGAAAATCCATAACAATCTCTTTTGTCTTCTCCACATTTAGAGAGAGATTGTTCTGTGTGCGCACCACATGGCCAGACTGCTCACCTCACTCCTGTAGTTTGACTCGTCTCTGTGCTGATGAGACCCACCACTGTTGTGTCGTCTGCAAACTTGATGAAGAGGTTTGAGTCGTACTTTGGAGAGCAGTCATGGGTCAGCAGAGTGAACAGGAGGGGCTCAGCACACAGCCTTGGGGAGCCCCCGTGTTCAGTGTGATGGTTCTGGAGGATTTCCGCCAACACGTACAGCCTGTGGTCTCCCCGTCAGAAAGTCCAGCAGCCAGTTGCACAGTGATGTGTTGATCCCCAGGTGGAGCAGTTTGTGTATTAGCTGCTGTGGGATTATAGTGTTGAATGCTGAGCTAAAGTCTAAAAACAGCATTCTGGAGACTTGGATGACTCAATCTTCAGATCATCAAAAACATGACACAGGATAATCTCACCAACATGGTGACGACAGGCTGACCAAAGGAGAACTTGTCCAAGCTGCTTCTGGACTGTCACACAGGCTGCAGTTACGTGACCTGTATTTGATTCTGTGGTCATGAAAAAATGGTCTGGATTATTGGCACACTACAGCTAAATCCCCAAAACAGCGCGGCACTCAATGTGTTAACAGTCAACATGTGCTAAATCTAACAGCCCTGTAATGACTAATAACAGTTTGCATATAACATTTGTAAAACAGGCTCTAGAATTGCGACAACATGAAAGTATAACATATTAAGTTCAATAAAAATTAAAATTAAAAGGTTTAATACAAAATTAGATAAAATTGAAATATTTCGTAAAACTCACTTTCAAAGATTGCAGACTTCACAAACAGCTTGAATAAACAAGCAAAGAATAGTTATTTTATCAAATTCAGTACCATTGTAAAATATTACATAAGTAAAGAGCAAATAACATTCAACTACATGAATATCGCAATAGAATGCCCATATAACCCAATGCAAATCTTGCTTATTGAGGTGGACCCCCTAAACAATGTTGGAATTAGACAAAAATTGGTAGAAATTCTTTTTATGACCAAAGGAATGTTTTTAAACTGGGACAGAATAATTGGTTGACATTGGGGCGTTTGATGCACCCTAGCGTGCGTCATGACTGTCCGAACAAAAAAGTACATTACATGGTTGCTAGGCAACCAACAGGAGGTTGGCTATTTTGGGAAAAATCGAGTGATCTGGCGCCGGAGGCGCCATTTCTTGCCTTTGCTCTTTTATAATCTCGACCTAGTGTGGCAGGTACTAGGTCGTTGAACGCAGCGACTCCCCGTTCGCTCCAGATCTACACAAGTGGGACATCAAAAGTTATTAAAAACTTTCTAATAGGATTAACGGTGTTGTCATGGCAACGCCATGAATTCGGCGTCCATTTTCAGCGCTTCCGCCGCGTTCAAAGAGTTGTAACTCGCACATACTGTGGCCGATTTGAGCGTAACTTGAATCGTTGGTCGAGTCGTCGACTCCGGATGTTGTGATATAGGAAATTTGAAAATGGGCGCGATAGCGCCCCCTGCGGAGCACTAAATAAAAATGAATGAGGAAAAACGGCCCGATGTCAACTTTGGCGCAGCCAAACCAAAATTGGTGCACGCGTGCGTCATGACTGTCTGAACAAAAAAGTACATTACATGGTTGCTAGGCAACCAACAGGAAGTCGGCCATTTTGGGAAAAATCGAGTGATCTGGCGCCAAAGGCGCCATTTCTTGCCTTTGCACTTTTACAAACTCCACCTACAGTGACAACGACATCATAACCACGTATGGCGCGGCAGCGCCTCCCGGTTATTGGGGCGGCGTGCGGCCACCGGCGTCAACCGGCCAAACGAGACCCTCGAGGGCCTCTAAATGCCGCTTGCGGCTTTAATTATTATTATTATTTTCCTCTCCCCCTAAAAAGCCAGTTTCGGCAACTTCCCACTGACGAAAAGTCCTGAATTTTTGCCCAAAATTCAATTAGGTGAAAAAAAAAACCTTCACATCTCCAAAATGTAAAAAATGAAAAAAATGGCGCGTCAGCGCCCCCTGGAAAAACAGCGTTAACATTGCACCCTATGGCCAGACCCCCCAAAATCCCCGAATCCCCGAAAATTTTAGTTCGTCGTAGACGAAAAAATTCGGCACAGTCATTGGTCACGTAAAGCCAAACAAAAAACATATTACGCGGTTGCTAGGCAACCATCAGGAGGGCGGCCATATTGGCCAGAAGAGCGATCTTGCGCCGAAGGCGCCATTTCGTGCGCTCGCATTTGAACGAACTCCTCCTAGGGCGTTGAACGCAGCGACTCCCCGTTCGCTCCAGATCATCTACACAAGTGGGACATCAAAAGTTATTAAAAACTTTCTAATAGGATTAACGGTGTTGTCATGGCAACGCCATGAATTTGGCGTCCGTTTTCAGCACTCGCCACCGCATTCAAAGAGTCGTAACTCGCACAAACTGTGGCCGATTTGAGCGAAATTTGAATCGTTGGTCGAGTCGTCGACCCCGGATGTTTTGATATATGAAATTTGAAAATGGGCGCGATAGCGCCCCCTGCAGAGCACCAAATAAAAATGAATGAGGAAAAAAATTGAACTTTGTCGTAGACAAACGAAATTTGGCACAGACATCTGTCACGTGACCCCGAACAAAAAACGTATTGAGGCCACGCCCCTTTTCCCACCGTGTTGCCATGGCAACGACCCGATGTCAACTTTGGCGCAGCCAAACCAAAATTAGTACACGCGTGCGTCATGACTGTCTGAACAAAAAATACATTACATGGTGCTAGGCAACCAACAGGAGGTCGGCCATTTTGGGAAAAATTGAGTAATCTGTCGCCGAAGGCACCATTTCGTGCACTCGCATTTGAACGAACTCCTCCTAGGGCGTTGAACGCAGCGACTCCCCGTTCGCTCCAGATCATCTACACAAGTGGGACATCAAAAGTTATTAAAAACTTTCTAATAGGATTAACGGTGTTGTCATGGCAACGCCATGAATTCGGCGTCCATTTTCAGCGCTCGCCGCCACGTTCAAACAGTCATAACTCGCACATACTGTGGCCGATTTGAGCGAAACTTGAATCGTTGGTCGAGTCGTCGACCCCGGATGTTTTGATATATGAAATTTGAAAATGGGCGCGATAGCGCCCCTGCAGAGCATCAAATAAAAATGAATAGGGAACAAAACTGAACTTTGTCGTAGACAAAAGAAATTTGGCACAGACATCCGTCACGTGACCCCGAACAAAAAAGTCATTGAGGCCACGCCCCTTTCCCAACGTGTTGCCATGGCAACGACCCAATGTCAACTTTGGCGCAGCCAAACCAAAATTGGTACACGTGTGCGTCACGACAGTCCAAACAAAAAAGTACATTACATGGTTGCTAGGCAACCAACAGGAGGGCGGCCATTTGGGAAAAATGTAGTAATCTGGCGCCGAAGGCGTCATTTCGTGCACTCCCATTTGAACGAACTCGTCCTAGGGCGTTGAACGCAGCGACTCCCCATTCGCTCCAGATCATCTACACAAGTGTGACATCAAAAGTTATTAAAAACTTTCTAATAGGATTAACGGTGTTGTCATGGCAACGCCATGAAGTCGGCGTCCGTTTTCAGCACTCGCCGCCGTGTTTAAACAGTCATAACTCTCACAAACTGAAGCCGATTTGAGCGTAACTTCAATCGTTGGTCGAGTGGTCGACCCCAGATGTTGTGATTTAGGACATTTGAAAATGGGCGCGATAGCGCCCCCTGCAGAGCACCAAATCAAAATGAATGAAGAATAAAATCCAACTTGGCAACGACCTGATGTCAACTTTGGAGCAGGCAAACCAAAATTGGTACACGCGTGCGTCATGACTGTCCGAACAAAAAAGTACTTTACGTGGTTGCTAGGCAACCAACAGGAGGTCGGCCATTTTGGGAAAAATGGAGTGATCTGGCGCCAAAGGCGCCATTTCTTGCCTTTGCTCTTTTACAAACTCGACCGAGGGTGGCAGCGACATCATAACCACGTAGGGCGCGGAAGCGCCTCCCGGTTATTGGGGCGGCGTGCGGCCACCGGCGTCAACCGGCCAAACGAGACCCTCGAGGGCCTCTAAATGCCGCTTGCGGCTTTAATTATTATTATTATTTTTCCTCTCCCCCTAAAAAGCCAGTTTCGGCAACTTCCCACTGACGAAAAGTCCTGAATTTTTGCCCAAAATTCAATTAGGTGAAAAAAAAACCTTCACATCTCCAAAATGTAAAAATGAAAAAAATGGCGCGTCAGCGCCCCCTGGAAAAACAGCGTTAACATTGCACCCTATGGCCAGACCCCCCAAAATCCCCGAATCCCCGAAAATTTTAGTTCGTCGTAGACGAAAAAAATTCGGCACAGTCATTGGTCACGTAAAGCCAAACAAAAAAACATATTACGCGGTTGCTAGGCAACCATCAGGAGGGCGGCCATATTGGCCAGAAGAGCGATCTTGCGCCGAAGGCGCCATTTCGTGCGCTCGCATTTGAACGAACTCCTCCTAGGGCGTTGAACGCAGCGACTCCCCGTTCGCTCCAGATCATCTACACAAGTGGGACATCAAAAGTTATTAAAAACTTTCTAATAGGATTAACGGTGTTGTCATGGCAACGCCATGAATTTGGCGTCCGTTTTCAGCACTCGCCACCGCATTCAAAGAGTCGTAACTCGCACAAACTGTGGCCGATTTGAGCGAAATTTGAATCGTTGGTCGAGTCGTCGACCCCGGATGTTTTGATATATGAAATTTGAAAATGGGCGCGATAGCGCCCCCTGCAGAGCACCAAATAAAAATGAATGAGGAAAAAAATTGAACTTTGTCGTAGACAAACGAAATTTGGCACAGACATCTGTCACGTGACCCCGAACAAAAAACGTATTGAGGCCACGCCCCTTTTCCCACCGTGTTGCCATGGCAACGACCCGATGTCAACTTTGGCGCAGCCAAACCAAAATTAGTACACGCGTGCGTCATGACTGTCTGAACAAAAAAATACATTACATGGTTGCTAGGCAACCAACAGGAGGTCGGCCATTTTGGGAAAAATTGAGTAATCTGTCGCCGAAGGCACCATTTCGTGCACTCGCATTTGAACGAACTCGTCCTAGGGCGTTGAACGCAGCGACTCCCCGTTCGCTCCAGATCATCTACACAAGTGGGACATCAAAAGTTATTAAAAACTTTCTAATAGGATTAACGGTGTTGTCATGGCGACGCCATGAAATCGGCGTCCATTTTCAGCGCTCGCCGCCGCGTTCAAACAGTCATAACTCGCACAAACTGTGGCCGATTTGAGCGAAACTTGAATCGTTGGTCGAGTCGTTGACCCCGGATGTTTTGATATCTGAAATATGAAAATGGGCGCAATAGCGCCCCCTGCAGAGCACCAAATAAAAATGAATAGGGAACAAAACTGAACTTTGTCGTAGACAAAAGAAATTTGGCACAGACATCCGTCACGTGACCCCGAACAAAAAAGTCATTGAGGCCACGCCCCTTTCCCCAACGTGTTGCCATGGCAACGACCCGATGTCAACTTTGGCGCAGCCAAACCAAAATTGGTACACGCGTGCATCATGACAGTCCGAACAAAAAAGTACATTACATGGTTGCTAGGCAACCAACAGGAGGGCGGCCGTTTTGGGAAAAATGTAGTAATCTGGCGCCAAAGGCGCCATTTCGTGCCCTCGCATTTGAACGAACTCCTCCTAGGGCGTTGAACGCAGCGACTCCCCGTTCGCTCCAGATCATCTACACAAGTGGGACATCAAAAGTTATTAAAAACTTTCTAATAGGATTAACGGTGTTGTCATGGCAACGCCATGAATTCGGCGTCAGTTTTCGGTGCTCGCCGTCACCTTTATACAGTCATAACTCGCACAAACTGTGGCCGATTTGAGCCAAACTTGAATCGTTGGTCAAGTCCTCGACCCCGGATGTTGTGATATAGGAAATTTGAAAATGGGCGCGATAGCGCCCCCTGCAGATTACCAAATAAAAATGAAGAATAAAATTGAACTTTGTCGTAGACAAATGAAATTTGGCACAGACATCCGTCACGTGATACCGATCAAAAAAGTCAATGATGGCCACGCCCCTTTTCCCACCGTGTTGCCATGGTAACGACCCGGTGTCAACTTTGGCGCAGCCAAACCAAAATTAGTACACGCGTGAAATTTGAAAATGGCCGCGATAGCGCCCCCTGCAGAGCACCAAATAAAAATGAATGCAGAATAAGATCAAACTTTGTCGTAGACAAAAGAAATTTGGCACAGACGTGCGTCACGTGATCCCGATAAAATGGCCACGCCTCTTTTCCCATCGTGTTGCCATGGCAACGACCCGGTGTCAACTTTGGCGCAGTCAAACCAAAATTGGTACACACGTGCGTTAGGGTGCATCAAACGCCCCATTTTTTTTTAACTTCAATGGATCATTTTGTCCCTTGTCTAGTTTTTTTATATATAAAAAAAGAAAATATATGGCAAAGTTTGGTGAAGTTTGAAGTACATTTAGGTGGTCCACCATTCAACTGAATTTTGTCTAAATATCGAAATTCGCCATTTGGCATATTTCCATTTCATTTTATGTCATTTTGTTAAATAATATTGCATGCAGAGTTGTATATAGATATTGCAATAGTAAATTCTCAGTTTTTATCTGATTATATTCAATAGTATGATGCTACATTTATACAACGGGTGTTAGAAGTGTTCATTATATAACATTAACCATTCGCTACATCTTTTAAAATGTTTCAACTCATCGGAGACAATAGTTTCAACGCAATGAATTCAGATAGTATATGTTGTTTTCAACATTGTTCTAAATGATTTATCCAATGTTTAAAAAGTTAAATATAGTTAAATTTATTCTACATTCAGCAATGTTTTAAAGTCAATGGTAGTTATTTGGTAGATTCTTCAGTTAGTCGCTATGTCCTTTGCCTTTTCGCAAGTTGGGCTGTTCTTTACGGTCCTTCTCAACAACTTGCAGCACGTTCTGGTAATGTCCTTCACCCCTTGCTGATGCCAAGAAATCTGAGCTAAGCTTAACACCTGTCTCAAGATTCAAGATTTTTTTTTAATTTGTCAAACCATGTGAATGATTTGAAATTAGATTTCTCTCATTCTTGATTGTGGAGCAGGGGTGGGGGAAGAGGGGTGGGAGGGAGTTCACCTTCCCAATGGCCTTGTGTATGAAACTGTTCTTAAGTCGACTGGACCTGGCCCGTAGATTCCGCAGTCTCCTCCCTGAAGGCATTACCTTGAAGAGACTGTGTGATGGGTGTATAGGGTCCCTGGTGATTCTGACGGCTTTGCGGGTGAGACGGGTGGAATACATGTCCTTAATAGAGGGGAGAGGGGCTCCACAGATCATCTCCGCTGCTCTCACCATGCGCTGGAGGCTCTTTCGGCAGGAGGCAGTGCTGGCGCCGTGCCACACAGTGATGGAGCTGGTCAGGATGCTCTCTATAGTCCCTCTGTAGAAGAACCTCACAGTGATGGAGCTGGTCAGGATGCTCTCTATAGTCCCTCTGTAGAAGTGCCACACAGTGATGGAGCTGGTCAGGATGCTCTCTATAGTCCCTCTGTAGAAGAGCCACACAGTGATGGAGCTGGTCAGGATGCTCTCTATAGTCCCTCTGTAGAAGTTGCACATAAACGAGGCTGGGACTCTGGCTCTTCTTAACTTGCGGACAAAGTAGAGACACTGATTACTTTTCTTGACCAGTGATGTAGTGTGCATGGTCCAGGAGAGGTTCACTGTGATATGCACACCCAGGAGCTTAGTGCTAGTCACCCTCTCCACTGCAGCACCGTTGATTATAATCAAGCATGCTCCTCTAATAATTATTAGAGGAGCATGCTGGACCCGCGCTCTTCGAAAATCCATAACAATCTCTTTTGTCTCCTCCATATTTAGAGAGAGATTGTTCTGTGTGCACCACATGGCCAGACTGCTCACCTCACTCCTGTAGTTTGACTCGTCTCTGTTGCTGATGAGACCCACCACTGTTGTGTCGTCTGCAAACTTGATGAAGAGGTTTGAGTTGTACTTTGGAGCGCAGTCATGGGTCAGCAGAGTGAACAGGAGGGGCTCAGCACACAGCCTTGGGGAGCCCCCGTGTTCAGTGTGATGGTTCTGGAGGATTTCCGCCAACACGTACAGCCTGTGGTCTCCCCGTCAGAAAGTCCAGCAGCCAGTTGCACAGTGATGTGTTGATCCCCAGGTGGAGCAGTTTGTGTATTAGCTGCTGTGGGATTATAGTGTTGAATGCTGAGCTAAAGTCTAAAAACAGCATTCTGGAGACTTGGATGACTCAATCTTCAGATCATCAAAAACATGACACAGGATAATCTCACCAACATGGTGACGACAGGCTGACCAAAGGAGAACCTGTCCAAGCTGCTTCTGGACTGTCACACAGGCTGCAGTTACGTGACCTGTATTTGATTCTGTGGTCATGAAAAAATGGTCTGGATTATTGGCACTCTATAGCTAAATCCCCAAAACAGCGCGGCACTCAATGTGTTAACAGTCAACATGTGCTAAATCTAACAGCCCTGTAATGACTAATAACAGTTTGCATATAACATTTGTAAAACAGGCTCTAGAATTGCGACAACATGAAAGTATAACATATTAAGTTCAATAAAAATTAAAATTAAAAGGTTTAATACAAAATTAGATAAAATTGAAATATTTTGTAAAACTCACTTTCAAAGATTGCAGACTTCACAAACAGCTTGAATAAACAAGCAAAGAATAGTTATTTTATCAAATTCAGTACCATTGTAAAATATTACATAAGTAAAGAGGTCAACAGCAAATAACATTCAACTACATGAATATCGCTATAGAATGCCCATATAACCCAAGGCAAATCTTGCTTATTGAGGTGGACCCCCTAAACAATGTTGGAATTAGACAAAAATTGGTAGAAATTCTTTTTATGACCAAAGGAATGTTTTTAAACTGGGGACAGAATAATTGGTTGACATTGGGGCGTTTGATGCACCCTAGCGTGCGTCATGACTGTCCGAACAAAAAAGTACATTACATGGTTGCTAGGCAACCAACAGGAGGTTGGCTATTTTGGGAAAAATCGAGTGATCTGGCGCCGGAGGCGCCATTTCTTGCCTTTGCTCTTCGACCTAGTGTGGCAGGTAGGGCGCTGCAGCGCCTCCCGGTTATTGGGGCGGCATGCGGCCACCGGCGTCAACCGGCCAAACGAGACCCTCGAGGGCCTCTAAATGCCGCTTGCGGCTTTAATTAAAATTGTACTTATTACTTACAAGATTCATTCCAACCTGTGTCATGTAAATAAAACTTTGCACCACAATTAATAGAAAGAAGCTACGACTGCCTTTCTAAAATTTTATTTCCTTTATTTTATCAGACAAAATATTAAAAACAAATTCTTATTTGCAAGTGCAAATAAGTGTGGTTGTGGTTTCTGCTCTTCTCGTATGATGTTTTTTAGGATCTGAACATTTTGTGAAAAATTGCATGAAAAACAGACAGAAAAGAAAGCCAATTCAGAATGAACGTCACATCACTAAGATTGGCCTCGTGGGAATCTTTTTTTTAAACTTAATTTGGCACACAGCAAGTTAAAATAAAAATGCTTAGAGAACTCTAACAATCAAAATAAATGTTGTTGATATCTTTTCACACGCCAAAAAATAAATAAAAAAAACAACGTCCAGGCATTTCACCTGAACTACTTTAGGTTCTTTTGCAACCCTTACCAGTTCATCTGATGGCTCTTTAAGCAGACTACAATCCCAAAGGCCTTTACTTCTAAATAATGAGCTTCTCTCAGTCTCACAGTTGACAGAGGTAAAGCATTTAGCATGGTTGAATGAAGAATGGGAGAATGAGAATAAGTGGGAGTATGCAAAGAAAAAGGGGAAGATACAGGCCAAAGAGGGATAACCGAATGAAAAGAGGAGAAGAAGTTGAACAGAATCTACAGAGACATGTATGAGGTAAGCTTTCCTTCTGGCTAGGCTCTGTGTTCCCAGTGTACAAAACAGACACATCGGCTGGTTACTGAGAAGAGAGAAAGTGAAGAGAGGTAGCAAGTGAGAAGGAAGAGACAAGGAAAGTAGGAAAGATACGACAGCACAAGAGGATGAGAAATCATTATTGTGTACTGTTAAGACTCTTAGGTCTCAGTCATTTTCTGCCCATCATTACAGCCCGGGGACATGATGTGAACTACATAACAACACTGTGTGCGACACAGTGAGTATGTATGATTGGTGTATGTGGGAGGTTGCACTGAACACATTTACAGTGCCTCTCGAAAGTACTAATACACCTTGAACTTTTGCACATTTTGTCATGTTTACAACCATAAACATAAAGATTTTATTTTGAATTTTTTACTGAAAGTTCACACACAAGTAACAGACAACTGTGAAATGATACATGATTCTGTTATTTTAAAAAATATACAAAAGTGAAAAGTGGGGCGTGCATAAGTATTCATACAGCATTTTTCTAAGTGCATTAAATTGCCTTTATAACATTCCTAATGACTGCAGAATGTTCACACCTTGCTCTAATCATTAAATATGCGTAATCTACTCTCAGTATAATTCCAGCTGTTCTGTTAGGGCCTCAGAGCTATGGTCAGAGTGTATTGGTCACTAAGCAACATCATGAAGGCCAAGGAGCACACCAGAGAGGTCAGGGATAAAGCTGTGGAGAAGTTTAAAGCAGCGTTAAGTTATACAAAGATTTGAACATCTCACGGAGCACTGTTCAATCCATCATTCGGAAATGGAAAGAGTATAGCACCACTGCGAACTTACCAAGACACGGCCGTCCACCTAAACTAACAGACCGAACAAGGAGAGCACTGGTAAGAAATGCAACCAAGTGCCCCAAGATAACTCTGGAGGACGTACTGCCGCTGAGCTGGGGGAATCTGTACATGGGACAACTATAAGTCGTACTCTACACAAATCTGGCCTTCATGGACGAGTGGCAAGAAGAAAGCCATTATTGAAAGGAGGCCATAAGAAATCCCGTTTGAAGTTTGCTAGAAGTCATATGGAGGACACAGCTACCATGTGGAAGAAGGTGCTTTGGTCAGATGAGACAAAAAATTAACTTTTTGACCCAAATGCAAAACGTTATGTATGGAGCAAACCAAACACTGCTCATCGTCCTGAGTGCACCATCCCCAGTGTCAAATATGGTGGGGGGAGCATCATGCTATGGGGCTGCTTTTCCTCTGCGGGGACTGGGAAGATTGTAAGAATAGTTGGGAAGATGGATGGAGCCAAATACAGAGACATTTTGGAGGAAAACCTGCTGGAGTCAGCAAGAGAATTGAGGCTGGGGTGGAGATTCACCTTCCAGCAGGACAATGACCCTAAACACAAAGCTAAATCTACAATGGAATGGTTTTAAAAAAAAACATAGTAATGTGTTAGAATGGCCCAGTCAAAGTCCTGACCTACATCCTATTGAAAATCTGTGGAAAGACCTGAAAACTGCTGTTCACAAACGCTCTCCTTCTAATTTGACAGAGCTTGAGTTGTTTTGTAAAGAGGAATGGGCTAAAATGTCAGTCTCTAGATGTGCAAATCTTGTAGAGTCATACCCCAGAAGACTTGCTGCTGTTATTGCAGAAAAAGGGGGTTCCACAAAGTATTAATTCATGCTGTATGAATACTTATGCACGCCCCATATTTTTTGAAAAATAACAGAATCATGTATCATTTTGCTTTCGCTTCACAGTTGTCTGTTACTTGTATGTGAACTTTCAGTACAAAATTCAAAATAAAATCTTTATGTTTATGGTTGTAAACATGACAAAATGTGCAAAAGTTCAAGGTGTATTAGTACTTTTGAGAGGCACTGTATATGCTTCATCCATTTTAAGGCCAAGCACTGAAATAGTTCACAAGAGAAATAGTACATTGTGACTGGTACGCATAATAACATGCAGAGCACTCTATTGGCGTACTTCAATTCATGAAGTCGTGCACTAACTTCAGGACTAAAGGGTTTCTGCAGACCAATATTTGGCAACACTTTCACAGACTTTACAAAAACAGAACATGGATGAATGGAAACGAGTATCAAAATCTCACAAAATGTCACATGGATGTCACAATTTACAAACATAAATCTTTCAGTCAATCATTGGGTGTGCAACATACTGGGAAGCCGATGTGCAACTCATCTCAACCTCACGTTTTTGTTCAAACATTTTTATTTTAGATGTACAGCACTTTTAACCTCATAATTACGTCACATAACCAGTTGACCTCATTCTCTGGTCCCACACACGTGCCCATTCACAACCACATCGAAACACAGTGAACATAGCTACATTCAGACTCCCGACACATAGTCGTGATATATCACCACCCACGCACAGCGGTGTCAGCCACAGACAACTGCTCCTGAGCCCCAGCAGAGCAAAGACATTCATCATAATGACACCACACACACACACACACACACACACACACACACACACACACACACATTCAAAGAAAATCGCCGAAAACAATGTTGCAGTCGGTGATGCATGAAGACAACTCTATCACATCATACATCACACATACAGTATGCATCTAAATGTACATTATCAACAAAAACAGTCATCACAGACATGACACAAGGGCATCTCATGCTCCCGCTAAATGTTTTCCCTTCATTGTAAGATGTTTGTCATTTTGCACGGTGAAGAATCAAAGGGTTCCTCAGGAGAGAGATAAACCTACCAACACCAATTCTGGCTTTTTCCGCTCGTTCATTTTCTCCTAATCTCCACATCAGACAAATCCCAGCAGCCGTCTGTCCAGGGAGTCCACGGCTGTCAAAGCATCACATCCGCACTCTCCTTCACACCTCTGCTCCTCCCAGCCTGCACATGTCAATTCTCACCCTGCTGTCCTCTGTTCTCCTTCATTTTTACATTTCCAGGATTAGTCACACACATTTGCATCACCGTCTCCAATGGTACCAAAAATCATCACCACCTCACTTTGGTTTTATTTCATGCATGAGCTGACTGGGTTACATGTTGTTAGTGCTGAACAACGTGATGATGGTGTGCCAAAATATTCTAGAAATGCCCATTTGATATTGGTGACAAAGTGTAAAATGTGGGCCTCACGGAGAGGAAATGGGCCTCTCCATTTAAGAATATTATCAAGCAAATTACAGGGTTAGGGCAGCATGAGTTTTGAAAAATAGCGTATCTAATTGATTTTTCTGAAAAGCATTTCACTTGGATATGATTATGAATGTACAGGAGCATTAATATTTAAGACTATAGATAAGATATGATTAGAAAACCTTTACTTTTCCCACAATTGGGAAATTTCATGGTACCATTATTTGAGCAATATTACATTCATTTGTCTTTCAAAATTCATATACAATTGTGGATGCTCAAAATGGAGTAGGCTGAAGCCTATAAGCTGAATAAAGCTTATATGTGCCTATTCAATTCAATATACATTTACGTAACATAATAAATTATAAGGTCTAGATTACATTGACTTTAGATACAAACAAGTCCCTCTTGAGCTGAACAGATACAGATTATTAACGACATAATCATCCATTTTAAACTTACACTTAGCAACATTTACCAAGAAGAGCATTTAAATGTAGAACACAGCAGGTTGTTACATTTGTTACAGATGTTTAACCAAAAGAAAAAGAAACAATTGATAGGACGAAGTCTGCATAAAAAAGCTTCACTACGTCGTTAATCTTACTTTTGAAGATGTAATTAGAGATGAATCACAGGCTAACACTGTAGTTCTTTCAGGTAGGTTCCAATACCAATCTAATGTTGTTTCTAATTATTAAATTCAAAACAATTGACATTATCACGAGTTTGCCTTGCGTAGGGACAGGCATTCTATATTCTGTGTTATTTCCTTGTTGTCATTACCATCTCCACTAGTCTTCTTACCTGTTGCACTGTTTTCTATCGTTCAGAAAGAAGGCTGTTTGTTGTTAGCAGTGAGTTAAAGAAAGCTGACTAGGCTACAAGATGCACACAAGCAAACTTCACAAACTTTACCTCCAGTGCGAGTCAGGGGCTACAGGGTGACAACAGATTTGACGCTCTTTAGTTTGCCTTTCTCAAACCCAAAATATGTCAAAATATTTGAAGTGCCATCCTTGTTTTGATGTAATTGCCAGAGGTTGGAGTGAGTCACTAAATGCAAGTCTCGAGTCAAGTCCAAGTCGTGAAGGTCCAAGTCCCAAGCAAGTCCAAGTCAATTGGTCATGGGGTCAAGTCAAGTCGAGTCATAGCTTTTGTCAAGTCAAGTCAAGTCTTTCTTTAGCCGGCAAGTCACCTCAAGTCGCAAACGTCAGCGTTAAGCCTAATTCTTCTTTGAAAATGTGTTTAATCTACTTGAAAATATAAAGTGCTTTCTCAAGATTTAACTATTTTGAAAATTTAGGATTAAATCAAACTTTTTTAAAAATCTAATGGATTTGGATTTAAAGTCTAATTAATATTCAAATCGCTACAAAACTTATATATATATATTAAATGCTCCAGTCTATGTACACAATTACTGGGACAGCATTTTAAGGAAGGGGGCCCGGGGGGCTACTTAAAAAAAAAAAGTAAACAGAGTCTTTTAAACATGAGCTGCTTTTCCCTGCAGTCTGAAATATAAATATAAAAATATTTTTATTTTTGTTAGTTTCTGGCAGTCTTTCTGTCAGTGGTTCCCCCGTATTGCCCCAGCCCCTGTATACTCGGATTCGCCCCTGCTCAAAGTAGATTCAGCCTTCAGTCCTGCTGTCACTGAGCTCTGAGTGGCTGCGGAAAATAGCCTCTAAATGCTATAACTTTCGAGAGAACGATTTAAAACACCGAAAATCGTCATTCTGGAGGCTGCCTGTCTGCGCCGTAGCTTCAGTCATTGTTTCGAACGTTTTCCTGTCCCTAATACATTTCTATGAATCTTCACCTCTTCACTCACTGTAGAAAACTTTTAATGCATCCAAAGAAACACGTCGTATTTCCTCCTGCCTTTTCGCTGTATTGATTAGACGCGCTCCGTCGGGAAGCCGAAAAAGCATGTGGCTAATTACCATATGTAAACGCGCCGCTTTTACGCAATGAATCCTGATCTTTCAACAGTTTCACTCAAATAAATAATAACTATAAAGTCACAGCAAGTCATTGAGAGTTTTTGGCCTCAAGTCCAAGTTAAGTCTCAAGTCACAAACTGCAAGTCTCAAGTCAAGTCAAGTCTTTTTGGAGCTTTGGTCAAGTAAGTCTCAAGTCCCGAAAATTGTGACTCAGTCTGACTCGAGTCAAGTCATGTGACTGGAGTCTCCCACCTCTGGTAATTCCCCTAATTAAATATTGATAAAATATAGGTTAATCTTGCAGCTCTAAACACAACTTAGCAATGTCAACGAAATAAAAACTCATTTGCAGGGCAGTGAACTCAATGAGAGCAGCAAGTGAAAATAAACCGCAAGAATATGTACTGTATGTGTGTATAAATGGCACCTGACATCATCCAGTCACATCTCTTACATATAGACTGCAATATATCACATGGGAAGCCTGCATTGTTGGATGAGAGGCCCTTTCAGCTGTTGTGCCCTAAACTCCCGGGACTGGACTTGGTATTGATGCCTGTCAGGAAGAGGAAGTGAGAGTAAGGAGTGAGGATTGAGCTTGTAAAGAGACTCTGCACAGTGCATAGATATACATTTGTGATACGCCCAGAGGGAATCATGTCTAACTGGTGGACTCTGTGCACAGTAAGCCATTGGCAAAGCATGCTGGGTACTTGTCAAAGTTAGCAGCTCAGTGTTCTTATTTATTCTGTGGCTAAATTTGATTACTGGGGTAAGGAAATTAATGCCAGTAAAATATGACTTTTTTGAGGTTACATGTGTGATTCCAGAGAGCAGAGGTCACATTTTCCCCACGGAGACTAGAGTGGGCTTGAAAGAAATGGCCAATGGCATTTGGCAATAATAATAATAATAATAATAATAATAATAATAATACTGTAATGAAGAGTTAAAGCTGGTACTTGATACTTATACAGCAGAAATAAGATAACACTGTTATAAAACAAAATCAGCAGATGTCCTGGAGCTATTCTTGTGAGGTTAATGGCCAGCATTAAGAGCTATGTTCACATAAATATAAAGTGTCATCTCTACAGTGCTATCTGCTTCAACCTGTCCGCCTCCTCACCGCCCGGGTAAAAAGGCCACCACATTATGCCTGTCCTACATGCATTTCTCTCTCGTTTTAGCAAGGTATGTAAAAAGAAAATAGATGGCTGGGCAGTGGGCATACAAAGACTGTCCTGATGACAATGATTCTATCAAATCACAACCTGCTTATGTATGAACTACACATGTTCAAGAATACAAGCGAAAAAGGAGGACATTCTTCATTATAGCATTGCAGTTAGTTATGGTACTTCTGCATTTGCACAGTAAAGTTCCCATTCAACTTAGAGATGACTGGCAAGACCACTGTGAGCACTAGTGTGGTGTGCATGTGCAATATCATAAGATGAAACTTGTGACGGCAGGTTTCATGAACTGATGGTGACAGACACTTGTAATCTGTAATCTGGGTCTGTCCATACATGATCATGTTTGGAATGTTACGTTAGTAGGGTGACCGGACTGGGGAAATCAAAAATGAGAAAACAGATTTACAGGTGGATTAAGTGAAAAATGGTGTTGCTTACTTTAAACAAGGGATTGCTGTTGCTGTTTAAAATGACGTGTGCCACTATAGCAGAGAGGAAATCTTGAACCAGTAGAAGCATGCTGGTGTATTCTGGTGGATAGTTATACAACTTAAATTTCAACAGGAATACAGTGTTATTTTTCATAAGTTCTGTCTCCCTGCTTTGATAGCTTAGATCTGCTCCAGCAGTTCTCCTAAGCGACACTGTCCACACGTCCTGCAGTCTTTGTGGATAGAGCCTCAAAACATGCCTTACAAACTTTTATCAGGATGTTTTAACATTTTATTATGCATATTTGATGAGACCTTATTCACATGTCTGTGACCTGTTACCAAAACTGAGAAAAGTCCCCCTGCACAAAGCTGTTGACAATTTTGGGCCTTTTTGGGTAATTCAGAAATTCCGCCTATGTAAACATTTATTTATTTATTTGTGACAGTGCATGTTAATGAACCTACATGGGTCTCATGCATGTAAACAAGCCACACCGGATTGTAGCCTTGGGCTAATTTGCATCCGTTGTCCCCCATGCACACTCTCAAACACACTCTCATTCTTCCTGGCCTATTGTACATGTTTTTAGTGGTAGGGGAAACCCGGAAGAAACCTACGCAGACACGGGGAGAACATGCAAACTCCACACAGGAAGGCCCGTCCAGGTGGGAATCGAACCCGGACATTCTAGCTGTGAAGCACGAGCTCTAATCGCTGTACTACCGTCAGCTAATCAGCACATGAACAGAAAAAAACCCCACCCTAATTATAGGCTGTATTGTACAAACTTTAAAAGAAGTCCTAAGTTCAAAAGGTACCTATTCTCATTGTCCACTGCTTTATAGTGATATTTTGTAGCCTAATTGTGCACTATTATCAAATTTACTCAGGATATGAATAGGTTTACAGTAATATAAAGGGAGAACATCACTCACAATAGATCTGAAAACATTGTTAACCGTCATAACTACAGTCTCCCTACATAACATTTGATCAAAAATAAAGACTCACAGGAAAAAATACAAAGACCTAATGCATTCGCTCAAAGTAGAGCAAATGTTAATTTTCACATTAAACAAGGCAGCACGAGGCATCAGCCTCACGGTTCTGTGAGCTGAGGGGACATAAGTGGGACATGCTCTGTGGAGAAGAGAGGGAGGAACGCATGACCATGAAACCTCTCTTTGTCTCTGCTGGAAAAAATCCGGAGTTTAAATGAATTAACGCAAATCCAATTGGAACATAGCGACAACTCCTCCGTGCATTCCTGTGCGCTCAAAAAACCCTTGTGTTGCCTCATTTTGTACGAGTGGCCAAAGTATGGAGATTAGCACGCGATGAGGGTAGAAAACGCCTCTCGTAGAGTTCAAGCCCACTCATGTGACTCCGGATCACGCTCGTCTCTCCCTGCGCTTGTTGACCCAGTAACTAAAGGGGCGACGTGTAGTCTTTACGGGTCCCTTCAGTCTCCCACTGTGGGGTTCACACGGTCCAAAACCCCAGCAAGACACCGAGAAAGAAAGGGCGGCTGCTGCAAATCCAACTTCCTCCCATCTCTCTGTTCCCCAAGAGCGATGACACGCTGCTCTAAACGCTCTAGTCCACTTGACGAGGTAGTCCATTTAACGAAACTGAGCTGAGAACATAGGATCATAAACACAAGGTTTATTCACGGAGCGAACATTAATTCTCCATAATGGCGCTCATTCATCACCATCCTGTCTGAGGCTCGCAACAGCCCGAAGCGCTCCTGTGATCTCATCCATGCCGTGTATAGATGCATACAGTAGGACAAAAACAAGATGCACCAACTAACACAGTAACACCAAAAAAGCCACTCATGACATTCAGCCACGGACCACAGCGCTCAGTCTGACCTCCATTCTAGTCACATGTCCACTAACCAAGCAAGATTTCCCACATCGGACAGCAGCGTTTCAGGACAGTTCACGCACTCACAAAGAGAGAAAGGAAAGAAGAAATCCAACTCACATTCTGTCTCCGGGAACAAGCAAGCGGCTCTCCACCATCATATCGGGCAGAAAATCCAGATTGTACGATGAAGTCATGTTGCCTGCCGGCCCAGCTTGTGTGCTTGTGTGCTTGTGTGTGCGTGTATGTGTGTGTGTGTGTGTGTGTGTGTGTGTGTGTGTGTGAGCGCGCGCGCGCGCGTATGTGTGTGTGCGTGTGCCCGCACAGTAAATGTGTGACGGCCAGTAAGCGCGCCTTCGCCTTGCCGCTGTAGAGCCCTGTCTGATAAATACAGGCGCGTCACTCTCACTCAAACTGCGCCTGGCCACGAAGACGGAGAGGGACAGGTGCACCAGCCGTGGCCCCCAAAGGCAGTATAGCCAGCCGCACACTCTTCGTCCGCATTCAGCAGTTGTCACATTCTCCCCTTCTCGCGCGCCCCCATTCGCGTTTTCTTTTCACCGGTTTTGTTTCGCCCGGTCTTGCCTGCAAATCCGCTCTGCCACAGCGCGACTGTCAAACTGGGGGAGAGCCAGGTGCCGAACAGGAGGCGTGGCCCGGAACGCTGCAGCTGATCTTTAACTGTTGGGTCTCCTCGGCTCTGTGAGTTGTCTATGCGTCTGCAACTGCAATAATGGAGCTCTTATGGGACAGAGTGACTTCAAAACACTATATATGAAGTGTCTCAAGTCAGAGGCAGTGCGCTGGCACTAGATGAGAAGTCTGCCAATCAAACTCTGTCTAGACATGCTTTTTATGGTAAATCAAATAGGCTATATAGCCTTTTTAGACACATAAGCAAACAAATATCCAGTGAACATCAGTGGATTTAGCAAATAGACCTAATTAATCAAAATAGCATTAATTGTAATAATAATTAAAAAAAGAAAAGAAAAGAAAAAAGAAATGATGTGATTTCTTGAGTCAAGTTGTTGTTGTCTCAAACAATATTTTACATCATATAAGGTCTGAACAAGTTTGGAGGAGCAAACTTCACAGGGGTAGTTGTGTTATAATGAAGCATCACATATTCATATGCAGAATTGCTGAGTCGGTTTATTTAGTGTTAATTGTCTGGACCCTTGGTATGGATCCCTTTGGAACAATAGTGGGGTTGAATGCACCACTGTGCAACGTCTCTCTGTTGCTCCACTTCCTCCTCTACTGGAGAACAGACATACTCTCCAGTAAAATAATGAGTCTCTCTTAGACAGAGAGACAGCTCTCTGAGGGAAAGAATATGAGTATCTGGGTCAATGGGAAAAATGCTCAGTATGCACACATAGAGCTGGGTAAGTGTATGATGTGGGTGGGACTTGGCCCGCAGTACTGCTTGCGGGTCAGCTTGGGTGTCAAAAGTGTGGATGGAAAAGGCAGATCTTATGCCTCAGGGTTGGAACTGTCCCAAGAGTGGTGATAACCCATATGTTGACCGCACTTGATCTTTCACAGGGATGTAAAGGGTTATCATGTAGCCCATTGCCCACACTATGCAAGCAACAGTCCAGAACTGACTGTTTAAATTAATCAGGATAAACCGACTCCTTCTACACACAATATTTGAGTTTAGGACCAGCACAAAAAGATAATGTACTATCCTTTGAGCAGTCAACTCTCATAGCACTGTATATCCATTCTCCTCCTGTTGTCGCTTTTGTGTTCTGTCCCCCAACCACCCACCATTTCTTGTCTGTGCCGTTATCAACAAAGAACCCATGTTCTGCCAGATCCTGCTCATGGCAAGGTCTGCCTTTGTCCTCTCGTGAACTCCAGTTTGTCTTTCTCACCTCCTTTCCCTCCATCTTGTTTATTTCTATCTTCTCCCTGCTCCTTCATCTCACTATCTCCCACCTCAGGCTGGGGGGCTCAGCTGCTCAACAAAATAAATCGATCCCTTAAAGTAGGAAAGGGGAAGACCGGATGAGGCGTTTTACAGACAGAAATAGTATGTTTCAAACAGCAACAACAAAAAAAAGAAATACAATAAAGTCAATCTCTACTTTTGTTTGTTTTTTGCTGGTATATTATTCACAAGGGAGAATTGTGGGTTGCTGATTGCACCGGCTTTTCACATGTGAATATTTAATGATGACCTCATGAATAATTCAGAAAGGCAAGCAGTTGTGCTTGAGTGTAAGTGGGCATGGAAGAAGCGCAGAATCAGACAGACACCGACTGCACATATCCTGTCCACACAAACATTCAGAAAACCCTGTCTGACCTTTCATCTCTACAAGTGTGATATCCTGTGGGATGTGCACACATGAGAATATTGACATAGAAATATGGATAAAACTATTTTCTAACGTCTTTAGATATACTTCTTCAATAATAACAATCGTAGTGTACACTGATTTTCTTACTGCTTTCACACTACAAGTGTGAGAAAAATCTGAAACTTTTGCTGTAGACTACAGCCAAAAATACATTTTATCATTTGCATTCTGCCTTTTCTAAATATAAATTAAGACAGAGAGTTTGCCTTACAGACTGGAAGAACAAGTTTATTCATTTGTCCCTTTGTGTTACTTTACTTACTTACTTTTTCTATATGGTACCAAGTTGAGGAAAGGTCTAAGAGGTCTGAATCACAGCAGCTTGGGAAGATAAGAAGTCACCTTGTAAAAGAAGGATTCTTATGCAAAAGCTTATTACCATGTTACAGTACACTGCGGTTCTCTCATCAAAAACATATGGAGTTGTTTTTCGGCCACTAGCGCATTTTTGAATCTCCCCCAGTGGTTATTCTTAGCACTGCAGCGGCACCTCAGAGAAAGCTCCTGTTCCCAAAGAGCTCCTCCTGAGGTCGGACGTAAATGCTTTCCTCACCTCTCAATCTCTTCTTAATCATCACAGAAAAAAACAAAAAACACTTGCCATTTACTACTGCCACACGGGCCACCTGGTCTTTTTCCCCCCTCTGAATCGAAACAGCTGCGCAGCGAAGGGGGCAAGAAGAAGAGGAGGGTGGGAGGGGCTTAGAGTGACATCGCTTGAAAAATCGGGAAATTAAACTACTTTTGTTTTTGCTGATTTAGATCAACATTGCATTTCGAACTAAGCGTAAGATCGTGATAACGATGTATTTGATATTATTAGAACTTTAAGAAGTTTAAGCTTGAACCGTTGAGATGTCTTCGCTCACATATCAAGAAATGTGAGAATGTTTATTTTCTTGTTTATTATGCTAAATAATATTGAAATATTTATTTTTCTGTGTCCAAATGATGACAAGAACACACAAATCCTCTTGTCGATTTGATGTTGTTTGTCTCTCTCCATTTCCACCACAATCCTCTCACTTTTTCTGTGGTGAGGACACAATGTCCCAATACAAATTTGAGATCTACCTGTGAGACACAAAATCCTCACTCCCCACCTGATTTGCACATGATCTGACAATGCTAAAATCCACAACAACTCCTTTTTAGATACACCTCTCCCTCTAGTGCCTTTAAAGGCTGCATGAAAAACGAGTGTGCAGTAATACAATACAAACCATAACATCCCACACTGAGATGAAGATATTACTTTTAACAAATAGCCAAGAAGCCCCGTAGAAACAGTAGAAAAATAACACCGTAGTTGCATCCATGGTATCACTAAAGGGCTCTGCCATACACTGATTCTGTCTGACAGATGCCCTTTGACCCAGTCACTGATCCTCATTCACTGCTGCAGTCTTCACCAGTGATCCTGACACAACTGTTCACACACACACCTGTCCTTGTGACCTGATATCTGCCATTGAAAATGACCCAGGGCAGGTTAGGTTACATTGCAATATGATCCATTATTTTAGATACAGGATTTGTAATTGTTATGGTATTAACATAAAAATGAGCTAGTGTTTTTCTTCCCAGTCAGAATAAAAATGGTGCTGGTATGGACAGGCTTCTTTAATATGCATGAAGTATTATGGAAGTATTTTTCAGTCCACTCAGTCCCTGTCCGCTCCACCTGCAGTGCATCAGTGCGGCCTGCAGCGGTAATTGGCCAGTGAGAATCCCCTCCATTCATCACCATGGCCCTGTTCCCCGCCATTTGTCTCTCTCGGCCTCTTCTGTCCCCAACTCTGACCACTCTCTCCCTCAATTTCCAATTTTGCCCACTCCACCACCTCCCCACCCATGCTGTCCCCCCCCCCCAAACCGCCTCCCCTCTCTCTCCTGCTCTATCTCCTCATTAAAGTGGGACCCAGGCAGTGGCGGTCACTGCCTCTCATTTATTTTCATTTGAAACTGGTGCAGCTCCACTGATCCTCTGGGGCTGCAGGATGGTGTCATTCTGATAACAACCAACACACAATCAACACACTCACACACACAGAGGTGGGTGAGAGAATCCAGCACATGAGCCAAATACGCACACAGGAAAGGGGTGCACAATTACACTCATGTGCACTTTCACAGAAGATAAAGGGAGGTGTATCCACCTGCAAATAGATGTGCTTTCACACCCATTTCAATTCATTTTCACACACGTTGCATGTCTGCAAGCTCTGGTGTCATGTGCCTTCCCCTCAGCTGATGTAGGCATCCATTTAAGATTTTTGCGTCTTTCCATTCCCCATTTTTAAATCTGACTTGTAAACAAAAATGACAAGGTTTGAACAAAATGGCACCACCCTAAAAGTCACTTGTTCCATTTCCAGGGTTGCTACAGGTGGCAGCAAATCATTATTTCATGCTTTTTTTAATACCATTTTAAAGCTTAACGCTATATTTTCAATGCAAATCATTTTAAAATAATTTAAAAAAAATAATAGAAATTAAAAAAAAAAACATCTCGACATAATTCCATTCATAAGATTTATAAACATTCGATCAAACAGAGGATTAAGGGGACATTTTGATATTCAAAACCAACTGGAAACTTTTGAGGAAAAGAGGGTGTAAAATGAACTCAGTAAAAATTGTTGAGCGATGTCATTTAGTAGGTTCTTTTTGATGACTTTTAAGGCTTTCATGTTCACACAATTCTTTTAATGACTTTTAATGCCCTGTTTAGATCCCAAACTAATAACGTTTCCTTTGGCTCCATCCGGATCTGAACATTTGCAGTAATTGCACAGCTTGTTTATTTCTCAACCGAATAGCTGATCAATTAGTCAGTTATTTGGCCTTTTTCAATCCTTTTTTGTATATTGAAAGATTGGAAATGTTGACTAAAGCATCTGAAGGTATCTGAACCTGGGTCCACCAGTTGGGGACCCCTAGGATAAATGTACAATGACTGAATGAAGAATCTATTATGTAAGGTGACATAGCAGGAACGAAAAAATGTATCTCCTCACCTGAGCTATTATTGATTTTGTTTTTTAGCCCAGCCCAACGTTCTGCACGTGTGTGTCCATGTGTTGTATCAGAGTTGAGTTCAAAGAAGTCTGACTGACATGGTTTGATTGAAAAGGTGTTCGTCTGATTAAAGCGTTGTAGTAGAGACAAGGTGAGCTCTTTGTGTGGGTGCCTGTTTCCCCCCCACCATTCACAAATACTGCCGAGGTGAGGGAGGGGATGGGATTAAGAAGCTGTTTCAATGGCCATTGGCCCGACAAATCAAAGCCGTAATGGGAGGGAGAGGCAATGACTCCAAACTACGGGTCATATCTTTAATAGCATTCTAATATTCCCCACACCATTAGATGTGAAGACAGAGAGGTGAGAGAGGATGGGCAGTCCCACTGTAAAAATGACAAGGGGCAGGCTAACTGAAAACGATTTGCAGTGAATTAGGGCTTTGTGAATAAGCGTTAGAAGGGTAGAGCGTTCATCCTTGAATTTAAAAGGTCAGTGATTTGTACATAATAACGTGTCTATGAGCAAGACCTTGCCTATGTGTAAATGTAGTGAGAGAGTGATGGGAGTTGTTGCTTCTGTCAGTCTACCTCAGGGCAGATGTGGCTGTGTACAGCGAACGAACATTGAAATGTAAATGTCTACTTTGATGATTAAGCTGATGATACTTTTGTCGTTGTTGTTCTACATAAAATAGAAGAGTTTAAGGCCCCGGCGTCCATACAGAGTCGAGCTCAGGACTAATCACAAAGATATTTTATGCATGCGCTATAAACAGTCTTGTTCTATTTTCTGTGGTAGCGTCACAGCGCCCCACGCAGTTCTGGCAGATGAATCGTTTTACACTCATGAGTGGATCCACCTGGAACCACACATTTACTGAGTTGGCTCCGTGTTTATAGAGAATGTTTCAAAATTATATGCGTTTTGAACACCTTTAACAGAGGTCTGAATCAGTGGCTGAGGTTGGGCCAAAGTCACACACATGATGCTGTATGAAATGTAAATTGTTGATGTTCAAAGCCCAACTACATGTGTTTTGTTGAAAAGCCTCCTGGACAAGGACTGGAAATTAGCAGGTTTGCTTTAACACTTTTAACAGTGCACCTGTTTTTCCCAATGCTCGTACTCATTTCATTTTGTACAGAGGGTCTGGATCTTCACAATTGAGCTCCGTTATCAGGTGGGAGGGGCGAACTCCTTTGAAACGATTGGATCTGATCTTCGCTAGCGTTTGGTCGTGACGTATGTAATGCGTCCGAGTGAGTGAAGCAGCTATCATAACTCTTGGGAGCATTCCTTGTGCAGGCGTGCCGGAAGACGTTTTTGGCAGGGGGTGCGGGGGTTATAGAATTGTATAGATATTATGTAACACAAGGCAGAGCAGGCTCTGTATTCTGCAGGCATCTAATGCAGCAGTTTATTCTGGAGCATCAGCGCTATAAGTCAAGCTAAAGTTAGCATTTGATCTGTTGTACAAAAACAACAGGCCACAGAAAGGTTTTATACAGTCACTGACCAATGGGGCACAACAGCAAAAGTGTTCATAAATACCACACACCTTTTATCATCCCAAAGACTTCACCGAGGAACACCTTGAGACGCAAAAGTGAGGTTCATGCAGCACGAGGGAGGGGGAGAGCGCACATGGGTCGCAGTTACTGTACAGTAATACACGTTTTTTTATTACTATTAAAATTATCCCTCTCTTCATCCTTCACCCAAACAAGGCTTTAGGCTTACAATGTTGTGGAATAGAATGAAACAGCTACCAGATATATTCATAAGCTATCATTTTATTGTCATTGCAATTTTTCAAGCTTCGTCACCAGGGGGTGCTGCAGCACCTGCCGCACCTCCACTTCCGGCGCCCCTGTCCTTGCGCATTCCAAGGCTTCAATTTTAATTTCTGGATATTTGGGAGCCGAGCCAGAACGGATTGAAGAGCTTCCATTACTTTCGTATCCACTGTCATTGCCAAACTACAACCAGCAAATGCGGCGCCAATGCTTGACGTCACCTACAACACCCGCCTCCCCCGCTCGCTGAATGGTAGGTTGAAATTCAACCGATGAAACGCAGCCACTGAGATCAGGCCCAGACGTACGTGTAGGGAAATTATATTTGACCGGAGTTTACGGATGGCTAAGGCCAGGCTAGTCCAATGCTATTGTTTTGTCCATATCAGCTAAATAAATAAATAAAATGTATTTTATTGGTCTTCAAAGGACTATTAAACAAGCCCTATTTTCACTCAATTCTTACAAGTTATAGTTTTTCAAGTGCACTGAGAAATGGAGTTGCTTTAAAGACCAGCTTTAACTCATGTCTCGAGAGAGCTCTCAGGATGTTGTATTTTCTGGACTGTAAGAAACATAAAACGAAATGAAAATATTGAGTGTTGACATCACAGATTATATCAGCCACTCTGGCGGCTTTAAATCTGACATGGCATAGGCCCCAAGCACAAACATTACAACCAGCAGTCATGTATGATCTACAGCACAACAGCATGGAAACGATCGTAGAGAGACATAACTTATATGCTAACTCTTTGTTTTGTGAGAGCTTATGCTGTTACATGTTTTTCATAAAATATAATCTAAAGCAGCAACATAGGCAACAATGGAACATTTTAATAATAAATATTGATAAAAATTAATATCTGAATTTAATTGTGTGTTTTACAAAGAGCACATTTCCCCGAAAGTATATTTTTAAAGCTAGCATACATTTTACCATTTCATTTTACGGAATTATTCTTAACGGGCAAAATGATGATGTACTTTAAACCCCATTCTTGTTTTCTTTAATCCTTTTTTAAGAATAGTCGACTAGTTGGAATATTTTAGTCTTTAGAACTTGCAGTATTGTAATTCGGAGTTTAAAAGTCAAATCTTGAGCCGACAATAAGAATCCATATTCATGGGTCTGTGGGTGGAATAATACAGGTATGGAAATCAGCTGCAAAGAAAACAATCTCTGTACCATGTATATAAATAAAAATGAGACTTATGTTTTTTGTAAGAGTCAAGGGTAAAATGTCTCTAACTGCCAACAATAATGACAGTGAAAACAGCAATATCTTCCTGTATTCGTCAGAACTTGCTGCTGCACTGCAAAAGCTTCAAACAGGAGGGAGACAAAGAAAAATACCCGCAATCGTTGGATGTTTCGGGTGAGCGCGCAAACAGGAAAGCAGTAAGCAATGCCCTGCTATCTACAACTGCACAGAGCTAGAGTCCAGGTGGGATCAGTACCCCTCTCCCGTCAGCTGTCTCAAATGAAGGGACGAGAAAGCGCGGGTAAGCCCCTACTCGGATACACTCACACTGGCAACTGTTCAACAATGGCACACCTCAGTTAGACATGTTACAATCCCCAGGAGAGTCACAGCATCTGGGTCAGAAAATCTACTTAGCGCTCCACAGCTGCTCGTTCCTGGATCCAGCAGCAGTACTCAGACATTGTCCCAGTATGAACAAGTGAACAAGAGTGCAAAAGTAACTACAAATTGAATCTAAATGGTGGGAAGGGACCTACTGCTAACTTTTGCAGAGGAAGCAAAGGTTAAAACCCGATAAGATATTTTCAAAAATATACCATTGCCAGTAATGTTCAATTTGACTTATTACCATAAAGATTTACACTTTTTCTGGTAATCCTTCACACTTAGTTCTCTCTGTCCATGTCCCTCTTTCAAAGCGGTGGACCGGGGAGGCCCCAAGAGCTTGCCTGGCTGAAGTAATCCCTTGTGACAGTTCAGCTTACCCTGTTGTGTTATGGGACTATTTGAGCTATAGCTCGGCCCGCACTGGACTACAAGCATGTCTGGAAGGGCATGGCATAGCACCATGGCAGCATTGTACATTCCTCCTCTCATAGATGAAATTATAAGGAGGTCATCAAAATGTGTACTCTGATTCAAATATGAAATGTAACGTAAACAAACAAAAAACATTTGTCAATAATAATTCATTATCTGCAGATGATTGATTATTAAATACATCTCAGGGTTAGGATCAGGATTCCCCTCTTAACCCCCCTCGTTCACTGCCTCGGCCGTTTTCCCAGCGTGCCTTGACCCTCCTCTGCTCCTCCTCCTCCACCTTACCTCATCTCTACTCTGCTCACCGAGGCTCGTTGTTCAGTGGCTGCCTCAGACCTCATCCTCTACCACCAAACTGTCCAAACTCCAGGAGGAAGACTCTCCTACATTCATTCATCACGCCCATGTATTTCATACCGTTGATTTGCTGTCTTCTGCCAGGGTCTGAACCATAGACTGTAAAAAATAATAGACAGCTCCTCCTCACTCCTCCCCGTTTGCCATAATAACGGAGCATGTTTCTTAAAAGGGCATAAGGGCGGGATCTTCACTATAGACTCTACAACATTTCAAGTCCTCGTCGAGTTCATTCCACAGATCACAGGAGGAATATCTAGCTGTAGAAAGTTTAGGAAAATTAGAAACCAGGCTTTAAAGTTGTTTTTAATGTGTCTAAAGTGCAATGGGGAACTAGTGGCCATATGGAGGTACTACAGGAATGGCGGCCCCTAGTGTCGTGGTCTCGAAGCAGAGCGGCCAGCAGCCATTGGTCTGAGCACCAAACATGATTCATGTCCAATAAACCTCTTCTAATACCGCTTTGTTTTTGTGAGTTTTTTCCAGGTTGAATTACAATTGGGGCGTCATTGACTCCGAGTTTAAGCGTTTGCTCACAAACAAAAAAGCTTCCAGTTAAATCCTAGCTTTGAACGTTATTGCGTTCTTGGGCAGGACAAATCCCGCAACTGCATCAAGTATTAATACTGTTTTAGTAGTATGTGTTTGCAATTTAATAAAGTCAACTTCCGTGAGCTCAAATGGTTTTGCTTAAAGACCTGCATCATCACTCTATCCCACCTAGCTTAGCCCAAAGACTCCCTTCCAGAGACCATGCTTGTCACAATCAGGTAGACATCTTATGGACCATGGACCCGAAGAAAGCTCTGCCCGCTCCATGTGCCTGCCACATCACAACTCCCCACAGGAGACTGAGACTGAAGATACAGCCGGGGAACTGCTGATTAAATATTCATTTCTTTGTTTATTATGATTTATGCATGTTTCGCAGAGCCAGGAACAGAAAAATACGGTGTGCAAAACAGCTTCATTAGTACATATTGTGTGCATGTGTGTGTACAAAACCTATGCGTGTTGTTAAATGTGCGTTTGTAGTGAGCTGGCAGCTGGGGATAGTTAGAATTATGGATTGTCCGTGAGCTTCATCAGAATAATTGGCATACGGGGGCAAAAATTGTCTCCAAAAACACCTGCATTTCACCAAAATAACACATTGAAATGGAAATTCCTCAAATCGTCTAGTGTGGTTTGGCCGCAGTCATTAAAATTCAGGGCACTCTTTTTCTAACTTCTAACTTAATTATCCATTTCCACCTCTGTTGTTTGCCATTGAAATCAGATTGGCCTCTCATTGCTCTGTCGGATCCAAAACAGATCACAGGCGTGCGGGGGAGACAAATATTTACTCATGGGGTGCGCGCAAAACAATGGTCAATAATGGTAGATAAACGGTCAGAGCCCCGCAAACACTGATGGTAGAACAACCTCATGCACTAAAATACACAGATGCTTCTGGTTGGTCCGGCCATCCAAGACTATAAGCTTTTTTTCCTTCAAAGATTCATTGTCTGGAGTTTCATCAACACATCACAACAAAATCTTGGTTATTCACATTATTTTGCTAATAACAACATTCTTCATTTAGTCTAACACATGTTCTTTTTCCTTATATGCAAAATTACAGTCAAGGCATTGCCCTTTTAGTGCAATGTTAATAACAAATAAATTAGATTCAAACTGGAATGCAAAACATCTGGGTAACTAACAGAACTCAGGCTAATATGTTCATGCTCAACAGGCTGTCTGAAAGCTCTGCAGTCCACTTGCCCTTGGTGTTCAATGTCATGTAACAACTAAGCAATTTCAAATCCATTCTCCTCTAAATCTATTTCCTCCATAATGAAGCTCTGCGAAAGCTGCTATCTGTCTGTTTGTGCCTCCTCCACCTGCTCCCTACCTCTGTGGCAAAAGCTCCATTGGACATTAGGGACATATGGCACCAACTTGGCCAGACATGACCTGGAGGTTACTCTGGCAACCGCGTGTTCAGAGCACGCCAAGTGTAGCATCCTCAAATAACAACCTTTTTGCAGCACCACATGTATGACTTGCAGGAACACAATAAGAGTTACATATGGCTGACTGGCTAGCTGCTCTTGCCTCACAGCAATAAAGTCCCGGTTGGAGTACAGAACTAGATCAATCTGCATGAAGTTTTCAAGTTCTCCCCTAGTCTGGGTGTGTTTTCTTTGGGCACTCTAGTTTCTTCATTACCCCAAAACAAGTGCAGGATATGCCTCTAGCTACAGTATGTACCACTGGTCAAACAATGATACTTATATTGTTATTTTGCCTGGCCAAATCAACCAGACTTTCTTGCATTGTGTTATTTGAGTTACAGACAAAGATATGGACTAACTCGTGGTGACTCGAAGCAAGTATCCGATTAAAGAATGTTTACAATCTAATGACCTAAATGTGTTGTTGAGGCCAGCGCTCTCCTCTGCATGCCAACCTGTGTCTCTGCCTCCCTAACACACTCTGACAGTGAAAGGTCAGAGCCCATTGGCTACACAGGGGGCACTAAGTGATGTAAAGGGTTGTCATAGTAACATGCAGTACTCTGTGATGGTGCCGAGGGATTTATGAGCCAAACACAAGGCGGGACCCTAGGATCTAAAGAATTGGGACTTGACTAGGTCTACTGAAAGTGTGCAGAACAACAGTGCCCCCGTCTGAGGCCTGAATGTGCTGAAATTGACTGGCAGCTTACAGGCCCGGCAAATGGCAGAGGTGTGCCTAGGCCAGTGACAATAAGGCAGATCTGCATGTAAGCTGACAGAGGCCTAGAACAGGCAGTTGTGAGCAACACAGTTATGTCTGTGAGCCTGCATTTTGCTGAGCTTGGCTTAACTTTAATAAAAGGAGGATTACCAAGGTCTGAAGGCACCTCTCAGGCCCCTCTCCAGTCGAGCGACTGGTGAGGGTTGACTTCTTTCAGCTCAGTCTCTCCTTCGCTCCCTTTTCTTTGCGGTCCTCAGTATGCTCATCACGTTCAACTAGAATTAAAAAAAAACTGGCTTTCTTCCTGTCTTTCACTTTTCATTTTCCCCAGCTACTCTATGTAGAGTAGGAACAAGCACCAAACATGGATAAATTATTTAGATTTTCTTTCTCCAAAGAGCAGGAAAAATGTTTGACTCTGCAGTTTAAAAGAAAAGGCAATGGAGGGAATAGAAATAAAAAATTACATTAGATACAACATTCTGCAATCAGCCCGCAATATGAAGAATTAATCTTATCTCTCACCTACAAAACTGAGAGAGATGTGTCACCACAGACTCAGAGAAAATAAGAACTCTCTATTGCATTGTCATTCAGCCATTGTTGCGGCAGATACCTCCAGATAAGTGGATGTATTGTTGCCACTGACAATGTCATTATGCGACTGTAAACAAGTTAGTTGGATGCAGGTTAGGATGAACTATGGAGGGCCAGAAGGTCGCAAAGACAATCTGGGATGAAAGTATCCAAGGCCCTCAGGAATTGATAAGACTTCTGTTTCAACTATGTCCTCTCCCTCACCCTGGTTTACCCCCCACTCCCGCTCCAAAGCCAAGGACAGGCATATGCTTAGAACAAAGCTCCTGTGCTGCCTCCTAATCTAGTCTTCTGTACTGTAACAGCAGCAACAATTTTCACTGCAGGTCACTCATAGAGCATGGCTGAGAAGGCAGAGTATCTATGTTTTCGGAGCTATTTAGCAGGAATATAGTTTGACATGCCCGGTTCATTCCACCATAGTTTCTTTTTATTTTTCTCCGTCAACAATCGCATTTTTGACCCGCTAAACGTCGACGAAAACTCACCGGATTTGGGTCATTTGGGTGGTGTGAAAATTGATCGAAATAGACGAATTGGCAATGGCCAAAACAAAATGGCTCGACAGCACCCCTCAAAGTGGACCCCTATTCAAATCGGGACGCGTGTTTTTGGGCGTAGGCCAAAACCATTCGGTACAGTGAAAGTGGACATCAAGACAACCCAAAAACTGAATTAGAGTGCCACACCCCGATGCACAGGAAGTCGGCCATTTTGGCTTGAAATCCAGAAACCCTCTGGACTCATCTTATCCCTGGTTTTTCATCGGAATAAGATCACATTTGCCACAGTGCGTCTAGACATATTGAAATTCAAGAATTGGCCACGGTTTGTAAAACTGTTACACCGTCTCCTCATAACGCCGCGGCGAAGAACTCGTAGGTTTCGTGTATTTTCGAAGACAGCTCACACTCACAGGAATAAGCCGACAGAGCTCATATTCAAGTCACTAATGCACCACCCGAAACTGAACAGAACGCAGCCATTAACATATAGCCTGCTCCCAGGATAGCGCCCCCTAGCTATACCTTGAAAACTGCAGTTTGGATTTTATTTAATACAACATTGCCAGTATGTTCTAAACACTTACTCAAACTCATTACAGTCATGTCATATTTTGTAAGATGTGGGCGTGGCCAAGGTAAATGTCTCAAAAATGGCACATTATCGTTTATAAATCGAACATGCATTGAAATATTGAGCTCACACTCGTGTCACTAATGCACTAACCCAAGCTGCACAGAACGAACTCATTAAAAGACCAACTTCACCACAGTACAGCGCCACCTACTGTATCTATACTTTGAAAATTTTAGTTTGTACGATTTATATGAAACGTTGCAGGTATATTCTACACATTAAAACAAACACAAAAATATATTACATATTTGATATTTTTAAGATGTGGGCGTGGCAAGGCTAAATGTCCCATAGACTGCATAATATCCTTTATAATTCGCACGTACCTTGTCAGATTGAGTTGGAAATTTAATCACTTATGAATTGGATGAAAATGAATCCATTCTCATGACAATAGAGATGGTCCATGCTATAGCACACCCTAAAACAGGGATAAAGCTAGTGTGAATTGTGAGGCTGGAGACAAACTCGAGTCTGGGTGGTCGCAACACCGTTTGAACAAAAGTGAAAACTAAAATATATTCTGATTCTCCATGCCATACTGATCAAAAAAGTCCATTACAACATGCCTCTATCTCGCTTTATTCTTTCTATAATTAGGCCCGAACCGGACGAAGTCCCCGGCAAGCAACTATTGTTTTTGGTTTTCTAAAATTTTTCTCCGTCAACGAGCGCATTTTGACCCCCTAAATGTCGCCGAAAACTCACCAAATTTGGTGGAGACATTCGGGTGGCGTGAAAATGTATGGAAATGGACGAATTGGCCACGCCCAAAACAAAATGGCTCAACAGCGCCCCCTCAAAGTTGACCCCATTCAAATGAAAATGTGCGTTTTTCGACATAGGCTCAAACCCTTTGGCACAGTGAAAGGGGACATAAGGACAAACCAAAAACAGAATTGGAGCACCACACCCGGAGGCACAGGAAGTCGGCCATTTTGCCTGTTAAGTGGCCCGCCCATCCTCCGTGAAAATAGCCAGAGTTCTTACTCTGTTAGAGTTTCGCCTGAAATTCGTCAATTCCCCCAATTCCCCCTTTATTCACAAAAGCTACAGTTTTAGACTCGTACGTATTTACACTACCCCTCTGTCACAGAAAGAATCTTTAATCTGCACGTTTTTTGCTCCAAATTCAGCTTTTTTGGACTGTACAATCACAGGAAGTTCAGATTGGCTGTTTCCTGTCCGTCTCTCTGTGTGTTCCTCGTACTATATGGGGCTCGCCAAAATATTGCTTCATCTATCGAGAGTTCTGTGGGGCTGGAGCACCCTTTCAAATCTTTGGGAGAATTTGCCCTAATTACAAAATTATTCAATAACTATTGCCTAAATTGTAATTCTGTTTTCTGCAAATACACGAGTGCGGGGTGTTTCATAAGGTTAATATAAAATCAGCTATGTCATTTGCTCAGCCTGTGTAGCTCCATAGGTAGAGTGCTGTGTTCCCAACCATGAGACTGCTGGATCAATTCCAACCTTGACTTTTTTGTTTTTGTTTTTTGACTCGGCACCTACTGGGAAGAACATGAATCGGTGCCTAAGGTCCACCCTTATTGAAAACAGGGACAAAACTGTTTCAATTTTCAAAATTGTGGATTAGCTTGAAGCTAAAAAAGTTGTCCCACTTCCCGACTACACCTAATTCATTGAATCATTTTGTAATCAAGGCAAATTCGCCTGGGTGCCCAAAGATTTGAGTGGGTGCTCCAGCCTGCAGCACACACGAGTTCGGTGCCTACAAATAGAACTACGTGAAAAGGACTTCCATGGAATTTGGCACATCTGTCCAGATGCTGTTTTGCCTGGTGGCTTCTCCCGAGTATTGCAGTTCACTGGCTTTAGAAAGTATTTCAACTATAGAACGAGTGAAAAGCACAGCTGAGGTGAGTGTGAGGCTGGGGCCTTGAGGCTGACGCAAGAGTGGGCTGGCACTGGAGCTACCTGGGGTAAGATTGAGACCGGGGTGTGACGAAGCCTCAGGCGACACCCATGTTGGGTGTGAGGCCGAGGCGAGAGCAGGTTTTGGGCGAGAGCGAGCAGGTGCGGTCGCAAGGGGGGACTGCGCCAGGGGCGAGGGCCTTTATCGCCGCTTGCGGCTTTAATTTATAGTTGAGTTTGTTTATTCATTCACACAATCAGTGACATTCAGTCACAGGTAAAAAACGGTTACTAGAACTTAATATACAACAATAAAAACATACCACACAAAGGAGCGCAATTGCAATAGCTAAATAAAGAAAAACAACAGACATTTGATTTAGTCCGAGGAATATCAAATGCAATACTAGAGACTAGCTAGTGTTTGATTTTATAGTTCGATAACATCTGCCCAAAGGCAGAAAATATTATGTACCTTTATAGAAATGTGAAAATGATTTTAACCCCAATATATGTCCAATCAACAGACTCAGGCTTGCAAACACAGATACAGCTTATGCATGTCACTGTCTTACTCTGATGTGAACATTGAATGATGTCATCCCAGGCCTATACATCGTAGACACAGTGAGGAGTTTCTGGTAAATGTAGCCCCAAGTCTGTTTTATTTAGCCACTGTGGAAGAGAGAACACACAAAGAAAGAGTCTGGACATGCAAGAGAAGAAGTTAATTTACAGGAATGATTGGGAAAGACAGTTTGGCTCAACTGTCTGAAATAGATGCGCGGAAGTAAGACTGCTCTGAGCTGTTGTTTGTGGCAGTTTTGGCAAAGCATTCTGTCATATTAGAAACAATACTTTAGAATAAGAATAAAGAAGGCTCATTCATGGCCCTTGTGGTCCTTGGGCTAAGGTTTATACAATCAACACAGATGCTTTAATATGTTAATCCCTGCATTTTGCATTTTAAAATCTCTATTGGGTTATTAGTATGGTACTCTTGAAATCTCAGAAATCTTAATGGTTTTGACAACAAAATCTATTCCAGTTTACTACACACAGTTATACATACATTTACATGGGTGTCATTTCGTTGAAACGAGTGCCAACTTGGGGACATCTAGCTAGTGTACATCATATCAGTCATATATCAATAATCTAAACACCATCTTCATTGAGGAGCAATGCCATCTTCATTGACGTTGCTATTCTATTACATGCTTTCCATTCCAAGAGATATTCCTGAAGTGATGCCAATTAACCTAGTTAGCTGAAAAGTGCTGGGCTTGGATTTTCCTTATTAGTGCAGCTTACTTCTTACAGCTCCTTTGTTCCCCTGCCCCTAGTCTCGAAACATGACATGTTGTTTATGTCTATTCTTAATAGAAGCAGAACTATTTTATTTTATTTTAATTCATTCAAAAGTATTTATATATAAAGCTAGCTTTCTAATTAATTCATGAATACTTTTTGGAGGATGGCGTTGCAGTGCATAGTCCTTGTCCTATTTGCAGACATTCGGGAGATTAATTTGTCCGCTTCCATTAGTGGGAAGCTGCTGTCATGGCTGCTCAATTATGCCTTAACAAAAATGAAAAATACAAAGACACAGGTGGCATCTATCATGACAAACGTGGATAGGACTGTTTACATTTAGCGGACAGAGACAAATATGATGTTTTTTAAGATGTGCTCAGGGTCAGGTGTGCTCTCCGCAGTGGCTGATGGCTCATTAATAGCAAAAGTCCTCCCGTTTCCACAGAAATATTCAACAACTCAGCGCTGAAACAAAACGACACAGAGGAGAGGAGAGCTGGAGTAATGAAGAGAGAAAGAGCTTGTTTTGTTGTTGTTTAGGCTTGCCATCTTCCTGTCGCTCTCTCTTCCCTCTTTTGTGGAGATTCCGACTTCATTAGAATTATAATGAACGTGGCACAAGGCTCGCTGAAATATTTTTGGCTCTTCGGGAAAAATAAATGAACACACACGCACAAATCAATTCAAATCTGCCCATTATGCCTGTTTTCTGGGTCGTATAAATTGTGCATAATGGGCCACACTATAGGCACTCTCAACGCAGTGCAGGAATAATGATGTAATAATAACAACAATGTTCTAAAATTAGAAGCTCGTTTGTCATCATTCCCGGCTGTCACAGGGTATTGTAAAATCAATTTGATCAACATGATACCGATGTGCTGGTATTGACAGGTTTAGGAATCACGCGTTATGATGTTAACATTACAGCATAGTCATGGGCAATGTTTTTCATGTTCAGTACGTGTGTGTGTGTAGCATATGCATGTGCGCGTCTATGGCTGTCGTGCTCGGCTGGTGCAGTGATGCTGCTGTGTGTAGAGAGACTCGCTAATTGGCTCACCTGTCTCTCAGCCATCTGGAGCCTCTCAGAGAAATGGGGGGAAAAAATTGTCGCTCTGAGTTTTCCCCATAGCATTGCAGTCACACACACACACACACACAGACAGACACACACACACACACACACACACACACACACACACACACACGCACGCACGCACGCACACACACACACAAACATAACTATGGGAATGCCGACACATGGAGCCAGCATCTATACGAGATAACAGTAGTAGTATAATAGATACGCATAAAATGAGATGTTTTTTTTCCCCCGCACAGTTGTTATGAAAGGCTTGTTTTTCTGAAGTGATTAAGCACAAACACGTTTTTTTTTTTTTCTGTTGCAGTGTTACAATGATATAATGAGCAATTACTGTAATATCAGCATGAAATAGCTGCAAGCAACCAAGAGTGAGAGCAGAAGACTGAACTGTTATACTATACCATATACTGTTTTCAAAATAAAGCAACTAATAAAGAAAAAAACATGTTAACGAATAATCTTGTTAAAAGTTTTTGTGGATTGTAATCTTTACCATTTGGAGAAAAATGTGATAAACTGGTATCTGATTATCTTTTTAAAACGTGTTATATGTTATGAAGATATACCAGGGAGTCAAGATAGATAACAGATAATAATGAAATAAGATGTGTTTGTTCTTGTCACCGAAAGGCTTATTATGAATGACTGTAACTAATATAAAATGAGGAATAACTGCATGTACTGATTTTATAATTCTCTGTATAATGATTATCCTAGCTATAAAAAAAAAAACATCTCACTGTCAACTTAGCTATCCCCCTCCCACTCCCACGTTGCAGAGCATCAGCTGGATGAGAACAGACTGCCATCCCAGAAAACCCTAGGGCATAAAACACAAGTGTGTATGTGCTGTGTGTGTGCGGTAATGCGTGTGCTATGGTAGTATGGGAAACGTGTGTTTTTTAAAAATATTAACAGTGGGCAGTGGAATGTGACAATGCAGATGTCCATATTCAAGTGTTAAGGAAAACTGAATGTTATGGAATATAATAGAGGGGTTTCTTATGCATAAGGAATGCATTGTACATCAGAATGAACACACTGGGATTGCTGTTTATTGTACATTGTGAATCCTTCTTTATCTAAAATCTTGTATAAAGCAGAAAAAGCACTATACCAGAGGCGATTTTGCACTGTATTGTTAACCTAAAATCCCCGCCTGAACCAAGCACATTTTTCTCCAGTTTGGCTTTACACATATCTAAAAGCAAAAAAAGTGGCAAATGAGTGACAAAAAATGTTCTGGAAAAGCAACAATAGTACGATAAAAAAGCGGCAAAAACACACAACTAAAGAGTGGTGAAAAAGCAACACAAAGGTGACAAAAACGTGACAAAAACGTAACAAAAAAGCAACAAAAATAACAAAAACGACATTCATAAAGGCGAGAACACAACAAAAACACTTCCAAAATGTGACAAAAACACGGCAGACAAAAAAATGACAAAAATGCAATGACAAAGTGACCAAAATACGACAAAACAACTACGAAAACATGACAAAACTGCTTTCAAAATGTGACAAAAAAGCAACCAAAAGTTACAATCCGTTGTGTAGGTTTTAGCTTTCAAATGAGGCGTGACACTGGCCTATATAGGCTCTAAGCTGTAAACTGAACTGTGCTTGGTTAAGGCATACATACATAGGTACAGGCATACATACATAGGTAAGCATTTTATGAGACGACGTATACACATATTTTGGCCTGTAGTCTAAATTAGACAGCACACATCAGGGTAAAAGGGGTGGAAAGTGGGGAGAGATTTATGGAGCCAAGATTCGAACCCACAACACTGAGGTATTCTAAACAGTGTTTTTGTATTACAGGTCTTTACTCCCTCTGACTTTCCCTTCCCTGCAGCTGTTGGCTCTTAGCCTGATAAACCACACCCACTTCTTTTCTGCGCGAAAGAAGGTGGGTCTGGACATACACGGTAAACAAGTTGCTGATTGGCGGCTAAGGCCGAACCAATCACGACCGTCACAGAGAATTGACAAGGTTACCTCACTCGCTGCACCACTATGTTGTTAACATTAACATTAGCCAAAACTAATCATGGATGAAGTAGTCGAGGATTTTGCCTCCGCGTTCTCGTGAGTTTATATTCAGTTCATATTTGGTTTATTTCACTGACGATCTGTGCGCGTTAGGCCCGCCCGTTCAAACTGCTCCAATTGCTCCGTGACCAGACTAACTTCCCTACTTGGAATGGACGGGGAATAGTATGGCAGAGCCAGGCAAGTTGGCTCTGTTCATGTATGTACAGTATATGTACCATGTGTGTCCTGTGCAGATTAAAAAAAAAAAAAAAAAAGTATTCTTGAGAGACGATGGGCTGACTGAAAAGACAGGAAGGGAAAGTCTGACAAAAGTAACTGTCCGTCTGACTCTCCAAGGGTAGTCCATCACCTCGCCTCTGCAGCCCCCTCCTCTGCCCCTCCATCATTAGCACTGCTACATAATTTATATCTGCAGATAAAATATGAATGAGCTGTGAGGATGACACTGGCAGAACTAGTTCTTGCTCTAACCTTATACCAGAGCAAATAAAGGTTTATTACTGATCATTATAAGTCAGTATTTCTTTTGGAAACATGTTGCATCACCAGTTGATTTTGTATCCCCCCCCCCCCCCCTCCAAATGAAACCCACACACCTACTTTATTTCTGCTAGATGAATAGAATGGGGGTTGTGACGGCTTATTGTCCAGAATAAATATTGTCTAGCCTCATGGTTGCATTGTGAAACGCAAAGCCCAGCATTCTATTGTAGACGTCAGAAGTTTAATAGCCTGTTGCACTGACCAGAAATATTTTGTGTCTGCTTCCTGGACATTTTTTTGCACTAGGGAATAAATTAGAGCACAGAAAGAGGCCTTTAACACTAATAGCTGTCATCACGGTGGAGGAAAAATACTCCAGTTGTTGTCTTGCGGCTGCTACGAGCCTGTTGGGCTCATAAATATTTCCGAGTGAGAAGCCGGGAAAAGGAGGAAGGCCAGAAACAGTTCGATTAGCAGGAGCAGCAGCTAGGGACTGCTGTTGTCATGTGGGCACACTGTACCCGAACGCCGCATTGTAAAGTCCCCGTGATTATAGTCTCCAGGCTGTGGTGTATGCTGGGTTTGGTAAACAGGAAGTACACCCACATACACACACCTGGATGGAACTCAAAGCCTTTAGAGGAGCTTTTGTATCTGTTCCACTGCCACGCCGATTCTATTCAGACACTAATCAATGCTTATTTGAGCCAATTTATGTGTCTTTGCGCGGGGCAAGTGTACACACGTGTGGCATCCTGTGTCTCAGGAGGTCATGTCACAGCCAATAGTAGGTTTGTGCCACATAATGACCAATAGTGAAAGGCATCTTTAGGGCCCTGCTTGCTAATTATCAGCTGTGCGCCTTCAAAGCACATTATCAGCACAAAGGCCTGCAATTACTCGCATTTGCACCCATGCTTCATCACACAATTTTGGCTCACATCTTTCCCTGCAAGAGATGCCTTGATTGCCCGGCTCGTTTCTCAAACAATTAAAATCACATATGTTTAGAGCGGCCACTGTATTACATTGTGGATATTATGTAAATAAGCCGTTATGTTGCTCAAAAGATATGTATGAGATGACTTGTTTCATATATAAAAAGTGATATTCTAAAATAGAAAAGGTGGTAAAAAAAAAATAGCAGCATTAAAAAATGAATCAAGTGTTAGTAATTTAGCAGAACATTTTCATTACAATTATCAGACAATTGTGCTGCTTGGTTCAAAATATCTTTTCTCCAACCCAGTGCCTTCTTCAACAAACACCAAATGCATACAAATCCTTGTATCGCACGGTATCATCGTGTCTCTGTTTGTGTCTGTGCGACAGTCACAGTATACTTTTCCCCAATCAGTGAGAAAGACAAAAACACTCATCAACTTATTTATTTCAAACTTATCCCTGGATTTTTTTTCCCAGACTGGTGTCTGTGTTTTCTTTTGATCTGAGCTGATTTACCTGCTGTGTGTGCCAGTAAAAAGGGTCAGGTGTAGTGGGAGAAAAGCGGTGACAAGATGCAGAAATCTTATTAAAATTCGGCTCCATGTTACAAATGGCAGTGATTATACCAAACTGTCTTGCTTTTTATCTTTCTTAACTAAAAGTGAAACTTGCATCTTAAGTCTATTTTTGTGTGCTTATTGAAAATTAGAACCTGCACTTCAACATAATTAACTTAATATCAATGGATCAAAGTCAGCAATGTTATGCATTCACTTGACACCATAGGTTTTAATGGAGGTCTTAGATGCAGCTCACTTCACTAAAGGTTTAAGCTGCCAAAGTAAGGAAGGACTTTATTTGTATCGCGTCTTTCACAGACATGGTCACAAAGCATGAGACGATTTTTAGATTCACTCCATACACAGTGCTCGTAACCACAGCTGCCCTTTGAGGGAAAGCGACAGAACCGCGGCTGCACACATCTGTGTCAACATCATTCACTCACAGGCATCATTCATCCTGGACTATTGTACATGTTTTTAGTGGTAGAGGAAACCAGAGTCCCTCTGTGATGAATGGACTCTCAAGAATCCATTCATGACACCAAAGCAATTTATTTTGAAGTTATTATTATGAAGTAGAGACTACAGTGCCTATTATAAACTACTTTAACATTTAAACAAAAGTGTAATATGTTGGGGTTGAAGCTGTAAATTAATCCATGGGGTTGAATCTAAGCATGGTATGTAGCCTACAATTGTTTGATATAAATGGTACTAAAAATAACGTTTAACTTTACAGGAACTATAGGTATTTCTCTTTTCTGAAAGATATACACGATATCCCATCTTCACACCATTGTAGTTCCTTTCTGATCACCAAAAGCATTGACTAATTGGGATGAAGACAGGATAAATCTTTTCCAGACTGTTCTAAATTTAAAGTAGGGAATATTTATCATTCTAATGCCTGCATTAGGAAGGCTATAAATGTTAATGAGAAAATGTATTAGTAGGGCTTTTATATTAAGATAGTTGTCACCTGTCATAGAAACAGTCATGCAATTGATTGTTATAATGCGCAAAAGTACTATTTGTGATTAAAATAATGAATGAGTGTTGGTGCTAGACATAGCAGACCTTATCCATCCACATGTCACGGAGCAAAGGCCTGGGGCCATGAAGGCTGTTCAGGAAAGGATATTGGCCCTTCTCCTGTTATCTGTGCCTCAGATGAAAAATAGGTGGTGCTATTTTAAGTTTGCTCCTTATTTAAAGCCCCCCTCCTACTGCTTGATGTGTCGTTCTGTCGCTAAGGGCTTTAGTTTAATGACCTATCTTGGCTCTGGATCTGAGCTTTGTCACACCCCTTCACCATTTCTCCTCCTTTGTACCCCATCACCCATTCATATCCATCGTCTGTTACCATGTCCACCCCACAATTTCCATGTTTGTGTGTGTGTGTGTGCGTGTGTGTGATATATATATATATATATATATATATATATATATATATATATATATATATATACACACACAATTTTAAGTTAGTTAAAATTGGTGTATCATGTAGACCACCTCCTGACATGGTGTAGGATTTGAGATTGATAAATGCCAAAACAGGCGGTGATTTTTCGTATACCCCACATACGCTCTGATTTCACCATACGCAACTTTGATAAATGCCAGTGTGTATATATACATCATATTGTCTGTTCCATGAAAATGACATTAAGCATGTGAAAAATGCTGTCAATACTTTGAAAATCCAAAGGAAAAGTTTGAGATAGACATAAAAAAGAATATTTTCCATTACCTTTGTATTGGCCCAGAGAGGTCAGTGGCATCCTGCCTGTAATACACACACAAAAAACAGCAAAAGATGATTGTTTCATTCATCTATGACAGCTCATTTCTGTCATGTATTGCAGCTGACTGGAGCCAGAATGTATTGTGTGCTCTGGACTTTGGTTACTAATACAACATGGACAACCTCAATTATTCCTATACACAGTATCTGAGAAGGATGTGTCTTATTCCATGGATTTTCTTTCTTTCTCTGCTTAGGAAGTGTCTTATTCCCTGTTTTTTCTTTCCATGGGTTTTCTTTCTTTGTTTTTTTTGGTCGGGACAGTGCATGTGAAAGAACACACGGGAGTCAAGCCTGTAAACACGCCTGATAATAGCAATGGGCTAAATGCATCATGTCCCAAAGTTACACTTACTAACACTCTCATTAGTAATTGGGGAATTCAGAGTACATGGAGCAAACCAACGCAGCCACGGAGAGAACGGGCAAACTCAACACCCAGGACCTTCTTGTTGTAAGGAAAGAATGCTAACTGCTGCGCCACTGTGCCGCCTTTATACTTTTTCCCCAGTGTTTTCGCTTTCTTTCCTCTATTATTTTAATTTCACCCCAACCCAGTGATACTCTTCTCACGTAAATAAATAGGTCCCCCAGCGCCACCATTCCTGAAATATAATAATACTGTTACTCTATTCCTAATCACCTTTGTGCATGTGTGTGCATTGTGTATGACAATTTGAAGCAGAAACATTGGTCCTCCACAAACATACTGGCCAATCAAAGCGGTCACTGCTCTTTGATTTTCAAAGATGTTCTCTTGTCTGTTTCATCTCGACCACAGAACGCTCATCATGTCATGCTATACTACTATACTACTTTTTAGAAACAGTGAGGAATATGAACATGTAAACCTCAGCATCATTACACAGTATCTTTCTAATAGGCTTGTGAGGATGTGTGCAAGTGTGTGTGTCTTAAAAGGTGACGCAGGCGCAAAAACAGGTGCAGACCGTGCCCATGCAGCCAACCGCCGCCGCCAAAGGCAAGTGCAGAGAAGCCGTCACATGACCAGGCTACGGCCAATGAACACTTAGCATTCAAAAAGGTGATTGTACAGTATATTGTTTATGTGTAGGGATCATAAGTAGGTTGGGGTGGGTGCATGGGTTAGCAAGTTAAGGGATTTGAATCTATAAAATACATATGTATGAATGAAAGAATAGTTATTTACAAATAAAGTTCACACAACATTCTTACACTGTAATGAAATGCAGCAGCAGTACATGCAGGGAGAATCCCATGTTCACTACTGTTCTCATCTTCACAGTGACCTATGGAACTTCCCAACCATCCTGAAAGCTTGGTGAAATCAGGTATTGAAATGGCTCTCCACGTTCCGAACATAGAAAGATAAAGGATTCTTTCACCAATGAAGCAATGTGCCCTTTTGCCTCCAGCTCGGCCCCTACATCCAGATGTTATCTCAGTGTCACTGCTGCTGTCTAGGGCACTTAGTCCTCTGTTGCAACTATTGTGAGCCACATAAAACCCCATATCAACGGATGTCCAGCGAGGGAGTGTTCTCATTTAAAACAATCCCACTGTCAAACCAGATAAGGTAGGAGAGGACAGGAGCGGGACAGAGAAATCAAATCCATATCAGAGATATGGATTTGAGAGAAAATAGCATCCAATCCTACTCAATCTGATCTCAGACATGCTGCAGTGTCAGATCTTTAAGTAACAAATCACTTTAAATAATCAATTCATTTTATGGTTTTAACCTTATCTAGACCTCCTCCTCTTATGAGGACCACGTATTTGGCCAAATTAAACCACTTGGCTAAATTTAACAGTAACTCCACCAAATGAAAATGTCTTTTAAAACAGCACTTTGTCCAAAACACTTATGTGAAACACCACCTGAAACATAATAAAAATGTCTTCTGGGTAGATGAAGGAGCACATAGTCAAATCCACATTAAAGCTTCTCTAGTTCTAAATTGAATACAAATTACAAATACGTTACAAAAATGGTGCTTCTGAAGATCTACTTCGTAACAGACATTTCGAATTCACCACAGTTATAGCCTTACAAATACCCACATGTGTCAAATTTCAGAACTCAGAATTTCAGAAGGTATTTAGGTATGTTTGAGTCTTAAACTTTTCATCACTCATTACATTTACATGTAAAGTCTAGTCCAATTGCTTTTTTAAGAAAAACACTCAAACCAGTCTGGTCTCAGCCTCCCTGTGTTGGTAATAATGCTGTTTATAAATGACGACATTAGTAACTGTGTTAGATAGATAGTTAATCAATCCATCAAACTTTATTTGTGGCACTTTTTATACATTTCATGTAACACAAAGTGCTTTGCAGATATAAAATAACATGAAAAACTTGAAGATAAACTATCAGGTCCCTGCCCCCAAGCTGAACTTTGAAAAAGCTGTAAACCAGAGACATTTTTTTTTTTTTTTGGGAAGATCAGAAAGCATCACATTACAGAAGTTTTCATCGGGGTCTCCGTGTTGGCCTGAGAGAGAATGGACTGGACTGTGGCTCTGTTCTTTAGATGGTAAAAATCGTAGTAATGTTCTTGCTGTGTGGAATTAAAGTCAGCTCAGTGTCAAAAATCACACCCAGGTCTTTCTCTTGAGGATGGATTAAAACAGTGGCAAAACAGTCTGGGATTGCAGGGGGCCCCAGAGATTTACCTGGTCAGAGAGTCAGGTCATAAAAAGTATACTATTTGAGCTAACGATATGGTTATATCACCAAATATGATTGAGAAAGGACTACATGTGCATTAAACACTCAAATTTCAGTTCATTTGTTTGAAATAAATACTTATTCGCGACTACAGCAGGCGCAGGGGGACTTCAAGGAATAAAGGTTGGAAACCACTGGATTAAAATACAGTGACTGTAGTTTTTTGTAAAGGTTTCTCTCTGTGTCCTCAGGACCGATTACAAAATGTTTGTCCTGGTTAAGCTGAAGAAAGTTTTTTGCCACCCAGGATTTGATATCTAAAATGCAGTTTAAAAGTGCATCCACTGGGCTGGTGTCATCAGGAGACATGTAAATGCATCAGCTTAACTGTGAAAGTTGACTCCATGTCTTTTGATGACATTGCCAAGAGGGAGTATACAGGTTCAAAAGCACTGGGCCTAAAATCAAACCCTGGAGCACACCACATGTGATTATATGGACCTTTACGGACCTTAATTCTGTGAGCAAGTTTTGTTCTCGAAAAAAAAAAAAAAAAAAAAGATTAACTCACAATGCTTTGACTATCAGTAGCAGCCAGCTCAGTTATTGGTCAAATGTGATCACTGGGATGGAAACAGATGGGCATCCATGTTCAGGTGGACATGAGCCAGATTTGCACTCCGTAACAGACACAGTCCTGGCTGTTGTGGCTGTGTCCTGACTGCAGAGGGGCACCTGGTCTCAGTTCACCCCAGGCTGGGACAGACATGAGACAGAGGGCCCGATCTTGTGACTCAAAGCGCAGACTATAGCGTAACATTTTTGCTGAGTAGGAGCGCACTTTGTGATCTTCCCACTCCAGACTTAGCGCATTTAAATGGGAAGTACAAGGGTGGAGACACCTTTTTCCTCCAACCAGATCGACTCCGCGTCCGGGAAGGGGGAGGGAGAAGGTTGTGGGGAGTGGGGGGTGAACATGTGCATTTGTTAGGTTTCGCGTTTACACCAAGCCGGTCCGCGGCACAGCAGAGGGCTGTAGCTCTTTCTCACTCAAGACATGAACATGGTTTAGCTCACGATGGGGTTAATAAAGTTTTTAGTTTGACCTGTGAGAGCCTAAGGCAGAACACAAGGCAGCGCGATGTAAACGAGGAAATGAATGTCAGCGGTGCTCCCATCAGAGCAGTCACCTCCTCTTGTGACGCCCTCTCGCAAGTGGCGGAGGCGAATAGCGCATATCCACCACTCTGACGGCGCCCTCACACCAAGAGCGGCGGAAGAGAAGAGAGCGGCGAGCTTCCATTCATTCCCTATGCTGCCTGGCGACCGGAAAGAAGCCTCCGGAAATCCACAGGAGGTCGTCAGGCAGCATAGGGAATGAATGGAAGCTCGCCGCTCTCTTCTCTTCTGCCGCTCTAGGTGTGAGTCCGGCCTAAAGATCTCAGTTCGCTAGAGGATTGCGCACCTCATGCTCCAGGCACAAGATCTGGCCCAGAGCTTCAATATGAAGTTTCATGCATGGGATGTGCAGGTGCAGCCTGACTCCATCTAATGCTTGGCCACAAATTAGTGCTTCAAAAATGGTTAATCTAAAGTCAATAAAGTGTCTAATTGTATATGCCAATGGTTCTCAAACTTTTCAGCCCAAGTACCACCTAAAACAATTTTGCAATCTTGAAGTGCCACCAGTGTAACAGAGAATATTATGAAAAGTGATATGCTTCATATTGACAAAAAACAAAGAAAGCAAAAATAAAATGTGGTAATATTAACACATTAAATTGCTATTTAATTATTGCTGCTGTTTTATTGAATATATTTTTTTAAAGGACTGCATAAACAAATGTAGAATAACTGTGTGTTGTGTTCAGAAAAGATAATAATTATACAAGTATTTAAAAAAGACAAATAAAATATAGAAGGTACTTATAGAGAGCAGCTCAGGTCATGCAGCAGCAGTTGTTGCTATTAGCTTTACGTTAGCGCTCTACTTAAAAAAACAAGAGTCTTTCTAACCGTGCTGAAATTGAAGTAACTCAAGTAGGAACAAATATCACAAAACTGGTTCTCACTGACCTCTGCTCTGACTTTCTGCTCTCATGCGTGCGTGGTCTTCCCTGGTCTATTCTTGTGCATGGATGCTCAAACAATGTGGCACCGCCCCAAAACGTGAACATAAAATATAATTTGATAGAGGGGAAAAAATAGCCGTGACTCCTCTACAAGAGGAGGCCACACACGTACCACAGTTAGAGAAATACTGGTATTATGTCAAACAGTAAAAACACTTTTGCAGAGATGTCCATGGTAATTAAAATCTCAGGGTCTCCAATTTCTGGAATGCATTGAGTGGGTGAAACATGGAGCTGAAGATGCTGAGATGTTGCACCCTGAATGATTTTCACTGTTCCATCATCCCACTCGCCTCTACTTGGGCCATCTGCGTCATTCTCACACTGTTTTCAACACATCTCTCTTCTCACCTGCCACCCTGCCATTCACACACACCCCACCTGGCACATGTACCACAAACTAAGCCTCCATCAATAAACATGCATCTTTTAACACTGTAAACACACACACACAAAGCTTCAGAAGATTTAACTTCTCCCACAGTATTATTTTCTCATCTGTTCTCAACTTCATCACTATTCTATGAGGATGTGTCATCGTACGATATATCTCACTAACACGGCCTTGCGATAATGTCAGATAGGAGTTTTTGGCCTGCATCCAGATGGATCTAAACTCTCCCAACTGGATACCATGTCTGGCAGATGTAGCTGTGCCAAAATGATAAAGTAGTGCTGGGACTCCAGTGAGTTGGCACGGCAGCTAAGTGGTTAGCGCTGTCAGCCATTTAATTGCTGGACTTCGTGTGGCCACAGGTTAACAATAGCAAGGTACTCTCTGACAAAGATCAGGCTGTAAGAGCAGGTCAAATGCATAAAACTATTTTGTTTGTAAATAAATCAGGTTGTAACTTTTGGAATGGGGTTCTCTTGTACGTTATAACCAGAACGTTGCTGGTTTGAATCCTGAATCCTTCTTTACCTTCAGCCTTCTGTGTACACTAGTGTGTGTAAAAAAAAAAAAAGATCCCAGGAAGAGTAGCAGTCAGCCATTGATGCTAATGAGGTTTTTAATAAACATAATCATTTAAAGTTTCCATATGTCATACTATAGGCGATAGCCTAGATTGCTTTAGTTTGAACCCATATAAAGCATACAGTAACACAGCACATGCATTAAGGACATATTTAATTTTAGAAATGCATGACTTATTCTGTAATGTACTGTATATGTGTATGGCACAGCCAAAGCTGTAAAGTGGAAGCTTTCATGCGTGCTAGTGTGACATATTGAGGACATTTAACTGGAGCCAGAGAATTGACCTGAGCGGTAAAGGGTGAATGAAATGGAGAATTGGTGGTATGTTAGGCCCCATTTACCCTGTGATATTCAAAGGCTATGAGAAATGCATTAGCTCCAGGTGTACGAGCAGTGCAGGACTGAAGCATCTTCAGAAATCACTGAAGAACCATCAGAGAACAGTCTCCCCCCCACACACACACACACACACATTACAATAACAGCGTCACTGATAAGCCCCATTTGCCAGGACCTCCTCACACATGCAAATGAGTCTGGTGTTAGGCTTGCATGTGGGTAATCACAAAGCATGCTTGTTAGTCATGACCATGATTAAATTTAGATTTTCTTTTTATTACTTTATTGCGTCACATGAAACTTGTGACACAATAAAGTATATATATATATTTATTTTTCTAATATAAATATGTAACATGTACAGCAATTAAAATTCCAAATGTGTAATTTGGAAACAGAAGTATTAGAGGACAGAGTCAAGTCAATGTAACATCCCTTCACACCTTTGACAATCACAATGTAAAAGCTTTAATGGCGGTCATAATGTGCATTTAGCACTTTTAATTTGATGTTTTTGCTATCCAATATAGAAGTAGTAGCAATATTAGTGATTGTGTGAGTATACTGACTCTAATTACCAATAAGTTTCATGAATGGAGACTTTACATCTCAATCTAAAAGATTATTTAAGAACTAAAATGCAACAAATTCTCCATTTCAATACAGGTATATCTCTTCATAAAGGATTGACACAGAAAGTAATGAGCCACCTGGACCATAGGCACAACTTGCTAGCCCAGAAGGATGTGCACTATAATTCAGTTCAAACAACATTTTGTCATAATTGAAGATAGTTAAATCTCTTTTTTCTCTTTTATTAAATCTCAATATTGTAGTATCTGACGCTTTTATTATCATGTTCTTTACTAACGCCATGCCACTGTCCTCTTATGCAATGGAAATGAATACAGTTCTTTTCTGCCTAGTTGTTGCTGACACTCCTCTTTAAAATCTCTTGATATAATGAATAACCTAGATGAAGGTTCTTGAGCACAGCCGAGGACTAAAGAACCTTCACGGACAACTCCTGTATGAGAGAGCTTATACAGACATAATGAATAGCCTTTAAATCATCAAGCAGTCATTCCAGGCAGCGTGTCAGTGGTTTCTTAGCACCAGGTGACGTATGTTAAGGTGTCACGGACAGAAAAGGCCACCATATCAATGCACTGGCTGTCCATGTGACTATGGACCAATAAGCGCAGGCAGGAAATAAATCAATATCATGAATGTCACTTCATCAGATTTTGAAGAAGCTCAGACAGTAAATGTCAGCCACTAATCTTTTAATAGTGTGATATTACATTTTAATTCCAGTCTGATTCTTCACTCTTAGCTTTAATGCTGTCTGCTGATGCCTGTCAAAGAACATAAGTGGAGGTGAGTAAATAGGAGAATAAGAGCTTTCAAAATACAGCCATCACATAATATGCTCAAAAATGAAAATGGACAAAAGCAACGTATCATCTCAGTTAAATACATATTCTTCTAGTTATATTGTTATTGCTGAGTACGAACATACAGTACATTTACTAAAGACAGCAGGTGTCCACAGAGTTATAAAAAGCTGTACCCGTGAGCAGATATTAAGGAAGTTAAGTGGCGTAAGGAGGAGCGATGTATTAGAAGGAAGAGAAATGGCTGCTTTATGGAGCGTTGTGGCACACTGCCATTTGAAGTCTGAATATATAGTTTAGAGTGATGGACTGTGAGACAGCGAGGCAATAAAGTGATGTCGATGAGAACGCAGAACAAATTGATATGATCATAACATGTCACATTAAAGACGGCACTGCCATCAATCAACATGAAAAAGACCTCCTTCATTCCAACACTAGCATCACTGCCATTGATCTCAATGCTCCACTAGGCTAAGCACTAACCATTTATGATAACTATCATTATCCAGTTATGCCACTGTATAAAAGCTGTCATGGAAAATTGTCATGAAACAAAAGTATCTAATTTGTTGCATTGTCAGATGATTTCACGGGTATTAGAAAGCAAAAAGTATTATCTTAATTTTTTTCCCAATCATTTGATAAAATGAGGATGACATGGCAGAGTTTAAATAATCTTAGTGATTATGGGTGTTAATTATGATTGTAAAATGACAACCATCAGAGAAGCAGATTAGCTGAAATCCACAAGTCTAAAAAAAGATGCCTTTATGTTGTTTTGAAATGAAAAAGCAATGAGAGAAACACAGCAAGCAGAGCAGGGAAAAAAACAACATGGATACTTACTCAAAACATGCTTTTCAACCACTCTCAGCAAATCAGTAAATCAATATCAATTAGGCTGTGAAAGGCCCAAATGGACAACTTGCTTTGTTTTAACTAATGAAGTCTATAGAGAATCCAATCAGTTCTGCTACCCCCCAACCCAGCACCACCACCATCTCTAGCTCCCCTCGCTCCTTATTACCACCCAGACAGTATGAACACTCACATAATTCTACAATGTTGATAGTTAGAAGCAGTGTATTTGAAATTTTGCAGCTAAAATTGACACAGATAATTTATTATTTTTTATTGGTTTATTTGGTAGGGACAGTGCAAGTTAATGAACAAGCCACACCGGATTGTAGCCTTGGGCTAAATTCCATCCGTCATCCCCCATGAGCACTCTCAAACACTCACATTCATCCTGGCCTATTGTACATGTTTTTTAGTGGTATGGGTACCCGGAGGAAACCTACGCAGACACTGTGAAACTAATATATGATAGACATGCAAAGTGAGAGATGTATGGCCTTTATTTGTTATCATTTTGATTATTATGGCTCAGCTTGTAAAAACCCCAAATTAAAAATATTTTGAAAATGGATTGTAAACCATAATCATCCAGATTATAACAAATAAAGGCTTGACATATGTCACTTTGCATGTAATGACTCTATATCATATATTAGTTTCACAGTTTTAGTTGAATAACAGAAGTAAATGCACTTGTTCATGATATTCTACTTATATGACGAGCACCTGCACCTTACTTTTACATTGTTGCAAGTTTAAGGGACATTTTGTGCCTCTTTCAAGTTGGTTCTCATGGCTTACATCGTTTTCACTCATGGGGAAAGTGAGTGCACCACTCACTGAGGCAGTGCCATAGAGATCCCTGAAATGAGAGGGGTATTTCCCTATCAGAGCATGTTCTAATTACACATAAGCAGTATGCAGCGGAGCTAAAGTGTAACAGTCTTGGGCAAGTTACTTTAATATATATTCTATATTAGTTACAACTTTAAAAATGTAATATGTTTATTACATATTACTGTTTCAAAAATGTAGTTGAGTTACACTACTCAGATCTTTGGCAAAAGTTACTTTTCAGTTACTTTTGGCAAAATATAAACTGAAAATAGTAATAATTTGTGCAAGCAAAAGTGCAGTCAAAGATTTCCTTCTCCCACTATTTCCCCATTCTCGTGTTTTGTTTTGATGACGTTAGCTACACGCACGTGTGCGTGGATCAGGAAGGCTGGGTATCTCTTGCTGCTTTCGCGACCCGGCCCCGTATAAAACGGAAGAAAATGGATGGATGGATGGATGGATGGATGGATGGATGGATGGATGGATAGCTACACGCAACTGCAGATCTTATACACCAGGGTGCAGCTTGATTTGGTGCTGCAGTTTATTTAGGCAGAGTTTGGCATTCTTTCGTTCGTACTCAATACAGACCATTTAAGCAGACCACTTGTAACTTAGTTACTTGAATTGTAATGACTAATATATTCCCATATTTTGTGTTATATTCATGTTATATTCCTCAGTTAAGGGTAATACTTTTGTAACTCGTTACTTTGTCATACGTTACCCCCAACATTGAAGGGTTAATATGATGTCAGAAGTCACTCAGAGAGATTCTTTATTTTCGCGTTCCACAGATCATCTGAAAGTGCTATGAGTTTGTGTAATAGCAAGGGTTTTTCATCTCATTGTCTCAAGTAAAGCGCTTTGTGACTATGTCTGTGAAAGGTGCTATATAGATAAAGTTCTTCTTCTTCTTTTGATAGGAGTAATACTGTACATATCATATACTATATAGTCAGGCGGTGACCCGTATAGTGATGTTTCTATTTTTTAATGTGTTGTTGTTGCCCGTGTGGTGTACTGTGACCCACTGGCAGGTCCACGAGAAATAAAACCCCAAATAAAATAATAAATAACTATTTAGGGCCAGGCGAGCTGTAAACTCCTGTCACAGAGGAGATCGCTTTGAAGCTAGCCCCCTAGCTTTTATTGAGAGCAATAAAAGCTTAATTGGGTCATGTGACTGTTTATGTGGCCTGACGTGATAACAAACGGCTACAGAGTGGAAATATCGAGGTTATTGCAGGTAAAATAGTGACATTTTCGTTAAAAAAAAAGTGCAGAGGGTATTTACTTTGAAAAACCCGAATGTTGTTGCCGTTCTATTTCCTGTGTGTTTCCTGTGTTCCATTTCTCCATTGAGAAGCGGCACTGAAAAAATAAACCTATTATATAGAAAATATATAACTTTAGCTTCACAAGTGTCATCTGTACAGTACAGTAACAAATACAATTCAAAACGGAGATATCTGTGTTATATATAGCAAATGAAGACCTGACAACAGCATGTGTTTGTGTTGACATGGTGCGAGGGCAGGTAAGGGTGAGGGGTGTGTTGGGGGTGAGGCAGAGGAGGTATTGAGCTTGTCTCTGTGGGACAAAGTTAACCTCTTAACCCTGACCTGAACAGAGCACATTTTCTCCAGGTTGGCTTTACTCAAATCCAAAAGCTTCTTAAAAAACTAGCGACATAATAGTGACAAAAATGAGACGAAAACGGGGATGAAACCCCCCAAAAAGTGACAAATACGCAACAAAAAAGCAACCAAATAAATATAGCCGCAAGCGGCGATTATCGGCCCTTCGCGCCCTTTTGTCTCCCTCAATCTAAAATTACGGTATTGCTACTGCCTTTATGTTTGTTTTTAACTTTTTTCCCAAGGGTCTTAGTTTTAGGATTTTTGGAATGCGCTAACGCGCACTCCACGCTCAATTTTGACATTATACAGAGAAAAATTAGTATGAATTTGTATCACACTATATCTGCAAACTGAAGCATATTTTTACATTTACTTAGGGCTGCGGCTGCGCCGCAGATCATCCACAAAGGTTATCCAAGTACGTTGGATAACCTTTGGTTCCTCACTTCTCGCTGAATTATGGAGTTTAACATTTTTCCATCAGAATAAAATGGAACGTTCTGGTCATCGCTACGGCAACACCGTGAAAAATATGGCATGGGTGTAATTGACTTTTCTGATCGGAATGACCAAATAGAATTTTGTGCCAAATTATTTTAATTTTCGTAAAACTAAAATTTGTACTCTCCATATAATTCCTATAGGGGGCGCTATCGCGCCCAATTTGAATTTTGCCAAATGAAAGTGTTTAGGACTGTGACTTTAATAACTGATAACAAAATGAGCGAAATCGGACTTCATATGTGCGAATGGGAGCCATTATTTGTTTGCGAAAAATCTCAAAATACTTCGTACAGTTTGCGGCTTCGCCGCATAAAAAACGTAAAACTTAGAAAAGTAATTTGGATAACTTTTAAAGTTCTACTTCTCAAGATTATTTTCCACCCAAAATTAGGTCGTTCCGATAAACGCTCTAGGAGGAGATAGATTTTGTACAAAGTGAAAAATAAAGGCGGATTCCCGCTTCGCCGTAATAATATTTTTTGCTTAACTTGTCATGATGCACGTCTGTACCGATTTTTATGATTCTACGACAAACTTCATTTTTGGCCAAGTCCTATCTCGCAATGTTAAAAAAAAACTGAGGTGGCGCTAACGCGCCACTATTTTGAAATTAAAAATTTGGAAATAGTCAAAAGTCGCGTCGGATCAGGTTTGAATTTTGGGCCAAAATCTGTGACTTTTCGTCGATGTTCACTGGGTGAAAATTGCGACGGTGCGAAAGAAAGAAAGAAAGAATAATATTCCCATACGAAAACAATGTTCCCGCTTACGCGGGTACCATAAACTATATATTTTAGGAAAGCGCTCGCGCATTCCTACCTCATGGTAGAGGTCCAGTGACCCAGGGCTCTCAGTCGCCCATTGACTTTTATGGACTCTGTACAATTACAATGTTGATTTTTGCATTATATATGCATGTGCACGGGACGTGCACGACAAGAGGAGTGTGTTAGAGAGTGTTTGAGAGGAGGGGAGCGCTTCGCGCTCGTTTTGTGCGTTTTGTTCGCACTTTGGGGGAGTGCGCTCCGCTTCGCTCCGCGCACCGTCCAACTACAATGTTTGTTTTCTGATACATGTGCACGTGCACGGTACGTGCACGAGGAGAGGAGTGCGTTAGTGCATGTTTGAGAGGAGGCGAGCGCTTCGCGCTCGTTTTGTGCGCTCCGTGCACTTTGGGGGAGTGCGCGGAGCGAAGCAGAGCGCACTCTATACGATTACAAGAGCCCCTTCGCCAGCCCTGATGGCGCTCGGGCCTAATAACAGTAAAGTGACAAAACTGTGACGAAAAATGACAAAAATGTGACGGAAAAGATCTGTTTAAATGAGTTTTGTCAGTCTTAGCTTTCAAATGAGGCGTTATACTGGCCTATAGGCCTTTTAGATTTGGGTTAAGCTGCACTTGGTTAAGACAGGTGGGAATGCACCCTTTCCTGGCCGGCAAAATGGAATAGTAATAGCTGAGAGCGGCTTTAACACAGTTGCTATTCAATTTTAACCCATACAATATAGTGCAATTGTCGTTATTCACAATGTACTGTATTGTTAGCATTTCCAAACCTACTGTAACAGAATGAAAGTTGAAGAATTTGGATAGCTTGGATAAATCAGAATAAAGATGATACAGTAATTATACTATGAGAAAAATGTGCATTCAGGAGAATCTTATCATGACAAATGCCAGAAATATCAGCAGTTTTGAACAAACACATATACATTTAGAGTTGACACATCCCTGGCCGGCAGGGCTTGGGGCTGCCATAACACATTTAACACCATCAGCTCACCACCGATTTCACATTAGCTGCTCACCTGCATATAGTGTAGGCAGAATGACAAATGAAACCGAGAGAAAAAGAGATCACCCAGACACAAAATGCATATTGGCATAGTGCAGCCACGTTTTATGAATGAAACCAGAAAGATGCACTATGACTTGTAAAATTGCGTTCTTTCACCTGCGCAACATTGCTAAAATACGAAATATCCTACCTAAGAGTGATGCAGAAAAACTTATTCATGCATTTGTTTCATCAAGGCTGGACTACTGTAACTGCCTGCTAGCAGCGTGTCCTAAAAGTTCCCTAAAACGTTTTCAATTAGTTCAAAATGCAGCTGCAAGATTGTTAACACATACAAAGAGAAGAAAACACATTACACCTGTGCTAAAGTCTCTTCATTGGCTTCCTGTTGAATTTAGAATCAAATTTAAAATCCTGCTCCTCACATTTAAAGGGTATGGCTCCGCTCTATCTCCAAGACACTATTGTTCCATATCGGCCAACCAGAGCACTCTGCTCTCAAAACTCAGGGCTACTAGTGATTCCTCGAGTCTCTAAAATCACTGTAGGAGGAAGAGCCTTTAGCTACCAAGCTCCGGTTTTATGGAATAAACTCCCAGCTCACGTTAAAGAAGCAGACACAGTCCTTACATTTAAGACTAGGTTAAAAACGTACCTCTTTGAATTAGCTTATGATCAGGTCAGTTAGGTAAAGCTCTAACCCACAGCCTGAAGTAAAGCTGCCTTAGAAGAAACACTGCTGTGGGAAGTACAGTACACTGAGCGCTATCCTCTTCCTCTTCTTACTGCAAACTTTGTCTCATTATGATACAATATTTATATTATCTGTAGTCTGTTCATTACTATTCACATGGTGTCTCCTGTCCCACTCACCCTCGGGAGTGCCTGTCTAGATCAAACAGAGGAACCCTGCCTACTGGATTGACAACAAGGACTGGCCGGTCTGCAATCTTGGCCTGTCCACTGAAGGGACTCCATCGGCCCTGGGTCTCTATAGCCTGTCCGTCCATGGGAGTGGATCTCTCCTTCTGTGGTTCTACCCAAGGTTTCTCGTTTCTCCCACTGGGTTTTTAAGTTTTTCCTTGCCATGCTGGAGAGTCTAAGGACAGGGGACACCCGCGCCGCTCGTCGCCACCCACTGCTGACGCTTATTTGGACATTATGTTTGCCTGGATACTTGATTCACCTGAACTTTACATTGTCTTATTTACTGCTCTGTTTTATTGCCTTAATGTTCGGTGCAGCCCTATGAGGCAACTCCTGTTGTGATATTGGGCTATACAAAACCATTGATTGATTGATTGATTGATCCAAAACCTCTGTCCTTCCTTGAATAATATTTATTTCAAAATTATTTGGCATCCCCGTGTCATTTTTATGCATTAAATCAATAATGTCTTCTCATCTCATCTGTATGCTTGTCTTTTTCTGGATTCCTATGTTTAAGTCCATGTAGGTTAACTCTTGCCTCAATGTACAGATGACGTGCATCAGACTCCAATGGCACTCCTTTTTGCTCTGCTTTGAAGCTGAGTGTGAAGAAAAGAAGAGGGGATCACAAATGTCGCAGCCCTCTAAGGCATAGGCATTGAAACAGCAAATTACAGGAAAGAACAGGCAAAAATACACACAACACTGTCACAATGGCCCAAAATGCTGTGCCACAACATGGGAAGTGATGTTGTGAGGGATCGACAGACTTATGAAAGATAGCAGAAGAATGAAGAAGTACTATTGTAGGATCTGAAAGCAAATCCCCCTTGGTCTTAGTTCTGCTACAGCGGATAGGACTGACACATGAATATTTTATACTGTTGATGTTTAAATCCCATCATTTGTGATGGTGTGTGAGAGCTTCATTTAAATAAGAAGGAATGGAGGCGTGCATGTGCGAGCACGGCAAAGACAGCGTTGATCTATAATGCATAGTTTCAGTAAGTTCACTTCTGATGTGCTCTGTGTTCCAGTGGTTGGACTGCACTTTGCTCTGAGTTAGCTCTTTCATATACAGACTTGAAGGTATGACATAAAAATGTGTGCCGCACACAAGGCAGATATTGGACTGTTAGTAAATCCAGAAACTAGTTCAGAATTGAGTTTACAACTAAAATGAGGGCAAGCTATTTTCAGGAGAAAGAAGGTGCCCACACAATATACTTGTGGCCTTTGCTCTGCCCAATCCCGTCAGACCTTGGAAGCTAAGCAGGGAAGGGCCTGGTCAGTACTTGGATGGGAGACCGTTTGGTAACACCAGGAAGCCTAGCGAATGTAGTGTGTGAGTGAGTGGTTGGTGGTGGTCGGAGGGGCCGATGGCACAGACTGGTTGCCTCGCTTCTGTCTGTCTACCCCAAGGCAGCTGTGGCTACAATAGTAGCTTACTACCACCAAGTATGGAGTGAATGAATAGTGCAATGTAAAGAGTCTTTGAGTGTCCAGAAAAGCGCTATATAAAACCTATGCATTATTATTATTCTCAAGGAATAAAATATTTGTGAGGTTGTGCAAAATTGTTCATGCTGCACGGTAGCGCAGTGGTTAGCGCTCGTGCTTCAAAGCTAGAAGGTCCCGGGTTCGATTCCCACCTGGACTCGGCCTTTCTGTGTGGAGTTTGCATGTTCTCCCCATGTCTGTGTAGGTTTCCTCCGGGTACTCCGGTCAGGATGAATGAGAGTGTGTTTGAGAGTGCACATGGGAGGGGACGGATGGAAATTAGCCCAAGGCTACAATCCAGTGTGGCTTGTTAACATGCATGAGACCCATGTATGTTCATTAACATGCACTGTCTCGACCAAATAAACCAATAAATAAATGTTTTAGATATCAAAACAATGTACTGTATTTCAAAAATGGCTCCTCCTCATACTGTGCTTTACAAGCTTCTTAAAGTGTTGCACTGAAGTAATTATTTATTCACCTTAAATGCAATTGTGCAATTAATACACCATATTTCAATGACTCTTGACACCATGGGCTTGTATCATCTGCAAACGTTTTTGTTAGGTTCATATGCATGTAATAAATGTGACATTATCAAATATATAAAGGAAAAATGTAGCCTTATATATTAGTATTAGTATTATATATATATTATTATGCATCTTTGGTGGGGCAAAAACATGAAGTGGTTCCCTTTTCTTATGACTTTGGTTTAGTAATGAATCTATTTGTCTTGACACTGTCGTGTCCAAACATTAAAGGCCCTCAGAGGAGCCTGGGTCATTGCTCATCCCAGTCAGTCCTGAGGCTGATTACTCTATCCTCTCTCCTCCCTCAGCAGTCTCCCATAGCAGTGTTCTCTGACACTTTGTGTGCTTTTCCCTTCGAGGTTAGCAATGTGCTTAAACCACCTCTCTCCTCTCTGACTTCCAAATGCATAATTTCCCAGCTAATAGAGTGTACTCAGAAATGACTAATCGAATTGGTGCTACCTGAAAAATTAATTTAGCATTATGTTCCTGAAAAGCTGTAACAGGGAAGGCCAGCAACCTTGTGTAGTAACGCCAGAGGGTAAAGTAAACAATTAGAGCCTTGATGACTAATGAATTTTGTGATTAACAAGTGTGGCGGAGTAAAATGTTTATAAGACTGACACACACAAGAGCACAAACACACACACAGGCTGTTATATGCTAACTCTGTGTGAGGCAAGCCTTATCTATTCAGAACATTCATGGTTTAAGTGAACTACTTGCAGCATTTCCCACATTCCTTTTTTTTCCACCTACCTGCTACCATCCCCACACTGCATGCTTAAGTGAAATACCTGGCATATCCACTCAGATATAGAAAGATAGCGCGTGTAAGCACTGCTGTAGTGCCGACATGTGGATGGAAGAGCAAGGCAAAAGAAGTGAGAAACAGGCTGGGTCAAAGTGTGTGTGGGGGAGAAGCCAAGATAAAGCGAGCCCGGTTTGTGTAACAGTCTTAGATAAAAAGAGACTGCTGAGGGAAAAACAGTGAAGCGCTACAGAGGAATGGATCCACTGCCTTGATAGGGACTACACATAAATCACCACTTTAAAAGTCACATTTAGCAGATGCATACAGATCAGGGGAAAAGTAATATCAGCGGAAAGTAATGACCACTTACATTGTTTGGGGTGCAAGATTAACAAAAATGCAATTGGAATGATGATGATCAGAACAACTGCAGTTACTTAAAGGGACTATACAAACGTTTTAAATTTAAAACGTCCTCATACATGCTCCAGCAATGCCCTGGTGAGCAGAATTAGCCCTGGCCTTTTCACCGCGATTGCCTGTATATGCCTGTAAAGTCACCTGAATAGAGAGTGCCTCGGGGCGAACAAGCAAACAGCGTAATGCGTAATGACGTCATGCGCGTTCACACTCAGGTGGAGCGTTAGCTGTATCTCTTCCATACTGAAGCCGCCGACCGAGAGGTAACTTTGAAAGGATGGATTTAGCGGAGAATAAGAAGAGACCGGCTTCAAGGACCATCGAAACTCCAGCCCAACAGTTTATTCGAGTGCGAAAAAAAGGGCGAAAGTCGAGTCTGATCGGCGCAGGCAAAGAACCAGAGTAAACAACGGAAAATGTTGAGAGAATCACTCGACCCGTTGGTGCCATTTTTGCTTGAAAAGTAAGAAATTATTACTAAATACGTGGGGAAAAAAATGTTGTTGATGCTTTCAAAACAGCGGTGTCCGTGCATGTTATGTACTGTACAAACTTCACTGAAACAAGCCATAAAATAATCATATTTTGAAGTTGCCAAAATAGTTGATCTAATAGTTTTATACCTACAGAGAAGTTGTGTAGTATTAGTAGCAGACTAGTAGTGTCAGTAATAACATTAATTGTGCTGTACCTACAAAACATTGGTAATGGTGCTGTATTTTCAATGGCAAAAATAATGTTGCTAATGTTAGCTTTTCTTGGCCGCAAAATAAGAGTGACCGTTCATGGATTTATAAGTAGTGAAACGACTACGAAAAGTAAACACTTACAGTAAACAGTTACACTAACTTTATTAGGCCCAGAGAATTGAAGAGACGATTTTGGCTTTTCCTAGTAGCATTTCTACCAGTGGAATTATTTTATTATCACAATTAGGCGTACATTTATAAATATCAAGTCTACATGGGGTCTTTCCTGCTAACCCTGAGGTACAGCTTTAAAATACTTGATTCTTTTCGTAGTTCCTTAGTTCCTTGTTCAGTCCGCGCTGTCTATAAATGAGCACTGTGAACTCAATTGTGACTTTAAAACATACAATTGCAATCGTAAGAACACATTTGTTCAGCAGTAATCGTTGGTGTATTCAATGTCATTATACTGTACAACATGATTGATTGATTGATTGATTGTTTACATGCTGTAAGCTCTGTCCACATGCTGTAAACTGAATCCAGCACATACATCTAATCAGTAATTGGCAAGTTTAAAGACAAGTAGGACAATGGACAAATGAGTAGGATGTTGAACAAACACCTCTGTAGGAGATGGTGACATATTGGGCTTGACTGATGAGGTATCCAGTGTAAGTGAAAGTGTAGTTTGATAGTGCATTGCCAGTTGTGTTGTGTTGGTCATAACATAACATTGGAATGTGAGAAAAGTGAATGGATCTCATGAGGACTATCTTCTATGCCAATTCTGGCTTTGGGGAGCTGATATTGCCATATAAACGTCTAAAATTAAATCTCAATGGTTGAAGGTTCAAGTACAAGGGTCCAGTTGTTTAATCGAACGATGACACAGTGATGGAGAGGGGAGAAAGACAGCAGAAACAGGTCTAGTGTTTGTGTGTGGACATGGATGCGAGAAGGAGAATCCCACAGTGGTGTAATGACTCCCTGTGGGACCAGGACCGCGGGCTGAGACTCCCCTATGACTCTCCGCTGTCAAGTGAAAGGTATAAGGGATGAAGCAGGGAAGAGGCGCGAGAGAGATGGTGCTGAAAAAGATAGCAGTGACAGCTGTCGGCTCCTCAGGTCGGTAATTGGTTGGCTGGGAGAATGATTACACTCACATGCGCCGGCACGTACACACACATGGGGTTCCTAATGCATATGCTTCAGACTGTAAAACACACCAAACCAAAATCAAGGGTGGCACTGCGAGATGGTCATTAAGCAGATCCCACCTGGCAGTGCAGCTAAATGCCGCCATTGCACCCACTGAGGTTTGCCTGGGCAGAGTGTGGAGACCCCTATAGCGAAAGAGCATCAAGGTGAGGGGACAGAGGCACGCATGCCAACACCGGATCCTTGGGACGTGTTATAGCGTAAACATATTGTTGAATCTTTAAAAAAAAAACATTTTAAAGGAAGATTAGCCTGCTTTGCTAACTGCAATGACAGATGGGGAAACAAAAGATTCACAAAATGGTTAATGACTGTGTATAACGTCACCGAAATCCCACCTGCCATTGTCTTTGCCGTATGGGGCTTAACAATCTAACTTTTCAGCTTTCTTTCGCACATTGCTAAACTGAAGGAGAGAAGAAACGGGATTACAAAGACCCATCTTGAGACAGGCCAGCTCTCCCTGACACCTCCGGTTGCTTCTTATAAACAAGCCATCGGACCTCACACCCAAAAGCCCGTGAGCATGAGTGGCAGCCCTAAATCAGATGCGACAACATGACTGACAGCTGGGTACAGGCAAAGGGAGAGATGGAAATATGAAAAATAATAAGCCCTAATATTATCCAGACAGAGAGGAGAGGTGTGCAGGCTCTGACACATGGTATGTAGGTGATCTGAGGTGATGAAGCTGAGTTTTTGGAGTGGCACTGGAAACTGGACTGCTTTATATGGTTTCACTGTAAGAGATACTTTGGCATTCTTCATAATAGACTTCTAAAAACTGATATGCTGTTTTATGATTTTACTTTATGGCATATCTAAATTGGGAAAATAATTTCTCATGGGGCTTAGAAATACTTGATTAAAGAAGTTCCTTGTTTGGATGTTCACTTCCACTGAAACTTTCCTAATGTTCTGTCTTCCTCTTTTCTATTAAAAGCAAAACATGGCGTCTTTAGTGTTTTTTCTTCTTCTTTCTGTACAAGTCCATTACAGGCAACGAGTAGCACTTTAACCCAAAATGATGGATTCCGTGTGTTTTTTTTTTCTAGCTATAGAAGGCAAGACATTCTAAACATAGTGTAAATGAAGACAGAAGAGGCAACATATAGAAGGGTTAAAATGTGTGAAGCGCAAAGGTGGGGGAAAATTCAATATATTTTTAATCTAGCGGATGTAATCAGATTATGCGTGTGCCAGGAGCGACGTATTTCATAAGGAATAACCATGTTGGGGGAGGGTTGGGGAAGTAAAGTGGCGAGGAGGGCACTTTGGATGGACGATCTACATCAACAGTGACAGATTCTAATAAATGTGCTGGGAGGCGCCCGGAGAAACACAATGCCATGTAATCATTTTATCATGACAAACCGGAATTCCAATGCTGTCCCAAGTGAGCCCAGCCGGGGGAAAATTGAATTAACTGCGAATTGCTCATGCTTGGGGAATGGGTAAGAGAAAAAGGGAAAAGGGAAAAAGGGGAGAGTATAGACAAAGTGAAGAGAAGGAAAGATGGGATTTGGCCTGCTTTCCTTTTGGCAGTGGCTTAAGTCTCAAGAGGCTTGAGATGGTTTCACTGAGAATTTCTGGTTTCAGCAGCTGCTTGCTAATGAAGCTAACTCTGGGATCCACATGGCACAGCTGAGCGCAGCATAACACAAAACACATTGCAGTGGTTAACTGAGATGTACAGCCAGGGCAAAGGGAACTGATGTAATAAAACACGTCACCTGACATGTAACAGTACCCTCACATGTGGTTGTAATACAGTAAATGTATAAAGTCAATTATTTCACGGACGGAAGAACGTTTGATAAGTTTAGTCTCTTCTTTGGCAACAATAAGGTGGCTGTTATGAAATTTTAGAACTAACAGAAGAATAACTCCAAATGCATGTGGCTGTGTCTTAGTGAAAATTGAAAGTTTATGAACTATGTCCATATTATTTGGCCTTGTGAGCGGCTGTAGTGTGTACGCAGGTAAAAAAGCCTCCCCTGTGTTGTGAGCTTCAGTCTTGTCCCTGACAGTTTTCTGGATGTCCCCCCTTCCTCTTCATTTTCATTTTTTATTTATTAATTATTTTTTTATTTCAGTCATGTTAATTACATGTTTTCACGTTTCATAAACAACTTTATATGATTATTCTTTATTTTTTACATGATTGAAAAGGAGCATGATGAAGACAACGCTTATACTAAGCACCCCTTTCTTCAAACCACAAAAGAATAGACAAAAAAATGGTCTGATGCGCAGGTATTAACTTCAAACCATAAACAAACACAGGTACTGTAACAGAAATTAATGTTACATACTAATATTTACAGTAATTTGTCAGAGTTAATATTTGTTCATTTGAACTGTCTTTTAAATTGATGCACAGTGGAGGAGTTCTTTAAATTCATGTGCAGGGCGTTCCACAGTTTGACTCCTGCCACGGAGATGCCCATCTGCTTCTGGGTTGTTCTGGCAAAAGGGAGAGTAAAGTTAAGTTTTCTAGGACTGGATACATCGGCTTTTAATCAAAACATAATTTGTACAGTTTGAGGCAATCGAAGAAATCTTGCTTTATACATTATTATCAATGTTTGTAATTTTATGAGATCTTGTAATTTTAATAGTTTTGATTTGATACATAGTTGATTTGTATGTTCTCTTCTATCAGTTTTATTTATTATTCACATAAGTCATTTATATATAGAATAAAAAGTTTGGGCCCAACAATGGAACCTTGTTGAATATAATACATTCCTTCACTCTGAAGAGCAGGTACAGATTTACACATTGCCCTTTTGGAGACTTATACTAGTCAAATAAAAAAAGGTTCATCTATTTCAAGACAATATTGTGTGATTGAGTTTTGCTGTTGTCAAAGGCCTTTAACTTTCTTACTCTTTTGAACAAACCGTGGGTCCTCTAAGAAATAAATGAATACCTTGCAGTCTGATGACATTTGTACTTTGTTTCTGTGGAGGTAATCTGGAAAGATCAGCACTAAGAGATGGCACAAAAGAGAAACACTGTTCTGCCATGACCTGTGACATCAGATTAGGTCCTGTAAGGGTCCAGGGTCACCGTGGAGGGAACCCACACACTGCAACTACAACAGGAAGTGCTGACTGCTGTGCGATAAAGGACTCTTCCTTCCCCTGCTGAACATTATCTGTAAAAGCAAGAAAAGCTAAAGTTTCACCATTAACTAACGCCCGTCTTTAGATTCATCAGAGCGCCACATTTCGAGTCCCTTTGCTGTTACTCTATCTCTGCTTAATCATTCCTACCACAGCTGTGACCCGGGCCAATGAGGATGAAGGAAGGATATGCATAATTAGCCTCAGTTGGTGGACAAGTCCCTCTCCAGACATTAGCTGTGTCTCCAATGGGCATTCTCAGTTTCACTTAGAGGGGATTGATAAAGCCCCCTTTAGTCAAATACAAGTGGTTTACCCCTTGATACCAAGACATAACATTTATAGGTGTTCCAGCCCCCACCACTAATAAGTAAATGTCTTTATGATGATTTTCTAAGCCAGGTGCTAGATTGCAAGTATTTGAATTCAGCGAGTGCTATTTTATGGGTGTGTTGCACCTGATTGACCATTAGAAACTGTGCATATGTTTGGTGGTGCAAACCTGATATGTAAATGAAACTGCTTCTGCTCTTGTTCCTAACTGAGCACCTTTGAGGGAACATTTAAAAGGATATGATGTATTAATGAAAGATGGCCACAACCAGCAATTATTACTTTAATGTAATGTATTTAATGTATCTTTTAAGGTATTTGTAATTATTATAGCAATCAATCTTCTTTCTATATCTTAAGCTTTGAAGAAATCACTCATCCAGAGATAGAAAAGCGCTGGTTCAAGAAGCATCGAGGGTTTTATCATAGACTCAGGAACATGTGCTCGATTGGAGACGCCCCAAGAAGGAACAGGGGAACGGCGGAACAAAGGAGTCGCGTCTCCTTCAGTATCATCAATACGTCACGCACAAACCTTCATAAGGACTTTAAAAAGGATGTGAGACAGACTCCTGAAGCCGTTTGATGGACAGCTGCTGTGACCCACTCCAGTTCAATGTTATACGGACAAGAGCCAAGGAAAAAAACGTGGCTGGTAAAGTGCATTTTCTCCATACACCAGAGTTGGGCAAGTTTGCAATGGGCCGATTTTCTTCATTGCCAAAACACCAAGGGCTGAACCTCAAAATTGTAGCCAATGTGAAGCACCTTTTTCTACTTTATCGTGCATTTGGTCTCGGATTTGTGTAATCGTAATATTTCACAAAATCATCATGGGAGCCAGAGGTGCTGGAGCGCCGGATTTGACCCCCGGGCCTGTCGTTGCCTACCCCTGCCATACCCCTGCCATACCCCTTCAAAACAACACAATTACTAGTTTGTCTTTGTAAATGAGCCAGATACGAACTGTAAGAGATAATATTAAATCGCTAGTTATCATACTGTGTTAATCTATAATGTCGTACTGCCCGTAGGTCAAGCTGTGCGGTCGTACTATCTCTTTATAGCCTTGACTGGGTGTTTAGGCGCCTACTATCAAGCCACTGAATGCTTGCGTGCGTGTTAGTGTGACGCGCTTGTAGGGTATTTACGTGTCCTCTGGGGAAGCACAGACAGGCTTGAATGTTAGGACTGGCAATGTCTTGAGTTCATGTCTCTGGGTCCCGCAAAGATGGCAATAAACTTCTCCTGCATAAGACATCCTGACTGCTGCCTATTCTTCACCAACCTTTCGATCATCGTATTGTAGAATTCCCCTACACGAACATTTGAAAAGTTTTGAACCCGCAAACTGCATTATTCTGTCCAGCGCAATTATTTATGCCTGCTTCTCAAACGTGCTAATTTCGTGTGCAGTTTTACTTCACGTAATCGTGTTAAATACGACAGTACCCGCTAAACAATACCATTTGCATTTTCTTCGCCTCTTCGCATTGTAGCAAAATTGCCCCGTTTTGCATCCCATTATGCGCTAAATTTGCGCTGCAGCATTTTCTCGGTTTATTAGAACCACAAATCTGCTTTTCACTCCACTTTAGTACGCACATGTGCAAACGCGTAAAATCAGGCTCATAGTGTTGCTAATAAGAGCAATTGTTAAATGGGATGTGGATAGCTCAGCCCGACTCCATCACGCACAAGGGGGGCTTCAATCAGAATCAGAATCAGAATCAGAATAGTGTTTATTGCCACGGGTTGCGTTCACGTGACATCACAACTTTCTAAAGAGCCCATAGTTTAAAACTGAGGTGGAGCTACTGAAAATTCCATGGCGGTAACTATGGTAACTGCGGTAACTGACAAAATGCAGATTTTTATGTCTTTTATCTGGCTCATATCTCAGTCATTACTGGAGGAATCCACATGAAACAAAAACTGTCACAAAGTTCATTGTCTCCTCTTCCAGCACATATGAACAAATGTCCAATTATTTTCCTCCAACAGGCGTCAAAAAGTGGTGACAATATTGGAAAACATGAGTGTGATGTTGTCCAGTAGAAAGGACTTTCAGACATAAGAATAATATCACAGGTTTCTGAATCCAGTCACTGTCAAATACTGAAGAGCAAAGACATTTGTCAATTTTCGTTTTGGAGATTTCTTACAAAAACTGTATTTCTCCCATAGAGTTGTATTGGCGCCTGCCCTCCACCTGACATCATCACATTCTAAATTGTGAACGCGACCTATTGTTTGGAACAGGTTCACAATCGTGCAACATAAAACATTTAACACTGAATTTAGATAGAAAATAAGCTATACAACTTTAAAACTCTAAGGCTATAAGGGCATGCATGTACAAGATTAAAATAGATAAATAGAAAATAAAAAATAAAAGTAAAATATGATAAAGACGACAACGATTGACATATAACAATAACGGGATTGTGTTCATGAGCTACTGGTTTAGTCTGTGGCTTCACATAAAATGTCCTATGTGTGTTGCTTGTGCACTTTGTGTCACGTTTTAAAATTGCAAAAGATTTTAAAACCCTCTACTGTGTCCCAGGACCTACTGCGTTTCCAGGTGGTATTTCATGGTGGTTTAACACAGAAACCTTAGTGAGAAGAATGCATGTTATGAGATTCTTCATGTTCTGCCATTGCCACAATAATTCCCCCCCAAAAAATTTGAAGCATATTTCAAAATCAATATTTTCTTACACACCTGCCGTGATGGAACACAGAGAGAAAACATTTAACAAGACACTTTTTTTGACTAAAGTGAATTCAGAATGATGTGAGATCCAGGGGACTGAAATAAACACTACTTCTCTTACACTAGCCAGTCAAGCACATTAGTCTGTCTTCTGCGTTAAAACAGTTGTCGAAAACACCAGTCACTAGTCATGCAGTAATATTCTTAATCAGTGTTTGGCTGTTTGCCTGCACTTAGCCTTTGAGCACAATCATGGCTGTTTTGTCCTCCCCATGGAAACACACCTCTCAAAACACAGCTGACAATGACAATCTGCAGAAATGCTCCAGAAATGAGAGTGGCTACATTGCTCAAGAAGGAATAACTGATATGCAAGTTAGAAACAAGGACGTACATTGAGGTGTGAAAATGACATTAGGCAGATAAGGTTTTGCACTCTCTCCACCAGCTGTTTTGTGACTCGGAGAGAAAACAATAAACAAAGCAAGCAAACAAACAAAAACGTTTTCTCTATTTTAAATAAATCAGACCGACAGATGCAAATACAAATACTATTAAAACGTACACTTTAAAGCTCTGTTTTTACTATATGTAACTCACTGTCAACATGCTGCTTTGTAAATGTTCAATATTGTATCAACTTTGGGATGTATGCCACAGCATTATACTTGTGCTAAAACGTTAACCTACAACTAGCAAACACAAAAACACAAAAACATGTCTGTCCATTTTGCTGTAAAAATGGACAGACATCATCCACTAGTGTTTGTAATTAGTGTTGTTTACAGCCATAATAGATGGGACAAAAGAGAGGGGACAATAGTTCAAATCTGTAATTTTATAATCCATAAATGTGAAGGAATAATTTTAAAGCTGTGGTGCTTGTCTTTTCCTTAGAGCTAGACATGGTCTGTATACTATATAGTATAGGCTGTGTTCAGGATTGTGCTAAGCTTGTACTTTTGAGATAACTGCCATCATGTAGCGAGGATTAAACAGAACTGTCCTTGGTCTTTCTTTAAGAGTGTTCAAGTGACTGAGACAAGGAGAGGCGCAGTTGACCTATGATAACCTTGACACTCCACACTTTCTCAGTGGTCTCAAAGCTCTAGATTAAAGTCTAACATATTAGGGTGAATTCAGTTATAGTGGGACACTTTTTGGTTCAAGCTCCAAGAAACTTCTAAAAACATATTAATATGCTTTTTTTCTGTCTTTTCATAAATGTTTAGGTCTCATTGTTAATTTTAAATTTTGAACAGAAAATCACTTTTTTCAAGGCCTTCCACCTCCCTCGGTCAGGCGTCTGTTCAGGAAAAATGGGACATTGTGGTTGGTAAAGTGGGACAATTAATTCCAATGGGATTTCCCATGGACTAAGTCGTATGGAAGATGCATTTGGACAGGCCTTTCTACTTCAGGAGTCATTTCACCTTGACCCAAAGGGCTGGACATGTCCAAACTCTATTAGACCGGTACAGGACAGCAGGTCTGCTAAAGAAATCTAGCACAGATTTAATCTCTTTTTCTCTTTTCTACTTTCAAATAGATGACCATGACTCTTCATAAACATTGAGTGCATAATATGTATTTTCACTCTAATTACAGGGATATTGTTGTGTCTTTACACAGCTCATACCAAGAGCTGGTACATGCGTTTTGTACAAAAATAATGTTTTTCACGATTTGCACCTCCTTTGTTTCCATTCAGGGCCTCCCTCTGACTTTTTATCGACTCTCTGAACATTATCTTTGTTCAGCAACATGCAGCCCAGACTGAATTCAAAAACACTATTTGAGTGTCCCATTTTACCTGAAATTGTTTGGCAAAGTGGGACAGTGGCTCAAAATGACATTTTTTTAAAAATAGGGTCATGCATGGTCACTAAACCCTGTTAGGTCAACAGAGAAGGTGGAGTCAAACATTCTGAATGAAATTGCCTAAGTTATTTTTGTTTTTGTCTTTTTGTTCCATAAACCTTATCATCTCTAACACGTATAACTTGCCGCTGTGAAATATCATGTATTATAGTACATTTCTTATATTTTATGCTCCACCACAGCTACTGTGAGACTGTCAGGCCAATAATAATGATTGTTTTGTAGATAGAGGGCCTAGAGGTACAAATTGAGATCAAAACTGAAGAGTGGCTGTTTATATTTCCCCATTTAAAACGACAAAAACCCTTAATAATCTCACTTTACCCTACATACTTCAGCTTTTTTCATGACTGACTCACAGACATGAAAATGTGTGTGTTTTTATAAGGTGCAGACTGAGGCTGTAAATGTCGCTGGTTTGATTTATACCCAGTGTTAAAAGTATGTACAAAGTGGAATAGTATAGGGTATTTATTATATTGCCAGATACTGTTGTACAAACATGAATGCTTGATGATTAGCATCTGGTTGTGAATTCCAGTGTCCAGACTCTTACAGCTGTATTGCACAGAACATCTTGAGGAGTCTGAGGACATGTTGTTACTGAAGTGCACACAGATCTACTGTAAACAAATGAAGACAACCTTAGCATCTCCAGGAAAAAAAAATGTCAACAGCTCTAATTAAAGCCTCAACAGAATCTTGGTTCGAGAAAATATTTCGATTTTGTATCATACATTGTGCCTAGTCTCTTCATTTCAAAGATACGCACAACACTTCTGTATTATGTATGAGTAAATGCTATATAAGTACCACTAATAATTGTGGTAGTTGGACACGAGGAGTGGCATTTGGAGTTAACACATACCCAGCAGGTGCACACAGCAGTGAAAGGTTTGGCGTAGATCAAATGTGTAAGTGAAGTGTGAATGGTGGGCAGCTGGAGGGCAGACTTAACTGCTTCTCCATTATGTCTCATTGAGTTACGTGTGTATATTCACTTTCCACGGTTGGACCCGAGGAGGAAGCAAGAGAGAATAGGGATTTAGAGATCTCATCCATCACGTGAACACAGAGTGGACGTGCCACATGTGGAGAACTGAAACAGCATCCGATTTGCTAAAACAATGACCGACTTCTCCCATCAAATACTCCACTAACATTCACCAAGAGACAGCAGCAAGCTTTTTTATTTATTTAGGTTTGTTCATTTCATAGGCACAATAGCCAAGGGAATTTCTTTCTATCTATCTGTCTATCTGTCTGTCTGTACATAAATGTTGTTGTAAATAACATAAACTGCATATGAAAGGGCCACTGATGATTAGCCTAAACATCAGAACCTTTAGCCTTTGTCCGTGGTTGTCTTCTTTCTGATTTAATATGGTTGTTCAGAGCTCATACTGCCGCGGCTTCCCCCTCAGTCCTCTCCATCCAAAGAGCTTTAATGTCCCGCTGGGCCACTGGGCGACCCCTTCCTCATGCATTTGCATACATCTGCATATTTCCCATTAGGCTCCACTTGTTGCCTTGTCATTGGAAACTGGGTTATGGAGATGATCACACTTGACGGTAATGCTTCCGCTTTCTCTGCCTCCTTTGTTTTTCTGTAGATTTTTTCTCCACCTTTTGATCTTTTGTTTCTATTCTGCTGTGTTTCATCGCACAGTTTGAAGATCGGATCCTCTCGCAAAGACACGACGTCCGGGTTCAATTGTCTGCAAAAGCAGAAGACGACCACCTGGGACCAGCCACCGCCTTTGGTCATCCCGGCAATGACACAAGGCGTTCAACTCGCAACACAATAACCAGAGTTGAACCAAACTAATTGCATTAATAGGTGATCAACTTTTCAATTAGCAGCTGGAGATAGAGCGCTCCAGAGGCAAGGATATGTGCAAATGAGATGAGTAAACACAAATTGTTGAAATGTCACTATGATCAGGGTAAATGGGCAAATGAGTGGAAGTGTTCTTAAGGGAAGGGCAGCCAATGTAGTGCTTATAATAGGGCGCAATCAAGATGGTGGAGTGCAGTTCAAATAAAACTTATGGGACAAAATTGTCCTATAAGTATTGCTTTTGTAGACCCTTTTCACAGAGACACTTGCTCAGCCATGTTCTCTCGAGTGCATGGATCTTCATGTCCTATTTTAAGCCTGACTGTACTAATGAATGATCTCACATTCACGTTTCCTTCAGAAACATGAGCATCCGATTCAGTGTGAGCTTTAAGCCATTAGCTTCAAGACATGAAAACACCTTCCTTTTTAAACAGTGGTTTTCACATCTTACTGGAAGGTTTTAATGTTCTCTCAGTGGTTATCCAAATGAAACTTTCAGACCACTCTGCGAAATATTTCAATATTGATTGTTTTGACTGAGACCGGCTGAAATGCGTAAGCTTAAAACAGGGCAGGAAGTGAAGATCCACAGGTCCCAGTCAGCTGTAAGACATGCAGAGAAGTGCGCTGAATGAGAGCCCGTCTTAACTACTATTGTGTACTTTCAGTATGTTCAAAAAAATGATTGGCGATCCCTGGTCTGAATCATCAAGTCTGTGGGTTCATTTGAACATGATATCTAAGAGACTTTATTCATTTTCAGACATAATTCCATTCATGCTTTAAATATGCATATACGTGTTTTTTCTGGTATAGAATTAGTTTACACCCATTTTACACAAATAGTTAAAGTTACCTCTTTTTTAGACCCTTTTTTAGGCCAGGTTAAGTCCTGATATGATCTTGACCTAGGCCTGGCAGTAATTGAAAATCAAATATTTTATGACGTGGTATGAAAAGTTTGAGAACCACCAATGATTACAGTGTAATCACTTACACAACAAAAGTTACAACACAAAACATTGCTCATGACTACCAAATGTTGTGCATGGTGCCAATCAATCGCCTGTGTGCTCAACAGCTCATGAATATAAAGGGAAACCTTAAGCATTTAAATGTGTATTTAATTGCAGTATTCTGGAGGCATCGTTAAGTAAGCGCAGGGAAATACATTTCTTAATGCGACTTAGTGAGGCCCAGCAAATCAAAGAGCATCAGGAGAATTAATGAGGGTGAGGCTTGACAGCATTAAGACTAGAGACTAACGTCTTCATAAACAAATACACATCTCTCAGCGCCACAGCACAAACAAAGCCTTAATGTGGGGGCATAATGAATAGACTTTGCTGTCAATAAGCTCGGCACGCTAGCCATTCTCCAACGGCTAGACCAATTTAAAAGAAAAATGCACTCACAATTGCGCACCTTACTCATTGAGAATACTTAAAAAAAAAAAATGCAGGCAGATACTTATAATGCTGCGATCCTCTGCTGGTGTGAATGGAGCTGGGAGATTCTAAAGAAGACAGAAGCAGGCACGAGAAGGCGGCCGAGGGAGGGAGGGGGGAGGGGTGGGGGCTGGCTGACACATGAAAAAGACTGGAACTAGGAATATGAAACCTTCCCGGTTATTAAAAGCTGTCTTGTGAGGGCAGCGCTCCTGTCGTTAAGTACTCTTTCAATTATTAATGGTGCCGTTGCTTTCATCCAGCAGTGTGAATGCCAATACAGCGCCAACACACACCATACCCACCTCCTCTTCTTCCCTTTTAATCTTGGTAACAGGCAAACGCACACACACACTTTCACATGAGGTATTCAGCGGTAATTGTGCCAGGGCCAGTGAGATAACAGGTCAGCAGTGAGAAGGATTGTAAGAAGCAATGTCTTCGGAGAGGTCTCAGCCACGTGAACAAATGACCGGAGACAAAGAAAATCATTTTATCAGCCAGAGAAAATAAAGTAATTGAGGCATTTTTTCCCCCCATAAAATGAGCGTAATGGCCTCTGGGGGAGCTGCAGGTGTATATTGTGGTCCAACTGATCTCATGTCAGGCGCAATTTTGACAATTTTACTCAATTGGTGATAGACCATGGAGCCTCTGGAGTAGTGTGTGTGTGTGTGGGGGGGGGTATGTGGGTTATATGTTTTATTGTAAATACCAGAAGGGAGTTATTAAAAAACCTCAAGATGACTTTAATGACAGCTTTCTCTATGCCTATTCATATGTAAAATCTATTCACTGTGCCCACTCAAAGTTAGCAGCGTATAGGTGTTGGACAGACGCGCGGCTCTGCTTATCGACCATGGCTGGGCGCATTTCCACTCCTGAGATGGGACGCGGGGTACCGGGGCGTGCTGACGAGCATCCCCAGAGACTCCTGTCCAATTACAGCTCAAAATGAGCCAGGAGAGCGGCGAGATTGGGCTGGGCACTCTGAGGTGATGATGGAAGGAGGGAGGGGGTGGTGGTGAAAAGTATGGGGACCACGGATATGAGTAGCACTTGAAATTAATGGGGCAGGGTGGAGCACGACTCCCAGGGGCGATTTGGGTCTGCTCCTGACATTAACTCCACCCTCGAGCGACCATTAGAGGCCAAGGGTCTCCAGTAATCTCACAATACAAAAGGGAGACATAGCCGCTGCCAAACAAGGCATCTACATCTAATACAAAGAACTAATATAGTAGTCAGTGATGCATAAAAAAAAGTCAACAGTCAAGACTTATTTAATATTAAAGGATAAGATGTCAGCCCTGCGTGATGTTTGTGTCTTAAAATACAGTTCATTTTTCTCTCTTTTACCAGCTGTGTCTATAACAATGATCGTAATGGCCCAATAAGCTAGTTTGATATCAAAACAAGGCATGTTTCACAAACAGCTCCCTTGATCGAATCTCACTAAAATAGGACTGAATCCACACCAATTCCTTGGTCTTTGTTTAACTCTAGCATCTCGATATCTATCCAATCTTTGTTCTTGGGCTCAAACTTGATCCAAAAATAACTCACGAGTGCTTTAAATCTATTAATAAGAAAGAGCAGCAGACTAGAGCACTTGGAGTCTGACAAAGAGAAGCCGTCAGTCACAGTGAGGGAAGAAACACATTGTGTTTCACAGTTTCAAGTTTTGCCCGGAGTCAGCGATGCTTTAAATACATACAGTGGCACATTAGGACTGGGTAACCAAGGCAACAGACACCCAGATTATGTCAAAGAGATGCGCAAAAAAAGATCCCAGGATGCTTTGATTAAAATAGTGGCTAATTTATTGCTGTTTGCAATGCTAAAAGGATACTCATTTAAATACACATGGAACATCAAATCAAAATGTAGTTTTGTAGAATGAATGAGACATTTACCATGTTAAAACATTGTCCAGAACCAGATAATACATTTTATCTTTAGAAACTTTTAAAATATGTGTCTGACTTTTCTCTTAAATGCTTGTTCCCCATGAACACTATGATATAAGAAGCAGGAAGGCTCCGCTGTTCCTCTGACCATGAGCACTGAGCCACTTCCCAGTTCTGTAAAACACTGTTGTGTTTCTACAGCTGTGGTCACACCATCTGTCTCCTCCTACACATACTACAGTCAAACTGGCTTTTCTGCTCACAGACATGTCCATTTTGTCTTTCATTGCAGACAAATACTGTACCATGAGTGGGTGGCTGTATTATGCTGAAACATACAGTGCCTCTCAAAAGTACTAATACACCTTGAACTTTTGCACATTTTGTCATGTTTACAACCATAAACATAAAGATTTTATTTTGAATGTTTTACTTAAAGTTCACACACAAGTAACAGACAACTGTGAAGTGAAAGCAAAATGATACATGATTCTGTTTTTCTTTTTTAAATAGAAAAGTGAAAAGTGGGGCGTGCATAAGTATTCATACAGCATTAAATTGCCTTTATAACATTCCTAATGACTGCAGAATGTTCACACCTTGCCCTAACCATTAAATAGAGGTCACCTGTGTGTAATCTACTCTCAGTATAATTCCAGCTGTTCTGTGAGGGCCTCAGAGCTATGGTCAGAGTGTATTGGTCACTAAGCAACATCATGAAGGCCAAGGAGCACACCAGAGAGGTCAGGGATAAAGTTGTGGAGAAGTTTAAAGCAGCGTTAAGTTATACAAAGATTTCCCAAAATTTGAACATCTCACGGAGCACTGTTCAATCCATCATTCGGAAATGGAAAGAGTATAGCACCACTGCGAACTTACCAAGACACTAACTAAACTAACAGACCGAACAAGGACAGCACTGGTAAGAAATGCACCTAAGTGCCCTATGGTAACTCTGGAGGAGCTGCGACGTACTGCCGCTGAGCTGGGGGAATCTGTACATGGGACAACTATAAGTCGTACTCTACACAAATCTGGCCTTCATGGACGAGTGGCAAGAAGAAAGCCATTATTGAAAGGAGGCCATAAGAAATCCCGTTTGAAGTTTGCTAGAAGTCATATGGAGGACACAGCTACCATGTGGAAGAAGGTGTTTTGGTCAGATGAGACACAAATTTTACTTGTTGGCCCAAATGCAAAACGTTATGTATGGAGCAAACCTAACACTGCTCATCGTCCTGAATGCACCATCCCCAGTGTCAAATATGGTGGGGGAGCATCATGCTATGGGGCTGTTTTTCCTCAGCGGGGACTGGGAAGATTGTAAGAATAGTTGGGAAGATGGATGGAGCCAAATACAGGGACATTTTGGAGGAAAACCTGCTGGAGTCAGCAACAGAATTGAGGCTGGGGCAGAGATTCACCTTCCAGCAGGACAATGACCCTAAACACAAAGCTAAATCTACAATGGAATGGTTTAAAAACAAACATATTAATGTGTTAGAATGGCCCAGTCAAAGTCCTGACCTAAATCCTATTGAAAATCTGTGGAAAGACCTGAAAACTGCTGTTCACAAACGCTCTCCTTCTAATTTGACAGAGCTTGAGTTGTTTTGTAAAGAGGAATGGGCTAAAATGTCAGTCTCTAGATGTGCAAAGAGTCATACCCCAAAAGACTTGCAGCAAAAGGGGGTTCCACAAAGTATTAATTGATGCTGTATGAATACTTGTGCACGCCCGACTTTTTGGTTTTCTATTTTTGGAAAAATAACAGAATCATGTATCATTTTGCTTTCACTTCACAGTTGTCTGTTACTTGTGTATGAACTTTCAGTAAAAAGTTCAAAATAAGATCTTAATGTTTATGGTTGTAAACATAAAGACTACTTTCATAGCACTTTCGAGAGGCACTATATATTTATTTTTCAAATGGGCTAGTTTTCTTTCATATAGTAAACTAAATTTCCTTTCCTATAGTCATTATCATGTTGCTACAGCAAATCAACCTGCTAATTCAATGGAATAAAAATCATACATTTTTGTTTGAGCCAGATGTCTTTCCATTTGTCAGACTGTAAAATGACACAGAGGACTACAATGTGTTTTGTAACGGGTCTATACAGTCTTTTTGAATGACAGTTTTGATCCTCGAACATTGCCTGTTTTCTAATAAATAAATGACACAAAAAAAACAACAGAACTTCACAATTTCAAAAATATTAAATATTTCCAGAACACACACTGTAACAGATTGCTTTCTAAACGTCTGGAGTGAATCAGCGCAGGAGTGTTACATCATGCTGTAGTACAGGCACTCCACCCTGCAGCGCTGCTCTGTTTGAATTATGTGCATGTGATCCCCTCCATGATGTATGCAGCATGGGAATGTTGCCTTCGGTAACGCTATTCCTCAAGTGCTTCTCACCACACTTTCACTTGTATATAGGGGAAGACTGGGGAGCAATCGACAAGCCTATCACAAATACCCACTGATATTGATGAAGTGATCGATACTCTTACGGAAACCTATTGAGTAGATCAGTTTTAAATCCCTGTGTCCCTGTGTTGTCGGCTGTTAAAAAAAGAGACCTAGACCTAATTCAGTTTGCTGGTTTCAGTCCTGCTTTGACATTGGTTTGGTTTTTGTCAAGTCCTCATTTAGCCTAGGTTTGGCCCTGGTTCATTCTTGTACAATCCCACTTGGGGCTCGGTGAAGCCACAGCTTTAACACTTTGCCGAATTTGTTTGAGACTCTTTTTTTTCATTCCCAGTAGTGTCAGTTACACGGCCGTCACAATATGTCAAAGCTAATGCTTATCATTTGTTTTTCCAAAGTTGTGACATGCAGCTGCCAGACTTTTGCAACTTCCTGTGTCCCTCCCCCCCAACCCTCCATAGATTGTTCTGCATTTTCTCATTGCACCACATTGGTCTGAGCCGGCATTGCAACACTGTCAGCGTGACACTTCCGTAACCTTTCGATGGAGAGGAGGGGGGGCACCGCGAGAGACGTCACGCTGTCTCCCCGTTCACAGCCTACCCATAATGCATTAGCTCTCCCTTCACATCCTCCGTACCTCCGTGACAACCGATGTCCGCCTTTCAAAGACCGTTCACTTATTTTTGTGAAAGAAGCATGCTGACACTTGATATTCTGGAACACCATTCAGCATGTTTAAATTTGACCATGCTTTCCAAAATGTTGAGCGTATATCTTTAAGTGTTGGTTAACAGCCAAAAATATAACCCTTTTCCATAAGTGTAGATATGAAACGTTTACAGTAAAAGTTCTTGCACATTGTTTTGATCTATAATTATTTATCTTCGCAAAAACCACACACCTCTTCACGATTTCACATCCTCCGCTTGGCCTCGAGCACTTTATACTGCTCTCTCCGAAAGCACCCGACAGTCAGGCAAAACCAAAGATTTTAATTTGTTCATATTTATTTATTTTTCCGACTGGGAACTATGCCAATGTTTGCCTTTCCCTGCTGCATCTCGCTGCTCTTACTCCCCTTCTTCTCCGCGCCACACTCTCCGCTATACGCTCTCGAACGCTATTCCGCTTTTTTTTATTCCAACACGTCCATTCACACTCACCGTCCTTTCTTTCCCCTCTCATCGAGGCGCACAGTCAACGTACAGTACAGAGTGCGATTGGCAACAGAAAGTCATCAGTGTACAGTGTAGTCTGGAGAAAGCGTTTAGTACACGTCTCTGGTGCTAGTGTTATGTTTTATTGGGAAGAAAAGCGTTCGCAGGATGGAAGTGTCTTTTTTTTTTTACGGTCTGTTACAAGCGCAGAAATCCTCCTGGGAGTTGGACTTGAATGTACGGTGCACAGCTAAAATACAGCCGAGGGGGAATGATTACTGTATGTGTGTTTTTGTTCGGCGCCGGGGAGAGAAGGTTAGAGAGATGGAGTGCCATGCTCCAGGTGCTACATTATTAAACAAATTTGTCACTTTAGGCCAATGGGGTTAACTGTGCATAGACGCACTGTTGCTGTATAAATAAAACGGGGGGGTGGGTGGTTGACCATGGTAGGTGAAAACAATGAGAGAATGGAATATAATCAATTGAGGTCAGCAGGCAGCCGTCCACACAGTCTGACCTTAACACCTGCATTTTAGTATGGATGCTTAGCTTCAAAACACACACACACACACACACACACACACACACACACACACACACACACACGCACGCACCAAAGCAACAAAACAGTATGTAAAAATGAATTATTACTTCATAATGCAAATCTTTACGTCGTTTAATTCTGCAATAACTTAATTACTGGATAGTGTAATATAATTCAGTACGAGTTAAAGAGACCGTAACGATTTTGTTATTTACAAGTCTTATCATCAATACCACTCATAAAAACATAAAGGAAATGTGCGCCAAAAATTAAAATAACAAAATCGATTTTTTTAGTAAGAAAGCATAAACTATAGTTGAAATAAGTTGTCATTTATTATTAATTTTACTGTATGATCATTCAGACACATTGATTTGGGTCAGTGTGAAGTCAATCAATCCATGCTATCCCCCTGCAACTTGACAGCTTACAAACTTCTAAAATAGAGTCTATTCAACCAAAGATTGTCTATTGTTTGTTGTTTTCTTTTTGTTTTTTTTATTCAATCCTGCTCCATTTCCTGTATCTTCTTGTCATCTCTACTCCATCTCTTTTGTGTCTTTTTCGCTCCGATCTGTAATTATCGCGGGCTGATTTCGGGCATTTTCACAGAACAATCTCTCCCTCCCTCCCTTTTCTCACCCCGCGTTTCTCCGCCCAGCCAGCCTCCGTCACTCACACGCTCAAAGCCATATTGTTCCTGACTTAACTTTGACTGACAGTTACGGGAAGCACCGAGTGATTTGCGAATCTTTCTCTTCAAGTGTCACGGATCTGTCGCCGCTCGTTGTCAACTCGCCGTTTAAATCTCTTTTGTTTAAAGGTGAAGGGGCGTGACGTCTGTACTTCGGGGGAATGGTCAAAAAAGGGGCTGACGTCACTGGAAGCGCTGTTATAATTTGGTGACACATTCGAAATCCAACGTAGTATGTTGTGCTCATATTCATAAGCCCATTTATATTCACAAATGTTATATAGAGAAACCTTAATCAAAATCGACTTCCCCATATACCATTATTCATTTTGCATAATAAAATGAACAATATCTAATTTACCATACACATGTAAATAAATACAACTTTAAATACATTCAAGCATAATATAGGTGTTTGAAATTATATGCTTTATAACTAATCTCTTACCAATTCTTATGAATATACATTTTTACTATTAACGCAAATTAACAACCATGGGCACTGGAGCTGCAGAATAATACAGAGCTAAGAAGAATTAGACGACAAATCCACCTATTGTTTATTGAAAGTTTTGTAATAGCATTTATTCTATGCAACTGAGGATGATCATTCAGTTTGCTTTAAGCAATATTACTGGAGAAAGAGAATGAGTAAAGGTAGCTTTAACCCAAAAATAACAGCCGGGGGGATTTTTTTTTTTTTTTTTTTTACTTCTTAGTTAAAGCCAATATAATCCTGAATAGAAAAGGCCCTGGGTTATACACACACACACATACACACACACGCACACACACACATACACACTCACACACACGTACGCACGCACGCACACGCACACACATGCACACACACATGCACACACACACACAAGGAAACTATCAAAAGGGATTTTAAGATTCAAACAGTGGGCTCAGTAATTAGGCAGATGGATTTGAGGCTCTTTCGTACGTCCCGCGGGATATACAGCCACACATATTGCGGCCAATTGACCAACAATGCTTAAAGTGGATTCATTAAAACCAACACGACCAGGCTAAAGGTCACCGCTCGCCATCAACTTCCACCCTAAGCCCTTTACAGAAATGAGTGCTTGATTATGGTCCCGAGCCAGAGAAATATTGTTTATTTTATCTCAACGGTATCCGCGACAACAATGTACACAGGCGGTAATAGAATCAAGACCGCGGCTCTCATCTTTCCATTTCTTAATTGAATCCAGAGCACACCTTGACTTTGCCATGTGCGTGCGCTTGTGTTTGAGACACACACAGAGGGAGAGTGTGTGTCCTTAGCTGGATGTAATCAGATGGAATTAATATGCATGCTGTTTCTCATTATGGAATAACTGAACTGCACTTCAGAGATGTGATGTGCCCGGCGAGGGCACGCTTATAATAGCCATCCACTGCGCTCCGATCCAGATTTATATGTGCTTCCGAGTATGTGTTTTGAGGGTTATTATGGGGATTACAAAAAATAAAAAAAACACGAAATGACAGAAAGACAATTTTGTTAAGAAGTTGTTTTATGACATTTTTTCCCCCTCGCTTAACGTTTTATGGTATTTAGACTAATTCCAATAAGCTGCTTTCATTAGCTCATTGTGATAACGTGCGTATGATGCATGCATATTGTCTAAATGTCTTTTTAATCAGTGAACCAATTTATTTATCTATACTTCACAATCCGATCTATCTTTTCACACATCTTAGCCCCAGTGCGGCACTTGCCAAAAGACCATGTCTCAAAGCACAAACCCCCATTTTGAGTTGGTAAGCCTTCAACATTGTTCCCCTTTTGTTCCCCGACAGTGATAGACAACAAATGCACTGTTTATGATATGAGTGCGCAAGCTCTTAAGTGTGTTAAGTGTTTGCCAGAGCATAACAGAGGTGAGTCTCTTTCAAAAGGGAAATTGATGCAGATAAAAGGTGCTTCATTATCACAGATGATTGAGAAGCGCATCTGAGGGCGAACATGATTGTGGGTATGCGTGGGTGGGTGGTGTGTATGTGTGCGTGTGTGTGTGTGCTGGGCCAACATTAGGCTGCTTTTTATTGCATCTTCATGTGAAAGGGGGTTGCAGCTGGGTTTACTCTGGCACGAAAATATCAGACGTCGGTTTATTGTTCTGATGTCAACACTTTTTTTTTTTCTTTTTTTTTTGCATAGGAGCTTTTTACACACACAAAAAAAAGAAGAAGAAAAAGAATAAAAAGAAATCCGGGTTGTTAAAATGTGAGTTTGGCCCAGATGAGAATGCATTAATAAAACACCCTACGATAAATATCTCGGGTATTCTTGTTTGACAAATGAGCGGAATGTCCTACTTCTCTTCTTGGTCATCAGTGGCAGTTTAAAGATGACATCACCCCCTGCTGATCTCCACAGCTTTCCTGCAGCAGCAGATCGCTCAGATACACTCCACTTTCTAATTTCATTGAATTATAATGTCTTCCCTCACATCATGATGACTTACGATATACATACTGCATATTACTCAGTTTCCTTTTGTTATTTTCTAAGAATCCATTCCACTTTCTATTTCTGCTTTAGACACCCTGCAACAACCTCTATGTCTCTGTATCCACGCTCGTTTCTCCCATTTATTCTTATTTACTCCTATTTATTCATGCAAAAGATGCAGGAAGCAAGGAAATTACAATAACTCTTCATTTTACGCGACAACTTTAAGGCCTCCGCTGCTTAGAATATTGAACCGGTCCTGAATTTGAACTTTAGTTGAAATGTTATTTGGTGAGCTGTGGGGCACACCTTCCCCACAGGGTTCCACCTCTGACCCAGAGAGCCCCATATAGGATCCCGTTTGGAAGAAGAAGAAGAAGAAGAAGAAGAAACCCTGTGCTGCCTATAATGCCTTGTGCCAGAAAACTAAACGAGTCGTTTAGTGTAGCGGGCCAGAAATCATGTTGAGATAAAATTAAAAAAAATGTTCTCTGTAGCAGGCAACCAGCCATGAGTAAATGTTTCAAGATAAATTCCTCCAGGGGCGTTTACTTTTCTCTGGCAGCGCGATTTTACGGGACTGTACACATCCACTGGAGTGGGAATGAGGGGAGGTGGTGATGTAGCAACCTAACTGCGAGTGTTTTAAAGAAAGTTTATGGAGATGTGGCGATCAAGCGTGCGCGCGGGTCAGTGACATGACAGCTCGCGTGCGTCACAAGCGAAGACAAGGAACGTGGAGAAAGAACAAGGGCGCTCAGCAAAAAAAAAAAAAAAAGGACAACAAAAAAAAAAAGTACGCTACAAAGTCCGCCGGTCCGAGGTGCGATCCGCGCGCAGCATGTATACCCACAACGAAACAACACTCTCTCAGCTTGACCCTATTCCCCTACTGGCCTGTCAACTGTGCAGGCTACTTCCACTCAACAGCTCGAGCGCACTTTAGCACCGTTTTTTTTTTCTTTTTGTTTTTTTGTTGGGTGGGGGTGGGGGTGGGGGGTACTTTTACAGGTTGAAGGAAAGTGATTTGCCGCTTACCTTAACACGTTCCAGCTTTTCAGGGGGTCCAGGTCTGAAATTATAGAAACCATGGTGTTGTCGATTGGGCTGGGCAGCACTGGGACAGAGGGAGGGGTGCGTATAAGGCGACAAAGACTGAAAGAAAAGGCGGTGCAAAAAAAAAAGGGCTGTAAACTCCCGACTGCGAAAGACAGCAATTGTTCGGATGCGAGCCGTCCAGGCTGTACAGGGGCTGATGCGCGCTGTCACTGCTCCCCGCGTTTCTCTCTCTCACTCGCAGCCTCTGTCTCGCCCGCTCTCTCTACCTCCGCCCCCTCGCGCGCCAAGCCTGCGCTCTGCATGTGCGCTTCTCCGGTCTAGACCTCGGAACGCACGGCGATGGGAGATTTTTATTATTATTATTATCATCATTATTAGGCCTATTGTTTTTCTTGCCATGATCTTGGTCGGTGTGACGCTTGGTGCTATAGCCAATATCAATGCAAATCTGCTGTATTTTATTATAAACTGTGCACTCATATGGCGATATGCAATTTCGCTGCGCTTCTGAAATGTAATCCCCAAAGCTCAATATACCCCTTCAAAGTGAGCAATTCATCGAAAGAACATGTTTTTTTTCAAGATGTGTGTCTAAGTGTCAAAAGTCAGCTCGTCAATTTGTGACACCACCGTATAACTTAACACTTCGGTCCATTTTTGCAGATCGTGTCTCGTGCATGGCTTTGACTTCCTGTCTAGCACTGCCATAGCTGATAAGTTTGTGTATAGCCTTTCTTCCTTCTTCCTTCTTCTTCTTCTTCTTCTTCTTCTTTCTTCTTCTTCTTCTTCTTCTTTCTTCTTCTTCTTCCTTCTTCTTCTTCCCTGTTTCTACAGCCCCTACGCTTTGACATATCAGTGGATGCGTCATCTCTGGCAAAGTGTGACAAGGCGACCGCCAACTTCCACCTATCCTGAGCCTCTGCCTATATTTGCTCATTGGGACAAACACATGAGCCCCCCAATGGAAGCAGCGTGTCTGTTTCCACATAATTGTCTGGAATAACACGGAGCGAAAGGGAGACGCGCGCTTGCCAAAGTCATCACAGCTACAGCACCAGTTGAATTGTTATTTCTGGGTTATATTTGTCACAATGAACGGTCAGTTTTACTCAAGCCTGAAGCACAAATGTTTCCGCTTTGGTGACTTGTGCGTGCGTTTTACACGATCCCAACCCCTGAAATGAAAAACACAAAATACAATGCTGTTGAAACACTCGAGCCTAATTAAGGTAAGCGCGTGTCTGATATGCAAAAGTACTGTGTTGCGCTCTTTGGTAGCCAAGGACTTTACACAGATTCAGTTGGACATCTGCTTCACACGGGGAGGAGGTGGACTGAGCAGGTTGATTGCGTCTCTCCTTGCTTCCTCTTCCATCTCTATTTTTGTCTCTCGCGCTTGCACACGCGCTGGAGATCGAAACAGAGTTGCGCTCTCCTCGGCAGATTTATAATTTGTGCATAATGATGGCGTTTGAAGGCCTGACATTTTGCGAGCAGGCGTTGGTGTGTCTGTACAAGTTAGCTCACAGTGTACCTGTCTGAGGAGAGAGAGAGAGAGCGGCAGACCACAGGTTCAGATTACCATCATTATTATGGCTCCAGATCTCACAATTAAATCTAAAGAAATCGGAAGGAATTGTTCAGAATGGCATCGGAGAGCTGTTAATACGTAATTAAAGGATTATGCTGAAATGCTGCTTTGAATTATTTCAATGGTTCAATATTTTAAACAAAATCCCAAGTGAGAAGAGCCAAGAATGTGATCACAATAGAACCCTTTTCAACTCAAAAGAATCTCGATCGAGGGACACGCTTTAAAGTGCATATGACAGGTTTTAATGCTTTTGAAAATATGACTTATTTAGGAGGATAACATCAGTTGCAAGATCATCAGTTGCATAAATATCATTTTATTTCGGTGAAGCAGCAATTTTAATGAAGAAATGTTGGGCAGAAAAGTTATTTTAATTTTAATTTTTAAGATGCTGACAGGAAGTGACATAGATAAAGGTAAAGTTCCAAAGCAGTTTGACTCGATTCCCATTGATTTAAAGAGGGGGTATTATGCTTTTTTCAATCACATAGCACCAGTCTATAGCATACTACAATGATGACGTAACCTTCTGTTGGTCTGTATATGCAGTAAATTAAAATAACTGCCTTGAATAAAATTGCTCTCTCAAAATGGCTGTACTGAACGTCTTGAAATAGGCCTCTGTCTCTTTAAGAAGCTTTCCGACACGCCCCCTTCAGCACACTGCTGTGGCATTTAAACAACACTACTGTGCGGGGAGGGGGCTCTGCTGAGCTGAGGAGCAGTGGTTGGTGGCTTGGCTGGTGACGAAAGGTCCAGAGGCGTCTCCAGGAGGTGGGGGCGTTCCTAGGAGGACTGAGGCATAGCTACACCTAAAATGGCTGCCGTCTAAGTTTTTACTGATTACTCAAAAATATGTGAATGAGCCAAGGCAACACTCCAGGCATGTGTTTAATGAGGGAATGACATAATAACATGATATAAAGCTTGAAAAAGTCGATTTTACATAATACCCCCCCTTTAACATGGTTGCACGGCAACAGTTTAAAATGGTTTACCTTCTTCTTTGTCACATCCCGTCGGTGTCCAATAAGGAGTGAAGTGATACTATAAACATCACAGAAATGGCCAAACTAAAGACAGCTGGGTACAATCTTTAGCAATCTTTTAAATATATTCGTGTTAACTAAGTCTTAGCAAAAATTGTGTCTAATGTGTCATAGGCACTTTACGAATTGGCATGACTGTTCAAATGTGTGCGTTTCATTCTGCATGTAAACAGAACAAAGTGTCTCAAATCCACCATCTGATAGCAGATTCCTATTTTACCTCCATCCATTTTCCGGCAGCTTCATAGATGAGCAGGAAACATAAAACAGCGCTGAAAGGATGCGGATGAAATAAGAATAGAGGGATTATTTCTTAAATGACAGAATTTCCTTTTCTGTGCAAGTCATTTGATCCTGTCAAATATGCCTAAAGCCATACGCCCACGTGCTCATTGCCTGGAAAAAAAAAAAACGCTCCGCTTATGAGAATCTCCTCCGTTCCAAACAATGAGTGGCTGCTCGCTCGACTCCATCACTATCAGCCTTCAGTAAAAAACTACGGGAAAGGCAAATGAGATTTAAATGGAGGGGATGCAAAGTGGCGTGTGCACAGCAGACCCAGGAGAATGGCCCAGTGAGCCTGTTTGTTTGTTTGTTCCACGCGGGCAATGACTACACAGATATGTGGACGGCTTTGTGCTGTGTTTACCACCAGGACATTGGTGCTGCCTCACCCATCTGGACAAAGGGATCCCTATATTTTTTAACTCATTTTTGTCCGGATGCATGCTGCGCTATACGGGCCAATTGAGTGAATTGCTTCAGGTCAATGTGCTCTCTGCCTTGACCTCTTTCTCCTTTCCTGTTTCCATGGTAAAAATCTAAGTGGACCCAAAACAACATCAGCACAGTTAAACATATTACTGTAACTCAAGTATAGAGTTGCGTACTTATATTCTCAATGAATGCTTCCAATCTTAGGTAATGTTTTCAATCAATAATGTGAACAAACTATAGAGAAATGAATCCGCTCAGGAAACGAAAAATTCGATCCCCCCAGGATACTTAACAGCCACTTGGCACAGAGTGTTCCAATTATTTTAGAACATTGTCAAATTGTGTTTTAATTTCTCACCCCTTTTATTTTAATTTCTTCATGTTCGACACGAGAAGCGAATAAACTGAGAGCAATCGAAGAGGAAACGAAAGCATCTAACAAGAGCGGCTTCCAGGTGAACCGGTGGGGGGGGGGGGAAAGATGTGCCGATGAGCGACTGAGAGCGAGTGGGAGAAATGAGTGGGTGGCAGAGCGAGAGAGGATGAGGAGGAGGTGGAAGAGGAAGATATATTTAGAGCCGCTGCTAATCAACTTCTCCGCCGCGTTGTGTTTGTGGGGGCGCAAAGGGTGAGCATGCCAGAGAGAGCCGCACAAGTTCATCCCTTAAAATCAATATGCAGCCCACACGCGCACTGGAAACGGCAAAAAAGGGAAAAGGCCGAAGTAGGGAGGGAGCTGGCGGGTTCAGGCAAAACGGACCATGCTAAAGGAAATAAAGAATTGTGTGTTATATCAAGCAACACATACTTTTTCTCTACAAAGATATCAAAAAGCATTATTCTTTACATGACAAATTCAAAAAGTAATCCTTGAGATAAAACAAATTACAAAATATTACCACCCGCTGTTTTTTTTGAATGACACAATGTTGATGCTTTTGACATTCAGTCCACCCGTTCAATAAGTTCAATTATTGTCACCGTTTGAGAGAGTGGCCCATAACAAAGCCACAAGTCAAGATGCAAATGGCTGCTCACTTTGAAGAATCGATCTCACTCAGCTGGATAGTCGTCTTAAACAATCAAAGCTAAATCAAGTGCGTCTGAACATATCGGTAGATCTGCCTTAAGTCAATACTGTGTGGGTTCTAATGAAGAGCGCTGCAGGAAAATACGTCAGCAGACCTATATTTTTTCCTGCGAAGGTGGGGGCGTAAACACTGTAAAGTCCTTCCGGGAGATCAAGCATTTGGGACCCCCTCCCTCCCGTATCTCTCATTAGCCGATGATCGATCTCCTCCCTGTATAGCCCACACACACAGAGAGAGAAAGCGCAATTAGAGCATTGACCAAATGATTGCGTGAACTAGTGATCGATAGGTAATCATAACCTACGAGGGGCAGAGGCAGGCGTGGAAAGAAAAGAGATCAGGTCAGGGTACAGGTTTCGGGCTGTAATGTCAAGCGTCTGAGAAAACAGCTGGTTCTGTCATTGATCTCAAATAGCCCATCCGCCCATTCCATGAACACGTACGCAATATTCTGTTAAACCCAAACCACTTGCGTATTAGAGCGAAATAAGTACAGCAACATATTGATGAACGTGTTAGTCAAGATGCAGTTGAGAGTCGTTATATACAATGGCAACAATGATCAGTGAGACAGCTCAGGCCACTAATGAAGCCTCTTGTTACTGAAGGTTCAGAGGGCATTTCAATCGCTTCCTTATTGGTCAATCTGTGATACTCAAAGCAATACACACTTAACTTGCTTTCTGTTTGGTTGAACTTTTGGTGAAACTGGGTCATAGTGCATTTTCAGGACAATCAAGTTGTATGCTTTAATATTACTCGAACAATCAGAGCACCAGCAAACAGGCGGGTAATACGCAGTTGTAACAAAGTAATTGTATTATTTGTGTTACTTTCTGTTTACAGTACTGGTGCCCGTGTGCGCCTCTGCTTTACCCATTCTTCAATACTATGCTGCTATGACGTTTGTCAGAGCCTCAAGCTTTCACAGCCATTTGTGACGTTTTTGCCGAGACTTCATTATCTGTAAACCATGCGAGAGAAGCGGCCATGCATCTCAATCAAGCTGCACGAGAGACAGTGCCAACTTTGTTTTTTGAGACACCTCAAGCACTATTTTTAGTCTTAATGGAGCATTTATTGAATTACAACTTTTTACTTGAGTTATTTTAAAGTAATGTTACTCTTACTTTTAAAGCCGACTATATTGGCAACTCTATCCACCTCTGCCAACAAGTGAACAAATTGTGGCGCAATGCATTTAAATTACAATACATTTTGTGTGCAATATACAAAATGTATATTGTGATAATCTATTATTGTATTGTGCATTTATTAGGAGTTTTATTTTTAGAGCACATCAGCGATAAAAAAAAAGTGCAATCATTACATGTTTGAAGTTAAGCCGTTTCTCTCCAGAGTGTGTTTTGGGTTTGTGCATTGTGAAAGCAGATAGCAGACATGAACAGGATGTATGATCACTCTCACTTCCTCTGTGACTGTGGCCTCACATGCATCAACAGCGCTTCCCCATTTCACTCTTCTGCTTTTGTCTCTTATTGTCTCAAACCTCTCCATATCGTGTTGCTGCTTTTACCAATTTTCACATGTTTTTTCCTCAATGTGAATAGCTTAATAGACATTATGCACCACACCTATGTTACAAAAGCGCAAAAAGGCATAGGCTTTGATCCACATTTTAACACGGGCTTTCTACCATTCACCAAGGTTTTATAAAACATTGTGCACTATTGGATAATGGTTTTACAGTATTCATTCACACATACTTTACTTAGTTTTCGTTTTTACTACATTCTGGGTGTTATTGTTCTTGAGTTTAGTTGACAGAAAAGAAAGCTCCACCCTTTTACATACTACTACAATAACATAAAACACAAGCTTGTGGGCTATTGAAAAACAAATGTCAAATATATATCACTTTCATTATGAAAAGTGATATATCACAGAAGCTAAGCAGGGTTGGGCTTGGTTAGTACCTGGATGGGAGACCTATTATTTTAGAATTAATACTTTTTTTTTATTGCAACTTAAAAAATGTCCTATTAGAAACTAATGCATGTTTATTATTATGATTATTATGATTATTATTATGTCAAATGTATTTTTTCAAAACATTGTGAAATTCCTTTTGAGGCCCAAATGGAAATCCAAATATAACTAAAGATGGTACATTTATGAATTCATAAATATTTGTTTTGGAAAACTGTGGATATCTGAATAATAAAAGATTGTTAATGCTAAACGATAAAATACACAATACAATACAATACCCCGTCCTGGAACCTCCACCTTAACGTGATGGATGGATGGATGGATGGATGGATGGATGGATGGATGGATGGATGGATGGATGGATGGAAGGAAGGATGGCTGGACAATACAATACGAATACAATACGAAAAATGTCAGTTGCTCTGGTCTCTTGTACCAAAGGTTAAAAGTCACACAGAGCAGGAGCCAATTTAAGCCCTCAAAGAGCCAATCTGTGGTCACATCTGTGCAGCAATGTTTATGTCAGGACCTCACCATTGGCTCTTGTCTGTGCGCCTTTGATATAACAAAGGTATAACAATGGTACAGAAGTCAATATCAGTGTTTTCCACTGGTGGTACGTGGGTTGCTTGTGGTTCTCTACAGTTCCAGTCTTTATTGTGTTATGTGATATTTTTCTCTTTTCTGGTAATCTTCGTTTTGCATTTAGTCCTGTTCTCAGAAAGCCAAATATGTCTGTCCTTAGATAACCACTGATCTATTTGAGTTTAAATAATCTAAATATATGTGCCTTTGTGTAACATATAACAACACATCACACACACTTGGCCTTTGCAACCGGCCATGCGCACAAATGGGTCTGGGCAATGAGTTTCCGACTTGCTCGGAGTTCATAGGTCTGTTCAACCCAGCACACTCCATTTCCCAGAGTGCCGTGGGGCGGACAGAGGGCAGCAGTGTGGCTTGCCTATGAGCTCTATAAACATGTCGCCACTGTGAGCGTGTGTGAGCTGAGCAGGAGGGGCAGGGTCACAGCTCATTGTGCGTGAGACTGTGTATTTGCTGGTTCACCATGGCATGCTGACAAGTCAGAGGATCATACATCATCCCGTGGCAGAATGATATTTATGGGATGCTGGCACAAGTCTGAGTTTGAAGAAAGGTGTGAAAATGAAAGTGGGAATACAAGATAGCAAGACAAAGCTGTGAATTTCTATGTGCAACATTTTAATTAGAGTTAAAACATCTTCAGTTAAAGTCACACCGCTTAACATTTCACCCCATAACAAGAATACGGTACAATAGAAGCACTTCTTTTACTACAGATGTTTTTACTGTTGAAAAATACCTTTAAAAAATGAATAAACAGACGTGTGTTTGCTGTGAGCGGCTCACCTCTTCTAAGGCCTGACAGTAACTTACTGGGAGCAGGGACAGCTCATCTCCATGGAGATAGTGACTAAAGGCACTGGGCAGCCAAATATGAGATTTAAATAGGCTAGGTACTCATCCAAATCCCTACTTTCATTGTCCACTGCGAAAATAGCCTTTCTGTGTCTACAGTACTTGGTCAATTGGACCATGGTTTGTATCGATAAGATAAGATAAGCCTTTATTGATCTCACAATGGAGAAATTCACTTGTTACATCAGCTTCTGGGAACTTGAGGGTTCTGCGCAGTATCTTTGCTGCTCCTAGAACTGCACTTTTCTGGACCGAGATGTCTGATGTATTTCCTGGGATCTGCTGGAGCCACTCCTCCAGTTTGGGGGTCACTGCCCCGAGAGCCCCAACGACCACGGGCACCACTGATGCCTTCACCCCCCAGCCTTCTCCAGCTCTTCTCTGAGCCCCTGGTATTTCTCTAGTTTCTCGTGTTCTTTTTTCCCTATGCAATCAAAGAGCTGAATTTTACACCCTAATCCCCCCTAGAGTACATAATTGGAGACACCTAAAAACGCTTATAATATAACCATACATTTATTTATGTTTTTCTACTTTTTTTTGCATAAATTACTTAATCTACTCGAAATCTTTCCAAGATGACCAAACATTCAGTAATGTTTAGGCATTTTTTGAAAATTGCAACAAAAAAGTGTATTATTTCCTAAATAATAAACATTAAAGGCTGGGGCTTTGGTGGCGATTAGAGCCTTGGATGGGTCAAAGTTGAGAACCAAAACTGATTTTTCTGCATTTGCAGTTTTAATGTAATGACAGATTTTTTATTTTCCTTCTTTTCCACCCCAGCAGACAGAACAATCCACGTCTAAAACCGCCTATGAAATCACCAAACATTTATTTTTTCTTTATTGCATAAATCACTCAATCCATATTTTTTGAGAATTTAACCTGTGAAATGCTTTTTTCAATGGGTTGGGGGAAAAATCACAAAAAACTGAAATGTTTTCCAAATAATAAATAGTAGAGGGCTGGAGCGGAAGTGTTTTAGAGCCTTCAATATGCCAAAGATGAAACCTAAAACTGATTTTGCTAAACTTGTATTTTCTCTGTTGCAGCAATTTCTTTATGTAAATATCTTGACTTTATATTATAAACACTTTTCTTTACACCTTTCTCTTTCATTGCTTTAAAAAAATTACACACATTTAGCAATGTCAAAATGTAATGTTTTCGCCTGTCTGTTCTCTGCAATGGAGCTCCTCAGTATCAGCTGCTTCCGTCTACAGGAGGTTCTCTTTTCTAGTTCTGAAAACCAAACGGGCCACGTCCTCTTTTGTGCCTGCATCTATCACACTCTTAAATCAACATTATAGAACAGCATGGCATTGGCATCCGATTCTTTTGCCTAAACAATGTAATATTATACATTTGTATTCATTTATTTAGTATTTGTTTTTAACATGTATAGTTGGTATGGATGTGTGTCCAGACCAAAAACGAAGTTCTCTGAAGTTGAAGATAAGCATTGACAGATTGTCAATCAATCAATCAATCAATGGTTTTGTATAGCCCAATATCACAACAGGAGTCGCCTCATAGGGTAAGAAAAGTCTTTCCTGGTTACATTAGGAGAGATTCAGAGATTAAGAGATTCAAAGATTAAAAGGCTACTTGCACAAAAACAAAACACACAACTCCAGGTATGTTTTGGATGAGGAAACAACATTGTAACATGCTTAACCTCTTACCTCCCGCCTTCACCGAGTGCATTTTCTCGTGTAACGCCTCATTTGAAAGTAAAGACCTACAAAACTAATTTAAAATGGATAGTTTTCCTCGCGTTGTCATCACTTTTTTGTCAGTTTTTGTCTCTCTTTTGTTGCGTTTTGTCACGTTTTGTCACATTTTTGTCACTTTTTTTGTCACTTTTTTGTCACGTTTTTGTCACATTTAATGTAACGTTTTGTCGCTCTTTCGTCACTTATTTGTCAATTTTTCGTCAATTTTTCTGTGCTTTTTATTTGTCACATTTTTGTCACATTCAAGAATCTTTTAGATTTGGGTAAAGCCAAACGGTATAAAATGTTCTCGGTTCAGGTGTGGGTTAAGAGGTTAAAGCTCTAAAAAGTCTGTACAATTCTTCCTCTTTAAAGTCATAACCATTAGTTTTAAACAATGGTAGAGTAGTAATTGTTGTTATTATGAGTTATTTTTCTTGTTACACAAATTATATAGTAATGATTTCTTATTTCAAGTTCAAGTCAAAAAAGAAGGTAAATTCACATAATGAGATCACAAGCACCAGACACTACAAGCATTATGTTGAAGGTAAAAAAGGAAAACAAAACAAAACAAAATAAAACAAAACCATTTCTGATATAAAATAATGTATCGGATGTTAGTCAGATGACATTTTGAGAGCATGTTAGCACATTATGTTGAGGCATCCTGAACATATAATGGTTTTGTACTCTCTTTTGGACATTTGTTAGCTTGGCATAGCAGACAAACACACCCCTGGGATGCTCGTGTTGCAGTCATGGGCTGTAGATGGAAGCTAAAAACTGGCTCCTAATGAAGCTAGCAGTAATAATAAGTGCCTGAGATGTCATCATGCCTAGATATGTGCTTTATCCAGTCTGACTCCGCTGGCTTCTCTCCAGTGGGTGGGAGAGAGAGAGAAACAACCTGCCAAGTTATTGTTTCGTAACATTCGGCTCCAGTCTTGACAAGCGTGCGCTGGCTTTACTGGCTGTAGAAAATTGTTGTTTCCCTGTCAGTCCCGAAGCAACGCCATCCTACACACTCTCACCTCTGTGCAACCTGCTGTAGGGCTGAGCGAGAGGAAGCAATGATTGCACAGAGGGATAGCCAGATGAGAAGTATAGGCTGGAAAAATGGAGGGGGAAAAAAATGTATCAAGTGGGAAAGCTCTGAGTGGTGTCACCACACTTGCCAAAGGCTTCGGTCACCCAACGTGTGAGCAATAAAGTTTGGAGTTGAACACACACACACGCACACCCACACACACACACACACACTTAGGCAGCCAGTGTGTCTGTAAGAACATGGTCATCTGTTTCTCATTGTTGTGGAATCTGAGTTGCTCTAACTCCACGGCCCCCTTCTCATCCATGTTTCTGAGTTCAGCATGAACACATTTGATTTAAGGCTATGCACAAACCTCGAGACCTTTTGCACAAATCGGTAATGCTAATAATTTTGCATGACTTTTGGCTGGCCTCGGGGATGGACGAAGTTTACTTTGCACAAAAGTAGACTATAAATGTGAGCATATTCAGTAAGAAACAGTTGTTTTACAAAATGTACACTTGGAGCACTTGGAGTTACATTGTGTTGTTCAAGTGTTTCCTTTATTTTTTGAGATATACCCATTATTAAGGTTTGCGATTCACTTTGGACAGTTGCAGGATAACAGACACATTGACACACAACCATTCAACTTAACAGGTATTCACTAAAGGAACTGGACAACTGGTGCCCAATCAAAACCATTGTATACATCAGTGGTGGCTGGTTGTCACAGTTTTAATCTTTTACATTTGTTAATTTGATATGTCCCGGACAAAGTTGTGTGTGTGAGTCTCTAATCTCCCTCTGATGTTGTATATAGAGCATTGGGAAAGCTACAAACAGTCAGATTTGGGGGCACTTAGCTACAGTCAGCTTGTGCTGTTTAAAGCTTACAGTGGGAGGAAAAAGTGAGTACACCGTGTGGAATTTCGTACATTTATCATAAAATGTGGTCTGATCTTTATTACAATCACAGGAATGATTAAACAGTGTCTGCTTGAACTAATACCACCCACACATTTACATTATAGCATATTTTAATGGCCAAAACATGTAAACATTCACAGGAGAGGAAGGAATAAGTGAGTACACCCCCTGAATCTCACTGAACTGCAGCAGTTTTGTAAAGAGGAATGGTCCAAGATTCATCCTGATCGTTGTGAGCGTCTAATCTGCAACAACAGAAAAGCAGCAATTGCTGCAATAGAAGGACATTCACATGCTGCTGTGAATGTCTCAGTTTTTTCTGCAAAATATCTTGATAACCTTGTTAATTACCTTATCTATTGATGATATCACGTTGTCCAGGCCCTGAGGCAACAAACAGCCCTACACCATGTGAGGATAGGGTTTTGATGTTGCTGTCCTGTTTCATTTTTCCTCCACACATGACGTCCCAAACTATTGAACTTTGTTTTGCGAATGAGCTCTTGGATGCTCCACATCACTACTGGAAAAATATACTGTGGACTGATTAAGCCAAAGTCGAATAGTTTGGGAGGAACACACAACGTCATGTATGGAGGAAAAAATGGAGCAGCACCGACATCAAAACCCTATCCTCACTGTGAAGTGTGATGCAGGGAGAATCAAGGTGTGGAGCTGTTTTGTTGCCTCAGGCAGTCCCGGCGTCAAGAGGGGGCGTAAGGGGGCGTCGCCCCCTCACGCGGACAGTCCCGCCCCCTCAGTCAAAATGTAGTGTTTTCATTTTTAGGCCCGAGCGCCATCAGGGCTGGCGAAGGGGCTCTTGTAATCGTATAGAGTGCGCAGAGCGAAGCGGAGCGCACTCCCCCAAAGTGCGCGGAGCGCACAAAACGAGCGCGAAGCGCTCGCCTCCTCTCAAACATGCACTAACGCACTCCTCTCCTCGTGCACGTTCCGTGCATGTGCACATGTATCAGAAAACGAACATTGTAATTGGACATGCCCGTCAGTGACCCAGGACCTCTACCATGAGGTAGGAATGCGCGAGCGCTTTCCGAAAATATATAGTTTATGGTACCCGCGCAAGCGGGAACATTGTTTTCGTATGGGAATATTATTCATTCTTTCTTTCTTTCTTTCTTTCTTTCGCACCGTCGCAATTTTCACCCAGTGAACATCGACGAAAAGTCACCGATTTTGGCCCAAAATTCAAACCCGATCCGACACAACTTTTGACTATTTCCGAATTTTGAATTTCAAAATAGTGGCGCGAGAGCGCCACCTCCGTTTTTTTTTAACATTGCGAGATAGGACTTGGCCAAAAATGAAGTTTGTCGTAGAATCATAAAAATCGGTACAGACGTGCATCATGACAAGTTGAGCAAAAATATTATTACGGCAACGCCGTCCGCCATATTGGGTGTCGGCCATTTTGGATGACAGCCCGCGAAGCGGGAATCCGCCTTTATTTTTCACTTTGTACAAAATCTATCTCCTCCTAGAGCGTTTATCGGAACGACCTAATTTTGGGTGGAAAATAATCTTGAGAAGTAGAACTTTAAAAGTTATCCAAATTACTTTTCTAAGTTTTACGTTTTTTATGTGGCGAAGCCGCAAACTGTACGAAGTATTTTGAGATTTTTCGCAAACAAAAAATGGCTCCCATTCGCACATATGAAGCCCGATTTCGCTCATTTTGTTATCAGTTGTTAAAGTCACAGTCCTAAACACTTTCATTTGGCAAAATTCAAATTGGGCGCGATAGTGCCCCCTATAGGAATTATATGGAGAGTACAAATTTTAGTTTTACGAAAATTAAAATAATTTGGCACAAAATTCTATTTGGTCGTTCCGATCAGAAAAGTCAATTACACCCATGCCATATTTTCACGGTGTTGCCGTAGCGATGACCAGAACGTCCCATTTTATTCTGATGGAAAAATGTTAAACTCCATAATTCAGCGAGAAGTGAGGAACCAAAGTACTTGGATAACCTTTGTGGATGTTTGCGGCGCAGCTGCAGCCCTAAGTAAAATGTAAAAATATGCTTCAGTTTGCAGATATAGTGTGATACAAATTCATACTATTTTTTCTCTGTATAATGTCAAAATTGAGTGCGGAGTGCGCGTTCCAAAACTCCTAAAACTAAGACCCTTGGGAAAAAAGTTAAAAACAAACATAAAGGCAGTAGCAATACCATCATTTTAGATTGAGGGAGACAAAAGGGTGCAAAGCGCCCCCTTGCTTTAGGCAGGGCGGTCGGCGAGGGCCGATAATCGCCGCTTGCGGCTATATTTTTAATATATTGTTTTCAGTCTATGATGTGTTCAAAACAACCCAAAACTCTGAAGAAACTCCACTGACTCTAATGAACAGTTTTGGAATTTCAAATTCAGAGTTTCCAGTGGTCCTTGAACCCATCACGCACCTGCTTACTATGTCATCAGTGCATCATCCCGCCATAAGGAGTAGCCTGTAGCCAGCAGTTATATTTTCTGTTCAGAATGGAGTGTTTGTGAGCGTGGGAAAATGTGCGTGTCCCGATTGGACAATCGTGTCACAACATCGCAGTGCAAGGCTACTGCTACTACGAAGCCTTCAATTTGGCTATAGTTCTGTCAAATGGAGATAAAAGTTGGCGACACGAAGAAGCGGGACGTATTTCAGTGGATTTAATAAGAAAAGGAGACGGGCCTCAGTCCTGAGATGGAGGAGGCGGAGGAGACAGCGGACACAGCGGAGAGAGGCGAGCGGAGAAAGAGGAGAGAGGCGAGCCGCTAGCCGGCGAGGTGAAGCTGAACAGTTCGTCTCCAAACTCAGTAAGTGCCGCTAAACTCTGTCCGCGGTTGAAATGTAGCTTGAAAAGGTGGTTCTCGTTAACTTTTGGTGATATAAAGTTGTGCTGTTTCGTGTGGGAATCGCTGTGGCCATGAAATTAGTTGTTTGTGCCGCTGTTTTAACAGAGAAATGACGAGGGAGGCGCTGCAGTGTTTTTCTGTCTTTATTTCACTCCGTCATTGGCCGCTGCTTTCTGTGTGTTCACTTTGGAGACGGTAAAATCACCCACGTTTCTCCTGTGCGTCCAAAATCGGGCTTAAAAATCAAACATGTTTGATTTCCTGCGTCTGTAGTCCAGTTGCATCTGACTGCTGCCCACACTACACGATTCCAACGCCAGTCCAGTCGTGACCCCCCCACACTACGAGACACGACTCTGTGTGACTGCCTTCAACTAAACACGACTCGGGAAGACTCGGCGCGACTGAGAATTGTATCAAAATCGGGCATAAAAATCGTGTAGTGTGTGCTGACCCTAACGTCATCGCCCCCCCTTGGTTTTCAGCCGCCCCCCCCTTCTGCACTGAGCTGGCGCCGGGACTGGCCTCAGGACCTGAACAACGTGCTATCATCAAACAGCATGTGAATAAGTGAGTACACCCCTGTATTAAATAGCTGGCCGATCCTTCTTTTGCAGCAATTACTGCATTTCTGTCGTTGCAGATTAGACGCTCATAACGATCAGGATGAATCTGGGACCATTCCTCTTTACAAAACTGCTGCAGTTCAGTGAGATTCAGGGGGTGTACTTACTTATTCCTACCCTCTTAGTTTAGTCTTAGTTTAGAGTCTTTTGTAGCCTGGCTAACGCCAGACTAAAATCACAAGTGATATTTAGTCTGGGGACCACCAATTCATTTTCTCGTAGGAGAGGTGTGGTTTACGATCGTCCATAGCCGTTTATTGGGCGCTACGAATGTCTCTCATGCGTCTGCACGTAGCCATAGCCAATCGTATCATGGTATCAGATGACGTACTGTATGATGTATCCGCTGTAAACCTTTGAGCTAAACTATTTAGAACACGTTCTAAAGCTTGATCGAAAGATGGCGTTGTGTCTGCTGCTGTCATGTTGGATCCGTAAATACACTTTTTTTTTTTTTATCCCTAAACAAACTACAAGCTTCCGTATGTCGAATAACGTGTCATCGTCTTACCGTCCCTCCTCGTTCTGTGATTGGTCCCCAATTCCATGCGAAGATTTCGGCCATAGTCCCCAGACTGCTGTGAAGTTCGAAATGATTCGAGCGCACACAGCAGTCTGGCATTAGCCAGGCTATGTCTTTTGGACAAAAATGCTTTTAGTTTTAGTCACATTTTCAGTCAGTCATTTCTAAATGTGATAGTTTAAGTTAAAGGTTTTAGTCAGTTTCATAAAAAAAAAAAGTAATGAAGCATTAGTAGTCTATTTCAACAAATTAATTTACTTCATTTTTGATAAGTATCGGAAATAAGTATTGGAAATTGGGACGATGGTTGACAGGCCGTAGCATAAGCTTTTGACAGACATGATAGGCAGAAGCGTTACACGGCTTTTCCCAAAAGCAGCTGCTCTCCTCATCCTTTGATCATCGCTTGGAGATTTTTTATTAACAGCTTTCATCAACATGCTTTCTGCGTTCATACTTTACTAATTGGGGAATAAACTGTCCTGAGAAAGATTAAAGTTCCAGTTTGATCGCTGTTGTCTGATGGCGCTTTTCTGTGTCACGTGTTGCGGGTGTGTTCTCCGGGGCTTGAATCCGACTCTGCATTCAAGCCCCGGGTTGCAAAAGTATGACAAACCTCTTTCTAACATTTTAGTCTTATTGACGTAAACTCAGACAATTCTCGTCATGTTTTAGTCACCGTTACGTTCTCATCATTTAAACGGGATATTAGCAAACACCGGTGGATTATACCTTTTTTTTTTACGACTCCTTGCAACCGGACTGTTCATTGGCAACACAATATTAAGTGGGGTAGCTGCCATGTGTTTATGGAGTTTTAATGAGGCTAAACAGATGTATGCTATGGGTGAGTCCATGTTTAACCCACGGTTCACATCTGTTGTGCTGTTGTTAACTTTAGCAGGACATAAACGACTCCTATCATTCTGCTTAGGTTAAATGCATTGTTAGGGAATAGTCTGCTGTTTAAATGACGTTATGTAGCTGTTTGCCGTTTATAGCGTAAACTTTTGCCTTGTCGTGTCTGTAGTCATATGTCTAATGCTCTGAGCTCTGCAGAGTTTTCTGTAATGTTAGTTCCTTGGATATTTGCTGATATGTGGTTACATGCTTCTTTTTAGTTTCACAAGCAGCAGTAAATGTGTTTAAGTAGATCTGAAGGTCACTATGGGTGAAACTTGGGAGCGCATGGCGCAGCCGTGAATCTGTCTGTAGAAGTCACCCCTGAACTGGAAATAATGTAGTGTTAGGACATATCTCCAGTATTTGGCAAATGTGGTCAGGAGTGAGCTGAGTTGTTAAGATGGTGTCAATTTACACACCTGAAGCTTGTGGCAGTTACATCTTTTACGTAGCCCAACTACAGTATTTTGTTATGAAAGGAGCTATACGTGCGTTTCCTGTGACGTCACGCCTTATTGTGGCCACCATTTTGAATACCGAAACACCGAACACTGCAGTTATGCCATCCGCCTGTTGTGTTATGGGATGTACAAATGCCCTGTCTCAAAAAAAAGGGACTTGCTTTCTACAAGTTTCCTAAAGACCCAGTTCGTCGACAGAAATGGATAACTGCTATCAGGAGAGACCACTGGACTCCAACAGCCGACTCCAAGCTGTGCAGTGAGCATTTTGTTTCAGGTAAGTGTAGCAACGCGGCCGCCGTTGAAACAGTTGCAACAATATAACGCAAGTAAGGCTAGGCTACAAACAAACACTAGGCTATCCGTTTACCTACATGAATATACTCTGGCCTAGGCTGTAAGCTCCAGTCGAAAAGCTTTGGGTAATGCCAAACTGGAGAAAATGTGCTCAGTTAAGGCGGGGGTAAGAGGTTAACATGTAGCCTACTGACCCGTGTGAACTGCCCGTCGTAAAACAACATAAACACACTTCTCTTGTTAACGTTACCCCGATCCATAGCTGATAAAACTAAAACACGACTCATAGTAGGTTAAAACAAAATAACAACCCACAGCTTAACTGTTTGCATGAGAGAGACGAGTGCTGACACATGCTAACGTTCGCAAAAGGCAGTCGTTTGTTTATTACTTACCATTTCTGTGACCAAGATCATTTTGCGCCTCTTCACCTGTATATTGTTATCTGTAACCCATCCTGAGATAAAGCAGTGATAGGCTTCCGTGCTCTTAAAAGCCTTGAGGGCTTCACCAGTGTATGGTGATAAGCTTCCTGCTTATCAAGAGTGCAGACGTATCTCTGCTTGCTGCTGCCGCTTGCCTCTTTATTTGCTTTTTAAATCATTCTATTTTTGGGCACATGTCTTGGATATGATTTTATTCTCTTCTTTTAAGTGAACCAAGGCTTTTTACTCATTTTAATGCCATTTTTACAACTCATTTGACGAACCAGCGACGACAATCTTGTCAACATGGCTGAGGGAGGAAGGCAAACATCGCCTTGTGAAAGCTGTCGGATGTATCAACAAGAAATTTCCCTACTACGGGACAAGATTTATGCTCTAGAGACGGAAAGAGGACTTAATGACACGCTCCCTGTGGAACCCGGTAAGAAGACGGAAAAAACTGATACTTGCAACCTGAAGCTAAACGATACCATAACATTTCCGAAACTAAACAGACAACTTGGTGCTAGGCCAAAGCAAAGACAACATGCTCGTAAAAATGCACCTGAAATAAAGTTAACAAACAGATTTTCACCTCTCTCAGAGAATGTGTATAACAAGCAAAAAATGTCAGAGAAAACAAGGAACACGAAGTCAAAACAAAGATGGAGAGAAATACTGTTCCAAGTGTCAAGGCCAGAGATACCCTGTTGCTTGGGGACGGAGCCATATCTAATATAAACAATGAGATAATGACTACAGTCACTTATCCGTCTGCTACAGTTTCTGACATCATAGATGTTCTAAACAAGGAAATTACAAACAACCCTGGAATAAATAAACTTGTTTTACATGTTGGTGCTGTGGACACAAGAAACGGAGAGTCTGAAGTCCTGAAAGAAAAGTTTAATAAACTTTTTGAGAGACTGGATTGCCTGGACAAAGACGCGATACAAATTTTCATCAGTGGACCTATCCCAAACATCGACGGGAGAATAAACAAATTCTCCCGGCTGTTTCAGTTGAATACATGGCTGTCAAAAGTCTGTAAGTCAAGAGGACTTACTTTCATAGAGAACTTTAATCTTTTCTGGAAACGCGACGATCTGTTTAAAGGAAATGGCCCACATTTGAGCAGAGGTGGAGTGAGACGACTGACGGAAAATCTCCTCCACGCTCTGCAGAATCCGTGGAGGCCTGAGCAACAAGAGAGAGCAGAGAGGAGCATGAGAAGAGCTCCTGGCTCACCAGCAAAGGTTTCGCCTGCATCCCCAATAAAAGATTCAGTCGCAGCTGCATCATCTGCACCTACAGTAAAGGACTCAGCCACAGCTAAGGATCCAGCCACAGCAGCACCAGCAGCACCTACGGTAGAGGACTCAGCCACAGTTAAGGATCCAGCCACAGTTAAGGAATCAGCTGCGCCGGAAAACATCTCAACCATAGCAGCGGCGCCACCTGCATCTGCATCTCCGGGGAAAAGCTCCGCTTCAGCACCACCTGCATCTATAGTAAATGATTCAGCCGAAGGAGCACTTTCTTCAACTCCACCGCAGGCCTTGAGCCCGACTGGTACATCTACACCCTCCAGAGATTTTTCTGAATCATTCCCATCACCAAAGTCACCTATGGGATTTCCCAGCCATTTTGAAGCCTTGATAAAACAAGGGATTCAAATGACTCCCCGCACTCCAGTCATGTCAAGACCAAGGCTTTCATCCCCGAAGAAGCATCATGCCCCTCCCCACCTCCGATTTCCAGCAGCTTCACTGCTGCTGTCTAGGACATTAAGGGCCTCTGCGTTGCTACCATGCATAGCAAACTCAAAACCAACCAGAGGTCCATAGAGGGAATGTGTTCTTCTGAAACAATTAGTATAGTCAAACAACATAGATTAGATAAGAGGGCAACAGTCAGACCGTCCAATCAAAGAACTCTAATCCATATCCCTTGCAAAAAGATTCCATCCACTCAAACACAGATAAATCTTAAACATGCTGTACTCAATGCCAGATCGTTAAAAAACAAGTCCTTTTTAATAAATAGTTTTATTTCTTCTTATAATCTAGATTTTATGTTTTTAACTGAAACATGGCTTGACAAAAACACTGGTAACGCAGTTTTGATTGAGTGTAGTCCATCAAATTTCAATTTTGTGTCTGAAACACGCCAAAACCAGAGGGCGGGGGTGTCTGTGCAATATTCAGGGACAATATAGTCATCCACAGATTGTCATTTGGGGTTTTTCTGTCATTTGAGTATGTGTCTTTCAAAATGGAGATAAAACAATCTTCCATTCTTTATATGACTATTTACAAACCACCACAGAATTGTTTTATCGAAGACTTCACTGAATTACTTTCATTTATATGCACTGATTTTGATTGTTTGGTCATTTCAGGTGATTTTAATGTGCATGTGGATGTGACCAATGACAGGCATGCAAAAGAACTTAATGCTGTTCTTGAAATGTTTGGTTTAACTCAGCACGTGAGTGAGGCGACCCACAACAAAGGTCACACTCTAGATCTAGTTATTACAAAAGGTGTTAATATATCAAATGTGAATGTTGTTGATGTTGCTTTATCTGATCATTTTTGTGTCTTTTTTGACTTGTCTGTTACACCAAAACCAGTGGTTGGGCCTGGAGTTATTCAAAGAAGACACATAAATGATACAACAAGGACACAGTTTATGGAAATGATCAGATTTGTAAATCCTCCATGTTCAAATGTTGATAATCTGTTGGACTCTTATACATCAAGCGTCTTAAATGTTTTGGATACTATTGCTCCTGTCAAGGTAAAAATGGTTAACAATAGACAAAAGGCACCTTGGAGAAGTGAAGATTCGGTCAGGGCACAGAAAAGGGAGTGCCGAAAAGCCGAAAGGAAATGGCGCAAGTCAAAGCTCCAGGTTCATTGTGAGATATACAAAGAAGTGCTTTGTGAGTTCAACCAGATTTTGCGTGGAGAAAGGGAGAAGTACTTCTCTAAAATCATCGCAAACTGTAGAAACAATTCTCGTGTTCTGTTTTCCACAGTAAACAGATTAACTAACCCTCCAGTTTCACTGCCCTTAGAACTAATCTCTTCATCTAAGTGCAATGAGTTTGCAATATTTTTTTATGATAAAGTCCAAGGCATAAAAAATGCCATAATTTCCACAACACAAATACCAACCCTGCCACCAACTAGACACCTTGAGCTGACACATTTCACACCTGTTACTGGCAAAACAATCGAAGAGGTCATCTCCGGTTTGAGTTCATGTACATGCTGCCTTGATGAATTACCCACTAGATTTCTGAAGTCTGTGCTGACCAGCTTGTTACCACAACTTGTTCAGTTTGTTAACATCTCATTTGAGACTGGAGCATTTCCAAAGGCCTTGAAAACCGCGGTCATTAAGCCTCTTCTAAAGAAGAGCAGCCTTGATCCCAAGGTACTGAACAACTACCGGCCCATATCAAACCTACCGTTTTTAGGAAAAGTCCTAGAGAAAGTAATATATCAACAGCTCACTTACTTTCTCCTATCTAACAATGTGTTTGATACTTTCCAGTCAGGATTTAGGCCCCACCACAGCACTGAGACAGCTCTGATCAAGGTGACAAATGATATCCGTATGAACACCAATGCAGGTAAGGTCTCAGTTTTAGTTCTGCTGGACCTGAGCGCTGCCTTTGACACAGTGGACCATGGGATCTTACTTCACAGGTTAGAAAACTGGGTGGGAATCTCTGGTACTGCTCTAAACTGGTTCAAGTCCTATCTCGAGGATAGGACGTACTTTGTCGAAATTGGCAACTGTGTCTCAGACAAAATTTCCATGACCTGTGGAGTCCCCCAGGGGTCAATCTTGGGACCCCTCTTATTCAACCTGTACATGCTTCCATTGGGTCAGCTAATAAACAGCAACAATGTGTCGTACCACAACTACGCAGATGACACTCAGATCTACGTGTCACTGACGGCAGGTGAACATGGGCCTGTAGATACTCTCTGTCACTGCATCGAACAGATCAGTTTGTGGATGCAAAACAACTTTCTCCAACTAAATTCAGACAAAACTGAAATCATTGTCTTTGGCCCACAGACACAAAGACAAAGTGTTATCAGTCACCTTGAGTCTCTTGCTCTAAAACCAAAAAATCAGGTTAGAAATCTAGGAGTAATCATGGACTCAGACCTGAACTTAAACAGCCACATCAAAGCAATAACATCATCAGCTTTTTACCATCTGAAGAACATTGCTAAGATCAGAGGAATAGTGTCAAAACCAGACTTAGAGAGACTCATCCATGCATTTGTCTCTAGCAGGTTAGACTACTGTAACGGCCTGCTCACTGGCCTGTCTAAACGAGCTGTTAGACAGCTGCAGTACATCCAGAACGCTGCTGCTCGAGTCCTGACAAAAACCAGGAAATACGACCACATTAGTCCAGTGCTCCGGTCTCTGCACTGGCTTCCTGTCACTCAGAGAATAGAATTTAAAACAGCTCTGCTTGTGTACAAGTCTTTTCATGGTTTAGCACCAAAGTACATCTCTGACATGTTAGAGCCGTATGAACCATCTCGGGCCCTGAGAACTTCAGGGAGGGGTCTCCTGGTGGTTCCCAGAGTCAATAATAAACACGGTGAGGCTGCGTTTCAGTTTCATGCAGCTAAAATCTGGAACAGTCTTCATGAGGATGTGAGACAGGCCTCAACTCTGACAATGTTCAAATCCAGGCTGAAAACAGCTCTTTTTACCCGTGCATATGAAAACTGAAAGTATTTTATCTGCACTCTTGACTTTTACTGTAATTGATTAACTTTGTGTTGTTGTTTTATTGATTGATTTTAACTGTTTTCTTGTAATTTTTTCTGCAACTGTGAAGCACTTTGAATTGCCTCGTGTATGAATTGTGCTCTACAAATAAACTTGCCTTGCCTTGCCTTGCCATTATGGACCAAATAGATGTCCGCAAAAGTTAGAGTTAAAGTAAACTGTCACTGGTTTTAAGTGGCGTTAAAACATCTCCAGACAGTCGATAAGGATCAAATCCCAAGGTTTCGATCTTCTTTGTGTATCTGTTCAGCTCATCTGCTGTCAAGTGTGCAATTTTTTGATGTAGCATCTTGAATTCAATAGTTGAGACGCAGGTAGATACACTGTTGCACTAGCCAGCGGTGTTCAAAATGGCGGCTAGAACTACAGAAGTCACGTGACTGAAACGCATGTATATCATGCAAAATCGACTTTTTGGAGTTTTGAACCATGTTGTTATGCTATTTCCTTATCAAAAATCCAATCCAATCCACTTTATTTATATAGCACATTTAAACAACAAAACGTTTCCAAAGTGCTGAACATGCAACCACAACAACAATAAAACTAAAACAATACAAATGAGCTCTGCCACTAAATGAGTATAAAAGAATAAATATAGAATATAGAAATAAAAACACATAAAAAACTATAAGAATAAAACTAAATAAAATAGATAAAAAGACACAGGGGACGACACAACTTACGCAGCGCTAAAAGCCAGAGAATACAAGTGAGTCTTAAGATGAGATATAAAACACTCCGCGGTGGGGGCCGTACGGATGTGGAGGGGAAGAGCGTTCCACAGCTTAGGGCCGACAATGGAGAACGCTCTGTCCCCTCTGGTTTTACGTTTCGTCTTCGGAACCACAAGCTGGAACTGGCCCTCAGACCTCAAAGCGCGCGAGGGCCGGTAAATTTGGATGAGGTCTGCTCTGAGGTCACCCCCAAAGCGTTTTTTGGCTTCATTCACGCAGTTCTAAGTAATCCTCCTGAATCCTGCTCTCTGAGCAGCTGCTCCGCCCTCTCCTGGTAAACGACTGAGCTGTTCAGTTGTGTCATCAGAAAGGAACTGAAGTGCTCTACGTCTGTAATGTAATGCCTTACGACCTGATTTTAATTTATAAAACAGCTTTTTCATTATTATTGTTGTAAGAGAGAAATAAATAAATAAAAAATTAAGGGAGTCTCAGACGCGTCTGTGCTGTCCCGGGAGAGTAAATAAACGCATCCCTGGAGGATCCGAACAGAAGTCTTGTTTTTGAAGACAGAGCTCTTTCTAACCTACTCTGGACACCGCCTGTTCTTTTTACTTACCCAACAATAATGTCACAGATGCGTTTGGTGATATTATATTAGATCCAGGGGTTAAAGTGGGCGGGAACGGTCGGGAACGGCGTTCCCCCACCTTCGCATGTCAAAAAAGAAAAAGAAAAAAAAAGTTCATGATTGCAACTTTGTCATTTTCACGCACATACGAAATTCTGCCTGTGAGATAAATCAATGCAATAAAAGTACTAGGTTGGGCCTACTCAATATGCGTCCCGGGGGCCAAAAAATATAATCTGACCTCATTTTCCATAAAAATTATATTTTTTCCGGCATTATCCGCGCCGCATTCGCGTCGCTCCACAGCAAGTTCGCGGCACTTTGCATAGCAGTGTGCCTCGGGCTCCGGACCATCATCTCCTAGCGCGGGCTCAAATGAAAACATGGCTCTGTTAAACGGTGTAAGACGCTAAACTGAGAAAACAGACAGACTGACAGATTTTATCAAACCGCAGCACAAGGACAGTATGAATCGTGTTTGCTCGGATTATCCCATGCAGAAGCAGGACTCCTCGCGGTCCGCGTCAGGTGCAGCGTGTGTTCCTGCCTTCACCGGTGCAAAGGGCTTAACCAGCGTCTTTAAGGTAAGGAACACCAGTTCAGCTGTGGATGTTTGTAAAGCGAACGATAAAGCTGATGGAACGTGAGTTTTGGAAAACTGCTCTGCACCACCAGCACTCGTGTTTAACCGGTCAACACGCTAAACCTCGCTCCCTGGGCTCTAACTTTACTAAATCTGAATCATTCATTTGACAGGTGCATTTTTCTTCCTTTCTGCTCTGACTTCATTCAATACGTGTTTGTGGGAAATGTACAAGCGCAGAGATGCTCTTTGCAAAGTTAACCTGGTAAACGAGGCTGAAGCTGAATATGTGGATGAGCGCGCCATCTCCAAGGAGCGCTTCATTTACTGAGTTTTTTCGTAAAGCGGGAGGTCTGGCGTTTGGTCCGCCCTTATTTATTATTTTCCATGGTCTGTCTGCTCAGCGCTGAGGAGCAGTGGCTGAGCAGGAGTTAGTCATGTTGTTTGAGATGTACTGGTCTCATTCTGTATTAAGCCTTTGGCCTGGTTTAGATGTGATTTAGTCCTGCCTTAGTCCTGATATTGCATGTTTTGCCCTGGCTTAATCCTGGTTTAGTTCTGAGTAGTCCTAGTTTATTATTAGGCTCTTTATTATTCTGTATTAATCTATTGCTGTGTTTTTTTCTTTTTTTTTTCCTCTAAAGCCTTAAAATGCTGGAATATAATATAACTTTTATGTTTAGGCCCAATTCTGTTCAAGCAGTGATGATAATTAAATTTTCATTTATTTATCCCAAAAATATGAATACGTTTGGTGGTGGGAGGCTCACGCCTGACCAGCCTGCAAGAGCCCTGCTGTAAGCACCACTGACTGTGAAAGAGGATTTTCTTAAATAAAGAACATAATAACAAGCCAACATTGTTAATAAGTAATGTTTCAGCACACATGTTCATTTCTTTGGTTGGGCCTTTCTTTGAATAAGTGGATCCTGACATTTTATTTGTTTCTATAATCTATTAAGCTCCTCTCTGGGCAGGCATGGTGCTCTGCAGTCCTACATCTAAGAAGAACCCAAAAGAGTGGATCTGGCAAAAGCAGAATTTGTTCATTTAGTAAATCACATAGACCTCCAATCATTTATGATTGTTAAAACCTACTAAAGGATATCTAAAAATAATTCAAGGTATTAAAAATATTGGAAAATAAAATAATTACAGTATCAAATACCTTGTATTGTGCAGTATCTGTTCAGAACCCATGACTACATGTCAGTACCTAAGTACATAAAAAAATATAAAATGTAGCGCAATTCCTACTGCTTTTTAAAGGTTAGAGTTCCCCCACCTCCCAAATCCCACTTTAACCCCTGATTAGATCCATGGTTTGGCTACGAGAGGACTAGTCAACCTTCCTAAAGAAGAGTTCTTTCTGGGATTCAGCTACTATATCAACCAGCCTGATGGATGCTTGGTGAATCTTTGCCAGAATCAAAGTGAATTAACTTTTATAACCAACGCGAGTGCCATAACGTTTACACCCGATGATGGGAAGGCCATGCTGAGTGGTAAGTCAATCAAAACGCGTGTTAGCGTGTGTGTTAGCATGTGTGTTAGCATGTGTGTTAGCGTGTGTGTTAGCCATTTATGAAACTGTGTTGCACATGTCAACTCCTTATAACTGCATTATGTGAAGTAACTTCACTTTTTGCAGCGATATTTATATTTATAATACTGTAAATGTGGAATGAGCGGAGAGAGGGGCGGAGTTAACTGAATCGAAGCGTCTTGTCTTCCGGGTAGGGAAAATACCCCCAGAAAATACTTATATTTCTCTCAATAATGAGTACTCCATAGTGATAGAGGGACAATATATCATATTAATGCCTATACTTTACTTTGGAATGGCTAAGATAGCATGATACAGATCCTTTAAAATAGATGTATCTTAAGTTTACTGACAGTTGAGACATTTGAGTTTTTCTCTGAAATGCTTTTGCAAAATTTAACATCAAGAAGAGAGGCATGGGTGCAAAGAAACGCTCTGCTGCATCAGCAGTTCTGAAATTAATTTATTGCCTTCTTCTCAACTTCTACAGACTGTAACTGCTGTAGCTGTGTCTTTTTCCACTTCATTCTGGCTTTTTCTGGGGAAAATAAGACAAGGACCTGCGAATAACATGTCTCCGTCCCTTCACCACACTAGGCGGCGCTAAAGTTGAAGAAATGAACAAAGCGCATGTGGCTTATGTTTATCATCATGGCGAGACTTGTGGCACAAAGAGATGTTGTTGGACCATGGGGATTATTTGAGATCATGGACGATAATGGAAGAGGAAAACTAACGCTTTGTGTGGATAATTCACCTTATTCCAGAAGTACGCGTGGTGCCGCCATGAATTCTGCCTGCCCCTTCACTCCTATTAGTTTACATAGGACTGGAGAAGTTACGAGAAAATCCGTTACAACACGAATACAAAGCCGTTTTTAGGCCGCGCAGAAAAACGGTTCAGTGTTGACTTGTTGGTGCAAATTAACATTGGATATTTTACACAAATCAATCGACTAAACATCAGATTTGAGCAACCAACATTTCCCCTCATTCTCTGCTTAATGAACGGGCTTCTCGCACTACCGGAAGTGTCAATACAATGGAAGTGCCGATCCATGGCAAAAAGAGGCAAAAGTGGGCGGGGCAGAACAAGGTGAATATGGATGTATGAGGACAGCACATGTGGATGACCAGTAGCAAAATGCAGAAGGATGCAACCACTCACTCAATACCTGGTATTCAGGTATTGAGTGAGGCTCCCACCCAAGTACCAACCGGTGTGTTTTATGAGTTATACAAATAGTGAGTTTTGTCAGCACCAAGCGATTAGTCGATTTAGTTGACTAATCGCTGCTCAGGGCATGTTTTCAGTTGACTATGGATTTCTTTAATTGGGTTTCCGCAACTGTTTTTTTCCCCCTCCATGACATAACCTCTTTTAAATGCATTATTTTATGCTGCATATTGCTGGTGGAAATTGAGGGAAAATTAATATTTTGAGCAAAATCTTTCGACGTGCATATTCAAATCTGCATGTGTGTTGTGAAGAGAAATGAGGACTGCTCTGAGGTCAGCTCCAATACCGCAGGCCTAGATCAACATTAAAGAGGAACTGGCTTCTCATGCCTGATTCCCTGCCTGTTCATCAAATATTAATGCTGTGTGTGAAAATCCTGGGAGCATAGCCCGACCCAAATACAATTACAAGCAATAAACAGTAGTTCTGCTTTAATCACAAGAGCAACGTTTACATGATTAATGCAATAAACTCCAATCTCATATTGCTGTTATGAGCAGCAGCTCAGAGCATACTGCCAGCTTTGTGATAATGCAGATGATTATGTTAATTTCTTTTTTTTATAATACCGCTTTTCATTTTCTATTATTAGTGACTCTTTGTAGATATTTCTTCTCAGGCAATAATGGAAATGAGTTCTAATTTGTTTGTTGCATTTTATTGTGTTTTCAACTATGCACTTTTTTGTTTTCCAAAAATATGCTTATTTGTCATTTTAGGTTTTATTTAAAATTACATGTACAAACATTCAATAGAACACCCTCTCAGACACAAAATAAATACAACGATTTGCATGGAGGATTTCAACAACATAAAGTACATAGAACAGGACTTCAACAGACAAACAAACCTTCGTCATGATACAACATGAAAACACTATGGGTTTCCTATGAAACTCTAAACTGTCAGAACTCATCCACCAGCTTCTGGGCAGTTGTGGCAGCAGTGTGGTCCAGAATCGCATACTCCTATAGCCACTTTGTGAAGAAGTCCATAGCCACAACTACATACCAGTTCCCTTGGTCAGAGGAGGGGAATGGTAGCCTGGTAATTTTTCAATTGGTCTTAAAGGGATACTTCGGGATTTTTGACATAGGGCCTCATTTCCTAGTTATCCAGAGCGTTGTTGATGTCTGGAGATATTTTTTTCTTAAATTCATGCAGTTCTTATATTTGAAGAGTCTAGTTGCGCTAGCCTAGAGCAAGGCTAAAGCAGTTCTATGGTAAACGCTAGCCCGCATTAAAAAACAGTCTGACCCACTCCACAGTGCACCTGAGGTAAATCACTTATAACGCCAGACTAACCATATAAATGTCTGTGTTAATAGAATAATTTTTTAATAAAACTGACCTTGTATCACATGAATTACCGCATTTTGAGGGACTATTTTCTCGCAGATCACTCCGCCGCTGCCTTAGCTTACAGCCACGAAGCTGATGCTGCTCAAATATAAGTTATTTTAAACGCAAAATGGTTAAAATTAACCTATCGACACAGACATTTATATGGTTAGTCTGGCGTTATAAGTGATTTACCTCAGGTGCACTGTGGAGTGTGCCAGACTGTTTTTTAATGCGGGCTAGCGTTTACCATAGAAATGCTTTAGCCTTGCTCTAGGCTAGCGCAACTAGACTCTTCAAATATAAGAACTGCATGAATTTAAGAAAAAAATATCTCCAGACATCAACAACACTCTGGATAACTAGAAAATGAGGCCCTATGTCAAAAATCCCGAAGTATCCCTTTAAGGACTTGAAAGAAACAGTGTATGCAGCTGTATCAAGGTCAAGTTTATTTATAAAGCACATTTAAAACAACATTGCTGCCCAAAGTGCTGTACACAAAAATACATTATATATATAAAATAAAATGCACTATTTAAATATAAAGAATATAATAAAAGAATAATAATAAATAAAGATGCAGAAAAAAATTCAACACAAACAAATGCCAGCAAAAAGTCCTGCTCAGTTTTGGTTAAAAGTCTTCGCAAACAAGTGGGTCTTCAACATAGACTTGAAAATGTCTAAAGACTGGGCTGCCCTAATATATAAGGGAAGACTGTTCCAAAGCATTGGAGCCGCGACGGCAAAAGCCCGGTCTCCTCTGGTCGACATTTGTGACCTGGGTATGTCTAACAGAAATCCCTTTAAACTCTTGATCAAGACTGTATACTGTATTTTCATATCTAATTTTTTTCTCAAAAATATTATGATTTAAGAACTGTTTCAAAGTATGAAACATTAATCACAAGAACACATAACCTATGTGACACAAATAGAAAAGCAGGAATTGTGTAATTGTAGTAATGTAATAAATAGTTGACAGTTACGCTACCTACATTATATTGAAAAAATATTATTGACATTAACACAAAACATATTCTAATCACCAAAGCCGTAACCGTAAAGCACGAGTCAGAAATCCTATAAATCAATAGTTTAGCCTTTTATTCTTACTGTTTTATATTGTTCGTTTTCGAAGTGGTGCCCCAATCAATCTTAAGGCTAATCTACCAACCTATTAATGAATTAATAAACAAATGAATTGAAATAATTTCATATGGATATATTGTATTGTGTTCAAAAGATTGAGATAAAAAAACGATACCCCAATAGCTTAAGCATTTACTCTCTGAATCAGTGTTAATTTCGTCGACTAAAATATTTAGTCTTCATTTTAGTCAAAGTGATATTTTTGACGACCAAAATTGGACTAAAACTAAATTAAACATTTTTCATGAGACTAAAACTATGACTAAAATGTCCAGGTATTTTAGTCGACTAAAATAAGACTAAATACAAATGAAAAGGAGAGACTAAAATCATCCAAACTTCTATTGACAGTCTAAAAGAGCCTCAGATCATGTAAATTCATGTAAATAAGGAACAGCTCTGAGCTTTGTTCATGTGCGAGCAGCTCCATGAAGCAGAGGACCTTGAATAAATATGATTATAATGAATATTATAAATGCAAAGTCGACTAAATTTGTCTTAAATTTAGTCGACTAAATTGACTTGCAATTTTAGTCGACTAAAACTAGACTAAAATTGAATATTTTTTTTGACTAAATCTTGACTAAAATTGAATTACATTTTCGTCAAAAGACTAAGACTAAAACTAAATTAAAATATGTTGTCAAAATTAACACTGCTCTGAATGTGTTGCCAAATGGTATAATCGTACATTTCCCCCCAAATAATTCATATATTGTACCGTTCTGAGACAAAGCCGTTTGGCTGAGATACATTCCATTCATTTACACTTGAACTTACTCAACACTTGTCATGTGCTGTGTCCAAAGAAGAAGGTGATATAATGATGCTCTATCAGGGTAAACAAATTGTTTACCCTGCTCCGCTCCAGCGCTGCCGAGGAGAGACAGGTGGAAACAATGGACTCTTCACCTAGTTTTAAGGGTCCTCCACAGAGACTGCTCCAGCCCAGAGACAAGAAAAAGTGTGGGATAGAGGGTAAAATGACGGCACTATATAAAATACAGCTATGATTTTATGATGCAGTGGTTCTCAAACTTTTCAGTCCAGAACCTCCGAAAACGGTTTTGGGGTTTTGTAGTACCACTAATGTAACGGACTATAATGTGAATAAGTTATCTGTCCCATATGAAAACAATAATCACATAAAACATTATAATTTACCAGAATATAAGGATACGTTGCTAAGGAATACTCCGCACACATCGCCTAATGCTCATTCTGCAGGAGCTTTTGTTCATTTTTGCATTGCCCCGCCTTCTACGCACCTGTCGCCTTTTGTTAATGTTTCCAGAACATAAGGATAAAATGGTTTATTGGCAATAACAGATAAAATAAAGTGAAGGTGCTTTATTTGTCATTTGTAGGGGTGTAACAGTTCAGTTATCTCCCAGTTCGGTTTGATTCACGGTGCTAAACTCAGACAAAACTGAGATCATTGTTTTTGGTCCACAGACACGAAGAGAAAGTGTAATCATTCACTCTAAAAAAAAAAAAAAAAAAGACAAAAAAAAATGAAAAAGGTTAGAAATCCAAGAGTAATTTCATTTCATTTTATTGATTATATGAGAGCCCATTAGCTCCTGATTCATTGCAGGAGCTATTCTACCTGGGGTCTCCTTCATTTTCATTACAAATGTTTACAATATTACATAACAAAAAACAAACAGAACAACACGCGCACACACACACACACACACACACACACACACACACACACACAAAACAACAACAACCACGCACACACAAAACAAACCGTGGGAGCGCAATGTGAAACCAAATAAAAACATATCACATAAACCAAAAGAACTGTCAATAGATATGTAGAGTCGTCCTAAAACAGCAATAACAGCATTTTTTATCATTATTATTATCACCATCACCAACTGACAAAGTAAAACCAACAATCCATTACCTACACAAAAAATAAAACATTTACAATAATCAAAAACATTTGGAGTTTTGTATGAAGCATGAATCTCAACCGAACAACTCGACTCTATAGTCATCGCTCTCACACAGGGCTGCAAGCAACAATCACTATCAGCTGATAAATAGTTTCCTTTATCATTTGCAATGTTATTCACTCATCTATAATCAAACAGTCAAGATAAGCTTAATTGGTAGCTGCAGTCCCGAGCTAAGCCCACAGATCACATTACCCACAACACCAGCTTGGAACTTGCCTATCATATAGTTAGCGTATTAATCAGAATTCATTCTTGTGTAAACAAAAACACCTTTAACTTCTTTTAAAAACATCTTTTGCTATTCTCTGACAACACAAATCCTGGTAAAGCATTCCAGGCAACCATGGCTCTGTAACAAACAGTTTGCTGCATCTGATTAGTTTTACAACAGGGTAGAGCACACCTTGTTACACTGGTCTGACGTGTTCCATAACTATGATTATCTGAGAAAAATGACAATTTATTATGTATGACTTTAGGTATTTTTGCCATAATAATGTTCCTAATAAATGTTACTAGGAAGTACTTTAATCTACATCTGACTGTTAACCATGCCAAACTATTATGCATTGTCCTCACATTGGTTCTGTATGGGCAACCTAAAACAATCCGTGCCGCTTTATTTTGAGCTACTTGTAACTTGTGTAGATTATTTTCACTTGTGTTTGACCAAACAACTGATGCATAATCTAAGTATGAAAGTACAAGTGATTGAACTAGTTGTTTGGTCAACCACTGAGGAATACATTTTCTACAATATTTAATTATGCCCATACTCCTCCCCATTTTCTGCAATACATAATTAATTTGACTGGTCCACGACAGTCTAGAATCTACTATTACTCCCAACAATTTTGCTTGATCTACTTGTTCAATTATCATATTTCCTGAGGTCAGATGTAACATCAGTGTTGTTTTCAATAGGTGTTTTAAACCAACCACCATGCATTTCGTTTTTTCAACATTAACTACTAATTTGTTAGCTCTAATCCATTGAGTTACTGAGGCCAGTTCCTCATGTAGAATGTTATTGAGTTGGCAGTCTGTTTGTGCAGACGCAAACAATGTCGTGTCATCTGCATATATAGCCATGGTTGCATGTTTTAATACCAGAGGAAGATCATTTGTAAAAATCAAAAACAAAAGGGGTCCCAAACAACTTCCCTGGAGCGCTCCACAATCCATATGTCCAACATCAGACTAATTTCCATTAAAATAAACTTTATACTCCTGATTACTTAGATAACTTTCTAACCACGTTAAGGCAGGCAACTGAAATCCCTAACATTTCAACTTTTATTTAGTAACATTGTATGATCTAAAAGATCAAAAGCTGCACCTAAATCTAAAAATATTGTGCCAACTATCTTTTTATTATCAATTTCTTGTAACCAATGATCAGTAATCTGAGTAAGTGCAGTAGTTGTGGAGTGACCCATTTTATATGCATGCTGATAAATTTTCCCATAATTTTGCTTAATGCAGTAACAAGCTTATTGGTCTGCTATTTTGACCTGACAATGGTTCTTTGTTATTTTTAATTAAAGGGATCAATTTTGCCATCTTCCATGATGATGGAAAGATATTTTTCCTTAAACTTAAATTGATTATATGAGAAACAGGCAACGAAATGAAATCTACCATCTTCAATAGTCTGACCTCAATATTGTCAGTACCAGAAGGTTTTTCTTTACTTTCTTTCAACTGTTTTTTGACATCATCCTCTGTCACTTCAGCAAATTTGAAAGTACAATTTTTGGTCTGCATTATATATATCTTATTAATTGGTAAGTAATATTTTCTTCCTGTCTCACCTCCATGGCATTTCTCAATTTTGTTTCATTTTGTTAGGTTTGGCTTAGGTAATTAGCAATTTCCCTTGGTTTAGTGAGATATATTCCATCTCCCTCCAAAAAAGTAGGAGCAAATCTTGCTTTCTTTCCCATAACTTCATTTATTGTACTCCGTACTTTTGTACTGTCCGATTTAACCTCATTAATCTTTTTTTGATAATACAGGTGTTTTTTATTTTTATTTAATTTGGTGACACAATTTCTTAATTTTCGATATTCATTCCATTTTGCCAATTGGTTTGTTTTTATTAGGCCCGAGCGCCATCAGGGCTGGCGAAGGGGCTCTTGTAATCGTATAGAGTGCACGGATCAAAGCGGAGCGCACTACCCCAAAGTGCGCGTAGCGCACAAAACGAGCGTGAAGCGCTCGCCTCCTCTCAAACATGCACTAACGCACTCCTCTCGTCGTGCACGTTCAGTGCACGTGCACATGTATTAGAAAACGAACACTGTAATTGGACAGCAGTGTGCGAAGCCAATTACAATGTTCGTGTGGATTGTCCGCAATTGTCCGCGAAGCGCTCCCCTCCTCTCAAACACTCACTAACGCACTCTTCTTGTCGTGCACATCCCGTGTACATACATATATAATGCAAAAATCAACATTGTAATTGTACAGAGCCCGAAAATATATAGTTTATGGTACCCGCGTAAGCAGGAATCTTTCTTTCTTTCTTTCTTTCTTTCTTTCTTTCGCACCGTCGCAATTTTCACCCAGTGAACATCAACGAAAAGTTCGCACATATGAAGCCCGATTTCGATCATTGTGTTATCAGTTGTTAAAGTCACAGTCCTAAACACTTTCATTTGGCAAAATTCAAATTGGACGCGATAGCACCCCCTATAGGAATTAGATGGAGAGTACAAATTTTACTTTTACGAAAATTAAAATAATTTGGCACAAAATTCTATTTGGTCGTTCTGATCAGAAAAGTCAAGTGAGGACTGGATTTTCTGTGGCGCAGCCGCAACCTTATGTAAAATGTAAAAATATGCTTCAGTTTGCAGATATAGTGTGATACAAATTCACAAATTTTTCTCTGTATAATGTCAAAATTGAGCGCGGAGTGCATTGTCACACAAAAACACAAAAACAGAAAAACTTTGTCAGATACAGAGAGTGCGCGTTAGCGCATTCCAAAAATCCTAAAACTAAGACCCTAGGGAAAAATAGTTAAAAACAAACATAAAGACAATAGCAATACCGTAATTTTAGATTGAGGGAGACAAAAGGGCGCGAATCACCCCCTTGCTTTGGGCAGGGTGGTCGGTGAGGGCCAATAATCGCCGCTTTGCGGCTATATTTGCCTCTGTTCTGACTTTATCCCTGTGCTTCATGTATTGCTTAAGGTCTTGGTCAGGCCATGGAGCAGAGACATTTCTCACTGTTTGTTTCCCCATCAGAGCATGTTTATCAATCACCTTTGTTATCAAATTGTTAAAGACCACCACTGATTTATTTGGATCTTGTTCTTGTGTTACCTCTGACCAATGTATATTGCTTACTTCTGCTATGAAATCATTCTCTTTAAGATGTTTAAAAGACCTTTTACAAATAAATATTTGTCCTTGTTTAGGTACCTTTGTCTTCCTCGCAACTGCAATTAAATTGTGGTCACTGCAGCCAACTGGAATAGATACTGCCTCAGAGCATAACTCTGCCACATTAGTAAAAATTAAGTTGATAATAGTTGCTGAACATGTACCATTGGTTTTTAAATGTACTCTTGTGAATTCACTGACAAGTTGTGACAAATTACAAGTATTAGCAAATACAATTAATTTGCTTGTTAATGCACAACTTTCCAATTTCTAATCAATATTTAAATCTCCTAAAAATAAATGTTGTCTCCTGTGTCACATACAGAGTCCAGCATTTCACATATTTGATCAAGGTACATTATAGCAGCATTGGGTGGTCTGTAACAACATCCAATAAAACAGGCCTCAGATGAGGTAACCAGAGTACTTCGACTCCTGTGATGTTAAGATCTGATCTTACTTTGACTGGGATGTGATTTTGGACATAACAAGCTACACCTCCACCATGTAGATTTCTGTCCAGCCTAAAATATTATAGTTATAGCCATCTATATGTAATAAAGGGCTATTTATTGTTGCATCTAGATGTGTTTCTGATATTGCTAATACCTGTAAATTATATTGTTGTAAAATATCCTGAATATCATTTAATTTATTTCTTAAACTGCACGCGTTCAAAGTGTTATTTAAAAAAAAAAACTTTTGCAACAAAATATGGTCTTTAATCATCTGATATTTGTTCAGAATGTATTCTTTTAGTTTCCCATTGAGCCTCCACCAAAAACCTCGCATTACTTAACATACACACATCCACACACACAAAAATCTTTAACATTGTAATGAAATAAGAAATAAGAGATCAGCTGAGCTGCGCCTGCTCATGACATTATCCTTTTCCAACATAAATATTACACATTATGTGGGCTTGCTTTCCATTATACAACAAACAAAAATACACCCCTTTCTTCAGTCTTATTCATTTCTTCACATCCATCCAGCTGTCATTCAGTTTATTGTCTTATGGACTCAGACCTGAACTTAAACAACCACATCAAGCAATAACACAAAAAAGAGAACATTGCATCTGACAGACAATCACCAATACCAAATAAACAGGGAAGAGGAACACACGGAGATTATTGTTAATTTGTCCACTTTACAGCGAGAGAGACTGGAGGAATACTAATCATATGAAAAGAGCGGAAGTAGAGGGAAGAAGCTGCAGGTTTAATGTGCCTCAATATAACAGCATTTATCTTTTCTTCCCAAGCCTTTGCCCACTTTTTATTTTACAACAATCAGCCTTCTATTTGCGGTTTTAGAGATTAAATTAGGATGCAAAATCACACGGCGCGATGTCTGCCTATTTCACACTATATTTCCTCTAATCTGATCCTCCAAATCTGCCCGGTATAGAAGCAACACAAAAGTCCGTAATCCTGGCTATAAAAGCAAAAGCAATATAAAACACCTTCTGTTACATGCAATCTATGCCCTGTGCAACTACGCACAGCCTTTCATGTCGGCCTAATGTAGCGTTTTGAGTTTTCTAGACTAGCGTTACACCACCTCCCAAAGTCTACTTTAATCACTGGGCGTTGCGTCACATTTCCCATTAGAAACAGTGCATATTGTCATTGCCACACATCTAAAATGCAAATTCATTCACCACACGAGCACAAGCAGCGCAAATCTGCTGCTGCTCTTTTTCCTGACTGAGCACCTTTGAGGGAACTCAAACGGTTTGTTTATCACTTTTGAAATATAAGTTAAAAAAACTTCATCCACCCCCTTTGCAACACACATGGCATGGACACCTCCTTCACATTAACAGTGTGATACAGCCAGGCCAGAGCGGAAGAGCTTGTGGAGTAGAACCCTTGGCATCCTGGATCCTGCCAAGCCCAGCTGGAGTCCCCTCGATCAGCTGAGGGAAACCGAGCAGAGAGGAGCAGCAGATGCAGAGGTATGACAGAAGGTTTACTGATGATAGGCCAGATGAAGGGATACAGAGATGTATAGGTTCATGAATGTATGCATGTGAGCCTGTTCATATAATGCACTTTGTGGAGGCACTGAGAGCGAATGATTGATTGAAAATAGGCGGTGTTACTACCCTGGCTCAAGAGCCGCAGCAAAGGAGCAGAGCGGACACAGGAAAAAGGTTTAAAAGCTCACAGGCGTGCATTTATTGTAAAAAACAAAACAAAAAAACACAACAAGGGCAGTGGCCGGTGCGGTGTGGTATCTCCAGGGCCAGATGGAGCAGAGCCAGAGAGGAGCAGCCACCGGAGTAGGAAAGGGGTGGTCCTTAGGCGGCCTGCAGGATGCTCTGGGTCCTGGCACATCCGGAGCGATCACCTCACAAATGTAAAACATGATTAATAAACATTCATAACACTGCCCCCAAGCTTTGGGCCGTCACACCCCTGCCTTCAAAGCGCAGGTTCTCCCATAGAACTACAACCTTTATTTTTTTTACACTATAGCCATACTGCCACATTAATAGCCATGTTAATGAGTTACATTTCAAATTACTGTTTTTCTTCTTTTAAACTTTTCATTTATTATGAAGCATTTAATCTGTATATAAAAAACGCCGACCATGGAGTCCATTGGCTGCATGCTCCTGAGTCAAGTCCATACTTTCCTCCTTCTCAGTCCTCAGCAACCCGTACCACCCCAGAGGCTGACATAAGCCCAAGAGACAAACGTCTCATTCAATAGCTAAATACAATTTGTGCTGCACTGACGAGTGACTTACAACTCCAAACAAGTGCCAAAATTGTCAATTACCCAATGAATTATCCAGCCACCTCCATTTAAAAAAAATGTTTTACCTGACCAATGGGCAACAGACTGTGGTTGAACCAAACGTTCATCCTCAAAATCCACCTCTCCCCCGCTCCTTGCATCTCCTGCAACAGGTAGGTCCCGGGTCTATGAAACATATTTAAGAAGAGCAAAGAGAGACCACCAAGAGTAGGAACAGAACAAAGAACCGACGTCTATCAAACAAACAGGCTAGTGTGCTGCAGTCACACAAAACTAGCCCAAAACAAAAGCCCATTAACACTAATTATCCCACAGATTCGAAAACAACATTATTACTGGCACTTTACAAAAAGTAATTCACATTACTGCGTGTGTATACCAGGTACCCCTCCACCAAACAGCACTTGCACCATGTGGCTGAGGTCCACGTACAGCTATAATAGTGGTCAGCTGTTCACGGGACATACAGGACACACAAACAACCCTGGCTCAAGAATGAAAGCAATGGAGAGGAGCGGACGCAGCAAAAAGGTTTTAAAGCTCACAGGCGTGCATTTATTGTAACCCCCCCCCTCCTCCCTCCCCCAAAAAACAAAACAAAAAAACAATAATTAATTTAAATATAGTCGCAAGCGGCGATTATCGGCCCTCGCCGACCGCCCTGCCTAAAGCAAGGGGGCGCTTCGTGCCCTTTTGTCTCCCTCAATCTAAAATTATGGTATTGCTACTGCCTTTATGTTTGTTTTTAACTTTTTTCCCAAGGGTCTTAGTTTTAGGATTTTTGGAATGCGCTAACGCGCACTCCGCGCTCAATTTTGACATTATACAGAGAAAAATTAGTATGAATTTGTATCACACTATATCTGCAAACTGAAGCATATTTTTACATTTTACTTAGGGCTGTACGTTGGGATAACCTTTGGTTCCTCACTTCTCGCTATTATTATGGAGTTTAACATTTTCCATCAGAATAAAATGGGACGTTCTGGTCATCGCTACGGCAACACCGTGACTTTTCTGATCGGAACGACCAAATAGAATTTTGTGCCAAATTATTTTAATTTTCGTAAAACTAAAATTTGTACTCTCCATATAATTCCTATAGGGGGCGCTATCGCGCCCAATTAGAATTTTGCCAAATGAAAGTGTTTAGGACTGTGACTTTAACAACTGATAACAAAATGAGCGAAATCGGGCTTCATATGTGCGAATGGGAGCCATTTTTGTTTGCGAAAAATCTCAAAATACTTCGTACAGTTTGCGGCTTCGCCACATAAAAGCCGTAAAACTTAGAAAAGTAATTTGGATAACTTTTAAAGTTCTACTTCTCAAGATTATTTTCCACCCAAAATTAGGTCGTTCCGATAAACGCTCTAGGAGGAGATAGATTTTGTACAAAGTGAAAAATAAAGGCGGATTCCCAGTTCGCGGGCTTTCATCCAAAATGGCCGACACCCAATATGGCGGACGGCGTTGCCGTAATAATATTTTTTGCTCAACTTGTCATGATGCACGTCTGTACCGATTTTTATGATTCTACGACAAACTTCATTTTTGGCCAAGTCCTATCTCGCAATGTTAAAAAAAAACTGAGGTGGCGCTATCGCGCCACTATTTTGAAATTCAAAATTTGGAAATAGTCAAAAGTTGTGTCGGATCGGGTTTGAATTTTGGGCCAAAATCGGTGACTTTTCGTCGATGTTCACTGGGTGAAAATTGCGACGGTGCGAAAGAAAGAAAGAAAGAAAGAAAGAAAGAAAGAAAGAAAGAATAATAATATTCCCATATGAAAACAATGTTCCCGCTTACGCGGGTACCATAAACTATATATTTTCGGAAAGCGCTCGCGCATTCCTACCTCATGGTAGGGGTCCTGGGTCACTGACGGGCACTTGTGCCCGTCAGTGACCCAGGGCTCTCAGTCGCCCATTGACTTTTACGGGCTCTGTACAATTACAATGTTGATTTTTGCATTATATATGTATGTGCACAGGACGTGCACGACAAGAGGAGTGTGTTAGTGAGTGTTTGAGAGGAGTGGAGCGCTTCGCGCTCGTTTTGTGCGTTTTGTTCGCACTTTGGGGGAGTCCAATTACCGTCCAATTACAATGTTCGTTTTCTGATACATGTGCACGTCCACGGAACGTGCACGAGGAGAGGAGTGCGTTAGTGAGTGTTTGAGAGGAGGCGAGCGCTTCGCGCTCATTTTGTGCGCTGCGCGCACTTTGGGGGAGTGCGCTCCGCTTCGCTCCGCGCACTCTATACGATTACAAGAGCCCCTTCGCCAGCCCTGATGGCGCTCGGGCCTAACAAGGGCAGTTGCCGACGTGGTGTGACATCGCCAAGGCCAGGTGGAGCAGAGCCAGAGAGGAGCAGCTCTTAGGCGATTGTAAAATCATATTATAATGGAGCATCCTTGAAATGAATACCTGTACACTATACTTTATTTCCTAACATTTGAAACTTTAGAAATATAGTCCAAAAACCATTTAATATTCTACTGCTGGTAGAAAGTACAGGTATTTGGGAGCTGCCTAAATCTATTTATTTCAAATATTCCGTTATATTTTATCCATGCATTTTCTTCCGCATTATCCACACACACGTCTTCTGGAGGGATCCCGATCACCTCTATATAGGTGAGGTATATGCTGTAATTTCCAAGTAAAACAATGGAGTCCAAGGGACTCCAAAAAGGCCAGGTACTCAGCATTGATGTTGGGCCCGTCGCCCAAGACAACAGGGAGACTCCTGTCCCTGACCCGAAGGTGTAGAGATGGATGCAACCCTCTTGTTCACTGGGGTGAGCACGTGGCAGCTGAGCCCAATCATAGGGATTTCCTGATTTCAATTTTGTTTTCTATTTCCCCCTTAATGTTGCTTAGCCTATAAAAGGGAACTCTACAGAACACAGTATTTTCTTGGCATTTGATTATAAATCTCCTGTCAAGCCCACATTTTCACAGGTGAGTAAGCAACTCCTTCAGGTGACAAGGATACATGCACAGCAGAATTGATGGACAGGTGATTGTTTCTACAGTATTATGTTGTGTTGTATGTGACTGACACATTATTGCTATTTCGAGGCTAACTGAGAGATTAACCTTAGCTGGACACTGCTTTTGTTTATGTTTGAAAGGCACGTGATCTTAAGTGAGAGGAGAGAGACAGCAGAGGCATACTGACTCAGTGTCTATCATGGAGCCATAAACACAACCAACTCTCACACCAAACTAAAAGAGACCATTGTCCAGTAGTGGACTAGACAAAAAGGCAAGAGGCAGTCTTCACTGGAATCTTCCACATGGCCAACACACAGAGCTGCCTCACACCTCTGTCTCTCTCAGCCAATCATCTTCTTATTTCTACACATGACACTGGTGACCACATGATTAATGAGTCTTGGCAACACTTGGTCACAATGCCAAAGGTCAAATGTCAGAGTGAGGTTTTTGAGGTCGCTGACTCTATGTGGGCTGCCACTGTGCTGTCCACTGTATGTCTCACAGAGAGAAACCCACTGCGCCTCATGCATATGACATGAAGCCCTGCCATGACAGGATGGAGAAGAAAACAAAAGGGTAAGATTTCTATCTGAAAGAGAGGGAGCCGGGGAGAGACTGAGTGAGTAGGGATAAAGAGGGTCCTGTGAGGCTCAACAAAGACAGGCTTTATAGCAGTCAGGGTCAAATGGGTGTTTTATTCATGGTTTCCCCATACACGCTGAGAGGAGCTCCCTCCGGACTCTTTAAAGCCTCAGAGGTGTGTGTACTAGTACAGTGTTCTCTTACAAGTGCATGCTCTCAGGGAACTTCTAAATTCAGTTTCTAATCTCTTTGTGCTTTCTATGCAACAATGATAATCTAAATGTAAAGGTCAACAGTTAATCTGTATAAGACAGGGGGACCGACCTAACCTTTGAAACTTCTCTGCATTGACCATGCAATGATACTATGAGCACCAGATGTCTGGTATTCAGTGTCCTGGTTGTAAAAGGGACATTCCTCTCTGATTTCGTGCTGCATACCCATTTGGACAACCCACAGTCTATATTTATCAGGACATGAACCAGTCCAGGAAGTCGGCATTCAAATTTTCTTCATCTGTGCTGCACACTTTTCAAATTCATCTGAGGATTGAACATTTGCAAATAATATGTTTTGAAACAAAATCACAATAATCTACAAATTACATGGGGAAATTTGGGGATATTGTGATAAAAGCTTGAGATGCACCAATTGCAAATCTACAAATGTGAGCAAGGAACATTTACAGAAACAGTGATAGCATATAGTTAAAGTGTGAAATAATACAAAATAGCAGGTGTACCCAAGGACACACAAACTTCCTTATATTAAAGCTCATATTAAATATATATCTACGAAAATTTCTAGAAGCATTTCAGTAATAGCAAAAGCAAAGCACATTTTAAACATCAAAGCTCTACATATCTTATACTGTTCTCTGATTTTGCCATATTTATATTATTGTACTGTGGTTTGGGGTAAAACCAATAGTATTGTTGCAAAAAAGAGCTATCCGAGTAATTCATAAAGTTGGGTTTTTGGACCACACAAACTCATTATTTTTTAAATCAAAGATCATGAAGTTTTGTGACATTGTTGAGTTCCAAACTGTACAGATGTTATACAAAGCAACTGTTACCGGGCCAAATACAAAGAAGGTTCCAAGAACGTACTGGTTGTTATGAATTAAGTGACGAATTAAACTTTAGGACTCAGAAACATAGCTCAACTTTGAAAAGTTTTAGCCCAACAGTTAATGGTGTACAATTGTGGAATAAACTGGAAATGGAGTTGAAACGATGTCCAAACATCAACCTGTTCAAATATAAATACAAACAAAAGACTTTTGAAACATACAGAGAACAAGAAATGTGTTGCCACTAGGAGGCGCAGTAGGATCAATTATGTGTATTTCCTCTATAATCAAGGAAGAGTGTTGCTGCTTGGAACGGTTGTCATTCTATTGCTCAAATTTACAATTTGAGAATTAGGGTAGGCAAGTTATGAATCTGTTGAGAGGGATCCTCCCAACGGGCTCAAAACCTTGTCTTTTAATGCACCACTCAGCATAGGAACATCATCTACAAATCAGCTGTTAGGGCAGCTGGGTGGGGGTTTGTTGAGGGGAGTTACTGCCCTCTTCAACTGGCCCGTTCTACACCCTGGCTTTTTAATGCACCACACTATGTAGGGCTTACATCATACTTCACATATAACTCAATTAAACAAATATAATAATAATGATAATTAAACCCAAATTAAATTATATTAAGGATGGTAATGACAACTGGGAAGTAGCAAGATCTCAGAATATAATATGTATTAATGCACCTTTAATAATGATAATTAATGATAATTAAACCCAAATTAAATTATATTGAGGATGGTAATGACAACTGGGAAGTAGCAAGATCTCAGAGTATAATATGCATTAATGCACCTTTATAACATAAAAGTAGCACATTCTTTTGTTGTTCTTTATTTTGCTGTTGTTTTGTTTTATTCTTCTTCATAATTTATTGTTACTTTGCCCTATGTTCCTTTGTTTATGATTTGCTACCTTGTAAATATTAAATGTAATGTTATTATTTTTATTTTGGGGTGGGCGCTTATAAGCCTTTGGCTTCAGCCCACTCCCTTTGAGCAGGTTAACTGCTCAAACAAATAAATAAAATAAAATAAACTAAACTAAATTAAACCAGATTAGATTAAAGTAATTGCAACAGAAACAAACACAATGGCCATCCCCTGAAAATATGACTCAAAAATATCCAGGTGTGGACAAACAAACTGTTATTTGCTTTATGATGATTGCCATTTCCTGTGGCGCTGTCCCCTTCTACTTTTCAGTATGTCTTATATGCTGTAATCACCATTGTAAACCTTGTGTCATTGTGAGGACACATATAATTAAAACAGGATTAGCAATGGATGGGCCCAGATGCCTTGTGCATGTAATTAACATTCAGACAATGTGGCGGGCATGCTGAGAAAACACCTGTGTTTGTGTGTGTGACAGGGGCAGGACTGTGGGCGTGTCTGGAGATGTGCACTGCTGCTGTCTGGGAGACAGATGAGCTGCATTAAATTCATTGTGACATTAGCCAATCAGGGTCATTCATATTAAATATAGTCCTCTTTAAAATTATATAAATAGTAACAAGATCAAAGTAGTCATAGTCATCAGTTTTATTTCTCAGCCCCTGTTATCAATGTGAAGATCCCACTAGGCCCCCAATAAAACATATTATTCACTTTTAACATTTATAATGTTATTACAAATACAAAAGTACTAATTACTAATGATATTAGGCTAAATACTGAATTAAAATAGTAAGTAAATTATAAGTACTTGTTTCGTTGACAAAACACCCTGCAGTGCCTCTGAGACCCACCTGGGGGCTCCAGACTCTAGTTTGGGAACGACTGTTACATTTAATTTAACCAATAAAGAATTGTCATATTCCATTTACATTGCAGTGCCCTAATTGATTCTAGATATAAAAAGCACTGTTGCTTATATGGTGGCTGTGCTGCCCTCACAACACGAGTCTGTGTGCTGCTAGACAGCCAGTGAACCAATAAAGAAAAACTTGGACACACAAGACTTGCTTTTCTTGCTTTTATGAAGCTTTCCTGTAAAGTATGGTAACTGCTACATACAGAAAAAAATGCAACTACTACTACTAGTAGTACTACTACTAACTACTGTATATATATTTGTATGTATAATAAACACAATTAAATAACCATACACATGAAATACAGCAGTAACTGACAAAATGTATCAAAAGTAAAATTTTAAGAACGTGTGACCTCTAATATAGGATAGTGCTTTGTTGTAGCCTACACATAAATACTTACAAAGACGAAAATGTCCCAAGGCTAAAACCAGAGCTGTCAACTCTCACACAATGAGCATGAGTATCACGCGTTTATGGAATTCCTCACACTAAAAAATAAAAAAGACAAAATAGACAACGTGTTTAGATGAATGGCCGCAGCAGAGCAGCTCTTCTCTCCCTCCTGTCTGTATGTACAGTGGGGGAAAAAAGTATTTAGTCAACCAACAATTGTGCAAGTTCTCCCACTTAAAAAGATGAGGGAGGCCTGTAATTTTCATCATAGGTAAACCTCAACTATGAGAGACAAAATGAGAAAAAAAATCCAGAAAATCACATTGTCTGATTTTTTATGAATTTATTTGCAAATTATGGTGGAAAATAAGTATTTGGTCAATAACAAACAAGCAAGATATCTGTCTCTCACAGACCTGTAACTTCTTCTTTAAGAGGCTCCTCTGTCCTCCACTCGTTACCTGTATTAATGGCCCCTGTTTGAACTTGTTATCAGTATAAAAGACACCTGTCCACAACCTCAAACAGTCACACTCCAAACTCCACTATGGTCAAGACCAAAGAGCTGTCGAAAGACACCAGAAACAAAATTGTAGACCTGCACCAGGCTGGGAGGACTGAATCTGCAATTGGTAAGCAGCTTGGTGTGAAGAAATCAACTGTGGAAGCAATTATTAGAAAATGGAAAACATACAAGACCACTGATAATCTCCCTCGATCTGGGGCTCCACACAAGATCTCACCCCGTGGGGTCAAAATGATCACAAGAACGGTGAGCAAAAATCCCAGAACCACACGGGGGACCTAGTGAATAGCCTGCAGAGAGCTGGGACCAAAGTAACAAAGGCTACCGTCAGTAACACACTACGCCGCCAGGGACTCAATTCCTGCAGTGCCAGATGTGTCCCCCTGCTTAAGCCAGTACATGTCCGGGCCTGTCTGAAGTTTGCTAGAGAGCATCTGGATGATCCAGAAGAGGACTGGGAGAATGTCATATGGTCAGATCAAACCAAAATGGAACTTTTTGGTCAAAACTCAACTCGTCGTGTTTGGAGGAGAAAGAAAGAACACCATACCTACTGTGAAGCATGGGGGTGGAAACATCATGCTTTGGGGCTGTTTTTCTGCAAAGGGACCAGGACGACTGATCCGTGTAAAGGAAAGAATGAATGGGGCCATGTATCGTGAGATTTTGAGTGAAAACCTCCTTCCATCAGCAAGGGCATTGAAAATTAAACGTGGTTGGGTCTTTCAGCATGACAATGACTCCAAACACACCGGCCGGGGCAACGAAGGAGTGGCTTCGTAAGAAGCATTTCAAGGTCCTGGAGTGGCCTAGCCAGTCTCCAGATCTCAATCCCATAGAAAATCTTTGGAGGAAGTGGAAAGTCCGTGTTGCCCAGCGCATGCCCCAAAACATCACTGCTCTAGAGTAGATCTGCATGGAGGAATGGGCCAAAATACCAGCAACAGTGTGTGAAAACCTTGTGAAGACTTTTAGGAAACGTTTGACCTCTGTTATTGCCAACAAAGGGTATATAACAAAGTATTGAGATGAACTTTTGTTATTGACCAAATACTTATTTTCCACCATAATTTGCAAATAAATTCATTAAAAATCAGACAATGTGATTTTCTGGATTTTTTTTCTTATTTTGTCTCTCATAGTTGAGGTTTACCTATGATGAAAATTACAGGCCTCTCTCATCTTTTTAAGTGGGAGAACCTGCACAATTGTTGGTTGACTAAATACTTTTTTCCCCACTGTATGAGTTTGATCCTCTTGCCCTATTGGTTAGTCTGTGTTTATACGGCCCTCAGGTTAGTTACTTGCGATTCTAACTTGTTGCAAAGTGTAAAGTTACAGTGCCTCTCGAAAGTACTAATACACCTTGAACTTTTGCACATTTTGTTATGTTTACAACCATAAACATAAAGATTTTATTTTGAATTTTTTACTGAAAGTTCACACACAAGTAACAGACAACTGTGAAGTGAAAGCAAAATGATACATGATTCTGTCTTCTTTTTTTTAAAATAGAAAACCAAAAAGTCGGGCGTGCACAAGTATTCATACAGCATGAATTAATACTTTGTGGAACCCCCTTTTGCTGCAATAACAGCAGCAGGTCTTCTGGGGTATGACTCTACAAGATTTGCACATCAAGAGACTGACATTTTAGCCCATTCCTCTTTACAAAACAACTCAAGCTCTGTCAAATTAGAAGGAGAGCGTTTGTGAACAGCAGTTTTCAGGTCTTTCCACAGATCACAGATTTATTTTTTAACCAGTCCATTGTAGATTTAGCTTTGTGTTTAGGGTCATTGTCCTGCTGGAAGGTGAATCTCCGCCCCAGCCTCATGGATAATCCACACCACCCGCTGCATGCCACCTTCACCAGACAGAGGAGCAGCTTCAGCGAGCGGCTGTTGTCTCTGTCCTGCTCACCGGACCGGCTCAGGAACTCATTTGTTCCACAGGCAATTCGGCTGTATAATTTGTCTTTGTGTGATAAGTGATGAAATGCACTCAATTTTATAGCTGCTTACTTGTGTGTGTTTTTACTGAAGAATTATTATTATTTTTATTTTACTGTTTCATGTTGAGTGACTGATTGCTTCTGCTGAAACACGAATTTCCCTCGGGATCAATAAAGTATTTATCTATCTATCTATCTCAATTCTCTTGCTGACTCCAGCAGGTTTTCCTCCAAAATGTCCCTGTATTTGGCTCCATCCAGCTTCCCAACTATTCTTACAATCTTCCCAGTCGCCGTTGAGGAAAAGCAGCCCCATAGCATGATGCTCCCCCCACCATATTTGACACTGGGGATGGTGCACTCAGGACGATGAGCAGTGTTGCGCCACACAGGACGTTTTGCATTTGGGCCAAAAAGTTAAATTTTTGTCGCATCTGACCAAAGCACCTTCTTCCACATGGTAGCATCTGCAGTCATTAGGAATGTTATAAAGGCAATTTAATGCACTCAGAAAAATGCTGCTGTAAGCTAGCCTGCGTGCTCCATAGCTGGAGGTAGAGCGGGCCAGTGTGTGGCCGAGTGTCCGCTGAAGGCAGGAAGGCAAGCGGGGAGATACAAGCGCCAAATGTAGGGAGTCGGTACAGTCAAACTCTGCATCATAAAATATCAGCTACACATCTTTTCTAGTGCTAGATCAACAAGCATTTAATAATAATCTGAACAAACTAAGAAGCGAGAGCAGCCTGTTCAGAACCTGGCCCAGAGTGTGTAAATTGAAGCAATGGAGATGAATATACTCTGGCGACGGGGGCGAGTAACCCCCGCGATAGAAGCGAGTAACCCCCAAATATTCAAGCGATAAACGACTGGCGTTTGATGTGATTTTTTTGCATCCATCGTGTTCGGTCTGAATGTGGCATAAGTAGTCTTGCTGTTGATCGTTGGATCTGTCCTGCTGCTCCGGTGAGGTCTAGCTGAGCCGATCACCGCCATTAAGCTTGAGTCTTGTCTCTACTGCCGCCTAGCCCAGTCACTTAGCTTGGAAAAATCCAGACTCACCGCTGTCCCAGCGATTGAGTCTGGTCACCGCTGCGTCAAATCCACAGCGGTACATACGCAAGCAAACAGGAAGCGGCGTAAACCAATCAGCGAAGGGCGGGCGTCTGCCGTTGATGCGCTGTTATTAGCGGTTTTGCGTTAATATTTGCGCAGGATTATGAATCACGAAACTCACCTACTGTCGATGTGTTTTTGGTCATTTACCGCCGATTGGAGACACGCTTTCTCTCTTTCGTGCGTCGTTCGTAGATTGTTATTGAGGGGACTTCCGCGTCCCGTGAGTGATGTTGCTCGCTAACAACACGTCACGGCAAATAAACAAATCTGATTGCACGGGAACGGTTTGATTTTGTGGATACAGCCAGCGGGGGCGGGGGGTCCAGACTGATCCCCCACTGTATACAAAAATACAGAGGGGAACCATTCTGGTCCCACCAGGCTACCAGTCACTACCATCCATACCTGTCAAGTTTTGATTTAAAAAATACGGGACATTTTCTAGCGCCCGCTGTGAGCCCATTTGCGAGCCGTCTCACCAGGCCTATCAAGCTCCAAGACGGGTGAAATACGGTATTTCACCCAAAACAGGAGACATGACAGCTATACAACCTCGCAACAACTGCCACTCAGCCTTCTGCAGGCAGCATTTCTCACGATGCTAGTAACAGAGTTAAGTTCAGAGGCGCAGAGAACTGCTTTTTTATATATTTTGTAATACGGGAAATTTACGGGACAAAGCTAATACGGGAAGACGGCGGGAAAGAGGGGAAACATAAGGTAGTTTCCTGGCCAAAACGGGACACTTGACAGCTATGCTACTGTGGCATTACCAATTTTATTGTTAAAAATGGGCTAGTAGATCTTATTAGTTTAATATTCATTATTAGTATATAGCATCAGAACATCAGCAGATGGCGCTCGACTCCTTAAAATCCTATAAAAGCCCCTCCCTTTCCTTCATTCGTCCTCTGCTATTCTCCGTACTTCCGCCTTGTGGCCGCGCTGGGCTGGGAGCGCCCAGGGTGTGTGTACGTCTTCTGTCAGGTAGATATTGCAGCTATTTGCCGTTCATTTATCTTCGTACTTTATGGCCGCTAATACGAGCTCTTCTGTAGTGTCGCGGATGGTTGAGGGCTTCATAGCGCACCATCACATGGCATCCAAAGCTCTGCTCGGTTGGCATTCCGGGGTCTGCTGGGGTGCGGTGTGAGCACTATCGAAGCACCGGGATGGCCGAGTAGCTCGTGCGGGCGTGCGACGGTATGAATCAGCTAGCGTTATGGTCATTTTCTTTCTTTTTATGTTAGTCTAACATTATCTTTAATTTATAGGTCGAGGGGTTGGGTCATGCCCCTGCTGCTTCTGTTCTCCTGCTGCCTTGTTTTTATCCTTGTTTTTCCCCTTGGTTTCCTTATTTTATTAGTGTCCGTTTTGTATGGACTATTTCTGTTAAAATAATAATCATGTTACACTATGGACCGACTGATTTCCCAAGGTCTTAAAATAATGGAAATGTGAATGAAAGATTTTAAAGGAAACTGTGATAAATAAATATGATGTATACTTTTGGAACATTTTCTGTCCTCTATCAATGAACGAACCTACGAGCCTTTCTAGCGGTCCGGAGCCTTCTCTCCGGTGGCGTTGTCTTTAGTTTTATTTAATTTGAATCCTGCTAAAATATAACATCACCACTCGTCTTGCTACACTACCATCTACCATCTATTCCAAGGTCTCGTGAGTACTCCGAAAACACCAGGTGCATGTGCTATTTTTTTCTAGCTAGCATAGAAACTGAAGAGGGACATTTGTTTAAGTTTGTAAGGCCACAATCATCACAAGCATCAACAGGACTAGCCTGGCTAACGCCAGACTGCTGTGTGCGCTCGAATTTTTTCGAACTTCACAACAGCCTGGGGACCATGGCCGACATTTTTCCATGGATTTGGGCACCAATCACAGAACGAGGAGGGACGGTAAGACGATGACGCGCTATTTGACATACGGAAGCTTGTAGTTTGTTTAGGGATAAAAAAAAGAAAATATTTACGGATCCAACATGACAGCAGCAGACGCGATGCCATTTTTCGATCAAGCTTTAGAACGTGTTCTAAATAGTTTAGCTCAAAAGTTTACAGCAGGTACGTCATACGTTATCTGATACCATGATACGATTGGCTATGGCTACGTGCAGACGCATGAGAGACATTCGTAGCGCCCAATAAACGGCTATGAACAATCGTAAACCACACCTCTCCTACGAGAAAATGAATTGGTGGTCCCCAGACTAAATATCACTTGTGATTTTAGTCTGGCGTTAGCCAGGATACAACAGGACTGCAATGAAAGTAAAGTGAACTGAACTGAGAACGTTTGGGTAACAAGAAAGGAAAAGTAAACAAACCTTGAGTTGGTACAATCAGTTTTAGAATACCCTAAAACTGATTGTACCAACTCAAGGTTTGTTTATTTTTGACATTCTATATTTTTCTATTTACTAAATTCTACGTTTTGCATTTAACTTGACTGTGAGTGTGTTGTTTACTATTTTTTGGTATATTAAGAGGTTACATGAATATTTAAAAGGTTTATAGATAATTATTTTTCTCAGTGGAAGTAAGTGTACTTACCTGTATTTCTTTCGCTAAGTGGAGGCACTGTCATTTAATCTTGGTTAGTAGCTCTAGGAATGATTACTTTCTTGTATCTCCTGTTTACCAGTTTATTTATGGACCCCGTCCATAGTTTACCACCACATTTGTGTAAAAACCTTGGTCACATGGGACGGGTGTTACATAAGAAATACAATTTGTAAAAACATTGCTGTTTTGAGTAGTAAGTAAAGTACTGTAATTTCCGGCCTATATGCAGCTACTTTTTTCCCATGCGTTGAACCCTGCGGCCAACATGACATTGCGGCCAATATATAGCCGCCAACAGGCACTAAAGGCACTCTCTAGCAGTAAACGCGAAAGTGAGACGGGACTTCTAATCAACGCTGCTCTTGGCTGAGGAACGGTAGATGAGTAACTTTTAAAATGATGAAAGCTCACTTTAGCCTAAATGTCGAAGGGCTTTGCTCGCCCCAACGTACATCGAGACACCTTGACGTGTGGCAAAAGAGCTGCCTCCTTTATTTTCTATGAGAGAACGCACACCGAGGTTGCAGTGACGTGCTAGACCCCGCGCCACGGTTCTGCTGAATCCAGACGCAGCACCGTGGAGGAAAACACAGGCTTTTCACCATCCTGCAGAGGTACAGAGGCGGGTCTGGCCATGACAGACAGGGAGACCACCGTGAACTTTGTTTGGAGGGACGAGAGAGAAGCCGCGGGAGACAGAGAAACCATCGTCAGGGCACAGGCATCAGGGGAAGCATGTTAAACTCGTGTCTGTCGCCAACTCGCTATTAACCTACAAAAAAGAGCCACGTTTGCTCTCTCTCTTACAACACGGACATACGTGTCTTCTTTTATTCATGATAAATGTATAAACCACGTGTGTAAAGCCCTGCATGGTTTGAGAAAAGCCTCTGAAAAGCCGTGACGCGGCGCGCTGTGTTCTAGTGTGTGTTGGCCTCTACACTTCCACATTGAGGTAGGCTACACTGGCCATTTCTGCGTGCCTTTCTTACGCGTTTATCACTGCCGTCCCTGCCGCCCGCTCTCTGCCCGCAACTGCACCTTTCTCTGGGATGAGGTGTCTCTTCCTCCTCATCTGTGCCACGGGCCGCTCTGAGCGGATGCACAGCACTATGAAATCCAGCGGCGTATATATTCGAGTGCGGCCTGTATGTGTACAAGGCCACACATTTAGCCACACATTTACCTTACACATATTTTAGTAAGGTGCGCTTAATTGGCCGAAATGTACGGTATATATTAAATTACACGACAATGAGAATCCTATATTGTTCCTTTAATTTGCCATATTTGATGTATTGTTCCAAGGTATGGGGTAATTCTTATATTACTAATGTAATGCCTTTATTTGTTTTGCAAAAAAAGGCTATAAGAATAATGAATGGAGTTGCTCTAAGAGAATATACTACAGAATGAGAATGCAATTCTTTGCAGCAGCGACCTGGTCATACATACACACAGAACAAACATTTTTAAGTATGTGCCACAACAAGTTCACAAAGGTTCAGCAAGACAAAGTAAAAACACAAACTCTTAGTTTGAGTTTAAAAAGCTTATCGCAGAAGGGATAAATGAGTTCGAATAACGATTTGTTCGGCTCACAGGCAAGTAAAAACGCTGGCCAGAGGGAAAGGACTGTTTCTGAGGTCAGGACAACTCAAATTGAAGGACTTGGCTACTTTACAAACTTTATTAGTTGTTCACAAAGCAAGACGTCTGACGAAGGCCTAGTGACGCTTGAAACGTTATTTTGTTGTGTGAAGTTTCTAATCCTTTCATCTCACGTACTATCGAACTCTTGCCCGCCACTAAACTTACTTGGGATGTGCGTGTCTGTCTAACCCTCATGTTCACAAAGCAAAACACTGTCCGCTAACGCATGGACTGCAAACCCTTTTTACTGTAAATAGTGAGACAAGCAGAAGAAACGACTGTTCGGCTTTGAACAGTCTGCTTTGATGGCAACACTTTTTTATATTTTTATTTTATTTTAATGGTCTAACTCTCTTCTTGTCATACATATAAAAATAATAGGGGTGTAACAATGCACCGTACCACGGTGCATTCAATCTGACGATATCCACCGTAAGAAAGTGACGGTGCAAGTTTTAGTCTATATTTCTTAATGTGTATGTGCTCCCAAACATGTGCTCCATCATCACTTACTGCTAAACTGAAGGCTGCAGACTTGAGACCTGCAAAGTTACATCCTCCAAAAACACATGAAATCTTTGTTTCTCCAGCAGAGGAAAAGGCTGCAGTAATTGATAGGGATCCAGTGCGCCTTAAAATAAATAAATAAATAAAGTGCTTATGATCCAATCTCGGTTAAAATCCGCCTCAAAAGCGGTTTCCAAAAATGTCCAGGTAGAATGTTGTCTAGGAACACGCAATGCTCTGTCCGAGTTTTAGCTGCCATGAAATTAATTCACATTTATTATTATTATTATTATTATTATTGTTTTTTTGTTTTTTTTAAACTTTAGAACAGTTTTGTTTTCTATTTTGATAAATTGTATTGTGAACCCATAAAGCAGCTTTGAAAAATTAGAACGCATATCCAATTTTATTCTAAGATTAAAAATAATATAATATTTCCCATTGCTTTTAACATTTTTATGGTTTTGTGGTTTTCAAGGATGAATGATGAATGTCAGGTTATTTTACAGCTTTTGGTCTAATTTCATAATTTTTATGTTATGTTCCAAATAAAAACTTAAAACAACAAGCAGGCGAAAGCAGTACATCAAATTTGGGAACAAATGCCATTTAATATTAGTGAGGTAAAATCTCCTTGCTGGACCAACCAACAGAAATCCAACCTGTGCCACCACTAACTAATGCTACCACCACAATAAAATGGGTTGGATTTGGTTACCTACAAAGTGCCCGTCAGCATTATTTTTTGCTTAGTAATACTAATGTTCATTATAGCATTTATATTCATTTTATTGTGTATTCTATATTGTCCTCATAATATCAGATATCATGTTTTTCAAAACTTTCTAACCCCTAAATTGTCTTTTTTTTTTTGGTCATACTGGATTTCTACAGTCATCTCAAGACCCCCATGCATACAGCTGGTCATTAAGTCTGAAAATATTTCGTTGCCACTGCAAAAGTTCCTTTTTTGTACAAATACTGGTTGATAAAGCTCTAACACTGTCTTGCCACTTCCTTAACACATCCACAAATCCATCCAGATGCATAAACTCACAAAATAAAACAATTTAGTAACAATGGAGTAATGTGGTTGTTTGTATGGAATGTACAGCTGTTTACTAACAGGCATATTTTTCCTTTTGCCAAACTAGGTAAACATGACCTTATGGTGAAAAAAATGTGTCAGGGCGTTAGTTTGAAGCCTCAAGGTTCCTTTTTATCAATACATTTGAGTAACTATGGGTCGGAAAGTTGGCAATGAAAGGGTTCAAATATTTAAAAAGTGATATTATATGAATATGTATGACAAGAGGGGAGAGTTTTGAAAAAAAGTACTATTTAAAAAATATTGTTCCTTCATTTTTTTTATAGCTTACAAACACATTTTTTGTGTCGAAGCACCTACAACAGAAGTTTTTTTGTTTTTGTTTGTTTTGTTTTTACAAAAATTGCCACTACACCAACCTGTTTTAACAACTCCTTTGGGTCATCTTACAGATACATCTGGCTACACCAGCCAGAACAGAAATTTCCCATTTTTAAAATGTTAAAATAAGTTGAAGTTGATCTCTCTTTTTAATTTGGATTTTAATCTTGTCGGCTGGATTGTGAACTTCCTGTCACTCAGGTCACAGTGTGTAAGAGTGAATGGTGTTATTTCCTCCAAAATGCTCTCTTCCACTGGATCTCCTCAAGGCTGCGTCTTATCGTCCTTGCTTTTTATTTTACACCAATGACTGCAGAAGTGCCTATGGGAACAGGCATCTTCTGAAATTTGCAGATGACACAGTCATTGTGAGTCTTTTAACAAACAGTGAGAGTGCTCATGGACCTGTCGCTGATGATTTTATTGATTGGTGTGAACAGTTTCATTTGTCCATCAATGTGTCAAAGACCAAGGACATGTTGATAGACTTCCGCAAGTCGCCCCCTAGTGGCACTAACACTGTAATCCAAGGAAAACTGGTTGAAACAGTCTCTGAATACAAGTACCTTGGGACGATTATTGACAAGGACTTGCGCTTTGAGCCCAACACTGATACTATCTGCAAAAAGGTGCAGCAAAGACTATTCTTTTTTAAGAAAAATGAATTCATTTAGTGTTTGTAATGTCCTCATGACTACTTTTTACCAGTGTTTTATTTGGTCAGTTTTAACATTTTGTTTTGTGTCTTGGTTTGGTGCTCTTTCTGTGACCAACAAAAATTGTCTGGTGAAGTTGGTCAAAGTAGCAGGTAAAATTATTGGTGCACAGCAGACTCCGCTGCATGACCTTTACAGCCAAAGGGTTGTACGTAAAGCCCAACAGATAATGGAGTGTCCGGACCATCCACTTTTCAAGGAGTTTAACTTACTTCCCTCCGGACGCAGGCTGAGAATGCCCTATACTGGAACCCGTCGGGCCAGGGCCTCTTTTATTCCAGAAGCTGTTGCTAAGATGAATGATCTTATGTCGCTCAGCAAAGAAGCTGCAGCACCTTAGGCTTTCTTCGATGCTATGCTTATTGGCTCTCAGCCTCAGAGCCGGACTGATGATGCTGTAACTGTATGATCTTTGTCCTAACACAATTGTTGCCCTATATGCTGTGCTTTGTTTTTGTGTATCATGTGTGGACACCTGTTGCATAATAATTTCCTTCGGGACAGTAATAAAGTTGAACCCTTGAATAACTTTGGGTCAGAAAGTTGTCAATTAAAGGGTTAAAAAAAAAAAAAGTAATCATATTTTTATATGTGTGAAAAGAGGAGAGTCAGACCTTCAAAATAAAAATAAAAAACGTTTTAAAAAATATCAATCCTTAATTGTATTTATACCTTTCTAAAATTTCAAGCCCATTTTTGTGTCGAATCACTCACAACACGATGTTGCAGACGTGTCAGCCAAGACAGTCCTACAACATCCTGAGACTTAAGGTACTGTAACCCACGCAAAGTAGTGCTCCAACACCTTGTGCCTTTATCATGACTGGCCAGTTTCTTTTATGATCTCTCTCACTCGTCACTTCCTCCTGCTCGGCTCACGCTATTCCCCGAAAACTGCTACTGCTGCAGGACAGCGTTTCCACTCCGAAAACCTAAAACTACTGCAACTTAAAAGAAAACGACTGAGCAGATCCCTTCACGGTGTGCTCTTTTCACGCTCCTCTCATCGGTGAGTTGACCCGTGCCATATATGAAGCCTAGGCGTTAATTCGAACTGGTAGACTAATTTCAGCATCACTGACCTCCAGCCAATGATCACTTCCGAGAGGGCACACCTCCACCTCAGCGTAAGAGCCGCACCTCTGTAGCAGCCAGCTTCCCAGCTGCGCTGCGACTTCTGCGTGTCCCCGCGTGTTACCTGGGACCTCCGGCATTTGCCTGCTCATCTCGGCGCCAGCGATTCTCCGCTGCTCGCTATGGTGCTCCACTGGATCGACGCACGCTGCCGTGACGGTTCTCGTGTGGTTCTCGTGTGGTTCCCTCATCTGGCTCCTCTCGGACCTGTTTTCTTCCTCGATGGCGTTCCCCGATGCTCGCTCCCCTGGACTGCCGCGCCTGCCTCTGGTGCCGCTGGGGCGGGCGCCCTAGGTGAGCCGTATGCACCCACGCTCGCACGCACGCACACACGCATGGCACGCTCATGTGCTTTGTCTTATGCCCCTCGGGCCAGTGTTCATATGCTGTTCGCAACACGGACTGGCAGGCTATTTCTGCTAGCTTTCTCATTTAGGTCCGTGGCTTTTGCTTTGTTCATGTACTTCTGAGTTGCTGTTCCGGTCACCCCTTCCTCGAGTGTCTTGGCTGCCTTTTCTCATAGTGATCGCTAATCTCAGGGATATTCGCTTGGCGCTCTCATTCAACACTGTACTGCAAATTGCCCCGCAGGGGCTTTTGTTTTCGTTATGTCACCAGACATCGGTCACTGCGCTCTCTCTTCCCGTCACTTTGTCGTGGCACCCAGGGCCGGTTTTTCTATACGCAAACTACGCAAGGTGCGCAGGGCCCCGCAGCCGCAAGGGCCCCGCATCTCCGCAAACTACGGTGTTGGTTCACTGATTACTCATTGCGTTGTTGCGGGGACAGGCTTACTTGACGGCGCACATGTGGCAGTCTGCTGAAGTGGATGAACAGGAGAGGCACCGCCTTCTCCCCATTACTTCCAAGGCGCGAGTGCTTCTCCCCTTCGCGTCCCCGCTTGTCTGTCTGTCTGCCGTTCTGCGTGCTATTCTCTGCTCGCCAGTCTTTTGCGGCCAACCCGGCTCGTTTTTTTGGGGGCGGGGGTTCCTTCTCCCAGGCTCCATCAAGCGAATATTGATCTTTCACCAAGCGCAAGAGCGAAGCAAGACAATCTCAGAAGAAATGGAAGCGTATTCCCCTCCCAATCATGACTACGCTTCCCATGTCGTTTTAATCGGGTCTCAAATATTCCTAATTGGTCATCACATTCTCTGAGAATTTGAATGCAATCCAGGGTCCCGTCTTCATAGTTCAGCTCAGGTCTGTCAGGCATGGTCAGACAGGTGCCGCATCTTAGCTCCCACTCAAGGCGTATCACAGCCTCCCTAAAACAGCTGGGCTGCTGATCAACCTCAGCATTTGCTCCATACATTCCTCCATTTGCAGCTCAACGTTCTCTCATTCATAGCAAGCTATGCACAAATAACTGGTGGTGGTTCGTCGTTCTAATAACATTGTCTGTGTAATCAAGGTTCCGCCTCTCACAGCCACGCCCTCTACGCCTCTCACAGCCACGCCCTCTACGCCTCTCACAGGCGCGCCCTTTACGCCTCTCACAGGCACGCCCTCTCTACGCCAAGTATGGCACTTCCTCTCTACGCCATGTACGATACGCCCTCGCGACGCCTCATAGGCACGCTCTCTACGCCACTACAGCACGGCCTCTATGGCACGCCCTCTCTACGCCACTACAGCATGCCCTCTCTACGCCACGTAAGGCACTTCCTCTCTACGCCACTACGGCACGCCCTCTCTACGCCACGTACGATACGCCCTCGCGACGCCTCATTTATCCTGCAATCTCACATTTTTCCTGACATGCAGCCTATATATAGGCTATGTAAATGTCTTCAAAAATGCTTATAATGAGAGTTGGACGATATCAGCGTCCATCACGATGGTTCACTGTAAACATCGTCAACTGCCAATTAAGGGGACATCGCCCAACCCTAATCGTGCTAAGCAGTGAGGAGGAGACACAGGCTCCAGAAGAGTCCTAAGACTCAACTTTAACCAGGATTCATGACTTTTTTTGTTGCTTTCAAACCGGGCCGATTCAGAGGATCAGATCAGAGGAAAGATTGTGTGGAAAAGGCCGACATCGTCCTGTAACCGCACACCCCGCGCCACTCCGCACTGTTTTATCGCCTTTTCTTTTCATAATGCTTCCTAAATTAATCTGTAAAACCGAAAATATGAGGCCGATTGATATGAAATGTAAAGTGGGCTAAAGCCTGGGAAGAGTAGACTTCGTTCATGGATTAGTCCGTAAAGTTGATGATTTTGTGATAAATGCTGTTATATTGAGGCGCACATGGGGAGCGGACTGACCTGCTGCTGATCTTATGATTATTCTCCAGTCTCTCTCTAAAGAGTTGACTTTTGTCCAGCGCAGATTTAGTGAGTGACCGGCATGGATCTGTTATATTATGATGAGGAGAAAGGGAGGATCTTCGAAATACGGGACAAAAGCCGTCCCTTATTGATTCAATACGGGACACACCTTTATTTTTAAAAATACGAGACGATTCCATATTTTAAGGGACGGTTGGCAACCCTAGCTGCGACCCACCTCCAACCCATCTCCGCCTTTTCCGTCCACGGCTTCTACCTGCTGCATCTTCACGGGTCTTCCATGCCACCACCAGTGTCCAGGCTCCAGGGGAACACATTCCTAACTCCAAGCTGTTCATGTACACTGACTTATACATTGATGTCTACCGCCGGGGTCTGATCGCCAAGACTAACACTCATGTCAATGAATCTTCCTAATCGCTGCTTTCATCTATTGAGTCTATCCAGGTTCAAATCTAGTTTATTTATAAGTAGCCATAGTACTGTTAACTACAGTGCCTCTCGAAAGTACTAATACACCTTGAACTTTTGCACATTTTGTCATGTTTACAACCATAAATCTAAAGATTTTATTTTGAATGTTTTACTGAAACTGTGAAGTGAAAGACAAATATACATGATTCTGTTATTTTTCAAAAAATAGGAAAGTGAAAACTGGGGAGTGCACAAGTATTCATACAGCATTTTTCTGAGTGCATTAAATTGCCTTTGTAACATTCCTAATGACTGCAGAATGTTCACACCTTGCCCTAACCATTAAATAGAGGCCACCTGTACGTAATCTACTCTCAGTATAATTAGGCCCGAGCCGGATGCAGTCCCCGGCAAGGGACTATTGCTTTTGGTTTCCTAAATTTTTCTCGCTAAATGTTGCCGAAAACTCACCAAATTTGGCAGAGACATTCGAGTGGCGTGAACATTGATGGAAATGGACGTATTGGCCACGCCCAAAACAAAATGGCTCGACAGTTGTGTGGAAAAGTTGACCCCATTCAAATGAAAATGTGCGTTTTTTGACATAGGCTCAAACCCTTCGGCACAGTGAAAGGGGACATAAGGACAAACCAAAAACTGAATTAGAGCGCCACGCCTGGACGCACAGGGAGTCAGGGAAAACTGTTACACCGTCTCCTCATAACGCCGCGGCGAAGAACGCGTAGATTTCATGTATTTTCGAAGACAGCTCACGCTCACAGGAATAAGCTGACAGAGCTCATATTCAAGTCACTAATGCACCACCCAAAACTGAACAGAACGCAGCCATTAACATATAGCCTGCTCCCAGGATAGCGCCCCCTAGCTATACCTTGAAAACTGCAGTTTGGATTTTTTTTAATACAACGTTGCCAGTATGTTCTAAACACTTACTCAAACAAAAAAATACATTACAGTCATGTCATATTTTGTAAGCTGTGGGCGTGTGCCAAAAATGGCACATTATCGTTTATAAATCGAACATGCATTGAAACATTGAGCTCACACTCGTGTCACTAATGCACCACCCCAAGCTGAACAGAACACACTCATTTTTAGACCAACTTCACCACAGTACAGCGCCACCTATCTATACTTTGAAAATTTTAGTTTGTATGATTTATATGAAACGTTGCAGGTATATTCTACACATTAAAACAAACACAAAAATATATAATACATGTGTATGATATTTTCTAAGATGTGGGTGTGGCAAGGCTAAATGTCCCAGAGACTGCATTATATCCTTTATAATTCTAACGTACCTTGTCAGATTGAGTTGGAAATTTAATCATTTATGAACTGGCGGAGCCCGACACTCTACCAATGTAGCTAAATGGGTGGTGCGAAGTACACGTACATGTATATTAGGTACCGCCCTCTGCTCGTGTATTTGCTGAACACTGAGTAGCGGCTTTACAGATTTGGCGATATTCATTGAATCATTTTGTAATCAAGGCAAATTCGCCTGGGTCCCCAAAGATTTGACAGGTTCGGTGCCTACAAATAGAAGTACGTGGAAAGGACTTTCATGGAATTTGGCACATCTGTCCAGATGCTGTTTTGCCTGGTGGCTTCTCCCGAGTATTGCAGTTCACTGGCCTTAGAAAGTATTTCAACTATAGAACGAGTGAAAAGCACAGCTGAGGCGAGCGTGAGGCCAGGGCCTTGAGGCTGACGCTGACGGAGCTACCTGGGGCAAGATTGAGACCGGGGTGTGACGAAGCCTCAGGCGAGAGTGGGCCGGAGTTAACTGCCGCAAGAAACCATGTTGGGTGTGAGGCCGAGGCGAGAGCGACCAGAGGCGGTCGCAAGGGGGGACTGTTAGTAGTTAGTGGTAGTTGCGGTAGTTGCGCCCCTGACCTGCAGCATGGTGGAGAAGTTGATCATCGCGGTTTGCGCTCGGCCTGAGTTGTATGACACGCCTCCTAATTATGACGCTTGCAAAACTTCACGCGCCAGCAAACAGGCGTTTCTCGCGAGTGTGAAGCGGCAATGTTTGGCGTCCAACTAGAGGCTGACGGAGCGTGGACGCACGTTCGGTCTGAACGCACCTTTATGATTCTGAAATTATAAACAAAAGTCTGCAACATAAAATATATAAAACAGGTGACCGATTTTCAACACGTAGTTTCTCCCGCCCCCCTGAGGCCTAGGACAAATGTTAGTCACTATCGCTTTCGGTTTCAGAGATATCGGCCAATAGCCAATATTGTAAAAAACAAAAACAAATATCGGCAGGCTGATATAGCCGGCTGATATATCGATCAGGCCCTAGTGGCTTATTGGCTTTCTTGAATGTACGCTTCAGAGAGCATTTTTACTCAATTTGGTGCTTACAGTATATTACATGTTAGTCAAGCTGAAAGCAGAACATCTGTAGCATGTGGTGTTTTTTTAGCACCAAGACCATACAAAACAAACATAAGCCTTAAGAAAAGTAGCTGTAAAGAAAACTCAGTTATTGCTTTTGCAATTGTTTTGGTCTGAAATTGAAAACGATATTGAATTAATTAAGAATTAATACTTAAGACATTTAAATTTTATCCAAAATAATATAATTCTAATCATTGGACCATGCTCAGGGGATGATCCCAGGCAAACTAAAGAGCTAGTGGAGCTATGCAAAGACGTGTTTGTCACGATTCGGCCTTTAGTTACCCTGTTTTGGTTTGCTTTTTGTTTTATCTGTCCTTGGTGTTTTATTTTGACATGTCTTTTTGGTCTGTGTGATTTTTGCTTTGCTTCCCTTGTGTTGATTGTCTGCCCCGCCCTTATGTGTTTCACCTGTTCACTGTTTCCTCATGTATTTATACCCCTGTGTTTCCCAGGTCCTTTGTCGTGTCATTGTCTATGTAAGCCCCGGTTTGTTTAAGTTTTTGTCATATCTGGATTTTGTTATTTTGGTTTTCGGCATTCATCATTCATTAAACATCACCAGTTTTGTTGCAGTCCTGCATTTTGGGTTTTATTTTCTTCAATCCACCTCCAACCATGACAGTGTTGCTCCTTCCAGATCCTGTGACATTAGAATGTGGCCGTCTAATAGAACTGACCTTTTGCTTTATCTCACTATCATGCATATGTGAAAAGGAGACATTCAGGACTATGTCTGCTGTGAACTTAACAGGTAGACATTTGAACTGTAAGAAGTAAGATGTCCATTATCCAGATTTCTGTACCAGTTCAAGTAAATCCTTAAAAAAAAAAAAAAATACATACTTTCTTTATTCTTAGTATGGAAATCTATACACCTTTCAAAGCCAGACATAAGCCAGTCTTAGCAGCCAGATCTTTGTGGGTGTTTTTGAAACACTTGATGGCCCATGTTCTTGTCTATTGCTGGGAGCTGAGTGTTCCTGCTCTAAGAGGGCACTCTGTTTTTCATGGACAAATCACTCAGAACTCATAAAGGAAGGGACAGACGTTCAAACGACGCAGTATTAGCTGAGAAAACACACACACGTTGGGCTCGTGCTATACAGCTGCCTCAACAAAAGCTTTCAACACTAATAAGAGACCAAACACATCCCCGTCTGTGATTGGAAAGACAGGTCAAAATGAAAATGGAAAGTTAATGAATAGTATAAAATAATTTCTTTAAATTAGATAATTATGAAACGGGACACAGTGAGTTAGCACTGTTTCAAGTTAGAGCATCATGACTATTGTGGAGCTCACTGTATCACTAGTAAATACATTGCCATGCCATTAAACACATTGTTTTCTTTAGCCAGTCCTTCCAGGATTTTGTTGTGATCACAACTATTTACGCAAAAGTAAACTCTGTGCAGCGTTGCAATTTTTCCAAAAGAACGCAACTTTCCTGCAACTATTCCAATACTTCACACAGCTATTCCTTAACTCCACAACTTCCGTGCAACTCAAGTGAGTTAAAGACAAGTTAAATCCATTTTACTTCATTTGCGCGTAGGAAGCTCCCAGGTCATTCAAACTCAAGCGAGGCCTCCTCTCACTCGCCTGGGTCTGACTCCTTCCTCTCTCTGTCCAAGTTACGTTTCTCAACTACTGGATCTTTATTTAGCAAAACGCTTTTATCTGACTAAATGCACAGGGTGAGCAAGGATAGGATCATTTTCAATATTACAGTGTAGTATACCACAATAAATATTGCAGTGATGCCAGTACAATTTAAACATTCCACACAATTTGGAAATGGTCATAAACAAGTTTGGGGACTAGCACGCGTGCTTCACAGCAAGAAGGTTCTGGGCCTGACAGGGCACTTCTGTGGTGTTTGGATGTTGTCATGCCTGCTCTGGTTTTTCCCACCATTAAAACCACAATATCAGAATGCATGAGAGTGTGTTTGTGAGTGTGGGACAACGAATCGCCCATGGCAACAATCCGACGTGGCATGCATGAGTCTCATGTATGTTCCTAAACATGCACTGTTCCAACCAAATAAACAAAAAAGTAATCTTGATGTATTTATAATATCATAGCTCTTAGAAAGAAGAGGTCTTGCAAAAGGTCAACCATTCATATGTGATATTCTTGTACAATACTATATCCAGGTGCACTTAGCTTTAGAAGAGTAAAGAAAAAGCCCACAAGCCCAATGCATCACCTTCTGATGGCTTAGTTTAGAATCCATTTCAGGGAGAATTAGTCAACAATATTCACCCAACGTCAACCAACCTGCACTGTTCCAATCTGTTTGAATTGGACATGGCTGACTCAGCTGTGGTATTGATGTACTGTTCTCGACCACATCCAAGATATAAAGCATTCAAGTGTGATGTACACCATGCATTTGTGGTACTTTCATATAGACAGGCCAGGCACACAGAAACCCACACTATCCACCCATACAGCAGCTGTTTACCAGTGTCAGAAGTAATAAAAACAATATGAGGAAAGCATTTCAAGGAGAAATATAAAACTATGTGCTGCCTCTGTCTTTGAACATCTTTTTCCACTGACAACCTCAATAAGGCTCACTGTGCCAAAATTAGCCTTAGACTTCCAGCTCTAAAGATGAGAAAGTGAGCCATGTGTTTTATTTTATTTTTACTTTTTTTTTACATCACATTGGGGAAAAGAATATACAGTAAGACACACAAGCAGTGAATATTCTTTTACTATTGTTAGGCACATTCAGCCCTGACGCCAAGGATTCACAAGGATTAAAATGGAGTCAAAGAGAAAGTCATTAAAATGCAAAAGCACATTCATTTATTTTACGCTTGGTCCATACGACTTAGAAGATTTTAAGCTTAGTTTCATATGAGCAGGAGCAGCAGAAGACCGTGCGTCTGCAATAGCAGAGCTCACCACAGGACACATACTGGTAATGTGTACCTGTTACTGTAAACTGGTCACATTTATTAGCCTGGCATGAGCCAGACTGATCCTCCATGTTAAGAGATACATGGGGATACAGTCTGGAATTGTGCGATTTGAATTTCGCTGACTCCGGCAAAACCACGACGAGCCAGTCATAGCACGGGAAGCGGGAGTTAAGAGTTAGGATTTCCCATCAAACACCAGTGCTCCTCTGGGCCGTAACCAAAACAGTGAAGATGGCGGCTGCGACACAACAATCTTTTACCAGTGCCCTTTCTTCTGTTTTAAATGAGCTGGACTTGTCCTTGAAGCCACAGCAAGAAGCTGCTCTCAGGGCTTTCACTGGAACCAGGCACGTGCACAGATGGAGCCCAAGTGGTGCTCAAGCACCTGCCCCTTTGCCCTGTGCCCTTTAAATGCCCTTCTCACGACCAGTTTTTTATCTACCAAAAATAACTCTTATTTGCTGAAAATACAGTTTGTACACACAGACTGCTGTATGTGCTCTAATCATTTCGAACTTCACAACAGTCTGGGGACCATGGCCGAAATTTTCGCATGGATTTGGGGACCAATCACAGAGCGAGGAGGGACGGCAAGACGATGACATGCTATTTGACATACAGACGCTTGTAGTTTGTTTAGGGATAAAAAAATAAAAACATATTTATGGATCCAACATGACAGCTGCAGACGCGATGCCATCTTTCGATCAAGCTTTAGAACGTGTTCTATACATACTTTAGCTCAAAAGTTTACAGCAGGTACGTCATACGTCATCTGATACGATGATACGATGGGCTATGGCTACGTGCAGACGCATGATAGACATTCGTAGCGCCCAATAAACGGCTATGGACAGTCGTAAACCACACCTCTCCTACGAGAAAATGAATTGGTGGTCCCCAGACTAAATATAACTTGTGATTTTAGTCTGGCGTTAGCCAGGCTAGTTTTAATGCTCAACAACTTCAAATCGCGCTTTATTCCTCCTCTGCCTCTCAACCGCAACAGCACTGATGAGCACCTGAAAACAGAATGGCAACTGCGCTGTCCCCGTGTTTCGCCCGTTTGAGTAGATGGTACAGCCCATCGAAGACGTGGGAGTAAAGTAAACTGAGTCAATTCGATAACTTTTATGTACGAACCAGCACGACATGACTGGATTATTAAGGGGAATGGAAACGAAAGGGCCGACAGGGCAAGGATGTCAGTGCCGCGTGTCGAGACCGTCCAGACAAAGTCAGCAGTAAGAAGTAACTTTAGCGGTTCTGTTTGTCGCGCTATGGAATGGTCTTAAAATGAACTCTATTACTCAGACTAAGTCATGGCTGGGCGTAGACCAGGGCCAGAGCAGTGTGAGCTGAGCTAAAGGAGACAGAAGGGTGAGGAGGAGAGAGAAGGGTGAGGAGGACAGTTGGGTTCTGGACACTCTGTGGGAGGAGCACGGGAACATGGACAGCCCAGTGGATTATTGTTATTTAAGATATTTTAGATATGGACTAAGCAATGACTTGGACAAACTAGATGTTTTAAGTGTAGGCTAGCACCTTTGCATTATTTATTTGTATTTGTGCTAATCATAAGTGCAGAGCCTTGTGATAGACTTTAGAGGACGATGTAGGACAATCTAGTTTGTTATTAGGTCCACATCATTGTAATTTTTTTTTTATGTTGCTGTATTCATCAGTGGTCTGTTAGTGGTACTAGTTACAGAAAAAAAAAAAAACACTTTTTCCTGGGGTTGCCCTTTTATCTTGGTTGAGCACCTGCTCCTCAAAATGTCTGTGCACGCCACTGACTGGAACATTTACTCGACTGCACGTATGGACTACAAACAATCATGGCGGAGGACGTAAACGCAAAGCATAGGTCGCTTTGTGTTTTTAGTTTAGTTTAGTTTATTTATTTGTTTGAGCAGTTAACCTGCTCAAAGGGAGTGGGCTGAAGCCAAAGGCTTATAAGCACCCACCCCGAAATAAAAATAATAACATTACATTTAACATTTACAAGGAGAAAATCATAAACAAAGGAACATAGGGCAAAGTAACAATAAATAATGAAGAAGAATAAAATAAAAACAGCAAAATAAAGAACCAACAAAAGCATGTGCTACTTTTATGTTATAAAGGTGCATTAATGCATATTATACTCTGAGATCTTGCTACTTCCCAGTTGTCATTACCATCCTCAATATAATTTAATTTGGGTTTAATTATCATTATTATTATATTTGTTTAATGAGTTATATGTGAAGTATGATGTGAAGTATGATGTAAGCCCTGCATAGTGAGGTGCATTAAAAAGCCAGGGTGTAGAGCGGGCCAGTTGAAGAGGGCAGTAACTCCCCATCAACAAACCCCACCCAGCTGCCCTAATAGCTGATTTTGTGGATGATGATCCTATGCTGAATGGTGCATTAAAAGACAAGGTTTTGAGCCCGTTGGGAGGGTCCCTCTCAACAGAATTGTGTTTGATTGGTTTTCTCTCGTTCAAACTGCGATCATTAGCCCCGCCTCGAGTCTCGATTTGGAAATTGTGTCCTATTACCACAATACCAAAATGTTCATTGAAGCTACAATCCAGTGTCCTGATTCCCTAACCAGAATCAACTGTCCATATTGGCCGCTCCAGCCAAGCGTGTTATTTTATATATTTGACGTGGATTTCGTCACAATATTTATGGTCCTTCGAGCCCGGATTGGCGCAACGTAAAAACAATATGGACAAATCAGCGCAAATGGAAGAGACACACAGCAGGCCACAGAGAATACCTCGTCTACCCTCACATCTAATGTTCATCCACTTTAAAGTTCAAACTTTGAAGTGGATTACCAAGTTTACGGCTCACGCCCTCCAACTGCTTCATCCCGCTCAGGCAAGCACCGAAGCACCTCGAGGAGAGCCCACAGCTCTGCGTCCAGCTTCAGTTCACATTCAGGGAGACGTACCGTATACTCTACTGGCTACTACCCCCATGAAGGACTCTCTCCCATCCAAGCTGCAATACTGGATGAGAACGCTAAACAGCTTGATCTCAACAACCTCCGAAGGCAGATGGAAGAGGAAGCACACGCTGAACGAGAACTCCAGCAAATACAGACCAGAGCAAAAGCTGCACAGCTAGCACAAGAGGCAGCCGTACAAGCACAAGAGGAAGCGATCAAAGCTAGAGAATTCATCAGTAAACGACTCGACCAAAGCAGCAGACTAAAACAACTAGAAACTGATGTTGAACTAGCCAAAATGATCACCTCTATGCTTGTTACCACCAACTCACCGAATTCAAGCCAGCCACAACACCTACAGCTTCACCTGCTCCTGCTGTCTACAGCGTTCCAACAGTACTCTCCACCTCCCATACAGCACCTTGCTCTCACCGACACCAGCATTTTGCAGCCACCACCGCCAACGGCAGATCACAGATGGGAGCCAGCTCCACTCACCTCTTACTCACACCAAGCTCCTCTGCCAGCAACTATCCCTATCTGCCAGCAACCCCTATCCTGGTCTCCAGCCACAACTTGGAGCAGACATGCTAATCACAGCTGCCTTTGGTATCCCTAAGCCCACACTGCCAGTGTTAGAGAGCAGCCGTGAGAGTGACTTTGCCCTTCTGAAGATGGCATTGGATAGTTTGTTGAATTGCCATAGCCACCTCAGTGAGCAGTACAAATACCAGGTGTTGCTTAGCCACTTAAAGCTGCCCAGTGCTCTCCAGCTTGCCAAGGCATATATGCACCATCCAAGTCCATACACAGCCCTCAATGCACTTCAAGATAAGTAATGGATGAGAACGCTAAACAGCTTCTCATCCAGTGAGAAGCTGGATGAGAAGCTTCTCACTGGATGGTCAACCAAGGCAACTTATCCAGTCTGAGCTTGGCACCATTCTGAACTCCTCTGCAACCCGGATGGGCGATGCCGACAGCTTTGACACCTTTTCTCTGTCCATCCAATCACTTGTGGGCATGCTGAGAACATTGGAGAGTCAGAACGGCATTGAGCTCAAGTGCGGCTCACACAGACCGGCTGCTAAGTAAACTGCCCCCAGTTTACCATGACAGTTTTGTGGAGTACTGTCTCAACAGAGGGATCCTGCAGTCAGGCTCTAACCAAACGTATACTCTTCCTGACCTCGCAGCATGGCTCCAAGTCAAGTCCCAAGCCAAAAGCATTTCAAGCCGTGCTGCAGCCCTTTACCACACTGAGCCCAGGAAGCCACTAACAAGCACAAGGAGCTTCACACCTAACAAAGAGCGGTCCACATCAGTTCTGCTCACAGTAGTGGAAGAGTCACCTCTCCCCAAGCCTGCTCACTTCAAGTCAGCCTCCAAGTCACAACCCTACTGCCCACACTGTGACAATAAAGACCACTACCTGACCTTCTGTGACAACTTCAAGAAGCTCACACCTAACCAGATCGTGGAGTGGATCAAAGATGGAAACAGATGCTGGAAATGCGGAGAACTGTAACCTCAAACGGCCTTGCAAGGTTTGTGGAGAGCAACATCTCACAGTCCTCCATGACTCCATACGTCAAACCTCCAATACTGTCCTGATGGTGAGCCCAGCCGTTACAGGGGTCTACCTCGACCGGCCCAATCGTACACAGCGGGTGATGTTAAAGGTAGTGAAGATTCTCATCCACAATGGCAGGCAAGCTATAGAGGCACACGCTATTCTGGATGACGGCTCGGAGAGGACCCTCATTTTGCCACCAGTCATCCAATCCCTCAAGCTTCCTGGAGTTCCAGAGACTCTCCCCATCCAAACAATTCACCAGAACGTGAAACAGCTAGAGGGTCTGTCAGTGTCCTTTGAAGTCTCTTCTCTTTCAAAGCCCGATGAGAAGTACCTCATATCCAATGCCTTCTCCGCTGATGGACTGAGCTTTACAGAGCATAACTACCCCATTGCTGCTCTTCAGCGTGCTCACCGGCACCTTAGAGGCCTTCCCCTCCTTCCAGTTGACCACTTTCAGCCACTGCTCCTTATAGGATCTGATATGTGCCACCTCAGATCTCCTGTCCAGCCAATCGTACAAGGCCCTCCAGATGGTCCCATCGCTGTACAGACATGCCTCGGCTGGTGCCTCCAAGGTCCGATGACTCCCGTCCAATGTTCACAAGGTCCCACTCAATGCCTGCACATCACCACTGCCCCCTCCAATACCCTGCAACTTCAACATGTACAGCGTCTGTGGAAACTCGACACCCTGCCATATAGCGAGAAAGTTCTCAATCTGCTCCAAACATCCACGGCCACAGTAGTAGCAGGAGACAATCAACGTGATGCTATACCACTCCGCCGTGCTCCACCGATTCCCCTGCAGGCTCCCAAAGAAGCAGCTCTGCCAAGTCTTCGCAGCAATGAACGCAGACTTGCCAAGGACCCTGTAAAGGCTGCCACATACTGTGCAGAGATCCAAAGGCTAGAAGCAGCTGGTTACGTGTCCAAAAACCCCTCTGAAGAAGCACTCAAGCAACAGAGCTATCGCCAGTGGAGAGTCGGCCCTGCCTTTATTACCAAGTCTCCCGACCATTGGCCAGTCATGCCAATCACCACTGCCGAACATAATCAAAGTGAACTCAAGAAGAGTGCCTTCATCGGTGTTGTTGCAGCAGCCACGAGCACCCAGGTGTCTGATGCCGACCAGTGCTGTTCCTGGTCAGACCTTGTTCGAGCCACTGCACTGTCCCATCACGGGGCGGCTTCCCCTGATGTCAAGATTGAAGCTTCAGATTGCACTGCCGCCAAAGGAACCCTTCTCGTCCAAGCCCAAGCAGAAACCTTCTCTACAGAGCCCTGCACAACAATGAAGACCTGCTGGGAAGACGCCAATGGAGACACAACCAGGTGCTTGCTGACAACTTTTAGTCCTCCTTCGTTCATCTCGGCCTTCCCAACCTGCAAGCCCGCCAGAAGTGGAAGAGACACGAAGGAGCTCCGCGTTGTTCGCATCGCATATCCTCACTCGCATGGTCGGGAACATACAGCTACTGTGAAGGTGAAGGAGAAGACCTGCACCCGTCCTGTCGTCAGGCTCATCCCTCTCCCCCCAGCTGGCTGAAGATGACTGCACTCCAGGCAGTCTTTCTTTAGATGGACACTTATCCTGACAGATAAGTGGGGGCGGCTGTGTCAGAAAGACTTGTTTATAATCTATGTATAGTTCCATTTTACAGTTACACTTTGTTTACCATCACCTAGCAACCATCACTCACTCCACATAGCAACCACTTCACTGCTGCATCTTACTGCTGAATCTTTCTCCTTTCCCTGGTGTGCGTTATCTTTTATAAAGTGAGTATTTGTTGTTAACTTCTTTTTCTATTAGTTTCCAAATTAGATAGAATAAGTTGTATGTGATGATTATCCCAATTTATAACTGTTAAATATGTGTAATCAGTCAAGACCTATCTCCACTCAGGGGCGATTTCAGTTAGCCTTCAACTGTTACTATTTTTCCTTCCCTTTTCTCTGTTTCCTTTCAGACCACACACACATCCACATATAACCTGTATCCAATCTGTCAATGTATGCCGTATAATCAATCAATGTTGCTGTATCAATCATCTGCCGTTCTGAAGTAAATGTTCATTAACCAGAATCAACTGTCCATATTGGCCGCTCCAGCCAAGTGTGTTATTTTATATATTTGACGTGGAGTTCGTCACAACCCCCTTTTATTTGGAGTGTATTTACCTGGCAGAGGTGGTTTCCATGGCTACGCACTTTGCTTCTCCCCTTTGACTGCTGTGTGATTTGACAACGGTATGTAAAGCCGTTGTTCCACATAGCGCGAACCGGCCGCGCACGCCACGATCTACGTGCACGTATCGACACAACCCCGCAGACCTTTCTGTTTCCACCACACACACACATGCATTTGTTGTGAGCGGAGCCGCACGCTGTACAGATCGTCATTAAAAGATTTGTAAGCCGCGATGAGAACAAATGTGGACAAATGCTGCCTTCTGGTGGGAGTTATGGAATCATTAAGAGGTGCCAAGCTGTATTAAAACAGAAAATAAACCACTAAATACAACTAAATACATAACATGCAAATGTTATGCCAACACTAGCTAAATGCTATTATCAGCAAAATCCCCTTTTAGCACAGCGGTATGATGTTGTGAAATATTAAATCCGTATGACCTGCGTGTCAATAGTGAGGGCTGTCCACTCACTCGTTGCCAATCAGAGGCCAGCAGTCTGTTCACGTCACATCAGACACGGATTAGCACGCTTTGGCCACAGCCAGAGGTCTGTCCCAAAACCTATACCTGGTCAGACCGGTTTGGCACTGGCCTTTGTTATGGAAAAGCTTGACAAAGCGGGTGAAAGAGCCATTCGGCTGACACGCGCCTGCATGTGGAAAAGAGCCTTAAATGAGCTATATCATGCTATTTTAGCCATCCCAAAGTAAAGTATAGGCATTTATATGATATATTGTACCTCTATCACTATGGAGTACTCATTTTTGAGAGAAATATAAGTATTTTGGGGGGTATTTTCCCTACCCGGAAGACAAGACGCTTCGATTCAGTTAACTCCGCCCCTCTCTCCGTTCATTCCACATTTACAGTATTATAAATATAAATATCGCTGCAAAAAGTGAAGTTACTTCACATAATGCAGTTATAAGGAGTTGACATGTGAAACACAGTTTCATAAATGGCTAACACACACGCTAACACGCATTTTGACTGACTCACCGCTCAGCCTGGCCTCCCCATCGGGTTATGGGATCGCGTTGGTGATAAAAGTTAATCCACTTTGATTCTGGCCAAGGTTCACCAAGCATCCATCAGGTTAGTTGATATAGTAGCTAGCTGAATCCCGGAAAGAAATTCCAACTTCTGGCGAGTGCACTCTTCTTTAGGAAGGTTGAATAGTCCTGTTCCTCTCGTAGCCAAACGCTTTTTTTCCTTTTTTTTTTTTCTTTATTTCTCTCTTACAACAAAAATAATGAAAAAGCTGTTTTATAAATTAAAATCAGGCCGTAAGGCAATACATTGCAGACGTAGAGCACTTCCGTTCCTTTGTGACGACACAACTGAACAGCTCAGTCGTTTACCAGGAGAGGGCGGAACAGCTGCTCAGAGAGCAGGATTCAGGAGGATTACTTAGTTCATAATATATTATAATAATATATGTCGCCCATAAGTTGAGTCCTTTTACCATTTACCTTATTAACAATAATATGTAATATAATATACAGTCAGGTCCATAAATATTGCGACATCGACATATTTCTTATGATTTTGGCCCTATAGGGAGGAGACTGCGGAATCCATGGGCCAGTTCCAGTCGACTGAAGAACAGTTTCATACACCAGGCCATCGGGAAGCTGAACTCCCTGCCCCCCCAACCCTCATTCTGACCTATTGTTGTGAAGGGGTTTTCTTCACCAGTAGGGCTGAATGATTTTGGAAAAAATTCTAATTGCATTTTTTTTTCTTCAATATTGAAATTGCAATTAAATATACAATTATTGTTGCAAGGTCCTCTTCTCATGTATTTTTCACCTAACACAAGCAATAAATCACTCTGTTTCATAATAAACAATATAAGATTAATTTAAAGTGAAATACATCTATTTATTTCACTTTCGTTGATGGTGGAGGTGATGATGGGGGGAGCAGGGACAGCTGGAGTGTCTAGAGAGGTGTCAAAGGCTGATGGGCGTTCGTGGCGGCAGTAATGTGTATTCACACCCTGGGCGAGGGACAGGTTGTTCAGAGCCCGGGGAGCCTTGAGCTTGTAGTTAGTGATAGATCTAAATCTAAATTAATGACTCTGGAGCAGTGTGACAGGGGCTTAGGGCTATTTTCAATCTATTTTGATATTCATATGAACTGTGTCTTATATGTGATTGGCCGCTTGGCACTGACTCCTCCTGTTTCACATGAACGCGCAAATCCTGAGCGAAACCCAGGGTTAACTAAAAGGCTTTGTAGTACCACTAAGGTACTACCCCATCCGGGTTCAATCCCCGGACTGGGCCTTTCTGTCTTGTTCTCCCTGTGTCTGCGTAGGTTTCCTCTGGGTTCTCCGGTTTCCCCACCACTAAAAACGTGTACAACAGGTTGAGCCTCCAGCCAGGTGCTTCTAACCATTTGTTTGACTTCACATCTGGAAATGGGTCCCTCGGTGCCTGTCTCTGCCAGCTGCCCACTGCTCCAACAGGTTACCCCTAACGGCATTGAGGTTGGGTCAAATAAATGCAGAGAACGAATTTGAAGGACTGCTCTCAGACCGGCTGAAACAGGTGTCGCGTAACAGCACCAGCGCATTTCCATCTCTAAAAAAAAAGTACAATAAGTTACCCTCTGGGGTCAGGATTATGCTGAAAAAGAGATATTTAATCTCAGTGTTTTTCTTTTGAGGCAAAAAAGAGCCTTGTCACTGCAATTTTTAAATCTATTTTAGACTATGGAGACCTGTTGTACATGAATGCGTCTGCTCAATGTCTCCATAAGATTGACACTGTATATCATGCTTCTCTGAGATTCATTACTAACTGTAGGGCCTTGACCCATCATTGTGAACTGTATTCTCAAGTGGGATGGCCTTCTTTAGGGCTTTTGTTCACTCTGCTCCTTGTACATGGAACATTTTTATTTTATTTATTTATTGGTTTATTTGGTCGGGACAGTGCATGTTAATGAACATATATGGGTCTCATGCATGTAAAAAAGCCACACCGGATTGTAGCCTTGGGCTAATTTGCATCCGTCGTCCCCCATGCGCACTCTCAAACACACTCTCATTCATCCTGGCCTATTGTACATGTTTTTAGTGGTAGGGGAAACCGGAGTACCCGGAGGAAACCTACGCAGACACGGGGAGAACATGCACACTCCACACAGAAAGGCCCCGGCCTTGGTGGGAATCGAACCCGGACCTTCTAGCTATGAAGCATGAGCGCTAACCACTGTACTACCGTGCCGCCGTTTCAAAAAGACTGGAAAATAACTGAGCTTATTTCATTGAACGCTTTTAAGTCCAGATTGAGAGCACTTGAGTCGACCGTTTTACATTGCAACTGTTATTCATAGTGTGTAAAGTGTATGTAATTCTAATTATGTACCTTTTGCTGTTTCTTGGCCAGGACTCTCTTGAAAAAGAGGTTTTTAATCTCAATGGGACTTTAGAGGTTAAATAAAGGTTAAATAAAAATAATAATAATACAAAATTACATAAAGACCTAAATAATTGCAATCTAAGTCTAAAAAGCTAGTTTGAAAAGATGTGTCTTTAATCTGTACTTAAAGTAAAAAGTAAATGGGAAAAGGAACTTTCAATAAGTTTTCCTTTAACAGATTGGCAACAAATATGTAAATGCAACATCTGACTCTTGGCGAAACTGTGGAGAACAACAGGCAGACCACACCCATGTTTTCTGGTCATGTAGGATAATAAAATAATTCTGGGGAGAATCAATTGAAATCGATAGATTGGCAGTAATCGCATCAAGTTGTGTGCGCCTGCACTTTATTTAGACATTTAACATTTTCTCTTTCTTATTAATGACGTGCGGTAGGATTGGATGATTAAATTTTAACAACGTATGTATTCCCTTGGTATTAGCAAAGTAACTGTATTCTAAATACCCTCTGACTAAAGAGTAACTGTACCGGAATACAGTTACTCATAATTTGTATTCTAAATGCGTAACGGCAGTACATGTAGTAAATAATAACAAAATAAATTTAAAAAAAGGTGAGGCAAGACAGAATGAAAGGCAGAAGTGACCAATGTATAAAAAGTACATAAATAATATATTTGTAATTTGCGATGTGTGGCAAGAGCCACACGTAAACTCGCCGGTAGTTGAGCAAGGCAGAAGGACGCTCTCCTCCAGCGTTGCATCCACCCCAAAAAAGTGACCTCTTTGGGTATCCAAATGATGACCAAGGTGTTGTTTTCACTGATGGACATCCTACATGCAAAGCCTGTCGTCGGAAATTTGCAGCAAAAGGAGCCAATCCGTCAAATATAAAACAACATCATCTACTGCATGTCTGAGTCAAGGTCACATATTGCATAATTCCCAATAAAGTTGTCCAAATTTTCAGAAATAGCTGCCACAACTGGCTCAGGATGCAAACAAAAACCTTATGCTCCTCTGTATAAACAGAAAGGAAAATAAAAGCGCTGATACAGACACACACGTGATAGTCAGCTGTTCATCAACATCTGGAATAAGTAAGAACATTTTTAGAACAAGTAGACCTCACTAGTGCATTCAGTGTTATCTATAACTTAGTGAAATTGTGTCAGTGTGATTATGGGTGTGTCCGGGGCGCTGCTGTTAATGAATGAACCCATGAGAAATTAAGGCCACGGTATCTCGTTTCTTCTCCATGTTAGAAATGAACGGTTTGGTGTTGTACATTTATTTTGAAGAGAGGACTTGGAGTGTTTGGAGTGTTTTGAATGAACACACGCTGCAGGTCTTGGAGTATTACTCTGATGCAGCAAATTGGATTTGGATCAACTTTATATCAGCGAGATAGGTCTCTCTTTCTGCCTCTGTTTGTGTAGAGTTAAAATAGATCGATAGCTTGTGTGTTCAATCAGTCTTACACTTGACAACAAGCAAGAAGAATATTTTGAAGATAGAACCTAAATGTCAACCAAGTTGACATTTTCAAACCTCTACGATGGAAAATTCCTGGACAACTGCAACCCTACACAAGCAGTAATCCTTTGACTAATAAAATCTACAACTGCTCTTATGCGGCAAAGAGTGTTGTCCCAAGCAGCACGTTTTTTTCTTTCTCCTCTATGTGATTGTGGGACACTGTATACAGTAAATGGTGTGAACTGGAATTGAACTTGTCCGTGCCTGATGAGAGCCCTCAATGCCTACAGGGAGAGCAGACACAGAGGCTTCTCCTGAGATAAGACTTGCAGAATTAATCCTCTTGATGAAGCTACAGCCTTAGCCCTGCTCTGTTTATCTACCATTCAAAGGACTACCAGGACAGGACGGGAACAGGCAAAAAGAGATTAGCTTCTCCTGTCTAGATACCACACACATTGGAACACAGAAATACTTTGCACAAATGTTGACAAGGCAAAAAAAAAAAAGGCCAGACGTCCAACAATGATCCATTTTGTCATGATTCGTTTTTTGTTCCCCTGTTTCTGTATGTTTTCTCTGGATTTGGTTAATTTGAATTTGAACACCACCAGTTTTTGTTGCAGTCCTTTGTTTTGGGTTTTATTTTCCTCACTCCACCGCAAACCATGAAAAAAATCATTTTATTGAAACACTTGTTGTGTTTTTGATGTGTGTAGGCAATACCAATAGCAGGTGGACCTAAACACTAAATTGCCATACAATACAGTACAATATTTTGAAACCAAGTCAGATAAACAGGGAGTTAAAGCGATGCCAACAGAAGCCAACATTTTTTATTTATTTTTTGTTTAATTTATTAAAAAGGGACCATGTACAATTATAACATAAATGTTGCCATTTGATCCATTGTACCAGTTAGCCTGAGGCTAATTTACATCTGCAGTTCCTGGCAGGGAACGGACAACTCATAACAAAAACAAGACGAGATTCACAAGACAAGGGGTTGACCAAGAAAGACAAGCCACATACAACAAATTTGATTGTGACAGAGCTTGTTAATGAACATGCATGGAACGCTGGGTACCACCGTTACAATTTGTTCTGATACCTGTACTACTAACTTGGTTTTCGATACCAATGCCTGAACAATACTTTTTTCAATACCAATACTGAAATATTGTCATCTAGAATCAGAAAACAGAATATTGTTAATTTATTCAATTTCTTTGCCATGTTTATATTTTTTGAGGTGAAACAACCAAGTGACTTCCTTTACAATAATGCTGTCCTCCCTGGACCAAACAACTTAAAAGAAATAATTTGATACTTCTATTTGCTTTTATACCAGTAGTGCCTAAAACTATTTTTGTTACCAAACTGGTATTGTACTTCGTCCCCCATGCGCACTTACTGGAGTAACTGGAGGAAACCTACATAGACACGGGGAGAACATGCAAACTCCACACAGAAAGACCCCGTTCGGCCTGGGGCCTCCTAGCTGTGAACACGAGCGCTAACTGCTGCGTCACCGTGCCACCTATGTGTGTCCAACCTGCCTTCTTATTGTCATTGACGGAATAACCTGGTCATTCAGGAATGTTCAGGTAGTCAGCTGCTCATTCTTTGGGCAGATAGTGTTGCTGAACCTAGACCCCAGATCGTAACAGTAAGTTAAAGACCTCCTCTATATCTAGTTATTACAAAAGGTGTTAATATCTCAAATGTGAATGTTGTTCATGTTGCTTTATCTGATCATTTTGGTGTCTTCTTTGACCTGTCTGTTGCACCCAAACCAGTGGTTGGGCCTGGAGTTATTTAAAGAAGACACATAAATGATACAACAAGAACGCAGTTTATGGAAATGATTAGATTTGAAAATCCCCCCTGTTCTAATGTTGATAATCTGTTGGACTCTTACACATCAAGCGTCTTAAATGTTTTGGATGCTACTGCTCCTGTCAAGGTTAAAATTGTTAATAGGCAAAAGGCACCCTGGAGAAGTGAAGATTCGGTCAGGGCACAGAAAAGGGAGTGCCGAAAAGCTGAACGGAAATGGCGCAAGTCAAAGCTCCAGGTTCACTTTGAGATATACAAAGAAGTGCTTTGTGAGTTCAACTAGAATTTGCGTGGAGAAAGGGACTTCTCTAAAATCATTGCAAACTGCAGAAACAATTCTCGTGTTCTGTTTTCCACAGTAAACAGATTAACTAACCCTCCAGTTTCACTGCCCTTAGAACTAATCTCTACATCTAAGTGCAATGAGTTTGCAATATGTTTTTATGACAAACCCTGTGAGCTGCTACCTTAACGTGGTGGGGTTGTTTGAGTGCCCGAATGATCCTTGGAGCTATGTTGTCTGGGGCTTTATGCCCCTGGTAGGGTCTCCCATGGCAAACAGGTCCAAGGTGACGGGTCAGACTAAGAGCAGCTCAGAAGACCCATATGGACGTACAACAATAAAGGACGGTGACGTCGCCCGGTATGGCGCAGCCGGGGCCCCACCCTGGAGCCAGGTCTGGGGTTGGGGCTCGAATGCGAGCGCCTGGTGGTCGGGCCTTTGCCCACGGGGCCCGGCCGGGCACAGCCCAAAGGACGACGTGGGCCCGCCCTCCTGTGGACCCACCACCCACAGAGCGATCCGTAGGGGTCGGGTGCAGAGAGGACTGGGTGGCAGTCGAAGGTGGGTGCCTCGACGACCTGGTCCGCGTGCGCAGCTTCTGGCGTTCGGGACATGGAACGTCACTTCGCTGGGGGGGAAGGAGCCTGAGCTTGTGCGGGAGGTTGAGAGGTACCGGCTAGATATAGTCGGGCTCTCACCGTTGTCTCGGCCTACGGGCCCAACATCGGTGCAGAGTACCCAGCCTTCTTGGAGTCCCTGGGAGGGGTACTAGATAGTGCTCCGACTGGGGACTCCATTGTTCTACTGGGGGACTTTAACGCCCACGTGGGTAACGACAGTGAGACCTGGACGGGGGTGATTGGGAAGAACGGCCTCCCCGATCTGAACCCGAGTGGTGTTCTGTTATTGGACTTCTGTGCTAGTCACCCTAGGCACCCTAGGCAGGAGGTCGATGATAGACTTTGTAGTTGTGTCATCTGATCTCCGGCCGCCTGTCTCGGACACTCGGGTGAAGAGAGGGACTGAGCTGTCAACCGATCATCACCGGGTGGTGAGCTGGATCCGCTGGCAGGGGAGGAAGCCGGTCAGACCTGGCAGGCCCAAACGTGTTGTGAGGGTCTGTTGGGAACGTCTGGTGGATCCCTCTGTCAGTAGGGTTTTCAACTCCCACCTCCGGAAGAGCTTCACCCAGATACTGAGGGAGGTTGGAGACATGGAGTCCGAGTGGACCATGTTCTCCTCCATTGTCGATGCGGCTTCTCGTAGCTGTAGCCGTAAGGTCTCCGGTGCCTGTCGCGGCGGCAATCTCAGAACCCGGTGGTGGCGCCCGGAAGTAAGGGATGCCGTCAAGCTGAAGAAGGAGTCCTATCTGGCCTTGTTGGCTTGTGGGACTCCGGAGGCAGCTGAGAGGTACCGGCAGGCCAAGCGTGCTGCAGCTCGTGCGGTCGCAGAGGCAAAAACTCGGGTCTGGGAAGAGTTCGGAGAGGCCATGGAGGAGGATTATCGGTTGGCCTCGAAGAGATTCTGGCAAACCATCCGGCGCCTCAAGAGGGGGAAGCAGTGCTTCACCAACACTGTTTACAGTGCGGGTGGGGAGCCGCTGACCTCGACTGGGGATGTTGTCGGGCGGTGGAAGGAGTACTTCGAGGATCTCCTCAGTCCCACCGTCACGTCTTCTGATGAGGAAGCAGAGGCTGGGGACTCAGAAGGGGACTCGCCCATCACCCAAGCTGAAGTCACTGAGGTGGTTAGAAAGCTCCTCGGTGGCAAGGCTCCGGGGGTGGATGAGATTCTCCCTAAGTACCTTAAGTCTCTGGATGTTGTCGGACTGTCTTGGCTGACATGTCTCTGCAACATCGCGTGGCGGTCGGGGACAGTGTCTCTGGATTGGCAGACCGGGGTGGTGGTCCCTCTCTTTAAGAAGGGGGATCGGAGGGTGTGCTCCAATTACAGAGGGATCACACTTCTCAGCCTCCCCGGTAAGGTCTACTTCAGGGTGCTGGAGAGGAGGATCCGGCCGATAGTCGAACCTTGGATCCAGGAGGAACAATGCAGTTTTCGTCCCGGTCGTGGCACACTGGACCAGCTCTATACCCTTCATCGGGTGCTCGAGGGTTCGTGGGAGTTCGCCCAACCAGTCCACATGTGCTTTGTGGATCTGGAGAAAGCGTTCGACCGTGTCCCTCGTGGTGCCCTGTGGGGGGTGCTCCGGGAGTATGGGGTCCGGGGCCCTCTGCTAAGGGCTGTCCGTTCCCTGTATGACCGCAGCAGGAGCTTGGTTCGCATTGCCGGCAGTAAGTCAGACCTGTTCCCAGTGCATGTTGGTCTCCGCCAGGGCTGCCCTTTGTCACCGGTTCTGTTCATTACCTATATGGACAGAATTTCTAGGCGCAGCCCGGGCCTGGAGGGTGTCTGGTTTGGGAACCTCAGGATCTCATCTCTGCTGTTTGCAGATGATGTTGTTCTGTTGGCTTCATCAAATTAGGACCTTCAGCACGCTCTGGGGCGGTTTGCAGCCGAGTGTGGGGCGGCCGGGATGAGGATCAGCACCTCCAAATCCGAGGCCATGGTTCTCCACCGGAAAAAGGTGGCTTCCCCTCTTCAGGTCGGTGGGGAGTCCTTACCTCAAGTGGAGGAGTTCAAGTATCTCGGGGTCTTGTTCACGAGTGAGGGACGGATGGAGCGTGAGATCGATAGATGGATCGGTGCGGCGTCAGCAGTGATGCGGTCGCTGTATCGGACTGTTGTGGTGAAGAGGGAGCTGAGTCGGGGGGCAAAGCTCTCGATTTACTGATTGATCTACGTTCCCACCCTCACCTATGGTCATGAGATTTGGGTAATGACCGAAAGGACAAGATCGCGAATACAAGCGGCTGAAATGAGTTTCCTTCGCAGGGTGGCTGGGCGCACCCTCCGAGATCGGGTGAGGAGCTCAGTTACCTGGGAGGAGCTCGGAGTAGAGTCGCTGCTCCTTCACGTCGAAAGGAGCCAGCTGAGGTGGCTAGGGCATCTGTTCCGGATGCCTCATGGTCGCCTCACTCGGGAGGTGCTCCAGGCATGTCCTATTGGGAGGAGGCCTCGTGGAAGGCCCAGGACACGCTGGTGGGACTATGTCTCCGAGCTGGCCTGGTGTCGTCTCAGGGTCCCCCAGAACAGCTGGAGGAGGTGTGCGTGGATCGGGAAGTCTGGGCATCTCTGCTGAGACTGCTGCCTCCGCGACCCGGCCCCGGATAAAGCGGAAGAAAATGGATGGATGGATGGATGGACAAAGTCCAAGGCATTAAAAATGCCATAATTTCTACCAGATAAACACCTTGAGCTGACACATTTCACACCTGTTACTGAGTTCATGTACAGTGCCTTGCAAAAGTACTAATACCCCTTGAACTTTTGCACATTTTGTCATGTTTACGACCCTAAACGTAAAGATTTTATTTTGAATTTTTTACTGAAAGTTCACACACAAGGAACAGACAACTGTGAAGTGAAAGCAAAATGATACATGATTCTGTTATTTTTTAAAAAAATAGAAAAGTGAAAAATGGGGCGTGCATAAGTATTCATACAGCATGAATTAATACTTTGTGGAACCCCCTTTTGCTGCAATAACAGCAGTAAGTCTTCTGGGGTATGACTCTACAAGATTTGCACATCTAGAGACTGACATTTTAGCCCGTTTCTCTTTACAAAGCAACTCAAGCTCTGTCAAATTACAAGGAGAGCGTTTGTGAACAGCAGTTTTCAGGTCTTTCCACAGATTTTCAATAGGATGTAGGTCAGGACTTTGACTGGGCCATTCTAACACATTAATATGTTTCTTTTTAAACCATTCCATTGTAGATTTAGCTTTGTGTTTAGGGTCATTGTTCTGCTGGAAGGTGAATCTCCGCCCCAGCCTCAATTCTCTTGCTGACTCCAGCAGGTTTTCCACCAAAATGTCCCTGTATTTGGCTCCATCCATCTTCCCAACTATTCTTACAATCTTACCAGTCCCCGCTGAGGAAAAGCAGCCCCATAGCATGATGCTCCCCCCACCATATTTGACACTGGGGATGGTGCACTCAGGACGATGAGCAGTGTTAGGTTTGCTCCATACATAACGTTTTGCATTTGGGTCAAAAAGTTAATTTTTTGTCTCATCTGACCAAAGCACCTTCTTCCACATGGTAGCGGTGTCCTCCATATGACTTCAAACTTCAAACGGGATTTCTTATGGCCTCCTTTCAATAATGGCTTTCTTCTTGCCACTCGTCCATGAAGGCCAGATTTGTGTAGAGTACGACTTATAGTTGTCCCATTTATAGATTCCCCCAGCTCAGCGGCAGTACGTCGCAGCTCCTCCAGAGTTATCTTAGGGCACTTGGTTGCATTTCTGACCAGTGTTCTCCTTGTTTGATCTGTTAATTTAAGTGGACGCCCATGTTTAGGTAAGTTTGCAGTGGTGCTATACTCTTTCCATTTCCGAATGATGGATTGAACAGTGCTCTGTGAGATGTTCAAATCTTGGGAAATCTTTGTATAACTTAACGCTGCTTTAAACTTCTCCGCAACTTTATCCCTGACCTCTCTGGTGAGCTCCGTGGCCTTCATGATGTTGTTTAATGACCAATACACTCTGACCATAGCTCTGAGGCCCTCACAGAACAGCTGTAATTATACTGAGAGTAGATTACGCACAGGTGGCCTCTATTTAATGGTTAGGGCAAGGTGTGAACTGTCTGCAGTCATTAGGAATGTTATAAAGGCAATTTAATGCACTCTGAAAATGCTGTATGAATACTTATGCATGCCCCACTTTTCACTTTTCTATTTTTTGTAAAATAACAGAATCATGTATCATTTTGCTTTCCCTTCACAGTTGTCTGTTCCTTGTGTGTGAACTTTCAGTAAAAAATTCAAAATAAAATCTTTACGTTTAGGGTTGTAAACATGACAAAATGTGCAAAAGTTCAAGGTGTATTAGTACTTTCGCAAGGCACTGTACATGCTGCCATGATGAATTACCCACTAGATTTCTGAAGTCTGTACTGACTAACTTGTTACCACAACTTGTTCAGTTAGTTAACATCTCACTTGAGACTGGAGCATTTCCAAAGGCCTTGCAAACCGCAGTCATTAAGCCTATTCTAAAGAAGAGCAACCTTGATGCCAAGGTACTGAACAACTACCGGCCCATATCAAACCTACCATTCTTAGGAAAAGTCCTAGAGAAAGTAGTATATAAACAGCTCACTTACTTTCTCCTGTCTAACAATGTGTTTGATACTTTCCAGTCAGGATTTAGGCCCCACCACAGCACTGAGACAGCTCTGATCAAGGTGACAAATGATATCCGTATGAACACCAACGCAGGTAAGGTCTCAGTTTTAGTTCTGCTGGACCTGAGCGCTGCCTTTGACACAATGGACCACGAGATCTTACTTCACAGGTTACAAAACTGGGTGGGAATCTCTGGTACTGCTCTAAACTGGTTCAAGTCCTATCTCGAGGATAGGACGTACTTTGTCGAAATTGGCAACTGTGTCTCAGACAAAATTGCAATGACATGTGGAGTCCCCCATGGGTCAATCTTGGGACACCTCTTATTCAACTTGTACATGCTTCCATTGGGTCAGCTAATAAACAGCAACAATGTGTCGTACCACAACTACGCAGATGGCACTCAGATCTACGTGTCACTGACAGCAGGTGAACATGGACCTGTAGATACACTCTGTCACTGCATCGAACAGATCAGTTTGTGGATACAAAACAACTTTCTCCAGCTAAACTCAGACACAACTGAGATCATTGTTTTTGGCCCACAGACACAAAGAGAAAGTGTTATCAGTCACCTTGAGTCTCTCTCTCTAAAACCAAAAAATCAGGTTAGAAATCGAGGAGTAATCATGGACTCAGACCTGAACTTAAACAGCCACATCAAAGCAATAACATCATCAGCTTTTTACCATCTGAAGAACATTGCTAAGATCAGAGGAATAGTGTCAAAACCAGACTTAGAGAGACTCATCCATGCATTTGTCTCCAGCAGGTTAGACTACTGTAACGGCCTGCTCACTGGCCTTTCTAAACGAGCTGTTAGAGCTGCAGTACATCCAGAACGCTGCTGCTCGAGTCCTGACAAGAACCAGGAAATACGACCACATTAGTCCAGTGCTCCGGTCTCTGCATTGGCTTCCTGTCACTCAGAGAATAGAATTTAAAACAGCTCTTTTAATGGTTTAGCACCAAAGTACATCTCTGACATGTTAGAACCGTATGAACCATCTCGGGCCCTGAGAACTTCAGGGAGGGGTCTCCTGGTAGTTCCCAGAGTCAATGATAAACACGGTGAGGCTGCGTTTCAGTTTCATGCAGCTAAAATCTGGAACAGTCTTCATAAGGATGTGAGACAGGCCTCAAATCTGACAATGTTCAAATCCAGGCTGAAAACAGTTCTTTTTACCCGTGCATATGAAAACTGAAAGTATTTTATCTGCACTCTTGCCTTTTACTGTAATTGATTAATTTTATGTTGATGTTTTGTTTTTTGTTGTTTTTATTTTATCTGTTTTCTTGTAATTTTATGCAACTGTGAAGCACTTGTGTGTTTCACAGTGCTTCACAGTGAAGCACACAAGTGCTTCAAAAATTGTTTATTTGTGCTCTACAAATAAACTATTTTCTTTGGGTCAGGCAACGTACTTTACTCTATAAAGCAAAAAGACTAAGCATCTGATCCATAACACTAATGCCCACTGACCTGACATAAACGTTGTTATTTGTTACATTTTGCCGGTATACAACTGATTAAATTTGACATTGTGGTATTTCTTTTGTGAGGATATTCTTAGCAAGTCAGTGGTATAGTATTTGTTTGCCTGAGATCCTGTGCTGTCAATATAAAATAAATATAAAATAGGCTATATATTGTGTGCATGCTTCATGTAGTTTTACATTTGAACATGTCTAATAAATTGGCCTCTTTTGAGAGAAGCCTAAATTGCTCTGATTTAAACTTATTATCACACAAACATATTTTGGGATATGCGAGTGATGTGTGGGAGGCCTCTGCATATTGTTTCAGTTCTTATACATAGCAATTGCAGGTTTCCATGACCTGCTAGGAGGCTCACAATAAAGTTTTTGTTTTTAACCTTAAATGGCTGAAAGTGTGCATAATCAAACGTGTTTCATTGCGGATATGATTGCCGTCCTTTATTTTTCTTAAGAACTTTTTTAATCTGGACTTTGTTTGAAACAGCCCAAGTTTGTCTCCAGGTACTGCCTGATGTGGTAAGCTCAGAGGAGGAAGAGCAGCATCGCATAAAAAAAAACACTGGTCAACACATGCCTGAAGTCATGTGGCCTGTCGAAGTACAAAGACTTTCATAGAGGACACAGTGCTTGAATAGGTACTGAAGGGTTTCTATCAAGGACAGAAGGAGCAGAGAATTAATGAATATTGCAGGAGTAAACACGCAATGCAAGACAAGGGCATCTAACGTTAATAAGCATTAAAAAAGCAAATTGATGTTTCTACTTTTTAATTTGATGTCCCAGTACTGTGTCATCAAGCGTTGGCTAGTGTAACTGTATAGGCAGAGAAAATGTATAGCTTGCCGCTGTATGTCCCTAAAGCTCGGGACACACTATGCTAAAAATAAAAAAAATATTTTTGTTGTATTTTAAGGTGCTTCAATTGATTGCTGGCTGAGAAAGACATTTTAGAGGATGAGAGCAAACTGAAATGTTTACTTTTTAAAAGCTGCCAAGCTGCAGTAAATGTTTTATTTAAATTAAACTGGGCTAGTTTTAATGTTAATTTTACACAAATATAGGAAGGAAACAAATACAGTGGGAGGAAATTGTATGTGAACCTTTAGGAATTTCTCACATTTCTGCAAACAAATTGGTCATAAAATGTGGTCTGATCTTTATTTAAATCACATGAATGAGTAAACAGTATTTGCTTGTACTAATACCACCCAAACAATTACATGTCATATCATCATATTTTTATTTTCCATAACATGTAAGCATTCACAGGACAGCGTGGAATAAGTAAGTCAACCTCCTGGCCAAGGATGCTCCAAGAGCTAATTAGACAAATTTAGGCAAACATTTAGAGTGTCATGAGCACACCTGAAGTCCAATCACTGACGTGTGGCTTAAAGCTGCCCTTGCCACTGAAAAAACACACACTAGTTAAGAATTGTCTCTTGTTGTGAAGCATTGTCTGATGTGCACCATGCCTCACTCAAAAGAGCTCTCTGAAGACCTGCGATCAAGAATTGTTGTTTTGTATAAAGCTGAAAATGGTTACAAAACTATCTCTAAAAGTCTCGATGTTCATAAATCCATGGTTAGGAAAATTGTCTATAAATGGAGACAGTTCAGCACTGTTGCTTCACTTCCAAGGAGTGGCCACCCTGTAAAGATGACTGAGCACAGAGCAGAATACTCAATGAGGTAAAAAAACAAACAAAACAAAAACAGAGTGTCAGCTAAAGACTTACAGAAATCACTGGCACATGCAAACATCTCTGTTGACACAGCTACAATACTTACAACATTGAACAAGAATGGTGTTCATGGGAGAACGCCACAGAGGAAGCCATTGCTGTCTAAAAAAAACATTGCTGCACATTTGAAGTTTGCGAAAGAGCACTTCGATGCTCCACAGCACTACTGGCAAAATATTCGGTGGACTGATGAAACCAAAGTTTAATTGTTTGAGAGGAACACACAACGTCATGTGTGGCAGAAAAATGGAACAGCACACCAACATCAAAACCTTATCCCCACTGTGGTGCAGAGAGCATCATGGTGTGGCGGTGCTTTGCTGCCTCAGGGCCTGGACAACGTGCTATCATCAATGGGAAAAATGCATTCACAAGTTCATCAAGATATTTTGCAGAAAAACATCTCTCCAACAGTTGAAGACCGATGATTATAATATGGAAGAAATATGGATGGAATATGTAGAATATAACAAAATCTCTTACAAAAATCCTTGCTTCTAGTGGATTCCATGATAACAGAGAAAATATGGTCTGTATCTCAAGACTCAACTCTTATTGTTGACAAATTGAGGTCCTCCAAACGTTCTATCACTTCCCTCATTTTTACACTTGGCATCCTTCACTTAGCCCAGCTGCAGCGGTTGAAATGTGTCTCCTACAAGATAATTTTTCTCAATATGTCACAAGTAAATCGGTGGCGATTCAGTGCCTGACATAGGGACACCATTTTCCCTCCAGAGACTAAAGGCTTTTGTGACTTCATATCTGGAGACAGTATCCTCCATCATAAACACAAATAGCCTGCTGCAGGGCTCTGTCTCCACTGTCAATAAAATCTTTTAATACCTCATTATTTATATCTTGAAATATCATTGTCATTTTTATATACACCATAGTGGCATAAATCCAGACCCAACCACTATCAAACAAGCATCAAAATAAATCTCCCAGGTTCTGTAGCTGTAATGGTGACACTAAAAAGTGCACAGGCTTCAGTTCTCTTCTGGCTAGGTTGATGGAAGATAATGTAGTTTTGACAGCAGAGGCTTCCTGTACTGTATGTATCTGTACTGAAAAAGCACTGGAATGTGCTCTTCAGGAAATAGCCTTTTCAAGAAAAAAGTAACCTTCTTGAACTGTTCAAATTGTGATTCAATCATGATTTCTATTAACTAACTTTACTTCCACTTAGCACTAATGTAGTATTTGGTTAAGGACAAAGGATGACTAATTAAATGTATATTACATTGTACAATGAGTCTGTACTCTTGTCTTCTTGCGGCTGGTAGAACTAATAAGTAGCCCCTACTGTATACCTTTCTGCTTACATTTAATATTTCATCTTGTCACTGTCTCGTATTTTATTGAGCCACTTGCAGCCATTGGAAGTGGTGTACTACATGGTAAATGGACTCAACTTAAATAGCTTTTCTACCTTTATTAGGCCCAAAGCGCTTTACAGTAAGAAACCAGTCACCCATTCACTCTTTCATTCATACACCAATGTACGCAGAGTAGGGTGAAGTGTCTTGCCCAAGGACACAACGACAGTGCGCATTTCTGGGAGCTGGGATTTGAACCTGTGGCTTTCCAATCATGAGACGACCCGCTCTACCAACTGTGCCACAGTCGCCCCATAATTATTACTAATAAAGTATGCCCAATAAATATCTACTTCTGCATAGCACTCATGTTAATGAGCGCCTTTCTTCTTGCCATTCATTGTATTCAATAATCTAAGAATTATAAAATCCAGGACTAGGAAGTTATAATTTACACAATATTATAGATCCTGATTTGCCCTTGTTCGTTACTCAAGCTCAAACTCAAACGAACTCATGCAATATTTGTTTATCTGCGGGCTCGTGTTGATGTGCCAATAAAATCCACGTATTGGTTTACTCCACTTCCTATGTGCTTGTGATTTCTCTGCCCAAGAAATGTAATTGATGTCGGCGCTGACCAGACTCAATCGCTGGTATAGAGGTGAGTCTCGACTTTTCCAGAGGCCTGGGAGGGTTCTGCTCAGTATCTTTGCTGCACCTAGAGCTCCACTTTTTTGGATGAGATGTCTGATGTATTTCCTGGGGGGTCGCTGCACCGAATGCTCCAGTGACCATGGGCACCACTGATGCCTTCATCCTCCAGGCCTTCTCCAGCTCTTCTCTGAGCCCCTGGCATTTCTCTAGTTCCTCATGTTCCTTTTTCCTGATATTGCAATCACTTGATATTGCTATGTGAACCACAACGGCTTTCCTCTGCTCTTTGTCCACCACCACAATGCCCGGTCGGATCGCAATTAGCATTCTGTCCATATACATACATACAGTACACAAGGCTCCAGGCTAACATTTCATGTTGGTTGAGTCGGTGCGCCCAAGTATTTTCATTCAGGCGCACCAGGACATAATTTAGGCACACCACTTTAGAAATGCTTCAAAGTTTCCAACAAACAGGATTCACTGCCAGTACTGATTTAACGTCTATTGCTCACTCAATTCATCATACATGTTACATAGTAGTAAATAATATTATATTTAAATGGATTTCAACTAGTACTGTCCAACGATTAAAATATTTAATCGCGATTAATCGCATGAATGTCATAGTTAACTCGCAATTTTCTAAATGTCCCTTGAATTATCATTTTAATACTCTAATACTCCTGTTGGGTTCCTCAAATTTACCGCACAAATTTAGGATGCGGGCAGGTAGGGTTAGAAAGCGCACTTATTTTATTTTTCCTTACATTGTTGTCTTACAACCAAGGGTGGACTGGGACTGGGACTGAAAAACGGCCCTGGACTCTGACCAGCCTAGCCCAAATTAGCGTAAATGTGACTGGAGAACAACAGTGTAAAGCCTCATTTGAAAGCTAACACCTACAAAAGTGATTGTAACTTTTTGTCACGTTAACGCCCCATTTTTGTCATTTTTTTGTTGCGTTTTTTCATGTTTTTATGGCTTTTTTGTTGCTTTTTATTGCTTTTCCTCATTGCTTTGTTGTTGTGTTTTTCTCTCTTTTTTGTCAGTTTTTTGTAGTTGTTTTGTTATGTTTTTGTTGGTTTTTCATTGTTTCATTGCTCTTCTGCTCCAAATGCAAGCACAACAACAGCATTGCCCAAGCACGTACGTGACAGGCACATGTGATGAAAATATGTAGCAGCAAGAATGCAGGGCAAAAAAATGAGGCGACAGAATTCGTTCTTACAAAAATGACGTCCTCCGGTTAGTAGCTTCGTAGCATCAGGTAAAGGCTGCTCCACTTTAGTTTTAAACTTTGTTTTGTTAGACAAAAAGAGTTGTCCATGACGTGGTAAAAGTCAAGTGTCTCCCCCTTCTCCTGTCCATAAGCGATTTCAAAGCTGTCATCAGCGTTGCAGAAGGAAAACAAACCGGCAACATGTGCTATTTCTCTTCCTGTAAATACATGGTCCCACAGCAGCAGCTGCAGCAGCAGAGAGCTGTGTGAAGCTGCCCCCCCCTCAAACAATTGACATACATTTGAGCATAATGAGGGGCCAGGTTCACCGAGGTCCAGCAGAGCAGGCTCATGCGGCGGCTTTATAGGTCGGTAAATTGAGACAAATTAATCGCACAATAACAAACTTTACGCCGTTAAAATTAATTTGTGTTAACAACGTGATATTTTGAACGGCAATAAATTCAACCTGAAAAGACTCCCAGAAACAAAGCGGAGTTCTATTGGACATAAATCATGTTTGGTACTCAGACACGTGCCAAGTTTACACACCCTGGTGGATTTTTTTAAATAATGTTTTGGCCATTTCTCAAAGAATAAACACACACACTTTTTTTCACTCATGGTCAGTGATGTTGTTTAGTTTAGTTTATTTGAGCAGTAAACATTCTGCTCAACGGGAGAGGGCTGAAGCAAGAGCTTATAAGCGCCCACCCCCAAAATCAATACAACATTTACAAGTAGGGCTGCACGTTTTCAAGTTGTTCATTAACCGTTAACCAAGGCCCTTAGCGGTTAATACTCGGTTAACCATTAGTGTGTGCACTAACCAAACCCCTTGCGCGTGCCGCCCCTCCGTTACGTTATACTGACAGACGCGAAAGGGGTTTTTCATTGTTAACACCTATATTAAATGGCTGGAACACATGTAAAACGAAATTAATTTATAGAAATAAAACGCAGTGGTAATGGCAGAGCAGCCAAAGTCACTGACTTGCGTTCACGTGACCCTACAGTATTTATATTTATTTTACCTGCAGTCATTTAGCCCGCTTTTTTTGAAACATTGTACAAAGAAACAGTCATTCATGCGTACTACAACACCACTTATCTCTCCACCACGTTTAACAATAATGAGAAAGGTGAGTTTTGTGCCTTTAGCTTACCTAGCTACCTCCTAAGTGAGTTGAGATGGTACAACAATGAAGTTGAAGTATATCTAAGCACTGCAATGCAATACTTGCATTTTGATCGGTCATTCTCGGTTGTAAAGCGCTCCCACGCTGTGCTGTTTATGGCCCGCTTCATATTGAAAAGTTAAACTAGCTAGCCATGCGCAATGACGGCTTCTCGTGAACAAATGTTTGGGAGCGCTCTGACGGTCTCTGGTGGTGCAAAAATGTATTGCAAGTATTTTCAATGGCACGGCAAATTATACACGCCAGTTAACCGAGTAAAAGCATTTTGCTCGGTTAACTGGCGTGTACGTTACGCCAGTTAACGTCCATGGTTAACCGGTTAACCATGGACACCCCTATTTACAAGATTACATAAAACATTTATATAAAGACATTACATGGCAGAACTATAATAATAACTTTATCCTATTCCAATTACATTTTCAATCATACAATTAGCAGCATCATATTTTGATTAGCTTCGTTGGCAAAAGAGAACCAGTTACACTTCAAAGCGGCTTTTTTAACACAGACCAAATTACAAAGCATTGTTTGAAATGTTCATATAGATAACAGAAACGAAGCACAACGACAACCAGAATCTCGTTTCATGTACGATGTTTAGTACAAAGCAAGTTACAAAAGGCAACCCTTAATATAATATATTTCAGCATGTTGCCAATGCCAAACCTTGGTAACATTACCAAGTCACTATTTTTTGTTATAAAGGCACGTTACTATGCAGTATATATTATACTTCGTGATCTTGCTACTTCCCAGTTGTCATTACCATCCTCAGTATAATATTAATTTATGTACAATTTCCTCTCTTTTTTTTCCCCCATGTATAATGTATTATGAAAGCCCTACATAGCGTAATGCATTAAAAAGCCAGGGTGTAGAGCGGGCCAGTTGAAGAGGGCAGTAGCTCCCCATCCACAAACCCCCACCCAGCTGCCCTAACAGCTGATTTTGTAGATGAAGTTTCTATGCTGTGTGGTGCATTTAAAGACGAGGTTTATGATCCCGGTGGGAGGGTCCCTCTCAACAGATTCATAGGCTTTTTTTAAAATAATTTCTTTATATATTTATTTATTTATTGTATCTTTGAGCAATAGAGTGAAAACCGTTCAGCTCAACAACACTTAAATGCAGCTTATAAACTCATAACCTTCAATAGAGAACTCACTTTCTCTGTCGATATGCATCCATGTTTCTGTTATTAAAATTACATTGAATGGTTTTGAAAATTGTTTTAGGTAGCTCTTAATGTGATCAAAATTTGCATAACAGCTTCGACTGTTGAAGTGGATAATGGAGAATGTGTTAACGTTTTTGAATTTGCAATTGTGGAGATCCTCTGTGTAATACTGACAGTCATTAACAGTTTTAGTAAAAAGTTGTTTTCAGGGTCGATGTTGTTCTCAGTGTTCTGTAATTCATATTGCGGGTATTTAAAGTCCAGTTCTAATGCTTCAGTAATTGTCCTTGTTGAGTGTTCTAAATCTGAACTTCCAATGCTAGATGTGTTAGAGGCCATTTGAAATGAAGTGCTTCACATACCAGAATTGTGCAACTGTCCTAATGATGAACTGGTGTACTGCTCCGAGTGTGAATGACGAGTTTTATCATAACGCAGAAAGGCAATGTCCCCTCTCTTTCAAATCTGGCAGCAGATCTATTTTTCCTTCGGACAGCTTCTGTGTAGTCTTCATTAATGTAGATATTTGATCCTTTCAGTGCTTTTGCGGGTTGGGGTATGGCGCCTCGGTCCTTGTGGCACAGCAGCTTAACCACTATTGGCCTCGGTCTTTCACCCACTCCGGGTTTGCCAGTGCGGTGCGCTCGCTCAACCTCCACCGGCCACTCCAGGTGTAGATTCTCCGTGAGAACCTTTCTGACTTTTTCCGGGTGACTCAGCAATTCCTTCAAACATGAGATTGTTCCATCTGGACTGTGCTTCAAGGTATTCCATTTTACCTGTAATTGTCAGTAAACTGTCACAGACTTTGTAAATGTCCGATTGCATTGTGTCGCTGCGTTTAGCTTGTTTAACAGCGTTTGCCTTCAGATCATCAACGTCTTTTTGTGTGGACTGCAGGCTTACTTTTACTTCTTGTAATTCCTTTGTCAACGAGTCCAGTCTGGTGTTAATATTTTCCACGAAAACCTTGAGACAGCTTTGGAAATTGTCTCTTTGTTGTTGCTAAAGCGCCGTGAAAGCGTCCTTCAGCTCATTCATTTGGTTAAGAGACAAGTACTCCTCTTCTAGCTTTTCAGCTACAGTAGAATGCTGGATAAAAACACTAAAGTGCGAATTAAAAATAAATAAGTGCGAGTAAAAGCACTGAGCTGGCAGCGAAAACGCCAACGCATGCGCACACCAACTGGAAGCACGCCCCATTTACTGTGAAAAAATAAAATGTGTGTGAACTAATTTCAAATCAAAATCATAAATAAAATACTAAAATGACCCTGTTGAAAAGTTTACTCACCCCAGTTCTTAATACCTTATATTGCCCCCTTTAGTATCAATGACAGCTTGGAGTCTTGTGGAGAAGGTTCTGTATATATTCTAATGGTAACGTGGCCCTTTCTTTATGGCAAAAAGCCTTTAGTTCCTGTAAATTCCTTTTGTCTAGTGTCTTGTATGAACAGGTAAAGACTTGAAAATTATGCTGACTGTCATTTGAGTTGATAATTTAGAAAATCTGAGAAAAATATAATTTGCATAATAACTGTGAACACAGTGTAGATGGAAGTTGACATTTTTATACTCGCTACTGCCACCTCAGGTCTTACGCGCAACTGCAGTTTCTATATTAAGCTCATGCATGACGGCACTTCGGACCCGAATTAACACCTTTTGAGTGACAGTGCAGGATTTTAGAGGCAGTTGTGGTGAATAGGTCTGGGCTCATTCTACACATTAGGACATTGCTGGAGCATGTAGGGGGTGGTACATGCATAGTTTTAACATTTTTAAATTCCGTCTATTCCCATTAACTAAAACATGGCGACTTTTTCTGCTGGATGTAACTCTGGACATGCGGTTTATTCTGAGCAAATAGGCTCAGTCGTAAAGTTAAGCAGTTGGTATTACCAACTGCGTCTTTTGAGTAAAATTAAGCCGTATTTACCACATACAGATCTGGAGCGTGTGATTCATGCCTTTATAACATGCCGCTTGGATTATTGTAACTCATTGTATTGTGGGCTGGACCAAAGCTCGATCCATCGCCTGCAGTTGGTACAGAACGCTGCAGCGCGTCTGCTCACTGGAACCAAAACGTTTGAACACATAACCCCTGTGTTCGCCTCTTTACAGTGGCTCCCTGTAAAACACAGAATTCAGTTTAAAATGTTGTTGTTGGTGTTTAAGTGTTTGAATGGGATGGCTCCTCCATACCTTTCTGAGCTTCTGTCTGTTCATAGTCCGATCAGAACATTGAGGTCAGCTAACAAATTTCTGTTAGACATACCCAGGTCACAAATGTCGACCAGAGGAGACCGGGCTTTTGCTGTCGCGGCTCCAACGCTTTGGAACAGTCTTCCCTTATATATTAGGGCAGCCCAGTCTTTAGACATTTTCAAGTCTATGTTGAAGACCCACTTGTTTGCGAAGACTTTTAACCAAAACTGAGCAGGACTTTTTGCTGGCATTTGTTTGTGTTGAATTTTTTTTCTGCATCTTTATTTATTATTATTTTTTTATTATATTCTTTATATTTAAATAGTGTATTTTATTTATATATATAATGTATTTTTGTGTACAGCACTTTGGGCAGCAATGTTGTTTTAAATGTGCTTTATAAATAAACTTGACCTTGATACAGCTGCATACACTGTTTCTTTCAAGTCCTTAACCATCGGTAAGTGTCTACTCCACACTCAGCCACGCCACAGGTGCTGCTGGAGCACCGCTGTGGCCCTTGAGGTACTATGGTTTTGTGGGTTATAAAGCTTGTGTAATTATTTTACTGACACGTTTTGTGATGTACCTGTGATTGCCTAATTGCAAAAAATGGTTTGAACTTGCTATGCCTACAAAACAAAAACTTCAGTAGCTAGAAAAGCTACTGAAGCTATAATATGTTGTCAATAGCTTATTAAATCCCGATTACAATGCTACATCGATTTGGAACCATTTCACTGTCATTGACGACGCATCTAAAAACAATTATTTGTCTCTATAACTGCTGCTAATGAATACAACTTAGCTACAATCATTCAAATCGAATTAAAGTCTGGACAGTCAGTTTTCCGCCTGAGGTTGGCCGTATGATATCCAGCCTAATGGTCTGAGGCCATTCTGGGGCATTGGAACGAGAAGAGGAGGAGAACGCAGCTGCAAGTGTGTCTTTTTTAATAACTGTAGTGATCTTACAATGCTCATCTGGGTAAATTCCCAGTGTGACCCAGGAGAAATGTTTAGTCACACGAGTTCAATTTTTAGTTGCATGTGCGACCAAAATGGTCACAATTATGAGCCATGAATGTTATTTATGGGAGATTTAAAAGTCTGCATAGGATTCCATATTCCATATTCCATATTCCATATCACAGTATATGACAGTACCCGCCATGAGGACCAAGGAAAAGTGCTATCCTCGCCCATTGTTCTTGACAAAACAAAGACAGTTTAGCCTCAATCATCTAGGGTGGTTGGCCCTTGCAGTAAAAAAACACAATGCACACACATAAGTGAGCATTTTAGCATTTGCACTTAGCTGTGTGCGCAGATGAAGCCTCAGTAAAAGACACGAATGAGTCCCAAGAGACTTGAAGCTCAAAACTTTTAAAGTGGCTGAAGGGTAACAGAGGGGCTCAACTTAAAGAAAGAAAGAGCCCCTTGTAAAATAGAGCTAAACAGTGAAGCAAAAAGATGGAAATAGTGGGTGGTGGTTTGCTGGAGCCCATGAAGAGATGTTGCCGGTCGTAACTATGGAAACGGGTTCCCATGGAGCACGTGTGGTGCAGTCCGTAAGTGTCGGCCTGGATAGTGGGTGTTAGGTCCATCAAGGGAATATGCTAAATGTGGTTCAACATGCTTTTCTTTTTGATAATGTTGGAGAATTGGGAGAAATTTTAGCCAGTTTCATCTGTCATGTGTTAGTCAGGCCAAAATTTAAATGTAATCTTTTTTAATTGATCATAAAGAATCAGTAACAATTTGGAACAGTGTGGAGCTCACTGGGTTGCTAAATGGGAGAATTCACACTCCAGGGGTATTGTCTCATATTTACCCAGTTTGCCAATATTTCTTAAGGGCAATATATCGCACAATAAATCAATTCAATTCAATTAATCTTTTTTATGAATCCTTTGTAGTGTACTGTAGATTTACTATGTCAATAGTTTGAGGTCATTAACAAGTAAGCCACTTGCTGCTATAATTGTTTATAGCATTAGTTATATAGTATCCGAATAATATTTACTCAGACAAGTGAACAAACACTTTTTATGAACACAGTACATTGAATTCCATGCATGCATCCATCCATCCATTTTCTTCTGCTTTATCCGGGGCAGCAGTCCGGGCATGTATCGAAATCTAAAATTATACACAACTTAAAAGCAGGAAGTGAGTGTGAGAGAAAAGACTAAAGATGGTTTGTGTGCTCAATAACAGATGCCGTTTCTGCCCGTATGTAATTTTGGCTGATCTATCAGAGAGCAGTAATGAGGTCTAATGTTACAGCCCACTGTTTCCTAATGACTGTCCCATCACAGGCACACTGGCTGCAGCTGCACGCCCCTCCAGAGCCCCCGCAGAGATCAGGGCAGCTGGGACGTGACACCTGACCTTTTGCGAGACAGCCCCTTCATCAGGAGTAAACAGCAGCTATAGCACAGTCCAATCAAGCATATGTGTCAATTACTGTGGCAAGGATAGTATATACAGCAGTGTACACACTCCCAGTTGCACCGACCATTTTTTATCTTCACAAATAATAAGCAATAACTTACTGGCCATTATAATTTGGCTTGTTCACTGCTGTTTTACAAAGCAAATCTCCTTCTTTCTTGGTTAAGATTTTTGTATGAAAACAAACAGAATTCCCCCTTGGGGATCAATAAGGTTATTCTGATTCTGATGTAAGGGTGCTGTGAGATTTGCCATAAAATGTGTATGTTAAAATAAACTGTGGAAACACAGGGGTACTTAGATCATGTTTTCTCCAGTCTTCTGTGTTCTGGAAGATAACGCAAAGTGGGGCACCACTTACCTGGAGAGGTCCTGTTTAATACTGTCCCGATCAAAAATTTAAGACCAGTTAAAATATCACACGCACAAAAAATTACATTTTGCATGGTTGGATCTTTATAAGATTCCAAGTAGAGCTTCAATATGCAGTACAAATAAACCTCTTTTGAAACAGGTTGTTTTGCAGCTGATCGAAAAAAAATTAGGACCACACCTAACAAAAATCCCCTCAAAACAGAAATCAAGTTCCAAACATGAACTCAGCAATGAGTAGCTCCACTTGATCACTTAAAAAATGTGTTGCGGCATGCTGGTTGCCAGCGATTCCAGAGGGTGGGTGAGAACATTTCTCCAAGTGGTGAAGACGAACTCACAAAGGGCATCTACTATCTGGAACTGTTGTCCATTTTTGTAAACTTCCCTTGCCATCCATCCCCAAAGGTTCTCAAATGGATTTAGATCAGGGGAACAAGCAAGATGGTCCAAAAGAGTCATTTTATTCTTCTGGAAGAAGTCCTTTGTCCTGCAGGCCTTGTGAACTGTAGCGTTGTCCGGTTGAAAAACCCAGTGGTTCCCACACAGACAACGACCCTCAGTCATGAAGGATGCTCTCTGCAACATTTGCACAGTTCCAGCAGCTGTTTGATGCCCCTGCACCACCTGAAGCTCCATTGTTCCACTAAAGGAAAAAGTATTCCAGATCATTATGCCTCTCTGTGGCGCCTAGAAAACATCTCAGGTGGATCTGCTTACCAAACCATCAGAATCATCAAGGTTACATTTTTCTCATCAGAGAAATGTCCCATGTTTGGTGCTTTATTACAAAGTCCAAACGGACAGTTCTGTGGTGTTCAAGGAGATGAGGCCTTTGAAGACGTTTTTTCATCTTCATCGAACTGCAGTCAGCACCAGTACCAGCCTTAATTTGGGTCAAGAATTGTCTAGTGTTTTGACAGGCAGCCAATCATATCCTTCGGCTCAGCGCTGATGAGATTTTTTGGGGTCTTGGCCACTTTACATTTTTGCTTCTTAAATCTCAGGATCTTCTAAGAAATTAAAAATGGCTGTCTTACTACGTCCCACCTCAGCAGCGATGGTTGGATTGTTGACCTGCATAAGCAGGGCCTCTCGCAGTGCACCATGATTTAAACCAGCCATTCCCAAAGTCCCGGACATCATGGCGCCCTTATTGATCAGAGAATCTCTCGGGGCCCCCCAAATCATAGCAATTCACTCGATTCAAAGGAATTTGTTATTTTACAGCTAACATAGTAACATCTAGCTATGATAGTAGGCTAAATACCTGTTTAAACTGGTGCATTTGTTCAGATAAATCTATTTTTCCTTTCAATATGAACTTTTTTTTATTGTGCTTGTTTTGCAGACTAGCTTTGCCATTTTCCAGGTTATGTGTGAAAATACTATGTGAACTATGACCCCAAATTACCCAGATGCTAGGACAAAGAAAACAGGAATTAGGGCAGATCTGGCATGAGGCTTAATGCAAGTCTGAGCTCATTAGAACTGGTCCAGTATCACACACATACACACCCACCCCACCCATGCCCAAGTCCAATCTGTCAGAGTTTACACATTAAACAAGCACACCCCTCCCCACCTACATATAGACAATGTAGCCAAGAAACCAAAAAATGAGGAGGATAGCAAGGAAAAAGAGTTGGCAAAGCAGCACTGATCACACAGAGCGGCAGAAAGAAGAAGCGGCTGGTAAAATGACAGAGCGCGATATGTGAAGGACAGAGGGAGAGATGGAGACAGAGAGATGGAAACAATGAGGGGAGAGACAAAGCAGGTGGCCTGGGTAATTGCCTGGGGAATATAATGAATGAGCCACAGTGCGTCTGACGGAATGGGAAATGGTCTCTATCTTCTCATTCCACTGTGCACTTCTCATTATCGCTCAACCTCTCCTTCCACTCATCCCCTTATCCCTCCCTGCATCCTTTTAAAATATCCTAACCCTATGCTTCAATTCTTACAATTGCCAATGTTTTTTTTTCCCTTTCAGCAATGTGTTTTGTATGTTTTTTTTCTCTCCCTCCACACTCTACTGTTTCCACCATTTCTCCAGCTTACAAGCTTGGCAATCGGCAATCTGAAAACCTGTTTCTTAAATAATGTCAATTTTCTTTGTTCCCCTAATTTGTTTACTATTGCAATATTTCAGAAGGTAATCTGTACATAATTCCTATAACTTTCACAAACTTCAATTAAAATGAGTGCATGTCTCAATAATTTATGTCTACCCAGTTATTGGATGGAAATTGGCAATTAAAAAATCAGTTTGATATTTAGAAACAAGATTGATTTGAAAGGATGATGTGGTTATTGCATATTTGTTGATGGGGTAAATGTCATAGTATTTCCTCACCCAAAACTTGAGCTCTACTGGTGCAACAGTAGATACCCAGAAGACGGAGACAACTGTAAAAGGAATGAACTGTATATTGTAGTAAAGGAAAGAAGAATCGAAGGATATGTGGGAAACACACCGAGAGGAAGAGGGTGCGACGCAAGTGGGAGAGACTGATAGTGTCATGTCAACTATTCAAGTCAGTTTGATAAGATGCTTTCCAACAACTAAAAAGAGGAACGATGGGAGAAGAAAGAGAAACCCCTTTTAATCAGTGTGATTTGTGCAGCCAAACCTCCAAGAACCTCCTTGGCCTTCTCTCACTTCTCCTCTTTCTTTAACCCTGACACAAACAAGCTAAACATGTCATGTTGGGGCTGGGGTAATGCATTATATGCCCAGGAAACATCCCCAGTCATCTAATATTTTTACCAAGATACACATGTTGTAAGGACCAAGATTTAAAATTCAGCCTGTATTTTGGCATTATGGTAATGTCACAGCATATTAGGGCCGTATGTAAAAAGGATTTAATTGATCAGAAATGGTCACTTTAGCTGCGGAGAAGTTGCAGATAGTTACAAGGAAATGATAGCTTATTGGAACAGTTGTGCAACACTTGCAGGATTCTTGGAGGGCTGAATGAATGTAGGTTTGCTTTGCGCCCTGTTTGTGAAAAGCAAAAACGAAACACAAGGCTTAATTCGGACGACCACCGCTTCTGCTTTCTTCATTCATCAGAAGGTGAACGCACCACAGTGGCACTGACACACGTTGTAGTCCTAAATACAGCCTTTTCTCACTTTTTTACGGTGGCAAATGCAGCCACTCATGTAACAGCTCCTTACCAGTGCGCGCATCCATCAGCAACTGTGCCGCGCCCTGGTCCACTTCCTCCAAGCAGGCCAAAGTCTGGAACTGAACTAGACCTGAGCACGGTTTGATTGGGCTAACACTACACAAACAAACCTGTTTGGATGGACAAGTGTGAGTGCAAGTGAAGAGAATGCAGCAACCAATCATTGAAGTCAGCTGCTTGTACATGCCTCCTCCGACCCACTTTTTTCCCTAAGCGATGCCCTCAGTGCTAGTGCAAGGTTGTGCTTGTTCAAGACCGCAGCCTCGCCAACGACCAAGGCTGTCCTTGCGCTAGGCAGAAGATTTTTGACAAGCTCCCTCAAAAGTACCTACTAAACATAAATGTCCTGAATAAATCAGCCCTATACCTCTCATACAGCACTCCCTGTTGCCACAGTTCAACATTGCATCATACACAGGGTTATAGACAACACTTTTAAAAAATGTGACCAAACATTTCAGCAGTGTTTATCAGCATCGGCCAATCAAAAGCCCCAATAAGATAGAAGAAACCATATCGGTCGATCACTAATAGATACTGTATATTTCTATGATTGAAACCTTTACTACAATAATAAATGTTTAACTATAGGCTATTTGAGAGATAAAAACAATGATATCAAATTAAATTACTGAAGATATCGGCCTATACAGTGGGTTGCATAAGTATCGCCCTCCCTTTAACTTTTTGACATTTTGGACCAGAAACATAAATATATTTAATTGAAATTTCACACAATCGTGAAGTGAAATTTTATATATAAAAAACTGAAAAGTGGGATGTGCATAAGTACCGGCCCCCCTTTCCTTTTAGTGCAACTAATTGCCTTCAGAAGTTGAATGAAGATTTCTGAATGATCACATATTGACCCAATGACTAAATAGAGTCTACCTGTGTGTAATCTAATCTCACTTCAAATACAGCTGATCTGTGATGGTCTCAGAGGTCTGTCAAGAGACTATTGGGGAGCAGACAGCATCATGAAGTCCAAGAACACACCAGACAGCTCTGGGATAAAGTTATTGAGAAGTATAAAGCTGTGTTAGGTTATAAAAAGATTTCCAAAACTTGGACATCTCTCAAAGTGCAGTTAAATACACCATCCAGGAATGGAAAGACTGTGGCATCACTGCAAACCTACCAAGACCCGGCCGTGCTACTAACTTACTGATCGAACAAGGAGAGCACTGACCACAGCTGTTACCAAGAAGCCTATGATGACCCTGGATGAACTGCAGAGAGCTACAGCTCAGGTGAGGGAACCTGTGCACAGGACAACTATTACAGTACAGTGCACAAATCTGGCCTTATGGCAACTTCTGAAGGCAATTAGTTTTTTATTCATAAAAAAATGGCAACATTAATGTTCCTCAACTCGTGGAACAACAGTGAGACATGCAAGATTCACTGGCGGACACTTTATATTTTTCCTCATCTGTCTTTCTGTATTTTTATGCTTTGGTCTTGTCTCCTTTCTTCCTTGGACTGAGAGTCTAAGTGGTGGCCTCTCTATCCAGGATTTAATTACGGCAGTTTAAATGGCCAGGGGTGATTCTCTCTTGTCACCCCCTTCCGTTTCTCTCTTCCACTGGAGGTTAATATAAGACTAATCCACTCTCACCCCCTTTAAGCCTCTCCTCAATAATGCATGCCCAGCCGCACGGAGTATAGCTGCCTACTTTACATCTGGAAAGTAAAGGGCTCATGTTCACATAGTGTCATCGTATCTTTATAGAACTGATAAAACTATTTCCAATGGTCTATTCTTTTGTGGTAGTGTTAACAAATTGAAGAGAGATTGTATTGTCAATTCATATGAATCGAAATTTTCATTTCTCTCAAGTCCTTGGTGTGTGGCGGGGGGTGGTGGGCCCCTTCAACTACTCACTCACACACAAGACAGGTTAAAGAACTTGCCCACGGACTCAAGAGCAAGTATAACAGCATACAACAGGGAAACGTTATATGTATACAGAGACTTCTCTCTCCCAAAACAAAGTGTTTTTGTTTCTTTGTTCTTGTTAATTGTGGTGATTTTGTGCATGGATGTAACCTTAGACATATTCTCCTCTATACAATGGACAACTCAGATCAAGGTTGACAGGTCTTTGTGAATGCAAATAGCATGTTAAGACTTCCAGTTTCACCTCAGTCTTGAAGAATAGTACTATAATTAGTACTGTGAACAAGAAGTGCAATAGGTAGAGTTATAGCAGTCCTTGCCAATCCTTGGAGTACTGACCAGAGTTAAACAGAGCTCTAGCTTGAGTATTTTCCAGACTTACAGTTTGACTACAAGAGCGAGAAGCTTCTGATGATTGAAGCATATCCTCAACCAACCCAGTCTAGTAGACGATGTTAGAAAATATGATGGATGACTGAGAATCTATACCCAAACACTTTGAATCTGCAGACGAATACTCATACCACAGAGCCACCGTTTCCCTGAACCACAAAATGGGCTGGAATATTTTTATTGGTAGTACAGTATGTTTCAAATTATTATGCAAATTGTATTTCAGTGTCATAAAAGTAAAAAAGAAAATGTTTTTTTTTTTTTTTTATTAAACTCATGGATGGTATTGTGTCTTAGAGCTCTTTGAATCACTGATATCAATCTCAGACACCTGTGATGATTAGTTGTCAGTAAGCCGAGTTAAGGGAAAAACTATCGAAGAAGGATGTTCCACATTATTAAGCAGACCACCATTTTCAAGCAATATGGGAAAGAAAAAGGATCTCTCTGCTGCTTAAAAGCGTGTAATACAGTGCCTCTTTTGCACATGTTGTCATGTTTACAACCATAAAGATTTTATTTTGAATTTTTTACTGAAAGTTCACACACAAGTAACAGACAACTGTAAAGTGAAAGCAAAATGATACATGATTCTGTTATTTTTCAAAAAATAAAAAAAACGAAAAGTGGGGCGTGCACAAGTATTCATACAGCATGAATTAATACTTTGTGGAACCCCCTTTTAATGCAATAACAGCAGCAAGTCTTCTGGGGTATGACTGTACAAGATTTGCACATCTAGAGACTGACATTTTAGCCCATTCCTCTGTGTTTTATTTTTTAATTTTTTTAAACCATTCCATTGTAGATTTAGATTTGTGTTTAGGGTCATTGTCCTGCTGGAAGGTGAATCTCCGCCCCAGCCTCAATTCTCTTGCCGACTCCAGCAGGTTTTCCTCCAAAATGTCCCTGTATTTGGCTCCATCCATCTTCCCAACTATTCTTACAATCTTCTCAGTCCCAGTTTGAAGCTGCTCGTGCCTCTGGAGTCTCTAGAACATTAAGGTGTAGGGCCCTCCAAAGGCTTGCAGTTGTGCATAAACCTTCTATCCGGCCTCCCTTAAACTGTTAATTGAATGCTGACGAGCAGAAACGGCTGCAGTGGGCCCAGACATACATGAAGACTCATTCTCAAACAGTCTTGTTCACCGATGAGCCGCGTAACCCTGGATGGTCAGATGGATGGAGTAGTGGATGGTTGGTGAATGGCCACAATGTCCCAACAAGGTAATGACGTCAGCAAGGAGGTGGCAGAGTCATAGGGAGAGAGCTGGTTGAAAAATATGTGGAGTTTCTGACTGACCACTTTCTTCCATGGTACAAAAAGAACTGTGCTTTCCCTAACAAAATTATCTTCATGCATGACAACACACCATGTCATGCTGTAAAGAATACCTCTGCATCATTGGCTCCTATGGGCATAAAAGGAGAGAAACTCATGATGTGGACCCAATCCTACCCTGACTTCAACCCTACTCAGAACCTTTGGAGCATCAAGCAAAACAACTATGAGGGTGGGAGGCAGTTTTCATCTAAACAGCAACTCTGGGAGGCTATTTTGACATCCTGCAAAGAAATCCAAGCAGAAACTCTCCAAAAACGTACAAGTTTAATGGATGCAAGAATTTAGAAGCTGCTCTCAAATAATAGGTCCTATGTTAAAACGTAACTGGACCTGTTAAGATGTTTTTGATTGAAATAGCTTTTGATTTCGGCAAATATGACCTCCTAATGCTGCAAATTCAACAAATGACCATTTTCAGTTCTTTACAACCTATACAATGTATTTAAATGCTGTTGTGCATAATCATTCGGAACAGTCGATTTTAAGTTGTTGGGTAGTGATGCACTGATCTGAGCTGGTACTCTCATGAGCTTAAGGCAGCTGCAGCACCTGGGCCAAGCAGGCAAAGTTGCTTTTCACAGCACGGGGCTTGCCTGCATGAACTACAAAGGCCAAAGGAATCATTGGAAATGAAGTGCAGTTAACATGTGCGCTGGCAGCGGACTGACAGGTGATTGGGTCTGATATCCGTTTTGATCAGCAACATGTCACCCTGACTCTTTGCAGCCCTCTCCTCTTTTCTCATTATAGCAATCTACTTTTGATCTGTAGAAATGCGTCATATTTGGTTGAAAGTGCAAAGGTCGTCCAATGTATACATTTAACTAAGTCGCAGAGGTTTATTATCCATTTTAATCATAAGCTGGAAACTGCAAGAGGATCAGTCTTTTCTTTGCTATGATAATGAGTATCTATGTATGTCTGTGGTGTGTGGGAGAAACAGAAATATGTTCACAAACTTTTACACAAACTGTTTCCAACAAACGCGAGACACTGCATGATCTGAGGCAGCCTCTCTGTGTGTCTGGCATGATGTTTGTCCGACTTGATTCCAGGCGCTTTTCACCGCCCTTGGCTTCCATCGCCTGGTCTCGCCGACAATTCAGGCAAGGCGCACTTAATCTTAAAGGTGCAGAATCAACCTTTTGGAGCTTTTAACCATGTTGTAATGCTATTTCCTTATCAAAAACACCCCCACAGTGGTTTTTGGCTTCATTCACGCATTTCTCAGTAATCCTCATGAATCCTGCTCTCTGAGCAGCTGCTCTGCCATCTCCTGGTAAACGACTGGCTTGGCACCATGTTACGCATTTTACGTCAGATTGTCAAACCAGGAAGTGCCCGGCATCAGTAATGTAATGCCTTACGGCCTGATTTTAATTCATAAAACAGCTTCTTCATTATGTCTGAAAGAAAGAAAGAAAGAAAAGTTTAGTTTATTTATTTGTTTGAGCAGTTAACCTGCTCAAAGGGAGTGGGCCGAAGCCAAAGGCTTATAAGCGCCCACCCCAAAAATAGCATATACATTTAAAAGGTAGCAAATCATAAACAAGAAAGAAAGAAAGAAAGAAAGAAAGAAAGAAAGAAAGAAAGAAAGAAAAAGAACGTCGTCCGGGGTGGTCCCCCCCCCGTTCCTGATCCACGGCCGGTCCCTGACCTCGGTTCGGGGTGGGCTCCCCCCGTCCCGGAGCCACCACTGGGCATTTGTCTCCACCCAGGGTGGGCTCCCTCTGTCTCGGAGCCACCGCCGAGCCGGGGAATGGGGCTGGAGCGGTCTCCGCCGGTTCCCGTCCCAACGCCTCGTCTGAGCCTCACCAAGCCGCCGCCTGTGCCTACTCCTCACCAGTCTCCATCTCCGGGACCTCCCTTACCTCCGGGAGGTCGTGCCCGGGCCTTGCTCGTTCCCACGCCTCGCCTGGGCCTAGGCTGGCCATCATCTGCCCTGCGGCGGGGTTTCCGGGGTTGCCGTCCCCCACTAGTGCCCCCGGTCCTGTCTCCGCCAGTGCTCCCGGTCCAGTCTCCGCAGCTGCCCCGGGTTCTGTCTCCGCCGTTGCGCCGGGATCTGTCTCCGCAGCTGCCCCGGGTTTTGTCTCTGCAGCTGCCCCGGGTTCTGTCTCCGCAGCTGCCCCCGGTCCGGTCTCCGCCACTGTCCCCAGACCGATCTCTGCAGCTGTCTCCGAACTGGTCTCTGCAGTGGTCTCCGAACTGGTCTCTACAGCTGTCCCCGGACCAGTCCCCGCAGCTGTCCCCTAACCAGTCTCAGTCTTCGCCGGAGATCCCAGCTCCGTCCTCGCCCCGGCCTCGGCGCCCACCCCTGCCGGAGCCCCCGGACCTGCCTCCGCCCGAACCTCCGGATCCATCGCGGGGCTCCCCCAGACCCGCTGCCTCTGGGGTGTCCTCCTGATCTGTGGCCCCGCTGTCCCCTGATGGGCCGCTTCTTGCGCGCCTGGCGCGGCCGCCTCCGGGCCCCTCCGCCGGACATCCTCCGGGGCCTCCCGGACCCTCTGCCCTCGGGGTTCCTCGGTCAGCCGCCTCCGCGGCTTCCAGACTTGTTGATCCCAGATCCTCGTTTTGGCCGTTCCCGGAGCCGCCGGGCCCGCCGTTTCCTCAGGGCCCCGGACTCGTGGCGAGAGTGTTTTTTTCTTTCTTTTTCTTCTTCATGCTTCTTGGAGTTTCCATTAAATTTCCGTTACTTTGAGCGGTATGCATTTGGGTCTGTTCTCCTCCCCACCTCATGACAAAAATAGGAAAATTAAAGATGAAAAAACACATGTCACTAAATGTATCAGATTGTTAAACGATAACACGCTAGACGCCTTTAAAGTCAGCTTAGCTGAAACAAACTTGAAATCTCTCTTGGAAGAAACCAATGTAGACGCAGCTTATAATATCTCCTTAAGAACTTTCATGACCCTCTATGACCTGCATTGCCCCAAAACAGAAAGCAATTGTAAAAAGAAGATAATGAGTCCCTGGATGACTACAGGTCTTTTTAACAAAAAGAACAAGTGAATCTGAAAATAAATACAAAAGATATAAAAACAAACTTACTAACATAATAAGAAACTGCAAAAAATTTAATATAGTGCACTACTCGAAAAAAATAAGACAAACACTAAAGCTCTCTGGTGTACCATAAATGATGTTCTTCGAAGGACCTCAAAAGGAAATGTACTACCACAGAGTGTCAAATGGTCAGAAAATTGAATATTCAAATGAAATTGTGAGCGAGGTAGATGAGTTGTTACACAGGTCATCGATCACATCGTCACACTGCTATCCCATATTTTTAATTTGTCTTTCAAAACTGGTAAATTTCCAGATTTAATGAAAATGGCTAAAGTTATTCCCATCTATAAAAATGGTGACAAAACTCAATTTTCTAATTACATACCTCTCTCAATACTACCTCAATTCTCAAAAATATTAGACAAGCTCTATACAACTGGACTAGACACATTTATAGATAAATACAATATTTTAAATGACAGTCAATATGGCTTTCATAAAAGCAGGTCTCCCGCTCTTGCGTTAATGGAACTCATAGAGGAAATTACAAATATTACATATTTACATATATATTACAAAGGTATTTTTATCGATCTTAAAAAGGCTTTCGACACTATGGATCACAATATACTCCTGAACAAACTACAAAAATATGGGATAAGAGGTATTGCTTTCAACTGGATTTAATCCTACTTAACAAACCGTAAACAGTATGTTCAAATGGGGCAGTGCAGATCCATGTGTGATACCCTAGTGTGTGGTGTCCCCCAGGGATCGGTGCTGGGACCTAAACTATTTTTATTATATATCAATGATTTGTACTTGGTTTCCAAGAAGCTTAAACTGGTCCTTTTTGCAGATGATACATCAATCATACTCTCAGGTGCAGACTTACAGCAAATGGTGATCGAGATTACAGAAGAAATGGATACATTGAAAGATTGGTTCAGCGTAAACAAAATTTTCTCTAAACATTACGAAAACCAAAACAATGTTCTTTGGAAATCGTGTAATGAATGTACAATTACCAGTTAGAATTGGCAACAAAACTATTGAAAGAGTCTATGAACATACATTTCTTGGTGTAACACTCGATCATAAAATCAGCTGGAAACCCCACATCATAAAAATTTAAACTAAAGTTGCAAAGATTTTAGCCCTAATGAATAAATCCAAATATATCATTGATAACAAAGCTCTATATATTATATACTGTTCACTTATCCTTCCCCATTTAACATATTGTGTAGAGATCTGGGGAAATGCGTATAAAAGTAATCTTGACCCATTGTTTAAAGTTCAGAAAAAGGCAATAAGAATAATTCATTTAGCTGGATACCGTGATCACACAAATCCATTATTCTTTAAATCAAAAACAATTAAATTTGAGGACCTTATTGAATTTAAGATGACTCAAATCATGTTCAAAGCCTCAAAAAAGTCACTTCCTGAGAGTATACAAAATATGTTCTGCAAACGAGAAGTTAAATACAACTTGAGAGATCAAATGAGTTTCAATAAACAATACTCCAGAACATATTTGAAAAGCATGTGTCCCACGAGACGTGGTGTAGAAATATGGACAAATTTAGATGAAAGTATTAAAATATGTAAAAACCTAGTACATTTTAAAAAGGTATACAAAGAATTTTTATTAAATACGAACAATTATTGTGAGTGTTGTAGTATATTCTTTTGTTGTTGTTTCTTTATTTTGCTGTTGCTTTTTTATTATTGTTCCCTATTATTTGTTGTTACCTTGCCTTATGTTCCCTTGTTTATGATTTGTTATCGTGCATTACGTTCCTTGCTTTGATTGTTAATGTAAATATTGTTTTTAATTTTGGGGTGGGCGCTTATAAGCTTTTTGCTTCGGCCCACTCGCCACTACGTCTCCAAATATTATCAGATTTCCATGTGTTACACATCATTGGAAAGCTTGGAGACTACACTCTCATAATGTATGCCCATCTCAAAATGCCCCAAAACCGAGTGTCCTTGGTTTCCGTGATGGTCACAAATGACCTTACATCCTACTATCTTTGCTGTCATAGTGGATTTATGACTGGCATTGTGTGCGTGTTAATGTGGAAGTGAGCTCAGCAGCCATCGCATAATACTGTGAAACGCTTGCGCCAAAGCCACCAATTAAACCCCTCTAAGTTCAGCTACAAGCTTAAGCATACTGTATATATGTATCTATGAAAGGCATATGCACACACACACCATCACAGAGGGAGACATGATTTAGTAGAGGTTATAGTCGTTACTCTCGCAGGCAACAGAGGTCCTGAAAGGCTTGAATCCACACTGGTGACATCAAAAGTCAACTGCAAGGTCTCAAATGCTAACCAGCATGGCTAACAGTGGTGTGAGCCATAACCAATATAATTTCATGGCTTTCCTACATAATTTATGATGTGCAGTTTATAGGAAGCAACCACCACATTACCAGGCTGACCTTAATCTAATTGGAGTCCTCAATTCACATTAGGAGAATATATGATCAGACTAAGACTGACAGCATTTCATCAAACTAATAAATGTCAGCCCCATGTCACTCTGGTGCAGGGTCATTTCCAGATGTCATTTAAAGAAGAGTAAAATACTATACATTAGAAATACTCTATTATACACTGCCTGACCAAACAAATAAAAAAGGCGCCACAAAAAAAAAAGGTCACACGCTCCAATATTTTGTTGGACCACCTTAATTTTCCATCTTTCCATCTGGTCATTCAGGATGTTCAGGTAGTCAGCTGATCTCATTCTTTGGATACATAGTGTTGCTGAACCTGACCAACTGCAGCAGCCTTATAGTTATTTTAATCCAGATGGTGACTTTTTTGGGGGTCAGGCACTGTATAATATACCTCAAACCTCTAAGTTTACATGATCAGATAACTGGATTAAGCAGATTGCCCATTTCAGGAATGTGACACAAATTAGTTCAGTTGTGGATTTCTGCAACAAGAAGTTTCTGGAGTATTACTTTTGTGAAATTAGTTTTTAATGTTGCCAGAGATATGATTAAAAAATGTCAAACTTGCAAGAGGAGACTTTGGCCAGAGAATATTTGCAGTAAAAGGGCCACATTTGGACCACCATAGTGTCATGGTTTGCTATTGGACCCAAAAGCAGAGCACAGCCGGTGAATGGTTACACATTTTTATTTTACAGGTAAGTTTGGATGTGAAGACCAGAGGACCAGTTGGACAAGGTAAGCAGCAGACAGGTGAGTATTTGTTGGTTGGTAGGTAGGCTGTCAAACAGGCACACTAATAAATCCAACTTGATGAGCTAACTTGTATGTTAACTTATTGAATAATTATCTCATCTTTACTTTATATATTTTTTCAATTTTGAAATGGATGACCAAATTGTTCTGAACACATTGAACACAGCCTGCAAGCATATAGGTAAATACTGTAAAAAAAAAAAAAATACTTGTATTGTTGAAGTGCAAGTAGCTTATTTTTGTTCGGCAAAAAATAGCTCACCAAATAAAAAGGGAAGGAGAGTCCTGTCCTTGAGTTTTATTATAAATCTATGGGTAGGACTTAAAATGAGAATGGATGACTTTTTTTTTTTTTAGGTGTCAAACCTAGTCCAGCATCAACGAAATATCTCTCTTGAAGGATTACCCATGTTTGTACGCGACACAGAGGGCAAACTGTTTGTGACTTACGTGGTAAGTTTATATTCCTAAATTTTTCCAACTGTAATCTATAAACGTGCAATGTTTTTTACAACCCTCTTTATTTTTAACAAGACACAGATCCAGTTGAGAGTTCCGTCAAAGGTGTGAAGGTGGGCATCCTCACTGTTCTGGAGGACGACGTTGGACCTGCTTCAGTGCCCACAGTGGTAAACCTTGCCATTGTGTTAGAGGAGGACATTGTTCTTGCTGATTTGCCAGACCTTCCCTCTGCCTTTGCTTACCTGTTTGGACTCCTTTATGGACTCAACATGGAGTTTCCAAAAGAGCTCAGGTACACATTTCAAGTGGTTCAACACATTTTCATGGAACTAATGCCCAACTGCTCTCGACAGGTAAGAAGCCTCAAAACTAAGCTGTCTGAAATCTGTCATGGCTTAACTAACGCCATAATGTTCTGAACATTTAAGCTGTAATTATTGTGGTTTTAAAAGCTGGTTAGAAATTCATAGATTTTTATTTTTGTTATTAAAATATATTTAATACAGTATATGGGTTTGTTCTGTGACATGTACACAATTTTTCATTTTTATGTTACATTAGTGTATCCCAAATTGATAACAGCAAGCAAGAGTTTACATGGCTTACACAGCAGAGTTCAACTTTTATCTTGTTCAATTGTACAGTTGATGTACGTAACAGATGTAATGTAAAAACAAGTTATGTATGAGACATATGTTGACACCTTTGAGGTGCTCTAGATTGGATAGAATGGTGGTGCAAGTACTGCACTGCATAACATTTAAATCGATACGAAAAAGGACTAGGTTGGTCATTTTGTGAGAATTTGCATGCAGTTGAGTGGGCATATCCCAAAAACAGATTTTTCTTCAATCCTGGAATGTTGACTCCTGATTTTAATAAATAGTTCAATTGTTAAGACTTAATAAAAAATCCTTGGAAAATTAATCCTTCAGAAAGAAGCTGGGCGGTGATTGCCAAGGTTGGGTCTAGAGATCATTTTGGGGCCACTGAGGCACTTGGTCTCCTCCAGAGGTTGTACACATAAGACTTTGAAATGTCAGGGTGTGTAATTGCCCAATTATCAGTATTAATCGTATAGTTATAAATTTTTCATAAATGTATGTACATTTGAATACAAGTATAAAGTTGCACTTTTAAGGAAATTCACATTGTTGGAGTGCTCCACGGGATATTTGGATCCTCACAATTTCCTGGTCATTGAGATTGGCTTGTGTAAGCCAACAGTTTTATTGATTTATGACTGTTGTTTGAAAAAAAACCAACCTGCAATTAATAAAGTTCCTGTTTGTTTATATACGTTTGTCTTTTTTACATTTTTAACTATTGCATAAATTATGATTTTGCAAACATTGACAAATGGGTATGTCAGTAAGTATGCAGTTGTAACTACATTGTCCTATAGGTAAACAGGTTGTATTAAAAGAAATTAAGTTTAGCAAGAAATAAAAATTACCTTTTGCCAATGAAAGAAATTAAGTTGAGCAAGCAATAGAAATTACTTTGAGGCAATAAAAGAAAATGGGTTTAGCAAGAAATAGAAATTAACTTGTGCCAATGAAAGAAATTAAGTTGAGCAAGCAATAAAATTGTCATTGTGCTAATAATAGAAGATAAGTTGTACAGTTGTACAAATGCAATAAACAGGCATTTCAGCACAATGCATTCCAAAAAGAAAAAGGAAAAAAATAAAGTAAAGATCGGTATACTAAAACCCACCATTTTGGACAACCTGTTTATTATCTCTAACCAAAAACTTTGAACTAGTGGACATTTCCAAAGTGCATGATAATAATCATCTCTGTTATTTGAACAATTTGGACAGGTATCACAACTAAAACCCATTTGAAATAGTTTATATGTAGTAATATAAGCCCTGTGCAGGACTTTATATCGTATTAACTGAATTTTAGTGTTACAGGAAAACAAAAACGTGTTTTTACATACTTCTTGCCCGTCAATATTAAGCGGTGTGATTCCAATGTCTACGGACCATTTTTCTATTGGTAATGTAATTTGACTTTCCCTTGTGAACAATGAATTAATTTGACCTAACTTTTTGGGGTTTTAACATTTTTATTTTTGTAAGCAGTGTGTGAGTACCATTGATGATTCCATTTTTAATACGAGGTTTGAGTACATCCCTTAGTTGAAGATATTGAAAATATTATAAAGTTGATATATTATGTATATTATTCTGTGTGGAGTTTGCATGTTCTCCCCGTGTCTGCGTAGGTTTCCTCCGGGTACTCCAGTTTCCCCTACCACTAAAAACATGTACAATAGGCCAGGATGAATGAGAGTGTGTTTGAGAGTGCGCATGTGGGACAACGGATCCAAATTAGCCCAAGGCTACAATCCGGTGTGGCTTGTTTACATGCATGAGACCCATGTATGTTCATTAACATGCACTGTCCCGACCAAATAAATAAATAAATAAATAAACATAATACGTTTTTTATTTGATCGAATGTCATAAGTGCACCGTCTTGTATGACATGACCCACACTCGACACGCCTTTATCTTTCCAGGACGTAAAGAAGAATGATTTATTATTTATTTAACATCGGGTTGTTCCAAAGTGTCATATGAGTTTTTAATGTGTACTGGGTCAATGACGTAGGGGTCTAAAAACATATATTCAAAAAGTTTTTTCAAAACTGATGGCATGCATATTTTTGAGTCAATAATTTTGTGTTTAAACAAGTTATGTTTGTTAAATAACATTTAAAAGTATTTAAATGTATTTTTCGATGTATTTGTAGTTTCTCTGTATAAAAAAGTGTCAGGTGGCGCAACCAAGTTTTTTCTAAAATTTAAATAGTTCCAAAAATGTGTACAAAGTCAAATCTTTGCCAAGTATATCTTAGACAGTCTTTCTCCTCTGAACATTTCATCTGTAATCTGTAACTGACTGATGCTGTAATCAGCAATAAAACAGGAGGACCATGGACTGAGTGCTCGGTGTCAGCCCAAAACAGTTATCGGTTCAGTATCGGATATTTTAAACCAATATCTGATTTTTTTTTTCTAGTATTGACTCTGATAACTTATACCAGTATTGGATCAGTGCATCCCTATAATTTTAGATGGTAATTTGACATTTTTTGCAGTTGCACCACTTGACTGTCTGGTTGCACCACCTGACATTAGCAACTCATTTCAAATTAAATTGTCTTTTATGTGGAGTCTTACATTAGCTTTAGCATTTGTAAGCATGGGTAAACATTTACTTTTAAAACAAATTAAGACTTTTATAATAAAATAATATTTTCCAATATTTACATCGGTTGTACCACCTGACACCAAAAGTGTGACAGTTTACCTATGAGTCGGAAAAAAGCTATTTTTCTGAATTCTTGAAAGAGATTTTCAAAACTTTTCACTCAGCCATAAAGACTAATTGTTCTTCTGGCTGATGTCATATCCTGTTTGCTGGTACTACTCTTTATTTCAAAATACCAGCCCTGTTCTTACGGTTGTCCCACCCTGATATTTTAAGACTACAAATTGTCGGACAAAAGTTTTTTAGTGATCTCAAAAGCTTTAAAACTATTAATATTCACAAATGATGGCTTATTTGAAAGATATTTAACATACAATTATGCCATGATGTGTTATTTTTAATTGTTACCCTGAAAATACAATTTTCAGAAGCTTTATTAGTCTAATCATTTGCTCGGACGGTTGCACCACCTGACATTTTAGGGGTTTGAGGTGTGAAAACATAAAAAAATATTTATTATTGAAATATAATGAAAATGTGTTTAAACTAAATAGGTTTTGTAGAATAAAGTGATACATTTAATGAAAAGGTCAAATTATTTTAAAAGAAATATAACACTCTGTAAAGTATTTTTAATTTCTTCTAGTAATGCAGTAACATTTAATTTAACAAGTTCATCTAGAGTTGAGGATATTTTAATGCCAAGATATGTAACTGAGTTAGTAGTTTGTTTAAACAGAGAGGTTACAGTTCCAGCATTCCGATGATGGTGAGAAATTGGTAAGATTTGCGTCTTTTCCCAATTTATAGTATAGCCGGAAATCATGCCATATGTAGTGATTAAATCATAAATTAATGGTAGAGATATTATTGGATTTGTGATGTATAAGAGCACATCATCCGCATATGTTGTGGGAGGCAACGGTGTGTGTTCCTTTACTCTGTTGCTGTCAGTACATTCTCTTGAACTGGGCCACATGTTGATCAGCACATTGGGAATAGTCTCCTTCTTTCTCCAGATGGCTCTCAAGACGCTTGCTGCCAAAATCTTTACACTACATAGTCATGGCCATCTGTTTTCATGGACACTGGAGAGGTCAAGGTGGTGGAACCTATGTTTATTATAACAACACCCACTTTTATAGCTGGTATTTCTTTTTTTCCTTATGGTAATAAGGAGACCCATCCACAACTATCACTAAAGAATCAAAGCTGTCATTGATGTTAAAGGGGGCAATATACAGTATTAAGAACAGGGGTATGTAAACTTTTGATCAGGGTCATTTTGTTCCTTTTTTCATTTTCGTTCAAAAAAAAGCCTTTCATTTTTGGAGATGTCATTCCTTCAACTGACCAACACTGGTGTTTTCTCCGGGGTAAAGCCTGTCAATGTGGAGTTTTTATCTCTTGAAGACTCTAAATAGATTGCACCCGGTGTATTGTTTGTTTCCTGTTCGGTGTAATTCATATGTGGTAAACTGCTGTATTCCCTCCTGCAAACAAATTGACCTGCGAGGGAAAAATTAAGAAATCTTGAACCTGCTCTTACTTCAAATAGTATACATTGTATTCTCTCCTATGTTGACCGGAGATAGCATGGTGTATTTAAATCACATTATTAAGGCGAGACACTGCAGGTGAATAGGGAAGAAAAAAATGTAGAGCTATCAATTTGAAACTTTTGCTGAACATTACTGATATAAATATGAGAAAAAAATGTATTGCATTTTTTTTCTGTCATTTATGTTTTCAGATAAAAATAAGACATTTTCATGAAAATGGCCAAAATTGCCTATATTTTGGGCAAGGAAATAATAAAAAATAATGGATTGAGCCAGATTAAAATTTATGGTTTCATTTTATTATTAGTAACTAAGATTTTTTCAGAGGGGATTTTGGATATATTGTTTAGTTTTTCAATGAACTAATCATAGGTGAAAAAATATGTAAAAACTCAAATTCCGCCTGTTTTTTTGGGTTCAAAGCTGAATAAATCAGGCTAGGAATTAGATATTAAAAAATCCCTCTGAAAAAACCTTCAAAATATTGTTAAGTCCAAGACTGGAAAGTTTGGAGTCTGTATGAGCGACTATGAGGGCTCACCCGCTGCCCGAGTGGGGCCTTCTCTCATTCAGAGAAAACAAGCCCTGAAGTTTTGTAGTGAGTGCGCATGTGTGGAACCTTCTTTGGATCTTCTGCACCAGGCATCTTGTAGGAGGAAAAATACCATATTTGGGTGATAGCGTCATCGCGGGGACCCTTTGCAGCACACATGGATGTAAAATCTGTCAATATTTGTGAATGAATATCCGCGCGAAAGACCGTCTTTCGATGCGCCGCAGCTGCTACTTCCGAGTTACCTCCGCGTCGCAGGCGGACAAATGCGGACCAAATTTATAGATTCCTCTGCTCTTTGTCCACCACCACAATGTCCGGTTGGTTCGCCATTACCATTCTGTCCGTCTGTATTTTGGAAGTCCCACAGGATCTTGGCTTGGTCATTCTCTACCACCTTTGGAGGTGTGTGTGTATATATATATATATATATATATATATATATATATATATATATATATATATATATATATACTGTATACAGTGCCTTTCGAAAAGTACAAAAATGATACATGATTCTGTTATTTTTCAAAAAATAGAAAAGTGAAAAGTGTGGCATGCACAAGTATTCATACAGCATTTTTCTGAGTGCATTAAATTGCCTTTAACATTCCTAATGACTGCAGAATGTTCACACCTTGTCCTAACCATTAAATAGAGGCCACCTGTGTGTAATCTACTCTCAGTATAATTCCAGCTGTTCTGTGAGGGCCTCAGAGCTATGGTCAGAGTGTATTGGTCACTAAACTGCATCATGAAGGCCAAGGAGCACACCAGAGAGGTCAGGAATAAAGTTGTGGAGAAGTTTAAAGCAGCGTTAAGTTATACAAAGATTTCCCAAGATTTGAACATCTCACGGAGCACTGTTACAATCCATCATTTGGAAATGGAAAGAGTATAGCACCACTGCAAACTTACCAAGACACGACCGTTCACGTAAACCAACCGACCGAACAAGGAGAGGACTGGTAAGAAATGCAACCAAGTGCCCCAAGATAACTCTGGAGGAGCTGCGACGTACTGCCGCTGAGCTGGGGGAATCTGTACATGGGACAACTATAAGTCGTACTCTACACAAATCTGGCCTTCATGGACGAGTGGCAAGAAGAAAGCCATTATTGAAAGGAGGCCATACGAAATCCCGTTTGAAGTTTGCTAGAATATGGAGGACACAGTTACCATGTGGAAGAAGGTGCTTTGGTCAGATGAGACAAAAATTGAACTTTTTGACCCAAATGCAAAATGTTATGTATGGCGCAAACCTAACACTGCTCATCGTCCTGAGTGCACCATCCCCAGTGTCAAATATGGTGGAGGGAGCATCATGCTATGGGGCTGCTTTTCCTCAGCGGGGACTGGGAAGATTGTAACCCCCGGCTCACATTAAATCCGGTTAAGGTCCGGTGCGGCTTCCGCGAACTTAGAAAGTCATTAAAACCAATGTTGCACACTCACACTGCTCCGCAAAGTCCGGGTCCGGCTACCGAGGCCATCCGGTGGCCTTCCGACGGCCTTCCGGCGGCTACGGAAAGAATCCGCAAGAAGTCTATTTTTGCCTGAGACCGGAGCCCCAACGGATCAAGCTGACGGAAAACACGAGCCAAACAGGAAGTCAGGTCTCGTGAGAAAAGAAGATCCGGTGTATTTCAAAATAAAATCTGTCCGCTTACTACTTATTTGGTCTCATTTACCGCCTGTACACGCGTGTAACGTCGGAAATGTAAACATTTCTCCATTACCAGTGACACAGGGGCACTAGTGTGTTGCAAAGCATCCACTTCACTAGGGAGAGTCTTTGTACTGGCAAATACGGTTTTTGTTTACAAAAACTACCTATATATGGGGCTTTTTATCACGTGAACTCGCACCAAGAGCGAAACTCACGTGCACTTTTGTTCTCGCGAGAGCCGTTTCTGTGCCTGGCGCAGCATCTGGCACCGGAGCTGGCGGAGCTGGCCACAGTATCAGCCAGACTCACTGTGAGTGATAGTTTGGGGCAAACCCGGACCGGATCAGGACCGAACCCGGACCGAACCCGTACCGTAGTTAATGTGAGCCGGGGGTAAGAATAGTTGGGAAGATGGATGAAGCCAAATACAGGGACATTTTGGAGGAAAACGTGCTGGAGTCAGCAAGAGAATTGAGGCTGGGGCGGAGATTCACCTTCCAGCAGGACAATGACCCTAAACACAAAGCTAAATCTACAATGGAATGGTTTAAAAACAAACATATTAATGTGTTAGAATGGCCCAGTCAAAGTCCTGATCTAAATCCTATTGAAAATCTGTGGAAAGACCTGGAAACTGCTGTTCACAAACGCTCTCCTTCTAATTTGACAGAGCTTGAGTTGTTTTGTAAAGAGGAATGGGCTAAAATGTCAGTCTCTAGATGTGCAAATCTTGTAGTCATACCCCAAAAGACTTGCTTCTGTTATTGCAGCAAAGGGGGTTTTACAAAGTATTAAGTCATACTGTATGAATACCTATGCACGCCCCACTTTTCACTTTTCTATTTTTGAAAAATAACAGAATCATGTATCATTTTGCTTTCACTTCACAGTTGTTTGTTACTTGTGTGTGAACTTTCAGTAAAAAATTCAAAATAAAATCTTTATGTTTATGGTTGTAAAACTTGAAACTTGGCGGTCCGATATGTCTTTCCTGAGGGCAGTAGTTGGAAGAGGTGGTAGCTCGGATGGGAGAGGTCTCTCACAATGTTTTATGCTCTACTAGGTAGCGCGATGAGGCCAGTTCTTCCAGCGGTTCACACCTCGCCAGAGGCCCAACCTGTCCCTGGGGACGTCCTTCTCAGCATGCTCCTGGAAGGAGAGTACAGTTTCTACTCTGAACTCCTGAGCTACATCTCTGCTGACGTTGCTGACACAGAACCTGTGACACCTGACAGCTTAGAATAGAATAGAATAGAATAGATTTTTATTTTCTACCGAGGTAGAAATTGGGGGCGGCCATTCAAACTACTTCGATCTCAAAGAGATCACAGCGGTCATGGACTACTGAAGAGATGGACACATTTTTACATTAGACTGGACGCTTGATTTAGCTTTTCGCCTTTATTAAAAGTCTCATGATATTATTGAGCTCTGCAACCTTTTCAGACCACTCCAGCCCCTGATGATTGACGTATATTTAGTCACTGATAATATGAGAGTGTTCTTTCATATCTGTGTTTGTTTCTGTCACAAATCTGACCATAGTTCAAGTCCTATAATACTAGCGGCAGTTACCTTTGGGTTAACTTTTTCCCCTTTAGCTGTTGCCCACAGAATTTTTAATGTGTCTTTTTTACATTAATGTTTGTGTGCTGTGCCTCTATAATCCACTGGTAACTTAAATGGGTTGCCACAGGTAAACTAACCATTATTTATGTCGCATCAGTTGCCGTTGGTGCTGTATTTCTTTTTGTCACTAGATCTAGCATCATTACTCCACGTATTATTCTGCCTTCACTGTGAGTGCTTTTCTGTAATTGAGAACTGTGTTGTTTGGGCAGTCTAGATAATTATTATTTTTTTAGGGTAATAGCATTTTACAGTACACCAGATAATTACATTTATGTATTTTATTTATTTACCTTGTGTGATTCTTCTGGTGACCTAGTTAGACCTAATATCCACATTGTTCTATTGTTACACACTGCTTCTAAAATACATTTACTTCAGCCAGAATAAATCCTGCTGGAACGTGAACCAGGAATCCAATCTCATCCATCCCTCCTGCATTCTGACCCATACACCATCTTGTCACACTGTTAAACCCCCAAGAGCTAGCCCTACATACAGTACACTCCTCCTCAACAATTTGGTCCTTTGATAAGTCAATCCTCCATTTCATTACACAATGACAGTTACCTAATTTAAGTTCTTGTGTTAATCACAATTATGTCTTATTGCTGAATTAATACAAGAATCCAATGCATTTTGGAAAATGTGTGTTATAATACTATTATTGTAGTACTATTGTAGCCACAGCTGCCCTGGGGTAGACTGACGGAAGCGAGTCAACCCGTCTGCACCATCGGCCCCTCTGACCACCACCAACCACTCACTCACACACTACATTCACCCCAGGCTTCCTGGTGTTCCCAAGCGGTCTCCCATCCAAGCCCTTCCCTTAGCTTCCGAGGTCTGACAGGATCGGGCAGAGCAAAGGCTCTATGTGTCATGCACATACATATAGAATATGACTATTTACTGGAATCACCAAAATATGAGAAGTATAAGTCAACAACGTTCTGGGTTTTCATACGTCTTGCTAGTGTTTTGCAATGGATCAATATGTGCTGTCCTGGTTTTGTGGGGTGTTATACAGTTATTCTAAAAGTTTTTCATAAAATCCATAAGAATTTTGTTACAGATGAAAGGTTGCTGTTTGTCACCTTTTCCCCATTTGATTTTAAGAACATGTGCATACTTTCAAAGTTGTATGTTCATCATGGGCCTCATCTAATGTACAGTATGTAATGAACTTCTGACCCATCCATCCCTTTTTCTTGTACTGTTGTTAATAATAATTTTGAGCCTGTTATAGTCTGCCCCTTTTGAGTTAATTAGCTGGGCGTAGGAAACCCTTTAGTATAGGGGGACTTTCCTACTATAGCAAGCTACCATTGCTAAGCACCATTTGTTGTTGACATCATCAATGGTATCTTAGCACATGGCACTGTCCCTGCTTGCTTTAAACATGCTGCTGTACAGAGATCCAGCAAGATGGTGACCGCTTAGGCAGCACGGTCAAGAGCTCTGAGATTTTTTCAATGTATTTACCCTTGCGTGTTGTCCAAGAAGACTAAAGAGTGCCTGATATGAGCATTAATTACTATTTTAAGAAACCTAATGTCAACATGCCAAAACAACCGAGGGGTGGCCAGCTCCAGTCGACTGAAGAACAGTTTCATACACCAGGCCATCAGGAAGCTGAACTCCTTGCCTTCCCTGCCTTCCCTGCCCTCCCTGCCCTCCCTGCACTCCCAACCCTCACTCTCCACCCCCCCATTCCACAATCAAGGATGAGAGAAATATAATTTCAAATGATTCACAAATGGTTTGACAAATAAAAAAATCTTTGAATCTTTGAATTTTCTTGGAATAGAGCTAATCTCATTCCAGATCTTCGGGCCTCTGCATGCAACATAGCTGGTGCACTTCAGCTGATGATTTTTACCTTTAAATAATGATTTCATTTTAGTGTTATTGTAGCGGCACGAGCGGTCCGTTGCCACAGAGTACGGTGACAAAAACCTCAGATAGTGACCTAAATTTAGTTTGACAACGCCACCCTGGGATTTCAGGTCCAGGGAACCTGGATAGTACATAGAATTAACACAAAATTGGGATTTCACCCCGCGAAGGCCACGCAGGTTCGAAAGAACTGAGAGGAACGTACAGACAAATAAAATCAGTTTACATTACTTTTATTTCTGAATTTGAAAATACTAGGTTACAAAGCGTTTCTTGTTAAAATAGTTTTAGTTATAAAGAAGTTTAAAACACACTCTCACTCAGTCGCACCACGCACTCAAACACTCACCCAAATCAAATATACAAACACAAATAAAGCAAAATGTCCTTTAAAACTGCTGCATCGGGCTTGGGAACACCAGGAGCTCAGTTACCTGGGATAAAACTTCTTGGTGCTTTTAACACCGTTTGGAGTCCGTATTTTAATTCGACACGCAATAAAATGTCTATCCACTCCCGAGTGGAGTTTCTAGCCCAAAACGATGACCATGAGGGAACGGAAAACTCGACCCAGTCCTATGTAGCACTCAGGAAACCGCACGACACAAAACAGCGGAGATCAAGGCTGTTTGCTGTGTCCGTGCTCCTCGCACCAGCGTTACGGAGACTGAAGTTGGTAAGGCGCAGGGCGTTTTACACGCCGAGATGGGGAGCCAACTGATGGAAGCGGAGCCACACGCTGATGCCAAGGTCCGACACCGTGATTACGACGAACCGCAATTCGAAGGTTGCACAAGGCTTTTGAGACTCTAGCTTGTTTTGACTTTACAGCGAAGATGGTTAAATTATCCGTGGCTCCGGTCCAGCTCCTCCGTGGCACACGCAGGGACGATCAGAGGCAAAGAAAAGGAGAGGCCGCACACCTGCAGACATTTCCTTAATCAACGCTAAGGCGCAGCGTGATTGGGCTGCCAGCGGGGCAGGGCCTACCACTACATTCTTACCCCCCCACTTGGATCGTCGACCCGACGATCGGCATGGACTAATACCATGGCCGAAGAACGGCTGAAGCAGAATTTGATACCGGATTTTGATTGTCTAGCGTTGAACGTGGCAGATTATATGGATTGGGGTGGCGACCAGCGGTGGAACGTGACGACTTTCTCGCACCTGAACCATCTAGATCAGCCGTCGAAAGCAGCCCAAAACCAGAAGACGGTCCAGCAACTGGCGTTTCCATCTCTACAATACATGCATGTCTTGGGGCCAGCAAAGGAGGCTGGGAATCAACAGACCGACGAGGGGCAGGCCCCAGTTCGGGCGTACCCTCGGAAGCAACATACCACAAATCCTCGTCATATGATGACTCACTGGGTAAGTTCTGTGGTGAGACAAAAGATGAACGCTCATTTTGAGCTTCGGCAGATGGATTCACTCCAACAAAGGCCTTTATCAGAGAGCGATTAACTTGTTTAACTCTAGTCTGGTCCTGCACTGGAGCAATGGTATAAACTGATCCTCCCTCTGATGGAGCTCTTGTAACAACATGCGGCACAGAGGACCACAAGTCTTGGATTTTACAACGACCCCTCACACCAGTGTTGCGCACCAAAACCATTTGCCCTTCCTTCAAAGGCCCATCATGCACATGTTGATCATGTTGGTTCTTTCGACGTTGGGCTGCTGCCCTCAAGCGTTCTTGAGCTCCATTAAAAGCCAGCTGCAGACGAGTTTGGTGCTCTAAGATCCATTCATGGGGATCGCCAGCAACAGGTTCGCTCACCTGACCCAAAAGAAAATCGACGGGGAGTCGGGGTTCCTGACCGAACATTAAGTAAAATGGCGACTCACCAGTTGACTGATGGGGTGTGGTGTTATAAGCATACAAGATTTGTGGTAGACACACACACCAGTCACGTTTCCGGGACGCTGGCAAAGTGCGAAGTAAATTGTGCAACGTACGATTAAATCGTTCGCACTGGCCATTCCCAGCTGGATGGTATGGTGTTGTACGCGATTTTGCAACCCCATAAAGTTCACAAAGCTGTTGCATCAGCAAACTCTCGAAACACCTGCCCTGGTCCGAATGGATCCTAGCCGGGACTCCGAATTTTAGAAAACCACTCCGACACAAGTACTCGAGCCACCGTAAGTGCCCGTTGATCTCTCGTTGGGACGGCAAGAGTATATTTACTGAAAACATCTGTGATTATGAGCACATTTTCCACTCCATTCTGTGATGGTTCCAACAAGGTGAAATCCAGTGCAATGGTTTCATTTGGGCGTGAAGCCAGGAGATGACCCATCGGTGCCCGAGCTAGTGGACGAGAATCTTTGGCGACCTGACAACGCTCACACTGACGGCACCATTCACTCACTGCCTTGGACATCCCGGGCCAGTAACAACGGGATCGGAGCAATGCCAAGGTCCTTTCTACACCCTGATGGCCGTGCTCATGATGCACCTGAGTCAACACCTCCTCTATCAACGCAGCTGGTAACAGAAGTTGGAATATGGCTGCACCGCCATCGGGACGGAAGACCTTTCGATACAACAACCCGTCACTCTCAACTAAACGGTCCCACTGCTGGAGCAAGACTAAAGCAGAAGAAGAAAGATTTCTCCGCTCCTCGCGGTTGGGCCGTACCTTCGCCCTCCAAGAGGACATTACTTCCTGGATAACTACATCACTCTCCTGAAGTGCGCGAATGTCACAAGAGGAGTGGCCAGGCAGGGCCGACACGGTGGCTTGAGTGGCCTCTACCCGTTCAGGGCCACTCAACCTTTGCAGGGTGTGAGGAATAAGCGCGCCTGGAAGCATTCCAGCAAGCTCCTGTGAGCGAAAGACTGGTTGTCGGGACAAAGCATCCGCATTCTGATTACTTTTACCAGACCTGTACCTCAACTCAAAGTCGAAAGACACGAGTTGTGCAGCCCAACGCTGCTCAACAGCTCCAAGCTTTGCTGTCGCAAGATGACTAAGCGGATTGTTGTCGGTGTAAACAACACACTTATGACCTAACAAATACTCTCTGAATTTGTCTGTCATTGCCCATTTAAGGGCGAGCATCTCGAGCTTCATTGAGCTGTAGTTCGACATGTTGCGTTCTGTAGGACGCAACCCACGACTCGCATATGCAACTGGTCTAACCTTTCCTTCGTGCTCTTGGGAAAGCACCGCTCCAAGACCACTGTGGCTCGCGTCAACCTCTAAAATGAAAGGACGCGAAAAGTCTGCATACGCAAGCACTGGTGCACTGGTCAACTTTGCCTTAAGGCCGTCAAAGCTCTCTTGACACTCCTCAGTCCAAATCTCACTGTCACACTTCCCTGCTTTCTTTGACTTCCCTGTCAACGCCGCAACTCTCCGATGCAGCGGTGCTGCCAACCTTGCGAAACCCTCAACGAAACGACGGTAATAGCTTGCGAAGCCTAAGAAAGAGCGAAGCTCCGTTACGGATGTGGGCGTCGGCCAATTTGCCACACATGCAATTTTCGCAGGGGCTGTAGAGACACCTTTGTCAGAGATGACATGACCCAAGTAACTGACCTCGCGCTTCAAGAAACTACACTTGCTGAGCTTGACTTTTAAACCCTCATGATGAAGCCGTCCCAGGACACAATCCAGCCGTTGAAGGTGCTGTTGAACATCAGCGGAAAAGATGATGATATCGTCCAAGTACAACAGCAGTGACTGCCCTTGCTGATCGCCGAAAATGCGCTGCATAAGGCGCTGGAAAGTCCCTGGGGCGTTACAAAGGCCAAAGGGCATTCTATTCCACTCAAAAAGCCCAAAGGGGGTACAGAAGGCAGTTTTAGGTCGATCTTTCTCAGAAACTGGCACTTGATTGTACCCAGCAGCAAGGTCCATAGTTGAAAACCAACACGCGCCAGTCATGGCATCCAAGGATTCATCAATCCGAGGGAGAGGGAAAGCATCTTTATGAGTTTTAGAGTTCAATTGCCGATAGTCGACGCACAACCGCAAGGACCCATCCTTCTTACGAACTAGTACTATAGGCGAGGCATAAGGGCTTGAACTTTCCCGTATAACCTGCGACTGGAGCAGCTGGTTAATATGCTCTTTAACTACTTCGTATTCGGACGGTGGGATGCGACGATGACGTTGTCGAACGGGTACATCGTCAAGAATATGGATTTCATGGGATATGAGACTAGTGCAGCCCAGGTCTTGGTCATGGGCGGCAAAGACTGATAGATGTTTTCTAAGCAAAGACCTAGCTGCATCACCCTGTTCCGGAGGCAAGTGTGAAAGGTCAATTTCTTCGATGTGATCTCGAGCTGAAGGACGTGCCGTCGACGTAGCTACCTGCGCAGTAACAGAGGACACTTCGGCGACCCCTGAAGGTAAGCTAACAACTCTCACATCGTCAAGCGTACCAATGACTGTCCTGGAGTACAGGAGTATATCTGACACACCCACATTTACAACAGGGATGTAAGCTGTACCCCGAATAACACGGACCAAGGCCGGTGAGGCCAACAGACCCGCCGGTAAGCCAGATTCAGGTGGTTCAAACAGAACAGTACCATCTGAAAATTGTTCTGAGCAAGTGGCTGTTACGATCTTCATAGCACCTCCAGGTATCCGACATGATCTCTTCCCACGAACCCTAGCTCTACCTGGCTTCATAGGAATCGGTTTTACACTAGCAACATGACATTTTTGCAAAGCGTCCACGAGAGGAGTCGGAAACGACACAGAAGCTTCTGCGAATAAGGCTGAGCCATACTGTCCGAAAAGCTCCTGGTAACATTTACTAATGATATTCATCCCTAACACACCAGGGACTTGCAACGGAGGACGCCCAGGTGGATCCTTCACCACCAAGACACCACAACGGGGCATCAATTTCCCACAAAGGGTAACCTCAAGCTCAAGGTAGCCAATATACGGGATGGCAAGTCCATTGGCGGCCTTAAGTTCCAACCAATGGCAAGCTTTAAGACGTTCTTCACCCCAGGGCTCGAAGTTCTTGTGAAAGAAGCTCTCGGTGATTGTCGAGACCATCGACCCGGTATCCACCAGACATGGTACGGGGGCGCCACCCATACCAACGTCGATATGTGGACATGTGGAGATTAGCTTCTGAACGTCTTCCAACCTTACCCTAGGATCTCTTGAGCCAGTAGATGCCCCACCCGAGCTGTGGCCCGGCAACGCGGTGGGCATTAGTTTTCCGACGGCTGACGTGATGACCCTTGACCACGCGCAGCTGAGTGTGGGCGTGACGGAACACGAGGCCCATCACACTCTCTGGCAATGTGTCCGGGCTGTTGGCAGCGATCACAAATGATGGGACCTGATCGTGGGGAGCGGCCACGGGAGTGAGAGGAACGGCTACGCTGGTGAAACGTCTGCAACTGAGCCATACTGGCTGTTAACTTGTCCAATTGCTCCTGCTGTCGCCGCAAAAGCTCTTTCATCTCGCTAACTTCCGAGGTCGGCGGGTGGTATCCCGACCGCTGGCCGCCACCCTGCACCAGGTACTGAATACCAACAGCTGAGGGGACAGAATTGCTTCGGCCACGCATAGCCGCTGGCAGCCCTTCACGCTCCCACCGAATAGCTTCGCCTCTGACGTCCAATAACGTTGCCTCAGGGGCCTGTCGCACAAATTGTTTTAACGAACGCCGGAGGTCACAGTCTAAAACCTGCTCAACGAATTGGTCGCGCAACAAGACTTCTGAATTTGGCATGTTATTTGGAGCGCGCTGCTTTACCTTTTCCATCAGTGACCTGAGAGCGAGTGAGTATTCCAACAGTGTCTCTCCCTCGTGTTGACGACGGGAGAAAAATGCTTCCTGTAGTGCTACATAGGACTCAGCACATCCATAAAGCTCCTGTAAGATTGCCTTAATTTTGATTGGGTCACTTCGTTCTTCAGCTGAACGAAACTTAATTTCGTCACGAGCCTCCCCTTCCAAATGGTCATAAAGAAAAAATGCCTGATCTGCCAGTGACAAGTGTCTGGCCCGCACACACGCCTCCGCTTCTTCAAGCCATTCCCCTAAATGAATTCCCACCCTGCCCCTGAACATAGGGCATTTTCGGTCCCTAGGGACAAAAACTAACCGGTCAATACTCGGAGTACCTCGGCTAGAGTTAGGGGCGGGTTCGGCCACAGTGGCAGATGACCCAGTGGGAGCACCTGACCCAAACTGAGGGCGCTCTTGACGTAGACTTTCATTGTCGGCACGCAACTGTGCTACCGCTTCTTGTAGTTCTCGCAACTGTTCCTCCATGGGTGAAACAGTAAAAAAAATACAAAAATTCAAAAACTGAAAAACTGAAAAAAAATGCTGCTGTTGTTCCCAATAACAATTTCACATTACACGGACTAGGGGTATGGCAGTGTTTACTTTTACCAATGGCAATAGCTACCCAGTAAGATGTGTTCAACAAGTAAAAAATACTCTGCAACGCAATTATTCACAGCACAAAAAAACAAAACATGCAATGTAAAAAAATATCACAGCAAATGTAAAAACATGCAAAATATATACACACAACACAAAGCGTGTAACAGAATATACTACTTCTGAATCGCTACACCCACTTCTAGCAGCGTAAAAGCCAAGTAAAGTGTTACACTAAACCGTCCAAGTCCTAATCACAATCACGAAAAAAAAAATAGTCTGTGTCCCATCTCAGTTCATCCTTAGCCAACAAACGCCAAAATGTAGCGGCGCGAGCGGTCCGTTGCCACAGAGTACGGTGACAAAAACCTCAGATAGTGACCTAAATTTAGTTTGACAACGCCACCCTGGGATTTCAGGTCCAGGGAACCTGGATAGTACATAGAATTAACACAAAATTGGGATTTCACCCCGCGAAGGCCACGCAGGTTCGAAAGAACTGAGAGGAACGTACAGACAAATAAAATCAGTTTACATTACTTTTATTTCTGAATTTGAAAATACTAGGTTACAAAGCGTTTCTTGTTAAAATAGTTTTAGTTATAAAGAAGTTTAAAACACACTCTCACTCAGTCGCACCACGCACTCAAACACTCACCCAAATCAAATATACAAACACAAATAAAGCAAAATGTCCTTTAAAACTGCTGCATCGGGCTTGGGAACACCAGGAGCTCAGTTACCTGGGATAAAACTTCTTGGTGCTTTTAACACCGTTTGGAGTCCGTATTTTAATTCGACACGCAATAAAATGTCTATCCACTCCCGAGTGGAGTTTCTAGCCCAAAACGATGACCATGAGGGAACGGAAAACTCGACCCAGTCCTATGTAGCACTCAGGAAACCGCACGACACAAAACAGCGGAGATCAAAGGCTGTTTGCTGTGTCCGTGCTCCTCGCACCAGCGTTACGGAGACTGAAGTTGGTAAGGCGCAGGGCGTTTTACACGCCGAGATGGGGAGCCAACTGATGGAAGCGGAGCCACACGCTGATGCCAAGGTCCGACACCGTGATTACGACGAACCGCAATTCGAAGGTTGCACAAGGCTTTTGAGACTCTAGCTTGTTTTGACTTTACAGCGAAGATGGTTAAATTATCCGTGGCTCCAGTCCAGCTCCTCCGTGGCACACGCAGGGACGATCAGAGGCAAAGAAAAGGAGAGGCCGCACACCTGCAGACATTTCCTTAATCAACGCTCAGGCACAGCGTGATTGGGCTGCCAGCGGGGCAGGGCCTACCACTACATTATGTTCATGAGAAGCTATACCAGCCTCAGCGGCGGTAGGTTGAGGTGGTCTAGATGTGGAAGGAGGAGCACTTACATCAAACATGATAGGGAAATGACCAGAGATGTTAAGTCTGGTATATTTCTTTGAGAGTGAGGAAGCCCATAGCAGAGTACAAGGTCCAATGTACAGACAAAACTTAAATACAAATTTAACATGAAAAACATTGCACTCACCACGTCCTCAATCCTCTCCTATCATTTGTGATTTACCGTATTTTTCGCACTATAAGGCGCATATAAAAGCCTTTAATTTTAACAGTGCGCCTTATATCCCGGTGCGCCCTATGTATCAATTTCTGGCTGTGTACTGCATCGTGCCTTTGTTTACAGGTAAACCAGCATTAATTAATGTGCCATCTATTCCGGTGCGCCTTATTTATGAAAATAAACATTATCATTATCATTGATAATGCGCCTTATAATCAGGTGCGCCTAATGGTGCGAAAAATACAGTAATGAGTTGTCCTTAACACTGTTCATCTACTGACTGTCACACATCTGATCCCTTGTCAGTACTCTGTTGACAAAGCTTAATTTCATCTGCATAATCCACAATAACAGACCTGCACTACAACCATTGCGTGTGTGTCAAAAGTAATATTTAGGCCTAACACTTCAATGGTGTAGCTACTGTAATCCCACTGTTGCTGTATACAGCTGAATCAATGAAACGTAAACTGCATGCAAAATGTGGGGATGCTATCCGGGACAGCAATACGTGTGGGAAATGTGAGTTTTGACTAAAAAATTAATCAAAAATTAATCCTTCAGCCAAGTAATTCTAACCATTAGCCTGCCTCTACAGCTGGAGATTGGTCCCTGCACTGCACTCAGGACGCCCACTGCTCCTTACGGGTTGCCCCAGTGACTGGATGGGTCAAATGCAAAGGAACAAATTTCCCTACAAGGACAATAAAGCACACATAACCTTAACCTTAATTACTCAAAGTTGAAAGTCATATTAAGGTTTACTAGTAAAAACTCGTTTTAGTGTTATCAAAGTGCAGATTACACATTGAGCATACCAGGGCTTGGGTTAGGGTAGCTATCCCGCAGTAGTCATGCTTGTTGGAGTGAAGTCTGAAATATCCGACAGTGTTACGGTTGTGCCCCAGGCCTCGACAGAAAAGCTTGCCTCAGTCTGCCAGGGGATCAGGGTCAGCCAATCAGAACCATTCCACATCATTGGCCAGAGCCATCTCTTATCTGCGCAAGTGGAGAGGCTTTCCCTACTAATGCCACCCAGCGCACAAGACCCACCAGACTTTGCCTCAACACTTTCTTTCTTTAAACCTCTTTTCATCCAGAAGCATTGCCTCATTTTTTCCTCCATCATCTCCAGCTGTTCAGCCAGTATTTTTTTTTTCCTCTCATGCATTATTTTCAGTTATTGGTTATGCCCTGCTGAGGTGTAAGATGTAGTTCTGTGAGCTGGAGAATGTTGGAGAATTAGCCGTGTTCACGCTACAGGTCTAAGCCAAATTATAATGGAGAGAATAGCATTGCACTGCTGTGCCCTGACAAGATTAAACAGGTGGATTTGATGCAGCATTTTCCGTCCTCTGGAGTGGAGCATGTGTTGTGTGAAAGCTGCCAACCTCAGGACAACATGAGTGAAAAAAGTTTAAGTTATCATACAGGTTCTCGTCATATAATTCTAATATCATGAAAAAGTTGATTTATTTAAGTAACTCCATTCAAAAAGTGAAACTTTTATAATGTATACATTCTTTCCACACAGACTGATATATTTCAAGTGTTTATTGTTTTTCGGAATATGGTGAAAAGGTTCAAGACATCCGATAATTGACTCAAAACACCTGCAAAGGCCTTTAAATGGTCTCTCAGTAGTTCTGTAGGCTACACAATCATGGGGAAGACTGCTGACTTGACAGTTGTCCAAAAGACGACCATTGACACCTTGCACAAGGAGGGCATGACACAAAAGGTAATTGCTAAAGAGGCTGGCTGTTCACAGAGCTCTGTGTCCAAGCACATGAATAGAGAGGCGAAGGGAAGGAAAAGATGTGGTAGAAAAAAGTGTACAACCAAAAGGGATAACCTCACCCTGGAGAGGATTGTGAAACAAAACCTATTCAAACATGTGGCGGAGATTCACAAAGAGTGGACTGCAGCTGGAGTCAGTGCTTCAAAAACCACCACGCACAGACGTGTGCAAGACATGGGTTTCAGCTGTCGCATTCCTTGTGTCAAGCCACTCTTTAACAGGAGACAGCGTCAGAAGCGTCTCGCCTGGGCTAAAGACAAAAGGGACTGGACTGCTGCTGAGTGGTCCAAAGTTATGTTGTCTGATGAAAGTAAAATTTGCATTACCTTTGGAAATTAAGGTCCTAGAGTCTTGAGCAGGAGTCTCAGACATGCGGCCCGGGGGCCAAATGCGGCCCGCGAGATAATTTTTTGCGGCCCGCGAGATGATTTCTTATTTATATTACATGCGGCCCGCCGGTAAATTGCATTAAACACGTTAGAACTACATTTCCCATGACGCACCGCGCGGTAGCGCCAATGCCTCTGCGGACGCGAGAATGACCACAACAGGGGAACAGGGGAAGAGAGATGCGGCGCTTTTGCAGATGATTTATCAACGGTTTTCAACAAAGAAACGGACTAACAGCAGCGGACTGTGAGAGGAGCTTCTGAAAGAGGTGGAGACTGTCAGAACGCGAGGGAGAAACTTTAGTTGTTCAGCTAAACATGTGCTGGAAAAGTTACAGCAGCATGACAAAAAGCACCTTTACCATCTTTACCTTTATGACTTTGCAAAGCGAACACATCGTAATTAGTGTTTAAAAGCGTCACAACAGTAGCCTGGCCTTAGCCATCCGTAAACTCCGGTCAATTATAATTTCCCTACATGTACGAAACGAAATGAGTACGAGTGTTTGGTAAAAACCAGGCTATCACAACTGTAAAGTGAGGAGCCTTTTCTCTCTATCTCTCTCTCAGAGCAACATTGTGTGCTCACACAAGAAGCACATCATGTCAATTAATTTCAATCAATCAATTCACAGTCAATGGTGCGAACACATGATCCATAGTTACATTAAAAATGAATATGGAAATGTGTAAAAATACTGCAAATAATTACAACATTGATAGTAAAAATATAAGCACCATCCATTATCTAACTGTAGGTCACAAAAAGGCCTGAGGCCAATGACTCCACATTATTTACTTGAGGTGAAGCTTATTGCTAGTGCTCATTATCAGCTCCAGTCCCTGGTTAGGCCTTTCTACACGAAATTAAAATGACATTTGATTTGCATTTCTTTCTCAATAGGCTCACAGATAGAAACTGGACCTGACTCCTGAAAGATCATTCACTGATGCCCTGAACCAAAATGAGATTAATTACAAAAACACACATTGTCTAAGTCTGTATTAATTTCTAATTTAGAAGCTCAGCAAATGTTTGGCCGATTGGAAACCTCTAAGCTTAAAAATATACAGATAGTTAATGTACAGTCTATTTTAAGGTATATTACAGCAAACAATAAAAAGTTGCTATATCATAATTGACTTAATAAAGGCTTTGTCTGTTGCGGCCCCCGACCAACACTGGGTTTGCATTTGTGGCCCCCAGTCCAAATGAGTTCGAGACCCCTGGTCTTGAGCAAGAGAGGAGAGGCAGAGAATCCACGTTGCTTGAAGTCCAGTGTAAAGTTTGTGATGGTTTGGGGTGCCATGTCATCTACTGGTGTTGGTCCACTGTTTTCTGAGGTCCAGGGTCAACGCAGCCGTCTACCAGGAAGTTTTAGAGCGCTTCATGCTTCCTGCTGCTGACCAACTTTATGGAGATGCAGATTTCATTTTCCAACAGGACTTAGCATCTGCACACAGTGCCAAAGCTACCCGTACCTGGTTTAAGGAGCATGGTATCGCTGTTCTTGATTGGCCAGCAAACTCGCTTGACTTTAACCCCATAGTAGGTGGGGTTAAGATGCAATACGCCAGACCCAACAATGCAGAAGAGCTGAAGGCTACCATCAGAGCGTGATGTATTTCCTGGGATCTGCTGTAGCCACTCCTCCAGTTTGGGGGTCACTGCCCCGAGTGCCCCAACGACCATGGGCACCACTGATGCCTTCACCCTCAAGACCTTCTCCAGCTCTTCTCTGAGCCCCTGGCATCTTACACCCTGCAGTTATGTGCTGGTTTGTCTCATTGACCTCTTTGCACAGTCTACACCTGGGGTCTTGTCTGGTGTGATAGATCTGGGCCTCTATTGCTCTGGTGCTAAAGGCCTGCTCCTGTGCAGCCATGATGAGTGCCTCTGTGCTGTCCTTCAGGCCAACTCTGTCTAGCCATTGGTAGGATTTCTTGATATCTGCCACTTCAGTTATGTTTCAGTGCATATATATACAGTATGTGTATGTATGTATGTATGTATGTATGTATGTATTTCTTGATATCCGCCACTTCAGTTATGTTTCAGTGCATATATATATATATATATATATATATATATATATATATATATATATATATATATATATATATATATATATATATATATATATCGCATGGTTGTAAACATGACAAAATGTGCAAAAGTTCAAGGTGTATTAATACTTTTGCAAGGCACTGTATCTGTCATTTTTCTGGAATTTGACAAATAGAAATCATGTTTAACCCTTGTGTCATCCTTTAATTTTCTTACGTTCGTTACCCTAGTGTACAAAATGTACACGCTTTTCAAACTGCTATAAAAACCACATACTTTCATCTTTTTTCAAAACATTTTCACAAATTTGAAGAGTCACTTCTCACCTTCACAAAACTACCAAACATGTTGTTTATTTTGGATTTTTAACCCTTTATATGCCAGTTTGAAAACAAAAACTTTGAAGTTTGTGTTACAAAACAACATAAAAACCTCATTATCTTTATAATACTGAACAGTAGAGAGCTGAGACTTTGGTGGATTTTAGGGCCTTGGATGTGTCAAAGTTGAGCCAAAAATGGATTTGACAGCATTTGTAGTTTTTCTGTAGTGGATGATTCTTTATTTGAAAATGTTCTTGTCTCCATTGACTTCCATTATAAAGAAATTCATGACTTCCAATTTTCTTTGCTCTCCTATCACCATATAAAAGTCATATATTTTATAATGTCAGCATTTCATTGTGAAGAACAAGAGTCAGATTTGACATTCTGACTGAATTTTTTCAGTTTGGACTTTGTTCCTATTGTTGGCAGGTGAATGAAATTGTGGTATTTTCCCATAGGAATATGATGGGGCCATGGCAGAACCTGGGACATTTCTGCCATAAAACTTCAGATTTTAAATCTCACTGCAATAGAGGAAAAAGTAATATATCTGTGATGTCAGCATTTCATTTTGAAGAAAAGGAGTTGAATTTGACATTTCCACTGCATTTCAGAATGTTCCACTTTTCTAACATTGTACACAGATGCATGTATCTTCAGTCAGCTTATACTGAAGCTGTGGCCGAGGGGGAAACAATAGGATATGTTTGCCTTTGTGTTTCCAATAAATTATTTGAATAATTTTAAAATTAACAAGTGATTTATCGACAATAATGTTTAGTGTGAAGATTTTTACAGTTTAGAAATCTTAGACACCAAAAAAGCTCAGTGGAGAGCGTCACAATCAGTGGTTAGTTTTGAAGCAGAAAAGTCTTTGTTTGGAAAATGAGGCCCATGTTTGTAAACCTGAGGGAAACACATGAATAAATCCAGACTGCAGGTCTTTGTCCAGGTTTGTTTGTGTGTTGAGGTCACTTTGAGCTGCTAATTAATATTTTTGCACAAAAAAACTCAAAAATGAGTTTAGGCTCCGCCCACCGCACTCTGGTTATCACATAAACACAGAGTTTACAAACTGTCGAATATGGCAACAAAACTGGCACGGCCAACTGTCAAAAAAAAGTTGAAATTTATAAAATACTGTAAAAATGTCAAATTTCACAAATTTTCTTCCAAATGAAACCCTGATGTCACAGATTGAGTGATTTTATGCCGTATTTCAGTGAGATTTAAAAATGGAAGTTTTCAGGGTAAAATCCATTGGAAATGCCTTATTTCCATTATATTCAATAGGAAAAAATACAGTTTTTTTATTCATGTGCCAACAATGGGAATGAGGTCCAATCTGATGAAATTCAGTAAAAATTTTCAAATTCATTCTTTTTCTTCCAAATGAAATGCTGACATTGTAAAAAGTGAAGTTTTAAACAGCTCTGGAAGAGCAAAGAAAAACATGTGTTTATAATGGAAGTCAATGGGGCTGTTTCAGTCGCTGCCATTTTCAAATAAAGAATCGTCCACTACATAAAAACTACAAATGCAATCAAATCAATTTTTGGCTCATCTTTGACACATCCAAGGCCCTAAAATCCACCAAAGCCTCAGCTCTCTACTATTCATTATTCTAAAGATAATGAGGTTTTTATGTTGTTTTGTAACACAAACTTCAAAGTTTTTGTTTTCAAACAGGCAAACAAAGGGTTAAAATCCCAAAATAAACAACATGTTTGGTATTTCTGAGAAGGTGAGAAGTGATTCTTCAAATTTGTGAAAAATGTTTGAAAAAAGATGAAAGTATGTGGTTTTTATAGCAGTTTGAAAAGCGTGTACATTTTTGTACACTAGGGTAACGAACGTATGGAAAGTTGTAAATCTCTCACTACATAAAAACTACAAATGCAATCAAATCAATTTTTGGCTCATCTTTGACACATCCAACGCCCTAAAATCCACCAAAGCCTCAGCTCTCTACTGTTCATTATTCTAAAGATAATGAGGTTTTTATGTTGTTTTGTAACACACACTTCAAAGTTTTTGTTTTCAAACTGGCATATAAAGGGTTAAAAATCCAAAATAAACAACATGTTTGGTAGTTTTGAGAAGGTGAGAAGTGAATCTTCAAATTTGTGAAAATTTTTTGAAAAAAGATGAAAGTATGTGGTTTTTATAGCAGTTTGAAAAGCGTGTACATTTTTGTACACTAGGGTAACGAACGTATAGAAAATGCAGATCTCCCATATAAAAGACATGAGAGAAAAACAAATACTGGATTCGGAAAATTTGGCTCGAAAGAACATTTTCTGCGAAAACCCACGTCTCAAGCTGCAACACAGACAAAATGGTCAGGAAATGGAAAAAAAAAATCTTGCAAAATGTACAAAAATGTACATAGGATAACATAAGGGTTAAAATTCTACTTTACCTAAAAAATAAATAAAAGTTAATTCTGGTTTCATGTCAGTGACAAAAAAATGCAAATGTGATTTTTTTTTTTTAATGAAGTGTATGTAAACATACTGTATGGTTCCCGCTGTGTGGGACACACACACACATATATGTTGAATGGATCAACTTTACTTTCAACTAGGTACTTGTCTATGAAGTACATACAGTGGGTTGCGTAAGTATCGGCCCCCCTTTAACTTTTCGACATTTTGCAATGCTATGGACCATAAACGTAAATATATTTAATTGAATTTTTATAAATAAAAAAATGAAAGTGGGATGTGCATAAGTACTGGCCCCCCTTTCTTTTTAGTGCAACCAATTGCCTTCAGAAGTTGAATGAAGATTTCTGAATGATCAATTGTCGACCCAATGACTAGAAGATGACAGAAGCCACATGGAGGCCACATGGTGGCTTCTGACAAACAGCAAACAGGACTTCTTATGGTTTTCTTTCAAAAATGGCTTGTTCTGGCCACTCTGCCATAAGGCCAGATTTGTGCAATGTATGACTAATAGTTGTCCTGTGTACAGTTTCCCCCACCTGAGCTGTAGCTCTCTGTAAATCATCCAGGGTCATCATCTTGGTAACAGCTGTGGCCAGTGCTGTTCTTGTTCGGTCAGTAAGTTTAGGAGGACGGCCGGGTCTTGGTAGGTTTGCAGTGATGCCATACTCTTTCCATTTCTGGATGGTGTATTTAACTGTACTCTGAGAGATGTTTAAAGCTTTGGAACTCTTTTTATAACCTAACCCAGGCTTATACTTCTCAATAACTTTATCCCGGACCTGTCTGGTGTGTTTTTGGACTTCATGATGCTGTCTGCTCCCAATAGTCTCTTAACAGACCTCTGGGACCATCACAGAGCAGCTGTATTTGAACTGAGATTAGATTACACACAGGTAGACTCTATTTAGTCATTGGGTCAACATGTGATTCATTCAGAAATCATCATTCAACTTCTGAAGGTAATTGGTCGGATACATCACAAGTCGGATACATCACATCACAGACACATCATCACAGAGGACACATCACAGTCCCGAGAACAGAGAGGCTGCCTCAGATCACACACCGTCTCGCTAAGAGCATGAATCTTGTGTTTGTTGGAAAGTGTTTGTGAGTAAACACCCCTGAAATCATTTTTATTGAAGCTTTTGCTTCAGCACACTGCTTTTGGGCAGAACTTCAACTGCTCAAATAAACAAATAAACTAAACTAATAAATAAGGCATTTAAAAAGTATGTTAACACATTTTAGTCTCCCACACACTCTCATTTATCCTAGCCTATTGTACACATATTTAGTGGTAGGGGAAATTGGAGTACCCGGAGGAACTTTATGCAGACACGGGGAACAGGAACATGCAAACTCCACACGCTAAAGCGCTAAACTTTTCGCTACCGTGCCGCCCAAAATATGTTGTCAAAATGAACACTGGCTGGCAAGCCTATTAAGTAAGCTGAAGCATAGACCTTATTCTTTAAGATTTTGACAGGTGCAACAAAGCGAAGACAAATGAGAGTCTTCACAAAAATATCCTTGGGACATTGGATACATGCTAGGCAACATACGCCTAGGTGATATGAGTCTGTTGCAGGGTTGGCAGGAATTCGGTGGCTTTTTAAGCCTTGCCGAAGGTGGAAAAAAAATCTAATTTTTTTGGGCCTTTTTAGTGTAAAATTTTGTATATTTAGCTTATTTCATTATAAAAATCACTACTTCTAATGACAAAATCTCAAACCCAAGGTTCTACAAGCAGCTTATTTAGAGAGGGAAGGAGCACATGGCTCTGTAAACTTGTATACAAACATTGAAAATTTCAACCGTGCCGTATGGATTTTGAGCAGTTTTCCAGACATTTTTCAGTGAGTTTTGCTGCCAAGACCTGGCCATTTGTAGTGATCAGAAACTTCTATATCAGGTCTGCAAAACTATTATGCAATTTCTTTTTGTCAGCCAAAGTGGGCAAGAAAAGACATCGAACAGAATCTGAAAAGTATGTAAACATGTAAAAGCTGGTTAGATGCAATGTTTCCGAAAGAACAAGGTGTTTAGTGCTCCCATTCACAAGATATGAAAGACTGGAATTCGTGCACCAATAAACACTATACATGCTGCGGCGCAAAAAACTCCATGGATGCAAGGCTTGAAAGTGTTATAGAAAATAAAAGTGCATGAAAAGATTGTACTAATTTTATTATTTATTATTTTTATTTTATTATTTTGTTCATAATTTTCACTAAAATTGATTTAAAAAATTGACGTGAGAGATTCATTGAGTTACATAATAATAAGGCACACAAATGTATTCTTATTTATTATATTTTAATGTTATGGCACTAAAACATGGTCCTTTAACGTATCACTGTTCATGTTTAAAAAAATAAATGCATAAAAAAGTAAATAAGAAACATTAGACCCTGTGCACGACAAAAATGTGCCGCTTCCGCCTAGGCCTAGTATTCAGCCCTTTGAAATACACACATTTGAGGATTTAACAGACCTTTTCTACCCTCTGTTCATATGGTGATGGTCTGTTGAATTCTTATACGTTAAGTGTTTTAAATGTTTTGGACACCATTGCCCTGTTACAGTTAAAAACAAACAAAACGCGCCATGGAGAAATGAAGAATTGGTCCGGGCAAAAGGGAGTGCCGGAGAGGTTCATTTTAATGTTACATGTGTTCAACCAGAATCTGTGTAAATCAAGTATTTCTCTGAAATCAAGTGGTAGCTCACGTCGTCTGTTTGCTACAGTAAACAGACCCACACAAACCCTCTACTTTAATTGCCCAAATAATTAATTCCAGTTACTTTATTTTACGTTACCTTGATACATTGTTCAAAATTTAGTACAATGTAATCTGCTTTGTAATAATCTGTAATAACTTGTACCTATGGAGTACATACACTGTGGATAACGTATAACGAGTATTAGCACTTTGGAGGTACATAATGTAATAAGACCCTTAGGTTTAAGCCCTTAAGGTTAGGGTTAGAATCTTTTGTCTTATTACATTAAAGGGGGGTATTATGTAAAATCGACTTTTTCAAGCTTTATATCATGTTATTATGTCATTCCCTCATTAAACACATGCCTGGAGTGTTGCCTTGGCTCATTCACATATTTTTGAGTAATCAGTAAAAACTTAGACGGCAGACATTTTAGGTGTAGCTATGCCTCAGTCCTCCTAGGAACGCCCCCACCTCCTGGAGACGCCTCTGGACCTTTTGTCACCAGCCAAGCCACCAACCACTGCTCCTCAGCTCAGCAGAGCCCCCTCCCCGCACAGTGTTGTTGTTTAAATGCCACAGCAGTGTGCTGAAGGGGGCGTGTCGGAAAGCTTCTTAAAGAGACAGAGGCCTATTTCAAGACGTTCAGTACAGCCATTTTGAGAGAGCAATTTTATTCAAGGCAGTTATTTTAATTGACTACATATACAGACCAACAGAAGGTTACATCATCATTGTAGTATGCTATAGACTGGTGCTATGTAAATACCCCTTCTTTAAATACTTCTAAACTACAAATACATATTATTCCATTGCGTATGTAACCCATAGATTCAACTTATATTAAGCCTCGGTCACAACCGTTTATCTCACAGATTACCGGGCAATTTGGAGGGGAATAGCCTATATATTTCGCCCTTGGATACAGAAGGCGCATGTTTGGGCAGTATGACACACTTTTCCAGGAGCTGGAGAGCGAAAGCCACGGTGAATTGCTGCTGCGCGTCACACCACGCGTAACGCCTTTTTCTCTCCTCCCTCTCTGGCACCTGTCTCCTTGCCTTCCCTCTTCCCCTCGGCATATTGCAAAAACTGTGTACTTTGTACTTCGTCAGAGGCACCTCTGAAGCTTTATACATCGGAGTTTTCGTGCGGTAGATGCACTCTCGCCGAACGGGCAACTCACTAACGACTTACGCAAAATGTATAGAGGAGGCACGAGATATCTGAACGCGCGTTGGCCGCCCTAATGGTGCTCGTGTGGCACACGACACATATACGAACTCCGCAGGTGCGGCATATGAAAAAAGACAACAACTTACTCATTTAGATAGCATCTGTAATGTCAGAAATATATTTCTGACATTTACCTTTCTTTGTTTAACAGCTGAAGTGAATATCTGTGCTATGACCTAAATAATCATCTCAGGTCATGTCACAAATAAAGGCTAGGCCTTGAGGTGGCACGTATATGCAGAGATACAACACATATGCTGGCGCCAGGGGATCATCTCTTGTCAATCTGATATGTGCAATTGCTGTATAAGAATGCCACTGAGTGGGTTAGAGGGCAGAACACTCTGTGAGCCCGCTGTTTTCCTGTCTGTGTTCTCCCTGCGTTTAAGACAATAAATGACCACTTGATTCAGACTTCAACTCTCTTCTCTATGTTTTTTTTTACGTTATTATATATACAAACAACCATAACACATCTCACTTGAGTTTTCCCAAAGGCCCTAAAAAGTGCTGTCATTATGCCTCTGCTAAATAAGATCATGATGCCCCAGATATGAAAGTAAAATTACCGGCCTTTAGAAAATTTGCCATGCTTTCATCTTGCATATAGTGTTTTTGATGTGTTCCAATCAGGCTTTAGACCCTCCCACAGTACTGAGATGAGAGCAAGGTGATGAATGACACTGGGCTAAAATATAGATGCAGGCAAGGTCACAGTTTTAGTTCTGCTGGACCTGAGCGCTGTGTTAGACACAATGGACCACTGGATCTTAACCTCTGGAAAGGATCTCAAGTGGTCCAGGTCCTACCTTGAGGACAGCACATACTTTGTGTCATGGTCTGTGCCCATTGTTGTCTCCCCCTCCTCTCTGTTCTTTGTTTGTCTGTCTTACCATGATTGGAGTTCCTGGGTGTGGTCTCTGCTCCTGGGCTGATTGGCACAACTGCACGTCGCCCCACAACTGGGGCGACGGTGGCGCAGATGGTAGAGCGGGTCGTCTCATGATCGGAAGTTCAGGGGTTCGAATCCCGTTTCCTGAAGGTGCACATTGTCGTTGTGTCCTTGGGCAAGACACTTCACCCTCCTTGCCTCTAGTGTCTGCGTACACTGGTGTATGAATGAGAGTATGAATGGGTGAGTGGATCCTTGCTGTAAAGCGCTTTGAGTGTCTAATGAAGGTGGAAAAGCGCTATATAAGTTGAGACTATTTACCATTTAATCACCTCATCACCTTCTGCAGTATTTAAGCGTGGTTGCGTCGCCACTTCTCTGCCAGATTGTCAGTCATCTACTGTGGTGAATTCTGGCGCCAGTTGGGGGTTTTACGCTGACCTTGGTGTGCTCAGATTACTTATATGGTAAACTCACCTGCAATCCACGGTCCAGCCTCGCCTCCAACTCACCTGCAATCCACAGTCCTGCCTCATCTCCAACTTCACTCACCAGCCCCTCAAATACTCAAATACATTCTTTAAAACTCTCTTGGTCTAAGTCTGCTTTTGGGTACTCCTGGTTCAAGTGTGACACTTGGTCGAGATTGGTAACTGTGTCTCAGATCAAATGGCTTTGGCCTGTGGGGTTCCCCGGGATCGATTCTGGGACCCCTCTTGTTCAATCTGTACATGCCTCTAATTAATATGCAGTAACAACATGTCCTATCACAATCTCTATGTCACTAACGGTGGGTGGACGTGGGCCTGTAGATTCACTGTATCAAACAGATTAGCGTGTGGATGCAAAACTTCCTCCTGTTAAATACAGATAAAACTGAGATTGTTGTCTTTGGCCCATAAATACATAGAGAGATTGTCACTGGTCATCTTGAGGCTCTCTCACATGAACCGAAAAATCATGTTAGAAATAGGGATTATCATGGACTCAGACCTGGATTTTAACAATCTCAATTCTCTTTTCTACCCTGTCCCCTTAGCCCTCTCCCTTCCCCTATACCTTAACACAGAGGGCTAAGGGCGACGGCTGAAAAGACAGCCCTAAGAAATGGGACAGCCCTCCATTTGTCTGCATTTACAACTAACACAGATATGGAGGAGATAAGATTTTGATATAGAATGGAAGCTTATTTGTATATTTTAGATCAATTAGAAGCTCCACTCCTGGCCACAGCTACCTTGAATCTGGTCCTAAATTTAACCTGAACCAGAGCCAGGTTTCTTTTAACATCTTGTAGCTGGTCATGAAGCACTGTTTGGGGGTTATGTTACAAATTGCTCTTGCTCGGGTGTGACCATCCCATAGATTTAATAGAGATCGGTGGGTCCCATTCTGCGCCATTCATTGTAATGGTCCCAAGCGGTCTGTGAAATTAACATGGCTGCTCAATCTCCTCCTACAAAGCCGGTTCCTTAAAGAGGGCAAAAGGCAGGAAGGGCAGGGCGGACTAGCTACGAGCCTCCTGATTGACAGGCTGTGGAGCACTGAAAAGGCTTCCACTTTTTAGTGCTGATGTACAAAAAACAGCGTGGTTAAAAATATGACACCTCGCCCAGTGTTGTCACATGGGTCATAGCGATTTTTAGAAAAAATATAACTCTTTGGAGCAAGGCTTTCAAGAAGTGCTTGGGAAGGTCAGAGTGCTCATAAGAACGCTGTTTAGTATCTTTTTGAGTCCCCCTGGCCACCAGGACGTGGTACCACAGCAAAGTCAGCTCCCTGCCATGAGGACCATGGAGAAGCACGTTCTCGACCATTGGTCCACTGAACAGGTTATAACCAGAGCAGCATTAATCTGGGATTCAGAGCCTCCCATTTTACAGACCTGTTTCTCATATACTTACCTATGAACTATTGGACATATATAGACAACCCTGGGCTGCTTCACAGTTCTTGTATCCTGGCTTGGAGTATATATATATATTTTGTTGTTGTTGTTGTTGCTATTTTGGCTATGGGTCTCATATAGATGGGAGCAACGTCTACGTCACATCAGTGGCACCAAAAGGTTAACGCCCCTTTTCGGGGGCAAATAGAAGCTCCCGTATAGGAATGAATGAAGAAAGATAGTCTGAGAACTTTTAATTTACATATGAAAAAAACGTTTTCTTTGTTTTATTTAATTATCGAATGTGAAAAGGAAGCCATGGAAGTGACCTGTTGCAAATAATTCACAGAGAAAACGGTTAACGTTTTAAAGGTCCTATATCATGCAAAATCGACTTTTTGGAGCTTTTAGCCATGTTGTTATGCTATTTCCTTATCAAAAACACCCCCAGAGCGGTTTTTGGCTTCATTCACGCAGTTCCTCGTAGTTCCTCCTGAATCCTGCTCTCTGAGCAGCTGTTCCGCCCTCTCCTGGTAAACGACTGAGCTGTTCAGTTGTGTCGTCACAAAGGAACGGAAGTGCTCTACGTCTGTAATGTAATGCCTTACGGCCTGGTTTTAATTTATAAAACAGCTTTTTCATTTTTGTTGTTGTAAGAGAGCAATAAAAAAAAAAAAAGCAACTCTCCGATGCGTCTGTGCTGTCTCACGACACTAATCAAACGCACCCACGGCCGGAGGATCCATGGATCCCAGCAGAAGTGTTGTTTTGAAGACTGAGCTCTTTCTAACATACTCTGGACACCGCCTGTTCTTTTTTCTTACCGAACGATAATGCCACGGATGCGCGTTTGGCTACGAGAGGAACAGGTCTATTCAACCTTCCTAAAGAAGAGTGCACTCGCCAGAAGTTGGAATTTCTTTCCGGGATTCAGCTAGCTACTATATCAACCAACCTGATGGATGCTTGGTGAACCTTGGCCAGAATCAAAGTGGATTAACTTTTAAAACTTTTATAACTTTTATAACCAACGCATGTCCCATGGGGAGGCCAGACTGAGCGGTGAGTTAATCAAAATGCGTGTTAGCGTGTGTGTTAGCCATTTATGTAACTGTTGCACATGTCAACTCCTTATAACTGCATTATGTGAAGTAACTTCACTTTTTGCAGCGATATTTATATTTATAATACTGCAAATGTGGAATGAGCGGAGAGTGGGGCGGAGTTAACTGAATCGAAGCGTTTTGTCTTCCGGGTAGGGAAAATACCCCCCAAAAATACTTATATTTCTCTCAAAAATGAGTACTCCATAGTGATAGAGGTACAATATATCATATAAATGCCTATACTTTACTTTGGAATGGCTAAAATAGCATGATACAGATCCTTTAAAACTGAGCTGCTAAACCCAGTGTGATCATGACTTGTCTGTGACATTTGCCTGGGTAACTTTTTCGCTGGTTGCTTTATAATGTCACTTCAGCTTTTAGTCTGTCGCTTTTATATTGTTGTTAAATAAAAATCATACAGCCCACGATGTAGTTTTGTAGCTTATGAGAGCATGGTTCATTCAGCAGCTAACCTACCAGCTGCTAATACTAACGTTAATGTCCGTTTTAAAATCAAGAGAATCATTGATTAGGCCTAACGCTGAACATGTTTGATAAGTTTGAATACACTGTTAAAAGTGTTGCTTGGATCTAAAGCATAAAAAATGACAACTTTTGTCATTTTATGCTTACCGATAAAACAAAACAAATACTTCAAAAGAAACAATGGACATTGCTTCAAGATTATCGTTTTTCCCAACAATTATGTGTAATGATAAAACAATAAAGCTACCTTAAGATAATTATTTTTTCAAACATAATGATGTTAACTTGAAGCAATGAAATTACTTTAAGATTATCATTTTTCCAAACAATTTGATGTCAAGATAAAGCAATGAAATTATTTTAAGATAATATTTTTTTTCAGACATGATGTGACGATGAAGCAATTAAATTACTTTGAGCCAATCATTTTTCCTAACATGTTGGGTGTTCTTATTAAATAGTAAAAATATTTTGAGATAATCTTCTTTCACAGAATTTTTTGCTTTGATTAAACAATTAGATTTCTTTGAGTTAATATTTTCTCCCAACATGTTTTCTAGTATAATAAAAAAACTGGGTGGGTATTTCAAGTCCAACGCGTATATAACGCCAACAAGAATGCAGTGGCTACAGTGCCCAAACCTGTAATGCATTGAAGGCCATCAATGCTGATCTCGTACGTGTCACCAACTTTGACGATCTTCAGTGGATAAGAGATAATCTGCTGAGTGTCCTCTGTTTCCTACAGACTCTATTTCAGTGGGAAAAATACATTAGACATTGATATGTTTTGATAGTCAATGCAATAGGTTGTGTTCACGTGACATCATAACATTCTAAAGAGCCTATCATTTAAAATTGAGGTGGAGGGCAACTGAAAATGCCATGGCGTTAACTATGGTAACTGGCGAACTGCAGATTTTTTGTCTTAGTTTTTGGTTAAAATCTCAGGCATTACTAGGAGAATCCACATGAAACAAAACTGTCTCAAAGTTCATCATCTCCTCTTTCAGCACATAATGTTTTTAAAAATTGTCATTGGTTTATATTATAAACCAATGACAATTTTTAAAACATGAGCGTGATGTTGGTCAGTAGAAAGGACTTTCAGCCATAAAAATAATACAGCAGGTAAGTGAATCTAATCACTGTCAAATACTGAAGAGGAAAAACATTTGTAATTTTTTGTTTTGGAGATTTCTTTCAAAAACTGTATTTCTCCATTAGAGTTATATTGAACCCTGCCCTCTACCTGACATTATAACATCATCACATTCTAAAACGGGAACGCAACCTATTCAGAGAAACTGATGGCTGATAAGCTCTGCAGATATTTTCAAGTCGATAATATCTGTTGAATAAATTCTGAGAATTGTCTCTAAATTACATAATTTGTCTCTAAATGCATCAGTAACAGCTTAAATAATTTTGATACAACGCATAAATTCAGCCATTATATATGTTATAATGTTGCAGGAATTATTTGACAGTACAAATATATTTTGTTTGTTGAATTAATGTTTAAAAGTGTCTAAAAAACATGTTTCTTGCATGCAAATTGTTAAAATCGTGTCTCCCTAATGTGATGTCATAAATTTAGTACTCTACCTGTACTAAATGTACCTCTACAACATACAGTGGGAGGAAAAAGTGAGTACACCGTGTGGAATTTGTCACATTTCTGCCTAAATTAGTTTTGGACAATATTTTAAGAAAGAGAAGAAAACTTCCACAAGGAGACGGCGACATGAGGTGCCAAACACATACGCGTTTTACTTTATCTTTTGACGAGCTGCCATTTAGTGAGCACTAAAGAACACATTTTCTCAGCAAAATAAGACAGAACAATGATGCCTGCCTCTGATTGTAGTTTCACATGCGTTTCAGATAGCACAGTTTTGTGTTAAATATCCCGTTTGTATCACCTACGGAGCGCGCATGTGAAGTCATGTGGTAGTTGCAAATGTAAATAATGGCACATGGCAAATCATCTCCTTTACCCACTGGTAGAAGTACCATACACTGATATTTTATGGTCACGAACCCATGCTTTTGTCTTAAAGCGGTAGCGGGTAGCTCTAGCTTCGTCCTTGTTTTGTTTAGTTACACTGCAGTCTGGAAACGAGGAGAGCCACCAGATGCAGAAGGATACAGCGGAGCAGTACATCCAGAGCTGTTTTGTAGCCACGAATTACATTTAAAACTCGGTTTAGAGCGGAGCTATACTGCGGAGTTTTCACCAGATTATTTACTGTAAGAAAGTCTGTGAAATCTACGTTTGATCGGCGCATTTCACCAATCACAAAAATTAGGCCGTGATCGGCCGATCATGATTGGTGACCAATCAGATTGGTGCACCTCTAATTCATACCATACAGGTCCTGCTGCTTAAGCCAGCTCATGTTCATTCATGTCCAACTGAAGTTTTCCAGTGACCATTCCATCCAGAGGGCTGGGGGAATGTCATATGGTCAGATGTTTATGAAGGCTCTCATTCATCCAGGGAGTGTCCATCTTATAAAAAGGTTAAATCACTGCCAGGACTGGGTTTTGGTAAAGTTGAGTGATATTGAAAACAATTTGAATAGGAATTTTGGCAGTTTTGGTTCTCCCAGTCCAGTAGATGATTTAACCTTTTCTACATATGGTCAAATGAGACCAAAATGTAAGTTTTTTAAATAATCTGTACAGTGGGGAAAAAAAGTATTTAGTCAGCCAACAATTGTGCTGGTTCTCCCACTTAAAAAGATGAGGGAGGCCTGTAATTTTCATCATAGGTATACCTCAACTATGAGAGACAAAATGAGAAAAAAAATCCAGAAAATCACATTGTCTGATTTTTAATGAATTTATTGCAAATTATGGTGGAAAATAAGTATTTGGTCACCTACAAACAAGCAAGATTTCTGGCTCTCACAGGCCTGTAACTTCTTCTTCAAGAGGCTCCTCTGTCCTCCACTCGTTACCTGTATTAATGGCCCCTGTTTGAACTTGTTATCAGTATAAAAGACACCTGTCCACAACCTCAAACAGTCACACTCCAAACTCCACTATGGTCAAGACCAAAGAGCTGTCGAAAGACATCAGAAACAAAATTGTAGACCTGCACCAGGCTGGGAGGAGTGAATCTGCAATTGGTAAGCAGCTTGGTGTGAAGAAATCAACTGTGGAAGCAATTATTAGAAAATGGAAGACATACAAGACCACTGATAATCTCCCTCGATCTGGGGCTCCACGCAAGATCTCACCCCGTGGGGTCAAAATGATCACAAGAACGGTGAGCAAACATCCCAGAACCACACGGGGGACCTAGTGAATGACCTGCAGAGAGCTGGGACCAAAGTAACAAAGGCTACCGTCAGTAACACACTACGCCACCAGGGACTCAATTCCTGCAGTGCCAGACGTGTCCCCCTGCTTAAGCCAGTACATGTCCGTCTGAAGTTTGCTAGAGAGCATCTGGATGATCCAGAAGAGGACTGGGAGAATGTCATATGGTCAGATCAAACCAAAATGGAACTTTTTGGTCAAAACTCAACTCGTCGTGTTTGGAGGAGAAAGAATGCCGAGTTGCATCCAAAGAACACCATACCTACTGTGAAGCATGGGGGTGGAAACATCATGCTTTGGGGCTGTTTTTTTGCAAAGGGACCAGGACGACTGATCCGTGTAAAGGAAAGAATGAATGGGGGCATGTATCGTGAGATTTTGAGTGAAAACCTCCTTCCATCAGCAAGGGCATTGAAAATGAAACGTGGCTGGGTCTTTCAGCATGACAATGATCCCAAACACACCGCCCGGGCAACGAAGGAGTGGCTTCGTAAGAAGCATTTCAAGGTCCTGGAGTGGCCTAGCCAGTCTCCAGATCTCAACCCCATAGAAAATCTTTGGAGGGAGTGGAAAGTCCGTGTTGCCCAGCGCCTGCCCCAAAACATCACTGCTCTAGAGGAGATCTGCATGGAGGAATGGGCCATAATACCAGCAACAGTGTGTGAAAACCTTGTGAAGACTTACAGGAAACGTTTGACCTCTGTCATTGCCAACAAAAAGTATATAACAAAGTATTGAGATGAACTTTTGTTATTGACCACATACTTATTTTCCACCATAATTTGCAAATAAATTCATTAAAAATCAGACAATGTGATTTTCTGGATTTTTTTTTGTCTCATTTTGTCTCTCATAGTTGAGGTATACCTATGATGAAAATTACAGGCCTCTCTCATCTTTTTAAGTGGGAGAACTTGCACAATTGTTGGCTGACTAAATACTTTTCCCCCCCACTGTATATGCTGACTTTTAGGGATGGGTATTGAAGAGGATTTGTTGATACTACTACTCTTAATGATAGACATATCAGCATAAGGTACGGTACTTTTTTATACCCTGAAAAAGAAAAGATTGGAAATTTTACCTGTAGATCTGAAATCAAGTCCTCTGGCTTCTCCCCCAGGTACACAGTTAGGCCTCGGATTACAACTTCCCTCCTCTTTTCTATAGTAGATGTTGGATCCTACGAAACAACATAGAAATAAACTACAACACCAATTAGGAAGTATTCAGCTCTTCTTATCTTGAATCATATTTCTGATTGTGTTCATTTAGATATAAAAACTTATATAATGACAAATGATGGAAGATACAAGAAATGACAAATGGCAAAACAATTAATGGAATAAATCAATTTTAAAACCATAAGGCTTTGAATATATTTTATCTAGTCTATTGGTTTATTTGGTAGGGACAGTGCATGTTGATGAACAAGCCACACTGAATTAATTTCCATCTGTCGTCCCCCATTAACACTCTCATTCATCCTGGCCTATTGTATTGTACATGTTTTAGTGGTAGGGGAAACCCAAGTGGGGAGGACACCTACGCAGACACGGGGAGAACATGCAAACTCCACACAGAAAGGCCCCATCCAGGTGGGAATCGAACCCAGACCTTCTAGCTTAGAGCACAAGTGCTAACCGCTGTACTACCTTTTCCGCCCAAACATCTGCCTCGATGTTCTGTTCAATTTCTGCTATGGAATGAAAATATGTAAAGCACACAATGGATCTGGTGCGCTGCACTACACTCGATACAACACTGAAGAATTTAAAGCATGTAATCACAATTGTGAGAATAGATGACCAAAATGATAAAAAAAAATTAAAAAAAATTAGAAGAGGAATGAAGACAGAAAAAGGACTTCCTCTGTGAAGAAAGACCCTAACAATAGCTGCTGCAGTGGACAGTAGCAAAAGTATAACACAAGTTAACAGTGACCTCACATACTGTAGGTGTATGACAGTTTCGCATAATTTTCTAATTATGACTTTGTTTGGTGGCATAGTCCTTGTGGTACCTTGTTAAATGTCTTCATTTCTTCATCAAAAACATGCCTGTGGCTTTTGTATGTAAAGCATGAATTTCTTGAATGTTTAAAAAAAAGTCAGATAAATGAATGTGTTGTATTTCTGATTAAATTATTCTTTTGATGACTAATACTGTAAATGGAGAGATTTTGTTTTGAACCTAGCTGTACTTTATTCTTCATGAACTGCTACTTGTAAAACAAACATTTACCACGACTATTACAAAATTAGTCATACTCATACAATTTTAGTAAGTACATTAGTAAGAAATCTAATCAAGTCGAAGACTTACTGTGTAAGCATACATGAATTAATTCCATGACAATTGGCTTGAGCCTCTGACCAAGAGCTCCACCTTGCGTATTGAATAATGACAGCAGCTTGGTTGTGTTTTTGTCCAACTCCCTGAAAAAGTTGGCTCATGACAAGTTCCACTGATTCGCTGAAATTCCAGACCAATCTGTAAGCATTATAAAAACATAACAAAGGCTTTTAACATGGAATTTATCTAAACTTTACTTTTATTTAGTTTTAACATACCTGATTAGCATCAAAAAGGGCTAGCCATTGATCCATGATTGTCTGTATACTTAGTTGTTCTGCTACTACTTCTTGTCTTCGGACACTGAAGGTTTGGCACATCTTCTCATTTATGACTTGTTTGTTGTTGTTTTTAGCACCTCAGTTGTCAGCTCTAGTCGTATTATCTCAAGGGATTCTGTTGTCTCTCCAGGTGGGATAGGTGGTAAGTAATTCAGTTCACACCGTTTAGCCTTCTTGACATCTTTGGCAGGCTTGTTTGATGATTTACGTTTGCAACTATTTATCATTAGTTCAGGGACTCCATGAGCATGCAACTTGGTTCTGTAGTTACCAACTTTTTATTTTAGGCTCTGCTGCCATCCATAGAGGCCATTAAATGAACCAGGTTCCTTTAGGAATGGGTATTTTTCAATCAGCGCTTGTGCAACAGCACATCATTCTGTATCACTGGCATAAGGGGTGTACATGTACATAACCTCTGCCAAATGCTCAAGAATATCAGATTTCAGTGTAGGGCAAGTCTTTTTGTCTTTGTACATAACAGTTCCATCCTGTAGATCAGTGGTTCTCAACCTGGGGGTTGAAAATCCGGGGGGTCGCCAGATCAGGCTAGTAAAAAAAAAAGAAGAAAAAAAATCAATTAGAAAAATATTATTTATTGTAGCATGTGTGTGGTATTTTATCAAAGGTGTATTATTTGTTCTTAATTATTAGATTTAGCCAATTATTAATTTATCTGAAGAATTATAGGTTATAGGGGCTATAATGTCCGTTTACGGTGTGACCCAACAGCGGGAATAAATAAGATACATTTTGGCGGACTTGGGCTATTAGCAAACAAACTTGCAGCATTGCTGAATGCATTACTAGCGGCTAGCCTAGCTAAAAAAAATGGATCGTTAGCTTCAGAAAAAAGCAGTTTTTGTTCCATACAGACAGCGGGAAGAGACAACCACCACAGAACAGCCCACTGACTCATCCCAAACAGCGGATCCAGTGGCTGAGAAGCGCAAGGTGCCTGACTCAGGTGTCAAGGCCCTTGGAAACGTTTGTGGATATCAGACGGAGTTTTTAAAATATGGATTTGTCTGCACAGTAAAAAATGAAATTGAATATCCTCAGTGTGTAGTTTGTTCTGAAGTGTTGGCACACAAGAGCTTGAAACCAGCTAAGCTTAAGAGACATTTAGAGACAAAACACAGCACATACAAGTACAAGCCATTAGATTTTTTCCAGCGCAAAGCCAAAGAACTCCGGTGCCAGAAAACAGTGGTCACAGAATACGCTACAGTCCCAGCAAAAGCCCTAGCAGCTTCTTATGAAGTGGCGTATCTGGTGGCTCAGTCTAAAAAGGCCCACACTATTGCAGAGAGCCTCATACTGTACGTCCCGCAGCAGTGGCCATGACAAGGGCTATGCACGGGGAAAAAATATCCCAAACCCTCCTGACCATTCCTTTGTCAAATGAAACAATGGGGCGCAGAATCCAAGACATGGCCATAGACATGAAGGATCAGCTCATTGAAAGAGTGAGGGAAAATGGGAGATTCTCTTTACAAATAGATGAGAGCACAGATCTGTCAGGAGCCGCGCAGCTGTTAACTTTCATCAGGTACGCATTTGAAGGAAAAATGCACCATGATCTGCTGTTCTGTTCAGCAATGGAGGGGAAATGCACAGGACGGGACATTTTTACGCAGCTGGACAGCGACCTGGAGAAGGCAGGACTGCGGTGGGCGAGCTGCGTGTCAGTCTGCACAGATGGGGCAGCCGCTATGCAGGGTTCGAGAAAAGGCTTTAAAGACTGCGTATTGGAGGTTGCTCCTCATGTAAAATTTCTACACTGCATGATCCACAGGGAAGCACTTGCCAGTAAATGTCTTGAGCCAGAGCTGCGCAATGTTTTCCAAACGTCCGTTAAGATGGTGAACTTCATTAAAGCCAGGCCTGTCCAAAGCAGATTGTTTGCTCAACTTTGTCATGAAATGGGATCAGAACACGAAGCGCTGTTGTTTCACACAGAAGTTAGATGGCTTTCTCGTGGCAAAGTGTTAACAAGATTGTTTGAGCTGCGTGAAGAAGTTCGCATATTTTTATCTGACTGCGGTTCCCCACTCGCTGAACACCTTTCTGACCCTAAGTGGGTTGCAAGCCTTGCATATTTAGCCAGCATTTTTTAAAACTGAACATCTTAAACACGTCTCTTCAGGGCCCAAACGCAAATGTCCTTACACTTTCTGATAAAATCACTGCATTTAAAAGAAAGCTGGAGCGATGGGCCGTGCGTATGGATGAGGGCTGCGCTGATATGTTCCCCGAGCTTGATGACTTCATGGACAGTTACGACATAAGCATTGGTGCACTTAAAAATGTAATAAGTTCCCATCTCAGGAGCCTTTGTCAAAGTTTCAATAAATACTTCCCCCAAGAGGACGCGCCAGAGATCCATGACTGGATACGTGATCCTTTCGCCTCGTCCAATGCGCCGCACCTGCCGTCAGAGCTACAGGACGCCCTGCTGGAACTCTCCTCTGACCGCACTTTACAGTCCTTTTTTCCATTGCGCACACTGGAAGAGTTTTGGCTGTCGGTTGCCCCAGAGTACCCAACGTTAGCACAGGCTGCAACTAATGTACTGTATCCGTTTGCGTCAACGTATCTTTGCGAAAATACATTTTCTGCGCTGACATTCATTAAAAACAAATACAGATCCCAGCTGAGGAGGGTTGAGGATGACCTTCGCGTGTCAGTGTCTGAAATAAAGCCAAGAATACCACTACTTTGTTCAAAGAAGCAGGCACAGCCATCTCATTAATATTGTCAATTTAATGTCAGGAATAAATGTAAATAGTTATTGTTTCTTTCTGTTGGTCGGTTATATTCAGATAATTATTAAATTACGCATTCGACAACAAGGACAAAAAAGACTGAATTTTATTAGCCATGTTTTTGTTATAAAAAAGAAAAGCTGTAGGCTTAGCATATTTCCTAATTTCCTATGCATTCCCCATCTAATAAAAGTTTAAAATGAAAGAAATAATCATTCTATTTGTGTAACAAAGATCATAAAGAAAGTCATTAGGCTATGTGTGTGTGGCGTGGGGGGTAGCGGCGGTGGGCGGGGGTCACGAAGCCCATTAATTGTTATTATGGGGGTCGCGACTCCAAAAGGTTGAGAACCACTGCTTTAAATAAGCAATCATGCCTTTTTGAAGGGCCATCTCAGTGTTGTATGAAAACGAGGGTATAGGAAAATCTCTGGGCCAAGGCTGACGTGTTTGACTTTGAGGCAAAATGATACTGTCATCTGAATCTGAAGAGGTAGAACATTGGGAAACATTATCGGACTCGGTTTCATCAATAGAGATGTTTGGAGTTGATTTGTCAATGTTGGTGGTTCAACATAGACGATCTTAAGTGTGTCTTTATCTTGATCTCACTTGTTGAAGTTAACGTAAAAAAGTAATCAAATTCTGCATCTTTGTACTGGATACTGATTTGATCTGTGATTCCAAAAGCTTCTTTCACACCAGAAATTAGATCTTGTAAGGTGTGGCGCTTTTCAGAAAAAGAAACCTTTTTGACTATGTGGTCCAATAAAACACGGAATTTGATGTCGCCCTCCATGTCCGTTTCACTCCTGCAGAGAGAAAAAGAAGAAATTAGGATTAGTTCTGACTTGCTTTCTGAAGTTGCTGTGTATTCACTTAGCGATTAAAGACTGAAGACACAGGACTAAAGACTGAAGACACAGGACTAAAGACTGAAGTCACAGGACTAAAGACTGAAGTCACAGGACTAAAGACCGAAGTCACAGGACTAAAGACCGAAGTCACAGGACTAAAGACCGAAGTCACAGGACTAAAGACTGAAGTCACAGGACAAAAGACCGAAGTCACAGGACTAAAGACCGAAGTCACAGGACTAAAGACCGAAGTCACAGGACTAAAGACCGAAGTCACAGGACTAAAGACCAAAGTCACAGGACTAAAGACTGAAGTCACAGGACTAAAGACTGAAGTCACAGGACTAAAGACCGAAGTCACAGGACTAAAGACTGAAGTCACGGGACTGAAGACCGAAGACACGGGACTGAAGACCGAAAACAAAGGACTGAAGACCAAAGACACGGGACTAAAGACCGAAGACTTAGAGATATGCCCCAAAAATAAAATATATACATTATTCAATATTGTCCAGTCCCACTCATGACAAAAACACCACATACAAAACTTACTACTCAAGGCAGACGTGCCACTTCAACATCACCAGCTCCTTTCCCCTGAACGTATAAGAAGGCAATGGGTAAATATCAGAGAGATGTGAATGCTCCACAAACACCACCTGCTCAGTACCCTCAACCTCAAACCCTCTCAAGTGTTCAATATACCAGGAAATAAGAGGTTTAGCAACGAAGTACACCTTGCTCTTCCGAATGGCGATTTGACAAATTTTAACAGTCAGGGAGCCCTCCATTTGACCCATGAGCCAAAACCATTCCTGTTGAATACGTGGTACCATAGACTGATAAAGTATTGCAGACATGCACACTTGTTTCGCCAGGTGACACTTGATGTATGGAGTGCTGCACATTTGGATGTAGGACATCTACAGCCATTTCCGGTACTTTTGAGGCCTGTATTGGGAAAATACTGACATTCTGCATATGCTGCCCTATCATTAACTGATGTTTGTGTGTGTGAGACTTCATGATGTTTCTGAAATTTCCAGTGTGTCTCACAATATTTTTAAAATACCGATGTTTGGCTTCGAAACGCATAGTCCAAACGTTAATGAGTGGGCCAAATGCTTTCATTTGCACTGGGTAATGTTCTAGAAAATGGTGCTTTGGAATGAGATTAACTTTGGGGAAGGTTGTTTGGAATCTTTGTCTATGTTTGTACATTTTTGACTCAAGAAACAAAAGACTTGTGTCGCTTTGCACTGGGGCTACAACCAATTCTACAATCTCTTGTAGAACACATCAAAACATGCCAGGCAGAATCATCTTCAGGGGTCTTATGTCCAATCATAAGGGGGAGCAAACGGATCTTGGTCCAATTTTCATGGGCATTACCTCCAATACTTTTCCGATTTGCAAATGTTTTTGGAATGGCATGAGGACTGTCCACCTTGTCAGCCCACTTGTAAGGAAAAGTTCTAATGACGTCATTCAACTTTTCAAACGAAAAATATTTTTTCCTTATGAAGTAATTGAAGCATATTGCCAACTTCATTGGGAGAATGCCTTCAAACAGGTCATGCAAAATATCTGGGGGGTAGCCTTCAAATACATGAAAATGGGCCAATTTCTCTGTAAGTGGGCAAGGCTTTTTAACACCACAGACATTAATCAGGGTGGGATGATCTTGAATAGCTTGAAGATGGAAATGATGACTCTCTTTGGTGCGTTCAGGAAAAGCACCCTCCCTTACTTCTTTTTCTTGAAAATCTTTACGTTCACCCAGACAAAACCTGCAGACGTATGATCCAGAAAAGCTCTCAACAAGGCCTGAAAGGGAATGAGCCTCAAGATTGTCAGCAGCCACGCAAAATACAGAATCTTTGAACTTTTTCCCAAGAAGAGGGACCACAATACCAGTGTCTTCAAGCGTCGCAATGTCGTTGAGGAGAGGTTTTAGGATCTCCTTATTACGGTGGCCGAGAGGGGTCACAACAAATACAAACGCCACAACAAATGCAAATGCAAAAACAAATACAAACGCCACAACACAACAACTTTGAGCCACAACACAACAGCTTAAAGACAGCACAACACAACAACTTAGCGAAAGTCACAACACAACAACTTTGAGCCACACCACAACAACTTAGCGAAAGTCACAACACAACAACTTTGAACCACAACACAACAACTTAAAGAAAGTCACAACACAACAACTTTGAACCACAACACAACAACTTAAAGAAAGTCACAACACAACAACTTTGAGCCACAACACAACAACTTAACGAAAGCCACAACACAACAACTTAACGAAAGCCACAACGGAAGTGACCGGATAAAACGGAAGTGACCGTGGGACTCCAATTGTCGACGGACCGGCATGTTATGGACACTAGTGGAAGAGGATTTGAAGTTGGAAAAGTAAGTTATAGTAAGATATTGCTTTGTAACCATGGTCGATGTCACTTTCTGACTGGCATAAATAATCACTATTATAAGGTTCAAAATCATTCGTTGTACAGTTATTCTTTCCTGCCCGCGAATGTCAAGTTTTCTATGTAGTAGTGGATGCACAATATAGAATAGTGCAGCTTTCCATGGATAATATTAAAGCTGCGTAAGAGGATCAATGACAGATTAATTATTAGTTATTTTAAGTCAGATGTAAGTGCTAAGTTGTGCTTGTGTTTGTCACTAGGATATGTTTTGTCCATTTTGTGGGGTGAGCCTTCAGACAGTTGAGCCCTACAACTGTGGCTCATGTGGAAGAAATGTTCAGTTTTTACTGAGTTTTCAACATGATGAAGGTACGTTTCGTTCTAGGATGTGTTATTCTGAAATATTATCATATATATAGTAACTATTTGAATTTTACTCAGCAGTTCAGTTTGTGGTAACAATTACACCTTCTGTATCTTCTGTAAAAGATTGCATGGGTTTGTACGGATTTTTTTTTTTTAAATATCTTTACTTTTGATGCCATATTAGTTTTATATATCACTAATTACCAACTCCTTTTCTATTTTTCATAGAAATATAAGAAAACTGCTTGCATTTTACAGTTAAACACCAGCTTTGTTTTGTGATCTAAAAATGTCAACACTGAAAATCAATAGTGATTGTGGGTTGACAAAAAAAATATTGTCAGTTTGATACTTTTTTAAATGTATTTATTGCCGAAGAGCAGAAGGGAGTGGGCCATCTCTTAGGATATCGGGCAATGTGGCAGACTCTCAAACAGAAGCACTTTATTGTGGTCAGAAGAGATGATGTAATGCGTTTAATGAAAAGCCGGGATCCAGCAGGAACAGAAAATCGCTCCAGTCGCAGATTTGTTCGGAGAGCATATTGTTCTGGGGGACCAAATGACACCTGGCATGTAGATGGGTATGATAAACTGAAACCATTTGGAATTGCCATTAGCAGCTGTATTGATGGATTTTCTAGAAAAATCATGTGGCTCAAATGTGCAAAGTCCAACAAAGATCCATCGGTCATTGCTCTAAATTACGTCAACTGTGTCACTAGGGTGACCACCCGTCCCGCGTAGCACGTGCGCGCACAGCATTTGAAGCCCAATTCATGCGTCCCGCAAATTGAGACCGTGTCACGCATAATCATTAATCAATGCTTGCTCAAAAATAAAAAAAAGTTGGTCGCTCTATATCCTCGAGCCGTAGGCAGCCAAACGCACATTACTTGACAGTTCAACACGCTACTGCCCCACCCACCCCTCAGTTAAACTTCTGACTAGGTTGACAGCGCACGCACGTGCATACTAGACACACTGGGAAGGGACTTTTAGATTTGCGCGCTTTCCAATTTGAAAAATGGAGAAAGAGACTGAGTCTGAGGCACCGCCATCATCAATTAAAAAGAGAAGGTGTGGGTACAACAAAGACTGGGAAAATGAATATTTGTGGCTGAAATGTGTTGAGGGGGATACCGAGAGGGCTTTTTGTGATTTTTGCAAAACGTCCTTTTCCATCGGACATGGAGGGGAATACGATGTCAAACGACACAGACTCACGGAGACTCTCAAGAAACGTATCCAACAGAAAGAGACATCCAAATCTATGGATGCTTTTCTCCGACCTAAAAACGACTTTCTAGCTGATAAAGTGACTGCTGCAGAGGTGACGAATGTGTATCACACTGTTCAACACGCTACATCATATCGAGCAGGAGATTGTGGCACAAAGCTAGCCCCAACGATTTATCCGGACTCGGACATTGCCAAGAGGATGGCCTGTGGTCGGACGAAGGCAGAAGCCATTGTCACGGATGTGCTTGCTCCTGCCTCCGTCGAAGATTGCTTGAAAGTCCTCAAAAGACCACTGAATGAGCAACGAGAGGCAACAACCAAAGGTAAAGTAAACGTTATGTTCATGCACATTGTTGTGTGTTAGCTATTTGTCTAATGTTAGCTCATAATATTCTTCTACTGGTATGTTAAAAGCCAACTTTTCCTTCAGTTTCACTTTGTGAAACCAGGCTCTGTGTATCCTTACGTGATTATGAGCAACATTTCACTATTCGTTAACTAAACAAACAAAAGCAACTATAATTTTTAAAAAGGTATACATATTTCTATAGATAATATTTATATCAAATCAATAATAATCAAAACAATAAAGCAGTATCTTGTATTTTTAATAATCTGTTTTTAGAAAATCTCTCTTAAGTTCATCCCATCTGTGTGTGTGTCTCCATAGCCCACACGCCATTCTTCTCAGTGGCTTCAGATGCCTCTAATCATGGGACCACCAAGCTCTTTCCACTGTCAGTGCGTTACTGGACGCCAGACTTGGGAGCACAGACAAAGGTCCTTGATTTCTATGATGACAGTGATGAAACATCTGCCGCGATCCACAACCAGATAGTCACCAAGATGGAGGAACACGGACTGGGACTAGACATGATATCTGCGTATTCCGCTGACAATGCTAGTGTGAATTACGGGAGATACAACTCTGTCTTCCAGAAACTGAAAGAGAACAACAATTGCATTTTGAAGGCAAACTGTGTGGCCCACATCGTTCACAACAGTGCAAAACACGCAGGAGATCGGCTAAATATCGACATTGAAAATGTCGTCAGCAAGACCTTTAGCCACTTCTCCTCATCTGCCAAACGCATTGAGGAGCTTAAGTCAATTCACACCTTTGTGGAGATAGAGTACCAGTCCCTGCTTAGACATGTGCCCACAAGATGGCTGAGCTTGTGGCCTGCAGTGAAGAGGCTTCACGACAGCTGGGCTCCTATCAAGACCTACTTTCTCTCATTGGGAGAGGACCAGTGCCCAAAGTCACTATGGCGGCTGTTCAAGCATGACCAGGATGGTGAGGGAAACCCCCTTGATCTACAGGTACTTAATTAATTCTGTTCCACAACACTGTAAGCCTAAAGCCTTGTTTGGGTGAAGGATGAAGAGAGGGATAATTTTAATTATAATAATTAAAAAAAACGTTTATTATTTTCAATGCATATTGGCCAATCAGATTTGTCTTGACAAGATCGTAATACTGGACACAGCTCGTCTCAGTAATGACTAGGGAAACCGCTGCTGTGTTATCCACACACAGACTCTCTTTGTCCATGCACTATTGCACATATTTAATCTACAAACTGTTAACAAGTGTATTTGTGTAACGAGAAATGTGCACGCTATAACTGCGACCCATGTGCGCTCTCCCCCTCCCTCGCTCTGCATGAACCTCGCTTGCCCACTTTTGCGTCTCAAAGTGCTCCTCAGTGAAGTCTTCAGGATGATAAAAGGTGTGTGGTATTTATGAACACTTTTGCCGTTGTGTCCCATTGGTCAGTGACTGTATAAAACCTTTCTGTGGCCTGTTGTTTTTGTACAACAGATCAAATGCTAACTTTAGCTTGACTTATAGCGCAGATGCTCCAGACTAAACTGCTACATTAGATGCCTGCAGAATACAGAGCCTGCTCTGCCTTGTGTTACATAATATCTATAGAATTCTATAACCCCCGCACCAGTCCCGTCACCAGACGTCAGTCTAGGGGGGCATATGAAATCCACGAGGGGCCACAATTACAATACATACACTCTACTGTTTTTGGACCATGTTTTGAATAAACAGGAGAGCGCATGGCTCGGTCAGTGTTGTGGGCGCGTCCACTTTTTAGTTTTTCAAGCCTTCAGCAGTAAAACGCACACTTCGAACAAATACGCAGAGTCTTTTCCACGGACTTCAGCGCTTTGTAGTAAAATACAGATTGCTTGTTACGAGCCCGCACCTGTCACTGCCTTTGCCCAAAGATGCTCACGAGCCGCTGCAGAGGGACGGTGGACTCCCAGAGCGGGGGATGAACAGGGAAAGTGTCTCTGACAGGGAGACGCTGAGCTGAGCATGAGACATACTGTTAATAAGCCTCTATCGTTATCAGCTATTCTCCGGTCAGGTTTTATTTTGTGAGCAGACAACACGGGAGCCGTGCGCAATTACGCACGAGCGCACGAGAGGGAACTGTTTCTGTAGAGACACAGAGAGAGAGAGAGAAAGGGATGAAATGTCCCCTCTTGGTTTCAGGGGAGGAAATAGCTACTTGTTGTGGAGTTTGAGCTGGTCTCTAATCGGGCAGAAAGCGCAAAATAACACTGCGCAAATTAGTGATTCTGCAGGCGGGTGTGGGGTGGGGGTATGCCGCACCCCCTGCCGAAAACGTCTTCTGGCGCGCCTGGCTCCCCGGTCAATCACTCGGCGTTTCCCAGCTGTGCAGCGACCCTCCTCCGCCCCACCTCCTCCGGGCTCTACTCAGGCTCCGCCCGTCGCATCGACGTGCGTCGGGTCCCGTTCTACCACAACCAGTGTCCAGGCTCCGGGGGAAGATTCTGGCATCATCTATCAACACCATGCATTGCCTATCGTTCAGCAATCTTCCGCTGGGGTCTGAGCCCCAATCACAATCCAAGTTCAATAAAACCTTCTAATGCAGTCTGTCTCTGTGAGTCTTTGCAGGTTGAAATGTTCCTATAATGTATGACAGCAATCCTATTACAGTCACTGTGTTCTTTGTTCAAATGTAAGCATGGAATTCATTAAAACAGGATTAGGTCACTTGTTACAAAATTTCTAGGGCTGTCAAGTTTAATTGGCTCCTCTGTTTCCTGTTTTGTTTATTATATTTAACCTTAAGAGTAGCACTTTTATGCACAAGGTATTAATAGTCATCTTACACATGTATAAAATCAACCTTGCCACAAACCATCAAGGATTTTGTTCATATGTTGACTCATCATTGGAATTTGCAAGGACCCTTGGACTAAGTGGTAGAATTACCATAAAACAAAAAGTAAAACATAAAATCAAGGCTTTGATTGGATGCTTGCTTATTCTGTTCCTGCTCCAAGATTTCATGGGAGGAACTGTGGATTCCTAACCTCTTCACAAACGCTTGACCACTTAAACAGCCTACTTCCACCAGTAGCAACTCACGGAGACTGCAACCTGTTTTTGACGAAATGCAACAACAGAGGTCTGACGACTCCTCTGCAGTGGGAATGTGCTGTAGAGAACTACATCATTCTGAAGGACTTGGCTGGTTTGTAAAACCACTTCTACTATCCAAGGAACCATTTGGGAAGTTAAAGGATGGAGGATTAAAACTTAAATGTTAACTGTAGTGTTTTTTTCTGTTTTTGTGGACACTGCCCTAAGAAAGGCCATTCTGAGAGAACAGCTGTAATGAGTTGATGGGTTCAATCAGGTTTTGATATAAATTTCAATAAAATTACAAAATAACACACTACAGCTGTATTTGTCATACAAATTTTCAAGTACATACAAAAAAACACACCAAGTTAAAATGAACACGTTGGCCTTTTAATACGAGTAAAAAAAAGATCAAAAGTTACCTGCCCAACTTCTGAAGTGCTGATAACTATAACAAGTTCCAGGCAACAAAGAAAAGGTAGAAGTTTCAATGACAATGAAATGTTTGGAAACACTTGCCTGAACATGTGGCCATTGCCGTTAAATAAGCTGTATCATGCTATTTTAGCCATTTCAAAGTAAAGTATAGGCATGTATATGATATATTGCACCTCTATCACTATGGAATACTCATTTTTTAGGGAAATATAAGTTCTGGGGGTATTTTCCCTACCCGGAAGACAAGTCGCTTCGATTCAGTTAACTCCGCCCCTCTCTCCGCTCATTCCACATTTACAGTATTATAAATATAAATAACGCTGCAATAAGTTACTTCACATAATGCAGTTATAAGGAGTTGACATGTGCAACACAGTTTCATAAATGGCTAACACGCACGCTAACACGCGCTTTGATTGACTTACCGCTCAGCCTGGCCATCATCGGGTGTTACGTTATCGGACTCGCGTTGGTTATAAAAGTTAATCCACTCTGATTCTGGTTCACCAAGCATCCATCAGGTTGGTTGATATAGTCGCTGAATCCTGGAAAGAAATTCCAACTTCTGGCGAGTGCACTCTTCTTTAGGAAGGTTGACTAGTCCTCTCGTAGCCAAACCATGGATCTAATGGAGCCAAATGCGCATCCGTGACATTATCGTTGGGTAAGAAAAATGAACAGGCGGTGTCCAGAGTAGGTTAGAAAGAGTTCCGTCTTCACAAACAATGCACCCTCCGGCAGGGGGAGCGTTTGTTTACTCTGCCGGGACAGCACAGACGCGTCCGAGACGGAGTGTTCCTTTTTTTAATTTCTCTCTTACAACAAAAATAATGAAAAAGCTGTTTTATGAATTAAAATCAGGCCCTAAGGCATTACATTACAGACGTCTAGCACTTCCGTTCCGCTGTGACGACACAACTGAACAACTCAGTCTTTTACCAGGAGAGGGCAGAGCAGCTGCTCAGAGAGAAGGATTCAGGAAGATTGCTTAGAACTGCGTGAATGAAGCCAAAAAACACTCTGGGTTTTTTTTGATAAGGAAATAGCATAACAACATGGTTAAAAACTCCAAAAAGTCGATTTTGCATGATATAGCTCCTTTAATGCAGTAACAATGTAAAACAGTAACTTGCCCGTTGTCTGGCTTTGCTACCTTGTTGTTTAAGTGGCCAACAGTACCGATTGTTGAGCACAGCATATCCTAGTGAGATATGACAGTCATTTATGGCAAATTAATGACATCCAAATCCAGGGGAATTATTCATCCCAAAATTCACCTTGGTTTTAAAGGCACTGTAGCAATCCAGCAGAGGCAGCTTTAAAGTATTGGAACATGTATTTGCCGTTGGAAATTTCGAACTGGTGAGAAACTCGAGGCATGGATTTAGATCAATTCCTGCTGGAGGCACGCATGGTACACCTGTGGCAAACATGAAGAGCTCCTCCAGGGACACCGAAACTGTCTTGTTCTAAAATTGACAGATATAAAAATCAACTGAATGTAAACATAAATCACAACAGCAGTAATGATCAGACTGTGTGTAAATAAAATGATAACCTTCACAATCAAGTAGGTAGTCTGCCCATTGTTTGATCCTCCAGGACCTTCCTGTTGCTTCCATCATGGGCTCAAGTCAGGTTTCCTCCTTAGCAGTTAATCTCTTTTTCGTGTGGCAGAGGACATGGGTCAGAATCGTTGGATGCTGCTGTAGAGCTGTCAAAAACTGCAAGCTGGCGAGCCCGGCTTTAAATCTAAAATACAACAGCAGAAAGTAGAAAGACTTAGAGGTAGAATTTTTCAATAGCCAAATTTGTAAAGATGACTAACAGTGCTACACTTTTATGTATACCGTTTATTTGCTAGAATGCAGATATAAGACAATGGCCTATTTATCTATAACCATTTGTAGTTTAGCCTATGATAAAATACAGAAAAATACCTTTCAATTGCAACATGGTTCCTGTCGATGATGTACCACCACATGTAGTCCTTCACAATTTTGTCCTTTTCCTCCAGTGCCTTGACATGTCTGAAACATCCTGCAGTTTGCAACATGGCATTGTTCTCTGCGAGCAGGTCTCGCAGATTCTCCTGGGACGGTGCATTCAGAATCTAAAACATTTTTTTTTAAATATATTTTTAATTGTATTATGCAGGTTTCAGCTGAATGCCTGTTACTGTTTCAAATATGCAAAAAGGTTATTTAACCTACACTAAAGAAAAGTGTAAAGTGTTACCTACAACATTTCTGAGATTGCCTCATACCTCTTGTAGCACTTTCCCTATTTCTTCATCTGTAATGTCTCCTATAGATGACACAAAACTGGATTTCCCTGAGATGAAGCTGACCAGATCCTTTGAGAGGAAATTTGGACCTGGACCACCGTGTACTATGGACATAGCACTCATCTTGCCTGCCAAATAATATTCATCCGCTTTTATTGCTGCCCGTGGAAATGCAAAATAAACATTAAATTAGTTTCTATATTTTTATCACATTGCAGGGTTGAATTATTTAGTTTCTTTTAGAAAAACTATACACACATACACATAACATAACCTGTTGAATTGTAAACAAGGTAGCGGCTCTCTGCAGGTCCATCAAATATGGGTATATGAGCTCTGTGGAGCTCCTTCATGAGCAGGGAGAGGAATTCTCTCTTCGGGCTACCTGTATGGTCGATCTGGAGTGTCAGATTTTGTATTATATCTGAAGCAGACAGCTGTTCCACCGTAAAAAAAAGATAGAACAGGACTACGTTACTTCATAAACATAATGTAAATGATAGTAGATGCATCTAAACACAATAAAACCCACAGTTGTTGAGAGGGTGAGTTGTTTCTTACTCTGTTTCTTTTGGAGTATCATGGCTTTTATTGGAACTGTCCACACCTTTAACTTCTTTATCCTCTTTATCCTCGATCACAATGGGTGAATACAACTACTGTATTTTCTGTACTGTCTCAGAAAATACTGTATATTTTGAGAAATTAACACGAAAATTAATATTTTCAAATAAATAAGATTTGTGATTTGAAGATTGAGAAACATTACATGTAACTTGTAGTTTCCATCACATTCACTGCTGTTCCTTGGTCCATTTGTGAGTTGGAAGGCAAGTTCTAATCCACAAAACATGACGATAGCAAAAATACTTATTAGACAGTCAATTTACAAATTATAGCATTTGTTTTCTACATCACGTAGACCTCTAAATAGTTGTGCAGAAGAACATTTGTTTTTGGTTATATTCTATGACATCAGAATGACATCACTAGCAATTGCCATTGTTAGTGAACAGGTTCACACACTATGAATTTTTTTCAGTTCAATCGTGCAACATGAAACAACATAACATAACGTTACAAGGTAACAACACACAATGTTTAGGAACTACATATTACCAGAGCTGTTAAATCAGTGTGTGATTGTTGATCATCGCTTGTACTGTTCAAGGCAGGTTCCGATATCTGGGGATAATAAACAAGTTTTAGTGTACTTCAGATTACATAAACCAAACTACGGCAGAAATAATAATATGTACATATTTAATTGTACTATCCTGGCATTCCGTATGGTACGTGATACACATTAGAGGGAATGGTCATTTCAAAATGTTTAATTGGAAAATGCAAACATTAAAGTGTCGATTTTGAAATATGAGCAGCGTATAGCATGGGGAAAAAACATAATATATACCACTGTATTGAACTCCACATCACTACTGGTCATGATCACCTCTGAATCTGACTCCTCGGAATCTGTGGTGGCCTACCAACCAATGAACCAATACCAGAGTGCTCCTCCAGGTTGGCAATTAGTCTCGGGTTAACTCACAACAGGTCATGAAATCTTCAACTGTACAAATGTACACTGTGATGCGTTGGTACGCTTTCCCCACTGCCTCCTTGTAGTCTTTTACAGAGAATGGGGTGTTTGTTCCTGGTATATTTACTATCTTTGTACCATCAGGATACACCAGAAAGTGGGGACCGGGAGGTACATTTTTGTTGAAGGCCTTCAATTTTTGCAGTGCTGCATTGTGCAATTCTTTGGCATCTGAGCTTGGTTTGAGTGAAAGGGGGAGTGTCATTCCTCTCATAGGACTCAGGACTCCATCTTTCAGCCGCATAAGGCCTATCGAAATCTACAGAGAAACAACAGAAGAAGGCTTCTGTAAAGCAGTCCAATGACTTACAACATTTATATTACACACTACGAATACATGGCAAGGTTGACGACCCAGCAAGCTCATTAACCTACACAAACAAAGAGAAGTTACCTTCACAAGGTTTTCTTTCAACGGTTCTTTTTTCTTTTGAAACTTAATTGCCTCTCCTTCTCTTTTAATATCCTGAAATTCCGGAATGACTCCAGTGCACCCTCTTCTTTTATCCTCCTGCATCAAACAGAGGCAATCAACTCTTCTTAAAGCAAATTTAAGAATAAATGAGAAATCTGAGACAGTAGCACGCTTGAGTTGCCGTGTAGGTAAAATAATAGTATGACTAGGAAGATGCAGGGGTGGATTCGTCTCAGAGGAAGGGACCAGCACTTAGTAAAACACAGGAGAAAGATCTGCTGTGATATGCCAAGCACCAAAATGTATTATAAGAAAAAGAGTTATGTACAACATTTACAATATTTACAAGAGTGCACTTTGGGAATTATAATAAAGTTCATGAGGTGTCGGGTTGACTCTTCGGACACAGTTCATTAAAGTCCACTTAAACACAGTACGCAAGGTGTATAGGCAGTCCAGTTTAGGCAGAATGAACCAAAACAAAAAGGCGTGTGTAGTGATAGAAGTAGGTCCAAGCGCGTGTAGAGTGAGTGGGGAACGAACGTGTAGTTCTGTTGCAGAGCCTCCTACCGCACAGTAGTAGATCTGTCGGACCGTAGATCCTGTTGACTTGAGCATTAGACGTTACTGTCCATACGCAGAATCAGGCCCAGTACAGCGATCTAGCCTGTGCAGTGAAAGCTAACATCAGTATACATGTATACACTTTTTTCAAAATCATAAAGCCTGATAATAGCTTCCTTTTCATCCACGAATGCACAAAATCAATACATTCATTTACAGCAACTATAATCAAAAAGCATTAATTCATTACATTCTCAATAACCATGGTCATGGCAGTGACAGCAGCTGAAGCCAAAACATAGCAGCTATCAGTCCCAGACAATAATAGTTCACAGTAGCTACATCATAAAACATCTAAAAAAATTATGTGACGACATCTTCACACTATAGGCATTTAAAACAATGGCACAGGAAAACTTACAGCAGCATGTGCCATGGAAACATAAAAACAACGAGAACAGCAGCGGCTACGCCGACTAGCCTTAGCACATTAGCTTACCAATTCCATTCATTCACAGTCCAGCACAAGTGTTTCGGTGAATGACAGTTCTGAATGTCCGACTGCCTTACATCCTGTGTGGTCCCCGACAGAGTGTGCGAGTCAGGCCGACCCAGTTTCTCCATCTCAAGTCGGCACTACTGTGGACATTACCCCTAACTTGCCGGCTACTGCCAGTCAATCCCCACGGCCAGAAGTTGAAATCAATTCATCTTCAGGAAGCGATTCAGAGGTGGAAGAGTCGACAGATGAGGAAGGAAATGGGCCTGAGAGCTTGGGACCTATTGAGGATGTGGTTGATGAGGTGGCGCCAGATAATGGCCAGCCCGAAGAGCCGTCCTCTCAAGCCGATGTCCCTGCTCTTGGCCAGTCTGATTCATCTGTCATTGTCACTCATCCTGACGCTGCTGTAACTCCTGAAATAATTCCTGATGTTGCGCCGCGACGTTCAGCTTGTGACAGACACCCACCAAGTCGTCTACAGTATTCCATTCTCGGTAATCCCTTGATTTCGGTTGTACAGACGCTATTTCATAGCCTTTCTGACGTGTACACTGGAGCGTTGCAGAGAGCATCTAGTACGGATATTCCTGTTGTAGCATGCGACGGGACGCGCATGAATTAAAGGGGGAGGGTGTAACCCAGGTGTAAAATCCATTGCTAGTTCTCCCTCTGTCTGCTTGCAAACTCCGCTACTGTGGTTACCGTTACATCTCGCGATACTTCTGTCGTCACCCATGCGAGAGTTTAGCCCTGTGCGAGATTAAACATGGCGGCGCGCATCAGTGGGTAGACGGGTGGGAAGCCAGGACGTGGTTCGGCTGCAGGTAGAGCGCATTTAATATCTAAATGAGCCACTTCTTTCACATTTCATGTACTCGTTTTAAGATATGTGCTCCTCGACTTGCAGATGCTTTACACGCTGTTGATTCATCTTCTGTACTCAGAGTACAGAAGCTGGCTCAAGAACCTTCATTGAAGATTACTGGTATATTTTAAAATAAATCGATTCAAGTAGAATTAGGCACAAATTATGTGTTTATGTGTCTATTGACAAAAAATAATATTTCTGTCAATTAATGGCATAACCTGTTAATATACAGACAATATTAAGACAATACAACAAAAATGTGTTACATGTCATAAAACGTATTGAGGTTAAATATAAGACAAATATGAATTTTCTGTAAAATCATAACAGAAATATTGTCCGTCATACTATTTTTTAAGTTTACAACATAAATCTTTTGTTTTCTGCTTTTAATCAGCTCTTTTTGTAGCCTACTTTTTTATACCATAAACACGATATTCAGTTTTTGCAAATTTTCCAAACCAAATTCATGGAATCTAAAATTTCTATAAAGTAATTATGGTCTCATATGAAATTGATTGTCGCAATAATTCTAATTATACAGCAAAACAAACAAAGTACTGTGTTACTACACGTGATTCCACAAGAAAATGCTATACCACAACCGGTACCTCTCGGTATCTGACAGTTTTTCTCAGAAAAAAAAGAGGGTTTTTGTGTTTTTTGACAATGCTGAGCACTCCTTGCTCAATTTTGACCCCCATGTTATTCTAATGGGACTGACACATAAATCTCACATTATACACAATTACAGCGCGTTAGCGCCCTCTGTAAGGAGCTTGTGGACAGTAGTCATTGAAGTACGGCCCGTGAGGGCCCTCCGATGTTGCTTGTGAAATAAAAAAGATTTGGGGCGCGCCCTCTGCAGGTTGGAACCATTATTCACATGGAGAGGCTAAAAATGTAGTTTTGATGTTTACTTACACAGATTAACGGCATATCAGGGCAATAAAATGTAGTGGGCTCGTTAGCGCCCTTGCTATGGTTACAGAGGTGTGGTAATTGAGTCACGCCCCCTGACAAACTGGAAGTCCACCATTTTGAAAAATGCTCTATCACTCTATTTACCATAGCCTGTAAATTGCTCACATTCGCACATACAAACTCTGATTAAAAATCGGAAATATACATTTTATTGACCTTTCACCCCCGGACACAACAAATGTAAAAACGTTACATTGGGCGCGATAGCGCCCCCTCTAGGTGCAGAAAAAAATGCATTATGTGTCAAAAAATGTGTTTCTTGGAAACGGATCAAATTCGGCATAAAAATAGTTGATGGCATCCCGATCAAAAAAAGCCAATGGGACCCATAACGTATTTTGTACGGTGTTGCCATGGGGACGAGCGGGGGGCCCCCATGTTATTCTAATAGAACGGACACATAAATCTCACATAATATGAAATCACAGCGCGTTAGCGCCCTCTGTAATGAGCATGTGGACAGTGGTCATGGAAGTACGGCCCGTTAGGGCCGTCCGATGCTGCTTGTGAAATAAAAAGATTATGAACTATTATTCACAAGGAGAGGCTAAAATGTAATTTTTAATCTGTGTTTACTGACACAGATTAATGGTACATCAGGGCAATAAAATGTAGTGGGCGCGTTAGCGCCCTCGGTAGGGTTACAGAGGCGTGGCAATGGAGGCACGGCCCGTGAGGGCCGTTCGATGCCGCTTGCGGCTTTAATTTGTTTTAATTTTGAAAATTATGGCTTACAGCTTGTAAAAACCCCAAAATTTCAGAGAATTAGAATATTACATGAAATCAATAAAAACATTATTTTAAACAGAGAAATGTGGGCCCTCTGAAAACTATAATCATGCACATGTACTTAGTACTTATAGTTTGGGCCAATTTGCATGAATTACTGCCTTAATGCGGTTGCGTGGAATGGATGCTATCAGCCTGTGGCACTGCTGAGGTGTTATGGAAGACCAGGATGCTTCAATAGCGGCCTTAAGCTCCTCTGTATTGTTCAGTCTCATGTCTCATCTTTCTTTTGGCAATGCCCCATAGATTCCCTATGGGGTTCAGGTCAGGTGAGGTTTTCTGGCCAATCAAGCACCGTAATCTGATGGTTATTTAACCAGGTTTTGGTACTTTTTGCAGTGTGGGCAGGTGCCAAGTCCTGTTAGAAAATGAAGTCAGCGTCTTCATAAAGATCTTCTGCTGAAGGAAGCATGAAGTGCTCTAAAATCTCCTGGTAGACGGTTGCGTTGACTCTGTACTTAATAAAGCACAGTGGACCAACACCAGCAGAAGACATGGCTCCCCAAATCATCACAGACTGTGGAAACTTCACACTGGCCTTCAAGCATCTTGGATTGTGTGCTTCTCCTTTCGTCCTCCAGACTCTGGCACCTTGGTTTCCAAATGAGATGCAAAATGTGCTCTCATCAGAAAATAGAACTTTGGACCACGGCGCAACAGACCAGGTCTTTCGTTCTTTAGCCCACACAAGACGCCTCTGACGTTGTTTGTAGTTCAGGAGCGGCTTAACAAGAGGAATACGACATCTGAAGCCCATGTCCAGGATCCGTCTGCGTGTGGTGGCTCTTGATGCACTGACTCCAGCCTCAGTCCACTCCTTGTGAAGTTCCCCCACACTTTTGAATGGCCTTTTCCTGACAATCCGCTCCAGACTGCGCTCATCCCTGCGGCTTGTGCACTTTTTTCCTTCCACTTTCTATGAATGTGCTTTGATACAGCACTTTGAGAACATCCAACTTCTTTTGCTATTTCCTTTTGAGCCTTTCCCTCCTTATGGAGGGTGTCAATCATGGTTTTCTGCACAACTGTCAGGTCAGCAGTCTTCCCCATGATGGTGAATTCTACTGAACCACTGAGAGACCATTTAAAGTCTCAGGGACCCTTTGCATGTGTTTTGGATTCATTAGCTAATGACAGAGTGACACTTTGAGCTACAATATAGTCCCTTTTCACAATATTTTAATTTTCTGAAATTTAGATTTTGGGGTTTTTACAAGCTGTGAGCCAAAATCATCAACATTAAAACAAACAAATGCTTGACATATGTCACTTTGCATGCCAAGTCTATATTAGTTTCACATTTTAAGTTTTTCACGATATTCTAATTTTCATCTGTATACGAAAAGTAAGTAAAAGTAAGTAGTACGTTCTGACTGTTTGTCAGAATTGATGATATAGAATATCATTTTCTGAATATAATCTGGCGCCTAAAGGGATATATCAGACAAACAAACATTTATTTTGAAGTACCATAGTCCTCCTGCTCTCTGATGGCCATATTTGCAATCAAAATTCTAAAAAATTATTCCCATTTATTTATTCTTGCGTCATCTCCACAGCAAATTGCTTTGTAAATGGTCTTGTTCCTTCAGACTCTCCTGTAAATACAAAGTCATTGGTGATGTTAATGATCCTTTTGTTTGCTTGACCAGGATCTCTCCAACAGTGACTCCCTCTTGATTAAATTACTGTGTTTAGGCAGTGAGAAGAATGAAGGCTGGACCCAATGTCACTGGTGTTAATGACATTCAAATTGATCACTGCCACATGTTGCTACGCCCTGGCCTGTTTAAAAGCCAAGGTAATGAAAAGAGGAGCTCTCCATTACCAAGAGCATAACTAAACATGACGCTTCCCGCTGAAATCATATATTCTGACGAATACAGCTGTGTCGTCACACAAAATACTATCAATTCATTATGTGTGACAAGACTACTCCACGGAAATACTGTGTGCTAAGCATAACAAAGAATAAACATTTACCAGTAGGGTCATTCCGTGTGGTTTGACCCAGAGCCTGCCAGGTGACCCTCTCAGATTTGGATGAAACTTTTTTTTTAGTTCCTCCACATGTGTAATGAACACATGCAAAGTGATTTGATCTAACTCCCAATACTTTGTTTTTTTTAGACAAAACAGGGAGTTGTAACCACCTTTTCTGCTCCCGGGTGCTTTTTGCGTTTATGTGCACCTTTAAAGAGCTGTAGCTCAGCAATGGAAACATGTTCTTTGTCATGTCTACTAAACATGGTTCTAGGAAAAATCATCAAAAATGTTCTAGATTGTAAGATTGGATTTTTGAATTTTGGATTCTTTTCCCCAAAATGTCAGGGGCTCTACAAAAGAAGTGTATTGAGTGATCATCATAGTCTAGATTTTAGTTTATTAGGATATAAACTTTCTGCTGTAAAAGCAGGATGTTGATCTGATAAAGGGTCTTTGAGTTAAAGCTTCACAAAGATGGGTCCTACTCAGAAAAGCTCAAAAATGGCCCTCTAGTCTATGCAGGATTTGACCACGTAGTCAACTACTGAGGCACTTCAAACATTTTTTTCACAGATATAAGCCATATCAGTCAGTCTGTAGCCAGAATTTATCTATCTCCAATGGCTTCATGGTTAAAAAAAATATGCCGAACGCTATGTTGCTAATGTACCAGTGAGCATCAAAAACACATGCAACATATTTTCCAGGCTGGTACTGATTATGGTCAGCTTCACGTTCTGCTTGAGGAAGTGTATACACACTAGTAAGCTACAAGCCAATGAAAAGGACTTCTGTTGGATATTGTCCTTGGTGAGATAGAAGAAATGTACTCCTTCAATATTTGCACTTACCCATTTGTACAATAGCACACTAGTAAATCACAATAAGCAAGCAAAGCCTCAGATTAAAAAAATGTCTACTTCACTGATGGCGCTGTTTACCAATATAAAATCTACAAAAACTTTGCCAATTTGTGCAACCATCAGCAGGACTATAGACTTGCCTCAGAATGGCACTTCTTTGCCACTAGCCATGGTAAGAGTCCCTGTGATGGGATTGGTGGAACTGTGAAACATCTTGTAGCCAGCAAGTCTGCAGGCAAATAGACTCAGATTCTCACTGCAGAGGACATAGACTAGAGGGCCATTTTTGAGCTTTTCTGAGTAGGACCCATCTTTGTGAAGCTATAACTCAAAGATCCTTTATTCGATCGACATCCTGCTTCTACTGCAGCAAGGTTATATCCTAATAAACTACAATCTAGAATATGAAGATGATCAGTTAATACACTTCTTTTGTGGAGCCTCTGACATTTTGGGGGAATAAATCTGAAATTCAAAAATTGCCATTTTTAGCAGCCTATAAATCAGGAAGTTTACAATCTAGCACATTTGATGATGATTGTTCCTGGAACTATGTTTAGTAGACATGACACAGACCAAAGCTCTACACATGTTTCCAGCTCTGAGCTAGAGCTCTTTTGAAGTGCACACAAACGCAAAAAGCACCTGGGAGCAGAAAAGGTGGTTACAAATGCCTGTTTTGTAAAATTTCCCCAAAAATAAATAAATAAACTATCGGGAGTTAGAGCAAATTCCTTTGCATGTGTTCATTACACATGTGGAGGAACTCCACACAAAAAAAACGTTTCATCCAAATCTGAGAGGGTCACCTGGGAAGATTCTGTGAATTTGGGTGATTTGGCACGGTATGACCCAGTACACAGGCAATCTGTTGTTTACTTCCACTCTGTTTTGGTGAATGGTAGGTAAACAGCTGATGCGGCCAGGCGCGTAACGCTGTTCACAGATATTTTATAGCGCAAGGGAAGCATAGTTCTGTTTGTGAATTTTTTGCCTATCATTAAACTTTTTTTTTAATATACAGTAGATTCATGTTGCCTAACAAAGCCCTGGACATGACAACATCACAATTTTATTAATGGAGACAACTTGCCCTGTAGGCATAAGGGCATGGTCTGCAACGTGAGGGTGATTAACGGCCACACCTCCTGCCACCCAGGTGCTCTCATGCAGGACATCAATAACTCTGCCCCAAACATCCTTCACAATCATCCTTCAGTCTCCACAGTGTGATCCATGCCGGTACCAGTGACCTCAAACTTCAGCAGTCAGAAAAACTCAAACAAGACTTCATTTCACTCATCAACAACATCAAAAACAACAATATGCATAGTTTCTGGACCATTCTCTGCTCCCCGTTTTGGGGATGGAAAATTTAGCAGAGCAAGACTGCTCCATTTAAAGAACTACTGCACTAAGAACAACATCTCATACGTGGACAATTTCTTAACATGTTTTAACAGACCTGGACATTTAAAAAGGACAGACTACACCCCAACTTTATTGGATCCCACCTGTTTTCACAGAACATTCAACTTACAATAGAATCAGCAGGTCTCCCTCCACACCAACCGTAACGGATATTCCTCAGACCTCTCACCAAAGTTCAGTCATCACATAGTTCCTTAAATACTCAGTCCCCTACCACAGTGAACATGGCTCTTTTAAATGTCCGCTCTCTGCCGAATAAGTCTTTTATTGTAAATGATTTGATTTTAGATAATAATCTTGATTGTTTGTTTCTAACTGAAACCTGGCTGGGTGCGGATGCAAATGCCGTTCTTGCTGAGGCCTCTCCACCTAATTTTAGCAGTGCCTTTTTAAACAGAAATGGAAAAAGGGGAGGTGGCACTTCCTCTAGAAGCATAAATACTCTTGCCACCAAACCTATTTTATTTGATCAATACACGAGTTTCGAGCACCACACAATTATTTTTAGTAAGCCCCCGATTTTATGTGTCACTATAGACCACCCAAAACATGGGAAGATGGCGGCAGGCAGCTCGGGGGTGTTAGTTGCTCTGCTATTTTACTCACTCATTCTGAAGTTTAAGCTGTCGGTAAACAACTCTAAACATCATGAATGTACTGACAAAAGCCTAAACAACTACTTCAACAGCGAAGCGCACTTGCACAATCAACAGAGCAAGATCAGTGGTGTCATCGGCTATGGTGAACACACGCTGGCCATCGGTTTGACAGTTTCCTATCGATACTACCAAAGAAGGAAACGCAAAGAAACACTGTGTAAAACATGGACAAACAACAATGCCATGATCATATGCCTCTGCCTACTTATGTCGGGTGACATTCACCAATGCCCTGGTCCAGTCGGCATGTCAACAGATGATGTCGTATATCCACCCAAGCTGCCTACCTGTGGTTCGTCTCTAGCGGTCCCCGCAGGCGGCGCAGCGGTGGTTTCGGTGTCGGTGGAGCGGCGGTGGTCCTTGCGGAGTGGTTCCTGCGTGGGATGTCTGCGTGGCTCGGCGGTGGAGGGGCCCTCCGTGTGCGCAGGGAGTCTGATCGTCGCCACCGGTGGTGTCTGTTCCGATGCCGTGGCCAGGCTGGGTGCTGGGGATCGGCGGTGCGCGGTTCCTGGAGGTCCGGATGGTTTTCGGGGTTCTTCGGGGAGCGGCGTTGCTGGCGTGTCTGCTCCCGTGGACTCGGACGGCGTGGCGGGGGGTTTGCTCTTCTCTTCCCAACTCGACGAAGGTGCTGCGGTGGGCACTGACGCATGCAACGCTGACGCTATCAAACGCGTAATGGTGAATGGAGCGATGCGGCTGAACAGGAGGTGGAGAATAGTGCACACTGTAAACAATTCACGGATGATCTGGGATCCGAAGGCCAAACCAAAAGGTTTACTAGGCGGACATCTAAATATTCGCAGTTTTAAATCAAAAAGCGAACAAATAAACCACATGATATCAGAGTCGAACCTGGATTATTTTTGCTTATCCGAAACTTGGTTAAATAAAAACTCTCCTACTGTGGCGGTTTCAGTTCCGGGTTATATTACCTACCGAAAAGACAGAGCTGACACCAAGGGGGGCGGCGTGATGATTTATGTGAGAGACAATATACAATGCAATGAGATTCCATGGCAAAACTCAAATGACTTAGAATGCCTAGGGTTAAACATGACCCTCTCTCCTCAGATGTCCCTGACAATAATTGTTGTATACCGACCACCATCTGCTAGTGTTAATTTTTATGATAAGTTCAAGGACATTTTAAAGCAGTGTGATTTTAAAAAGGAGGTTATTGTGATGGGGGATTTTAACCTGAACTGGATGGACCATAAAACAAGAAAAAAAATGTTGCAAATTATGAATGGCTTCAACTTAGTCCAGATGGTGAAGGGACCAACACGGATCACAAACAATTCTAGCACTCAAATTGATTTGATCTTCTCCAATCAACCAGAACGGATTGTAAAAACATATAACATGCTAACTGGACTATCAGATCATAATATGGTGCTAATATCAAGAAAACTAACTAGACAACGTTTCTCGGCATATTCTGGAAAAAAGGAATTCATAAGTATCCCTAAGAATAAACAAGAAGAGTTCAACTCTGCAATAAGAAACATAAACTGGGGCACTGTGCTATCAAATAATAAACTTGAAATCTCCTGTCAGAAATTTACAGAGTGCTTACGGTCAAAAATAAATGAGTTCACAATTAAGGTTAAATATAAAAGTAAAAAGTCTTCTTTCCCATGGGTCAATGATATTATAAAACAATTAATGAAAGCAAGAGACAATGCTCTTAAAGTAGCTAACAAGTCAAAATTAATTTGTGACCGACAAAAATTCACTACGCTCCGGAATAAGGTGACAAGACAATTGAGGAAAGCAAAGGCAGACTTTTTCATAACTATTATTAATAATTGTCAGGGTAACTCTAAAGCCATCTGGTCACAGATCAATAAACTAACTTGCAAAGCAACCTCTTCTCATAAAACAATACAGCTAAATAATAATGGTAGACTATTACAGAATCCATTGGATGTGGCTCAGATTCTCAATAATTACTTTGTTGATTCGGTGATGACGATAGCTAAAAGTTTTCCTTTACAAAGCCAAAACGTACCTCCCTGTTGTACAGTTGTATCAAATGAGCCTCCGCTATACCCAAGCTCTGTATCCACATCTGATGTGGCAAAAGCAATAGCGCTCTTAAAGACATCAAGAGCTAAGGATGCATATGGTCTGGATACGTATATGCTAAAACAAATAAGTCAATCAGTTATCAATCCGTTAACGCACATCATCAATATGTCAATCAGTGAAGGGATATTCCCTGAATCATGGAAACTTGCACGTGTAATTCCAATACTTAAAAGTGGTAATGCTCAACTGACCTCTAATTACAGGCCAATTAGTATTCTACCTACTGTGTCCAAAGTATATGAAAAGCTGGTTGTCGAGCAAATAGTTGATCATCTTAATAACAGTTCCTCCTCATTGCATCCAATGCAATTTGGATTCAGGTCCAATCATTCAACTGACACAGCAACTTGTTATTTTCTGGAAAAAGTCAAGTCATCATTAGACAAAGGGGGAATAGTGGGGGCAGTTTTTCTCGATCTGCGGAAAGCATTTGACACAGTCAACCATTCAATTCTATTACAGAAACTTCAGAATTTTAACTTTTCCACAAAATATATCAATCTTATTAAATCATACCTTTCAGCTCGCACACAAGTCGTACAAATCAACAATCATAATTCCCATCCATTACAATTATCCACCGGAGTGCCTCAAGGCTCAATAATTGGCCCTATTCTTTTTAGCATGTACATTAATGATTTACCATCAGTATCCAAGACCTGTAACACCCTTATGTATGCAGATGATACAGTCATCTTTGCACATGGTAAAACAGCAGAGGAGGTAGCTTCAAAGCTAACAGAGGCCATGGCGTCGGTCACATCCTGGCTCGAAAAATCCTGCCTTCAACTTAATATATCCAAAACTGTTTGTATGTTCTTTTCAAAAAACACCAAAAACACCATAAACATTATACCAGATATTTCAATAGCAGGACAAAAAATACAAGCAGTCACAGAATTCAAATACCTAGGATTATACATTGATTCAAACCTCAGCTTCAAAACACACATCCAAAACACCAGCAATAAGATCAAATTCTGTTTATCAAATTTTAGGTTCATTAGAGACTGTTTGTCAAATCAAGCTGCTAAAATATACTTTTTTTCCATGATCCTCTCGCATATCACATATTGTATCATAAGTTGGTCAAACACACATGCCACATCAATGAATCCCATGAAATCATTATATAAACAAGCGCTTAAAACATTGGATAAAAAACCCTACAGATATCACCATTGTCAGATTTTACAGAAATATAAGTTACTAAGTTGGGACAGTCTTATAAATTTCAAAAACATCTGTTTAATGTATAGAATTAAAACTGGCTCTGCTCCCCCTTCACTGAGCGAGTCTGTAAACTTCAGATTGAGTGCAGCCAGAGTAACTCGAGGGGCAGTGAGGGAAGACTGCGTCCTCCCCCTCAGAAAAACTGCATTTGGTCAGGCCGTGTTTTCTTATAAAGCCTCCCAACAGTGGAACACAGTGCCTGAATCAATTTGCGAGTTTTCCTCATTTAATTCTTTTAAAAAGAATGCCAAAAAGTGGCTCGTGGAGACACAGACTTGTGAGCACTAGTTATATTGAAAAATGTATACTTGGCTCATTTTATGTACTATGTATGTATGTATGTAACTATATTGTATTTTGTAAATTGCTGTGTGATTTTAATCCTGTTTTTTTTAGGCTGGCTTTGACATCTGCCAAAGGGTCTACCGATGAAAATTAGCTTCTTCTGCTAACTCGGGCATATTTACATTGTAAAATGTTGAATAATGTGTACTGTCCCTTTTCAAATAAATAAATCTAAAATCTAAATCCCCTTTTTATTAATGAATTCTCAGACTTTCTATCTATTTTACATAGCTCCTTTAATATGATAATTTTAGTTTATAGTTTATTTGAGCAGTTTCCATTTGTGTTTTACATTCACATCTTTTAACATTCAATTTTAACCGGTGATTTTAATGTACACATAGACAACGTTTCAGACCCCATTTCTGCCGAGTTTTTAAATGTTCTTAATTATATGGATTTCACCCAACACGTCACGCAGGCAACTCACGAGAAAGGGCACAGTCTGGACCTGGTCATCACGTATGGCCTGTCCACTACTGTGTCCTCTGTTATCGACTTGGCCGTCTCTGACCATTACTGTGTGTTTTTTAAGGTCAACGGTTTTATCCAGCAAGAGTCCTCGGCAAAAACTGTGAGGAAACGTAATTTTACCCCTGAAGTGGCTGCAAAATGTATTGATGCTTTACAACAAATTCCTCCTGTGATTTTACCTGCTAACTGCGATTTTTTTGTTGACAATTTTAACAGTAAACTACTCATCGCCCTCGATGCAGTTGCACCATTCAAACTTAAAAAGATGAATCCCAAACCCCTTGCCCCCTGGAGAACCGAGGAGCTAAAGCAACTCAAGAGAAATTGCATGAAGGTTGAGAGGAGATGGAGGAAATTAAAAATAACAATACATTTTCAAATATTCCGTGCTCAACAAAAGACAATAAGCAATAAGAAATGCAAGAAATTAATTATTTTCCACAATAATCACTAACCACAAAAATAACCCAAAAGTCCTATTCTCAACAATAGAAAATGTTTTAAATCCTGATTTTAACAGACCTCCTTTAAACCCCACACACGCTCTCTGCGAGGCATTTGCAGACCACTTCAGGGGAAAGATAGATACTATCAGATGTAATATTTTATCTACCCAAAGTAACACGGCTTTAAATACATCTCGTTGTCTACTTGTTCCAAAAGAAACACTGCACAGTTTTGTCCAGGTTAATGGTGAGATGTTTGATAAAGTTTTCTCCTCAGTAAAGGCCTGTTCATACTCCACAAGACGCGAGAACTTTGTTCTTGTTCTTGAGGCAAAAAGAACAAGAACAAAGTTCGTCTGGGCTCTGACATTTCATACTCCACAAGACGTGTTGCTGCCGAACTGCCACGCCCCCTTTTTCGGCAGCCAAAATAATCAAGGAATTACAGAAATAACCCCGCCCACTAAACATCCAGCCAATCACAGCAAGAGTTCTCGCAGCCCTGCAGAACAGGCCTGTTCATACTCCACAAGATACAAGAACTTTTTTCTCGCACCCAGAGCTCCGAGAACAAAATGAAGTAATTTTGTTCTCGGAGCTCCTGTTCGGCAGTTCTTTCACGTTGTTCTTGACACCTGAGCTGAGCAGAACTTTGTTCTGCAGGGCTGCGAGAACTCTTGCTGTGATTTGCTGGATGGGCGGGGTTATTTCTGTAATTCCTTGATTATTTTGGCTGCCGAAAAAGGGGGCGTGGCAGTTCGGCAGCAACACGTCTTGTGGAGTATGAAATGTCAGAGTCCAGACGAACTTTGTTCTTGTTCTTTTTGCCTCAAGAACAAGAACAAAATCCTCGCGTCTTGTGGAGTATGAACAGGCCTTTAAGGCCCACCACATGTCTTTTAGACCCGGTCCCAACCCCAATTTTTAAAACATTCTATGGATCCTTGAAAGACGAACTATTGGACATGATGAATTGCTCTCTTCAGACGGGGGTCTTCCCTGCTGCCTTTAAGGGGGCGGTGGTGAGGCCCCTGCTGAAGAAGACCAATTTGGACTGTAATGATTTTAACAATTTGAGACCGGTATCCAACTTACCATTTTTAAGCAAAATCTTAGAAAAGCTTGTCTTTATCCAACTTAATGATTTTATTACTGCACATAACGTCCTTGAGAAATTCCAGTCTGGCTTTAGGGTAAACCACAGCACAGAGACTGCCCTTTTAAAGATTTTAAGGTCCATAACAAAACATGTAGTGAGCACCAGGGTTTGATTTTAGGCCCAGTGCTTTTTAACCTGTATATGCTCCCTCTTGGTGATGTCATCAGTAGACATGGAGTCAACTTTCATAGTTACGCTGATGATACTCAATTGTACATCTCCATGTCTCTTGATGACACCGGGCCAATGGACTGCATTTTAGATATAAAATCCTGGATGGCAGAAAACTTTCTCCAACTTAACCAGGACAAAACTGAAGTTTTAGTCATCGGTCCTGAGGCCCAGAGAGAGAAACTTTTACCCAAACTACAGTCATTATCTTTTAATCATTTCGTTTACAACTTTTACAAAATTCAGCAGCTCGTGTCCTGACGAAGACCAGGAGGCAGGACCACATTACACCGGTTTTAGAGTCGCTGCATTGGCTCCACGTGCGTTTCAGGATCGATTTTAAAGTTATTTTAATGGTTTTTAAATGTCTTAATGGTCTTGATCCTTTTATCTTTCAGAACTGCTTTTACCTTATGAACCTTCAGGGCCTAAAGTCAACAGAAAGACTCACGGCGAGGCGTCTTTCCAATATTATGGCCCTCGCCTCTGAACGACCTGCCGGAGGAGCTCAGGACCGCAGAGAACGTTCAATGTATTTAAGAGCAGGCTCAAGACCCACCTTTTTAGTTTAGCTTTTAACTGACATCTATTTATCTAGTCCTAATTATGTATGTATGTGTATGTGTGTGTGTGTGTGTGTGTGTGTGTGTGTGTGTGTGTGTGTGTGCATGCATGCGTGTATACATGCATGCATACGTACATGTATGTGGATGTATGATGCGGGGCATATTGTTTTAAATGTTGTAATCTGTAAAGCACTTTGTGATACCTTTCGATATGAAAAGCGCTTTATAAATAAAGATTGATTGATGTGACGTAATTTCCAAAATTAAATATGAGGTAACAGAGTTCCAAAATTTCTGTCTTTTAGTGTGCTGTTGCTAGACCGAAGGTGGGCCAGGTCGAGTCTGCAGATGCATCGCTGTTTGTGTCATTGCTAGGTGTGATGTGCCGATAAAGCAGGGGTTCTCAACCTGACCCACGCGGGGGTCAAGAGAAAAAATTGGGGGTCGCTACATCATGTAGATAAACAATTAAACTAATCTCTGGACATAAGTTTGGCCAACTCCTGTATTGGCCCATATGGGTTTCGATCCAAAGTCACATGCCCTTCAGAGACTACCCTGTCTTTATGCACCGCGGCTTTACAGCACACTCACACACCACCCGGACACTGACCCCTTCTCACTTACACCACCCGGACCGAAGTGCATCCTCCTGCAGAACATTAGTTCAGATTCAGTGTGTAGATGAATTATACTCCCCCACAACCGCATGCTACGGTGAAGCATGGAGGTGGCAGCATCATGCTGTGGGGATGTTTTTCAGCGGCAGGAACTGGGAGACTAGTCAGGATAGAGATAAAGATGAATGCAGCAATGTAAAGAGACACACTGGATGAAGACCTGCTCCAGAGCGCTCAGGACCTCAGACTGGGGCGACAGTTCACCTTCCAACAGGACAACAACCCGAAGCACACAGCCAAGGTAACCAAGGTGTGGCTTCAGAACAAGTCTGTGAATGTCCTTCAGTGGCCCAGACAGAGCACAGACTTGAACACGATTGAACATCTCTGGAAAGAAAATAGCTCTCAGCGATGCTCCCCCTCAAACCTGACAGAACTTGAGAGGATCCGCAGAAAATAATGGGGAAAAAAACCCAAATGCAGGTGTGCCAAGTTTGCCTTGTAGCATCATACCCAAAGGCTTCAACAAAGCACTGAATAAAGGGTGTGAATATTTATGTACAGTTGTGCTCAAAAGTTTACATATAACATTAAAAGCTTTTTCTCCACTGATAGTTAGTGGTTGTGCGAAGCCAGTTATGGTTACTCTTTTTAAATCATAATTTAAAAAATAAACTACCAAAATGACCCGGATCAAAAGTTTACATACCCCAGTTCTTAATACTGTGTATTGCCCCATTTAACATCAATGACAGCTAGGATTCTTTTGTGGTAATCAGTGTTCAGGACAGGACACCATGCTCCAGCCACGGAGCATGGTGTCCAGCGGAGAGAGAGCATGAGAGAGAGACACAGGTAAGCACAGGTCCGCGGCCCCGGTTTGTGTGCCACGTCGCCTGCATCCCGGTACTCAATGGGAACGTTCTCACGGCTCGGAGAGGTGGCGGTACTGTCAGCTGAGATTGTCAGAGGTAGAGGTACTAAGTACTGGTGACTGGTACTTAAAGCACTGATTCTGCTGTAGCTAATGTGAGGTCAACATGGCCTTGTGCTTTGGATCGTTGTCATGTTGGAACATCCAAGTGCGTCACATGCTGATGACTTTTCCTCGAGTATCCTTTAAAAACATGCTGCATTCATCCTGAAATCAATTTTGACTAAGTTCCCTGAAGCGTTGTAGCTCACACATTCCCAAAACATCAGTGACCCACCTCCGTGTTTCACTGTAGGAATGGTGCACTGTTCATCACAGGCTTTGTAGTTTATGGTTGTGGCCAAAAAGTTCAATTTTGGTTTCATCATTCCATAAAATGACATTGTTTCAGAAATGTTGAGGCTGTCTACAGTATGTGCTGTTTGTCATATTGTAAGCGGATACTTTGTGGCATTTGCGAAATAATGGCTTTCCTCTGGCGACTTGGCCATGCAGCCCATTTTTATCAAGTGCCTCCTATTGTGCATCTTGAAACAGCTACACTACTTTTTTAGAGAGACCTGTATTTCAGCTGAAGTTATCTCTTGGTTTTTCTTTTCAGCCACAATTTTCTTGCAAGTTGTTACAAGCCGCGGACTGGGCTTATATTTTACCGGGCATTTGACCAGTGGTCCGGTTCCAAAATGGGCCGGTGCGTTAGATTTATTTTATTTTTTTCTGCGCAGCCCGTGCTTTCTGGAATGGAATCATCCAATAGCAGTTACGTGCTATGGGTGGGCTGGTCCAAACCAAAAAATGCCCGGGCTGAATTATTGTCCCAGTTCACCCCTGGTTGTTACTGAAAATTGTGTTGGTCGACCTGACCGTGGTTTGGTTTCTACAGAGTCCTGCAACACTGAACACGTATTTATTTATTTATTCATTTTCCCATTTTATACTGTTCAACTACCTTTTCTTGCAGATCCTCTGACAATTATTTTGCTTTACTCATAACTCAGGAACCAGAAACGTCAGTGCAGCACTGGATGAAAGATGCAAGGGTCTGTCAGGAGCCCAAAAACTCACTGACCTTTTATATACATTTAGCAGAGCGGGTTTTAGTAGAAGTATTTAACCTGAATTACTTTTATGGTAACGCTGACACCACCCCAGGAATTTCACCTGGAAATTCTAAACAGGATCTCACTAGCAGGCACACAGGTTCGAGATTACTGATGAGGCAGAGATGGTCACAATCAGTTTCACAAGATTTATTAAGGGCTTTAAGTTCATATAAAAATGTATTTAATTTTAGCAGTAATTTCGATTTATAAAAATGTAAGGCACTAAACATTCACAGTGCCACTGGACACCAGAGAGCTGAGGCTTGGCCAGAGGTATGGGGACAGCAAAAAGGGGTTGTAACCTTAACAAAAAGAAGGAAGACATACAAAACAAAACACACCAAAATAAGTGCACCTCAAACCAAATAAAGGGGCTACCACCAACGAAATCCACCACCACCTCGGGGCTGGGCCAGCAGCTCCTAGGGCACAGAGACACCATTTTAGTTTAACGCAGGATACATTTCACAAACATCACTTCAACATATTTTTCGACGCTCCACAAATTCCTTAACAATAAACAAAAGACAGTTTCAGCAAGTTAGCAAAGATCGGCCATGCGCCGAGCAGCTGGGCATCTCTCCCGGTGATCGGGCTGGGAAGAACTCAGGGTTAAGCTGGGTGTAAAAGTGGCAGCACCGCGCACCGCTATTGTGGAGGCCAATGGTCCTCCCTACTAGGGATGGGAATTGATAAGATTTTATTGATATCAATGCCATCAATAATTTTACCTATCGATTCGATTCTTTATCAATTCTCTTATCGATGCCTGACTTGTCTGTGTGTTGGGGAAAATGAATGGAAGGAATGAATTTGCTTTTGATAAACTCTATCAAAAAGACACATTGTTTTCCCAAGAAAAAATATTCATTAAATTAAGCAAGTTTCCAAATATACTGTGGCTCCTGCTGGCACTCAGCCTGCCTGGCATCCTCAAATATAATGGTAACATTTGTACTTTTCAACAAGTGTCTGTAACTTGTAACAGACTGATGCTGTTTTGTAACACCTAAACAACAGGACTCGGTCTCAGCCCAAACCCCACAGATTTTCATCTATTTCTGATTCATCCGTCGCTACATTCTCCTTCCCCCGTCCGTGTGAACTACTTCTGCTGCAGCCCTTTAGCCAGAGAGATCAGTCGATCCACTCATATAGCGCACTCGGGGACGAGTAGACCCGCTCTCAGGGCGGGGACAGGCACCCGCAGCCTCCGCTCTGAGCCCCGGGCATGAGCGGGGCTGCAGAGGTGCGCTCAGACCGGGGACAGACAGTCTCTGACCCGCGCTCAGAGCACAGCGGCATGGGGAGAGACACCGGGCGCAGCAGCGAGGCACTGAACCCCGTGTGTCATGTCAATAGCGACGTATCAAAAGTTTTTAAAAGAAACAGCAATAGGTACAGAGCGCAAATAAACGGAGCGTTCGCAGCAGCAAAGCAAAAACGTAGAACTGACACGTTTATAACAATGGACTATTTTAATTGACGACACTCTTTCGTCTCATGAACGCGCAATACGGAGGGGAAGGGCTAAGCGGAGGCTAAAGGGTAGAATTGAGATTGGGCTGATGTTTCCCTGCTTACTTCGAAGCAGCGTCAACAGACTCGGAGAACTATGTCATTACACACACGTCTAGCTCCACGGCGCAAAAAGAGTGTTTTCAGAGCGGGAGCATCGATAAGAGGGATCGATAATGAAGTAGACGTACGGTTCCGATGCTTTGCTCAAACAGGACCGGGTCTACTTGTAGAACCGGTTCTCGATTCCCATCCCTACTCCCTACCACACGAACCATGGTGGCTAGCGCCAACCGCGCAGAGTAAGCGGAGTTGGGTAATGACACAAGTCGGCTGACTCAGTTTCCATGAAATCGATTAAGAAGGTTTTTTTTTTTTAATTGGTGATTTTGCTTTTGGCAGATTCTTTTAGTTGAGATCACGACGAAGCCTCACTATGTTTTAGATAACAGTATTGGTATATTTAAAAGCGTGAAATCTCAGGGTGAAAAAGTCAGAGAAATAGCGCACGCCGTGGGGGTGTGTGGCTCATGATTATGCAACGCTTCCCCTGTGTCTCATGGAGGCCGGTCACTGTTGTTAACATTCTGAATAGCCGAATGCTAACGCTGGAATACTTCTACAGAAGTTTGTTTTTTGCTGTGTGAAGCCAGTGAACTTTTCCAGGCTAACTTTTCCAGTGCGACTGATGATGCCCTGGCCGTAAGCATGCACAGCGCCCTGCTGACCATCATGTTTCCCACCTCCTTGGCCCGTCACCCACTACTACAGTATATGTACGGTTAACAACACCACAACACATGCTACTACAGTATACGCACACGGGACAGTTACAGAACCCCTCCGACCCCAGGAAAACCTTCACCTGCCGAGCCCGGGACTAGGCCACCCCTAGGCCTCGATAACACCAGCCCTGCCTTAGAAGTTGAGCTCAGAAGGGGTTCATGCAGGAGGGTAAAGGCCGATCTCTACAGCCATACGCTCATTCTGTACTGAGTGTCACATACCACTAAAACTGCAGACAAGCTTGGGGTCACAACTAAAAAAAAAGTTGAGAACCTATGTTATGTTCATGACATTCTATAATGTGATGTCATCATTTCAGATGGAGGGTAGGAGCCTATACATGCGTTTCAGTCACGTGACTTCTGTAGTTCTGTTGTTGTAGTTCTGTTGTTGTAGTTCTATGTTTCCCGCCTCCTTGCCTTCAGAGTGTGTTTTAAGACAGAAGGATGTAGCGCGGATTTGCATAACTCTACATTGACAATAACTGAGCGATGAAAATGGATTTTATCATGAGTTTGCTGAGAAGAAGGCACGCAAAGGTTACTTCAGACGGGTGAGTGAAAGTTTGTTTGTTTTTTGGCTTGTGGCCGCTGTGCCATCGTGTCTGTTTGCTTTTTGATGAGGCCATTGTTGTGCTGTAAGCTAACATGGTGTGTTCAGTGGGTTCACTGAAAGAAAAGATTCATGGGGCCAGCTGATGAAGCTTAAAATTAAATGCTTTTTAACTTAAAAATATAAAAATCCTTTGTGCTCTTAACTATATCAAATTGAAGAATAAACAAACTGTTGATCTGGCTCATATCATTCAAACGTGTCTCATCTTAAATATGTGTCATTTATCAGAACAATTCACTTAGAAGTGTTTAAAAATGTTTTTAGTTCATACATATGCAGCAGGGGCATCACTATGAACCATCAGCTGAATCAGTGCCTACAGGGGCAGCAGAAGAAGGAAGGGAGGGGCCATGAAAGATTCAAACGAAAGATAGCTGAACTTGTGTTTTTCACCAGCAGACCCTTATTTTTGGATTAATGGGTGAGTACTTTCTTGTTTACTTTGATATTGAGTACATTACCTGTACAGAGTTTTGAATTTGGTGTGCAATAGCACACATTATCCGTTATTTTGGTTTTGTCTTTGATTCTTGATTTTGGAGACAGTTTGGCTAATTGTCTGCATGAGTTTTCCAAGTTTTATATGTCCATTTATGTGTGTACAATACACTGTTGGTTAAAATACACATTTAACATTCATTTCATAAGTATTTTTATTTTCTCCAAGGTCACCAGACTTAATTTAATTCTTACAGCAAATTTCTTCCTCTTTGTGTTCTAAGTGTGGAGCTTCTAGAGGAAGTAAAAAAGAAGTAACTCAAGACACCGATCATTGACCTCACAGAAAGATGACCTGCACCGTTTCTTCCATGCCAGGTATTATTATTGATTTTAGTTTGTGTTTCCTTCATTATGACTAATTTCTGTGTTTTATTTAGAGAATTGCATTGTTAATTTCAAGACGATGTTTATGGAAAAACTTGACAAATGTTCTCCAATAATCCTGACGATGATGTTGGCCAAAGGTGGACAAGACAGACAAGTTACATCGGGTAAGATTTAAATTAGGTTTAGTCATTTCAGTTGTTCATTGTTTGGGTTTGTTAAAATAATGTACACATTTTTTGCTACAATTATTATTATCGTTATTATTATTTTGTATTTAACTTTATATTCTTCATGCAGATTAGAATAAGTCCATCAGGGACGGTGGGAGTTTGCCATTCAGGCCGTCATGATCCAGCTCAAGAGATTTGTTTAAAATTTAGATGCGTTTTCCTGCATTCTGGTGCATTTTAAGCAAAAATAATAACTATTTTTGGCTATTATGCTGCTGTGAAAAGAATAATTTCTGGTTCATTTACATAGGGTACAGTTTTTTTTTTTAATAATTTAATGGATCAGTTTTCTTCCAAGGGCACAGGCCCTTGATTCTTTTCTCAGCTCCGCCCCTGCAGCTCTCAGATACATACTCTGAACCTCAGCCTGATGCTGTGTTTCTCCTCTTTGCGCTTTGTGACCATGTCTGTGAAAGGCGCTATATAAATAAAGATCTTCTTCTTCTTCTTCTCTTTGCTCAGCTCAACAATGAGCCCTGTTTAGTCCAAGTCCTGGTTTGGTCCAGGTTTAGTCCATGTTTGGTCCTGTTCGCTGCTCTTTTGTTTTAAACGATGGAGAAACAGCCGTGCTGTTTGCGTGTAACTATCGCGCATGCATATTTAATTAGATGACTAGCGTCTTCTCAGTTTTAAATGTTTAGCGTGCCGTATTTCAATCATTCTGCAGCCGTTTCTAAAAGTTTAAAACGAGCTCAGAGGCTGCAGTTTCTCTTTCTGTTGAGCTGGGTTAGCGTAGCGTGAGGGGGAGAGAGAGGGAGCAAGGGTGAGACAGCGCAGACGCAGCTGCAGGACTGTCACGTTGGGTCTAAAGTTTGGATCCAAGTTTCGGGTTCGGACGGGTTGGCACCAAACTGAGGTCCACCATTTCGTGACCTCTGGTTTAATTCATTATAGTGGCAGCTGCATTAGCAGCGCAGTAAAGAGGTTTACTATGCAAATTAGCCATGTGGTCTTTTAGTTTATAAGCGAAAACAAAACTACGCGAAGCTGCCTTCATTTTTTGTAATAATAATAGGCTACTTAAACAGTGAGACATTGTTCACTGCTCCTTATTTGTCCTGTTAAACCTGCGCCTCTGCTGCAGATGTTGGGTAAGAGAGAGAGAAAGAGAGGGCAGATGAGACTGTGGAGGATAAAAATAGACTATGGCGGCCGCCACAGACTGATGTATTAGTGGGAAACCCTGGATGAGCTGAACAGATACACAAAGAAGATCGAAACCTTGGGATTTGAGCCTTATCAACTGTCTGAAGATTTGTTTACGCCACTTAAAACCAGTGACAGTTTACCGCATCTAACTTTTGCGGACATCTATTTGGTCCATAATCCCTCTCCATACACCGGTGAAGCCCTCAAGCCTTTTAAGAGCACGGAAGCCTATCACTGCTTTATCTCAGGATGGGTTACGGATAACAATATACAGGTGAAGAGGCGCAACATGTTCTTGGTCAGGGGTAGGGAAGGGTAAGTAATAAACAAACGACTGCCTTTTGCGAACGTTAGTGAGCGTCGGCACTCGTTTCTCTCAAGCAAACAGTAAAGCTGTGGTTGTTATTTTGTTTTAGCCTACTATGAGTCATGTTTTATCGATAGTTTATGGTTTTATTAGCTATGGATCGGAGTAACGTTAACAAGAGAAGTGTGTTTATGTTGCTCTCCGGTGGGCAGTTCGCGTGAGCAGTTCACGCGGGTCAATCGGCTACATGTTAACCTCTTACCCCCCGCCTTAACTGAGCACATTTTCTCCAGTTTGGCATTACCCAAAGCTTTTCGACTGGAGCTTACAGCCTAGGCCAGAGTATATTCATGTAGGTAAACGGATAGCCTAGTGCTTGTTTGTAGCCTAGCCTTACTTGCGTTTTATATTGTTGCAACTGTTTCAACGGCGGCCGCGTTGCTTCACTTACCTGAAACAAAATGCTCACTGCACAACTTGGAGTCGGCTGTTGGAGTCCAGTGGTCTCTCCTGATAGCAGTTATCCATTTCTGTCGACGAACTGGGTCTTTAGGAAACTTGTAGAAAGTGAGTCCCTTTTTTTCAGACAGGGCATTCATATATCCCATAGTGCAACAGGCGGATGGCATAACTGCGGTGTTTGGTGTTTCGGTATTCAAAATGGCGGCCACAACAATGCGTGACGTCACGGGAAACGCATGTATATAACTCTATGGCGCAGACTGGTTGCCTCGCTTCTGTCAGTCTACCCTAAGGCAGCTGTGGCTACAACAGTAGCTTACCACCACCGAGTATGGAGTGAATGAATAATGACGACAGTGTAGCGCTTTGAGAAACTTGGTAATACAGGCTTGTAAAGCGCAATACAAGTGTAAGGCATTATTATTATGTAGCAACAGCATGGCAGATAGCGTCCATCACTGCAACAGAGCCAAATACCAAATGAGTGTCAAGTCTGCATTGTTTTCGGTGACTTCACACTCTGTACGTAATGTTGAAGGTTATATTTTTGAATTTAGAAAGTTTATTCAATGAACTAAAACAACAATTTGAATACACAGGACGACGGCAGGAACGGTGCCACAGAAAGTGCAACGCAGAATACCATGAAGACCCATGAAAACTGCAGAAAGAACCAACTGCTAAAGCTCCACTCGTCACTGAAGCGACTGCAATCCTGGAAGCCTCTGATGTTCAGTCCTGCACTTTACTCATGCAGTCAACCTCTGCTACCCCAAACAATTGATGATCTTTGTCTTAGTTTCTTCACGTACCTCTTGTAATGGCCGACGGGGCAGATTTACTCATTTGACTCACAAAGTTACTTCCGAACAACGCCACCCTGGGATAGAGTAGTGCCAGGGACACGTAAACACATAAGGCTCGCGCAGCTAAGGGATTGAGTCGACCAGTGGACCAAAAATATAGAAAATGTACAAAGTTTATTTTATAAATATAAAAGAGTAAAGGCAAAAGGTACATTAATACATTTGATACAATTCATTAGGCTGCTCATTGAAGCTTATTAAAAATACCCACTGGACACAATAATTATTGCACATAGATCCTCAATACAGCATCCCCAAAATGTTCATGTGCCCGAAGGCCCTACCCGATGGTGCGCGCGGATCTACCGCGACAATTGCGCCACAGTCTTTTGCGGCCACTGTCCCGCCCAACAGCGGTGCCGGTGAACAGGACCCGAGGGTCCAGCAACTAGTCCTTTTATGGTCGTTGTTGTTGTTAAAACTAAATGGGAGACATGGAAGGACAAAGCAAATGGGCAACGTAGAGTTCGACGGGGGAGGAGGAGAGGGGGGAGAAGAAGAGACCCGCGAGGTTCCCAGTCCTAAAGATGAAATTTGGGGAATTAATATCCTGTAGGAATGTCCAGAACTATACTCAGCACAAGAGGGCAAAAACAACAAAAATACTGCGTAAGCAGTGCGCCACGCACACAGATGGCAATCGAAAAAGAGATGGCTGTATCCTGAGTGCCACGCTATGAAAAAATATTTTAAAAATGAGCTAATATAATATATATATTTCATTTCGTTTGAGGATTAGAATGCTTACCAGAGGTTTCTTTTGAACGAGGCACCGCACGAGAGGGGAATTACCCTGCTTTAGCTCGTGCGTAAAAGCCACTTGACGCCACGTACTAGAGACAGCGGAAAATTAGAAGATGTTGACACAAAACAATTATTGATTGGAGACGAGGTGGCTTACCAGAGCTTTTGACTATGCAGAGCATGCAGCACGGGCCGCAGATGTAAAAGGTGGAGCGGAGCCTTGTGCGTGGGCGATACGCCACAGCAACGCAGGAGGTAGTCAAGATGCGCTCTGGATCCAAGTATCAAAAAAACTGATTTTAGTTATATCTAAAAAAAAAAAACATGCTACTAATGATTGTGGGACAAGGCTCCACTCCTCTCCTGCTCAGCTCCAAAACGGCGGGTGACGTCAAAGGCGACCAAAAGGGGCGGCAGGTGGGAATCCCTCCTTTTAAAGGGTTCAGGTGGATGTGGATGTGAGGGCCTACCGCCACACTCTGGATCATTGAGCGTGGGGTATAACCACAGTTTTGGAACCACTTCTAAAATCAATGTCAAATGCCAAGTTGGACTTGTTCTTGGTTTAAAACGTAATATTGTGTTGGAACACCACATTACATTCTTCAATTTAAAAAAGTGTTTTTGTAATTGTTTGCATATAGGCCTGTTTGTAGAACGATTGAGAGCTTAATAAAATTGTAATGTTTTGTTTTTGTTTTTTTTAATAAATACGTTGCTCAAACTTAAATAAAATGAGTGTCAGTTTATGGGATATTTGAGCTGACTTGAATCAATTATGTTGGGGGGAAATGGCTGAAATTCTGTATTTTTACAACTCAAATTTAACAAAAAATAAATCATTAAATTCAAGCTGGCTGAACTTAAAATAAGAACGTTTTCTTGTTATATATAATTGAGTTGGTAAACAATACTAAATTTACAACGAATCAACACAATTGATAGTGTTGGTCCAAGTAAAAAAGGTATTGCAAAAGGTTGCGGTAATTTTATTAAGTTGAGCCAGTGAATTATTTCTTAGAGTGCTGGATTTGTTTGCGTTTTGTTTTTGGTCATAAGCTGTGTGTGCAAGTTAAGGATAATATAATGTAGTCATTGTCCATGGCACTAATGATCGTGTGTGGGTTCTTCTTTCCCTCTGGTCAAATGTGTGTGTTGGTATAATGTTGCTAATAGGTAGAGGTAGGCTCTATGGGAAGTGGATTTATGCAAGAGATATGTATTTATATATTACCTGTTTGAAAACATTTTTTTCTTTGATGGCACATTTTTCTTGCTTTTTGTCTTTTCTCCCATCTGTGCTTTACAGCTTTACGGGGGAGCGGGTTTGGCTTACCTAAATGAGATGTAAATGAGCCCTGTTGTCACTCGAGCAGCAGAGAGAGGTGAGAACTGCCCAACACTTTAGACGCCTTTTTCTGCCCTTTGGGCTTTTTGAATTGTACACTTCAAATCGCCGCTACGTCTCCAAATATTATCAGACTTCCATGTGTTACACATTGTTGGAAAGCTTGGAGACTACACTTTAACAATCTGTGAAAAGCTCAAAATGCCCCAGAACTGACCCTGGTCCCTGGTTCCTGTGACTGTGTCACAGCACCTCAGGCCTCTCAAGCCACTCCCTGAGAGGCCATCTACTCCCCTCCCCTTATTGTGTTTTTTAGGAGTGAAGACAGGTGTGTTGGAGCCCATAGCTGAGTCTACCCTGCAATTAACAAGCTTCAAGAAGCACTCCCAGAGAGCTCAGCCCTGCCAGATCGTATTACTCGCTCCAGTTAGTGCTACGTTCCAGCTTTTGAATTTGTACCTGTATCGTTGTTTGGACACTTACCAGTTTTCTCCGTTTCACTCCAGATCTCCACGCTCCAGCCACCTGCGCTTCACTCTGATCAGCTCCACTCACCTGTGCTCCTGGTCCCCGGTCCGCTCCACTCACCTGTGCTCCTGGTCCCTGGTCCGCTCCACTCTCCTGTGCTCCTGGTTCCCGATCAACACCTGTGAAGAAGACTTACTTGGATATTACCTGGACACTTATCTTGGTCAATAAATACCTACCATATTTGCACTGCCTTGCTGAGTCTGCGCTTGAGTTCTTGCCTGATTCGTGACAGTACGATCTTGCCACCAAGATGAACTCAGCGGACTCAGATCCTCTTAGTCATACTCTGGCGGCGCAGTCCCCTCATTTGGAGCAGCATGACCACACTTTAACAGCTCTCATGGAACACATGAAGGAGTTTTCTGTCAGTATTGCAAGCCTACGTACCCAGATGACTGCTTTGGTCCCTCAAGCTGCTGCTACAGGGCACCCTCCACCTGCTCCGCCTCCTGCACCGGCTTCTGTTCTTCCCCTTCCTTTGATAAGTTCTGCATTTACTCCCCTCTGTGGTTCCACAATCTTCACTAAATTAGATCTCCGCAATGCTTATCACCTGGTCCGCATAAGAGAAGGAGACGAGTGGAAGACCACATTTAACACCCCGCTAGGTCATTTTGAATACTTGGTGATGCCTTTTGGTCTGACCAATGCCCCGGCTGTGTTTCAAAATTTGGTGAATGATGTGTTACGGGACTTGATTGGAAGATTTGTTTTCGTTTACCTTGATGACATTCTCATTTTTTCTGAAGATCTCAAGAGTCATGAACGTCCTGTCCGGCAGGTTCTTCAAAGACTCCTGGAAAACAAGCTATTTGTCAAGGCCGAGAAGTGTCCATTTCACGCGGCCTCTACAGCTTTTTTGGGGTACATCATTGCACAGGGACAAGTGCAGATGGACCCCACCAAGATTGCCGCAGTCAAGGAATGGCCCTCGCCCTCCAGCCGCAAGGAGCTGCAGCGTTTCCTGGGATTCGCTAATTTCTACCGGAGGTTTATTCGCAACTACAGCAACTTGGCGTCCCCTTGACTGCCCTCACCTCAACCGTGGTCCCTTCGTGTGGTCGGCAGAGGCAGAGTCGGCCTTTGAGGAGTTAAAGCACCGATTCACCTCTGCTCCTGTTCTTATGCAACCAAATCCTGAACTCCAATTCGTGGTAGAAGTGGACGCTTCAAACTCCGGGTAGGTGCCGTCCTTTCTCAACGCTGTCCCTCTGATCAGAAGTTGCATCCTTGTGCGTACTTTTCTCGCAAGCTTTCTGTTGCAGAAAGGAACTACGACATAGGCAATTGGGAACTCTTAGCCATCAAACTCGCTCTGGAGGAATGGCGCCACTGGCTCGAGGGCTCTAGTCACCCCTTTATTGTGTGGTCGGATCACAAAAACCTGCAGTACATCCAGTCGGCCAAACGACTAGATTCAAGGCAAGCCAGGTGGGCCCTATTTTTGACCGGTTTAACTTTTCCGTGACCTATCGTCCAGGATCACGAAACGTAAAACCAGATGCCCTGTCTCGAATGTTTTCATCGGATTCCCTCACTTTTGAAAGTGATCCTATTTTACCTGCCTCTCGTTTTGTCGCCATGATATCCTGGGGTATTGAGTCACGAGTCAGACTAGCCCAACAGAACCACCCTGATCCTGGCAATGGGCCCCCTGGCTCCTTGTTTGTTCCAGATCCAGTCCGCTCTGACGTTTTACAGTGGGCCCATGGCACTCACTTAACCTGCCACCCTGGGGTCACTCGAACACTTGCAGTTCTTCAACGCAGATTTTGGTGGCCAACTATGGAAAAGGACACTAAAGAATTTGTTTCAGCATGCACGGTATGTTCCCAAAACAAGACCTCCAACAGACCCCTAGTGGCCTTTTGCAACCTCTACCCATTCCTAGTCGTCCCTGGTCACACATTTCGCTGGACTTTGTTACTGGCCTCCCCAGTTCTAATGGCAATACTGTTATACTCACCGTCGACAGGTTTTCGAAGTGTGCACACTTTGTTCCTCTTCCTAAACTACCTTCCTCCAGAGACAGCAGACCTGTTGGTTGAACATGTCTTCAGATCGCACGGCATCCCTTCGGACATCGTGTCTGACAGAGGTCCCCAATTCATCTCTCAGGTATGGCGTGCCTTCTGCTCTGCTTTGAAGATTGATGTAAGTCTCTCCTCTGGGTTCCATCCCCAATCTAACGGCCATTCAGAGCGGGCTAACCAGCAGATGGAGGTAGCGTTGCGCTGTGTTTCCTCCACCAATCCATCAAGCTGGAGTAAATACCTACCCTGGGTAGAGTACGCCCATAACACCCTCGTAAACTCCTCTCTGGGTATGTCGCCGTTTGAATGTTGTCATGGTTACCAACCACCCCTCTTTGCAGATCAGGAGCAAGAACTTGCAGTTCCCTCTGTCCAGGACCATTTGACAAGATGTCACCAGGTATGGAGCCGGGCTCGTTCCGCACTAGTTCGTGCCTCTGAGAAATCCCAGGACCAAGCTAACTGCCACCGTACACCGGCCCCTTCCTACTCCCCGGGACAAAAGGTATGGCTGTCCACCCGCGACTTACCTCTGAGAGTGGAGTCCAAGAAGCTGTCACAGCGATTTATCGGACCCTTTGAAGTGGACAAGGTCATCAACCCCTCAGCTGTTAGGTTGAAGCTACCTACTACCCTACGGATTCACCCTACCTTTCACGTGTCAAGGGTCAAACGTGTCCGGTCCAGTTCCCTGTGCCCCTCGTCTCCTCCTCCGCCTCCTCCCAGGTTGATTGATGACCACCCGGCCTATACAGTGCGGCGCATCCTTGACGTTCGTCGTCGGGGGCGTGGTCACCAGTTTTTGGTGGATTGGGAGGGTTATGGTCCCGAAGAGCGGAGCTGGGTTACCCGTAAGAATATCCTGGACCCTTCCTTGATCCGCTCCTTCTACCGCCTCCGTCCGGAGAAGCGTGATAGGCCGCCAGGGGGCGTCCGTAGAGGGGGGGGTTCTGTCACAGCCCCTCAGGCCTCTCAAGCCACTCCCTGAGAGGCCATCTACTCCCCTCCCCTTATTGTGTTTTTTAGGAGTGAAGACAGGTGTGTTGGAGCCCACAGCTGAGTCCACTCTGCAATTAACAAGCTTCAAGAAGCACTCCCAGACAGCTCAGCCCTGCCAGATCGTATTACTCACTCGTTAGTGCTACGTTCCAGCTTTTGAATTTGTACCTGTATCGTTGTTTGGACACTTACCAGTTTTCTCCGTTTCACTCCAGATCTCCACGCTCCAGCCACCTGCGCTTCACTCTGATCAGCTCCACTCACCTGTGCTCCTGGTCCCCGGTCCGCTCCACTCACCTGTGCTCCTGGTCCCTGGTCCACTCCACTCTCCTGTGCTCCTGGTTCCCGATCAACACCTGTGAAGAAGACTTACTTGGATATTACCTGGACACTTATCTTGGTCAATAAATACCTACCATATTTGCACTGCCTTGCTGAGTCTGCGCTTGAGTTCTTGCCTGATTCGTTACAGACTGGGCACATATGGTTATAGTTATGGTGGGCAAAACAGCGGCATCTTAAGTAACAAGCAGGGGGAGCTCTACACCCAGGACATGCATTGGCGCTTACCACTTTTGAGGCTAAATGCAGCTCCTATGTCGGAGGGAGGAGAGCGATCTAGAGACAGATCGCCTTAAACAAGATCAAGGAGCTTACCATTAATGTGTAGAACACGGCACGTCTGTCCCTGTTCAGACGTTCGCCGTCCTGTGCTACAAATAGACACTAAAATTGGCAACAAGAAACCTCTACTAAAAATGAGAGGTACCGGTGCGCCTCTTACCTGCCATAGGATGCACTCGACCCGGAAGCTGGACACGGGGGCGGAGAAAGTGTGCGAGGTCAGAGAGTGATAGACCAGGAGCTAAACATTTTCATAGGTTGCTAGTACTAGGAGACAGGCCAGTACACCAGAAAATGTGAAG